>OW240922.1:49936662-50055735 GCA_933207985.1 Pelobates cultripes | reverse complement strand
GCCGTAGTTATCGTGGCAATACTCGTGAAGGGAAGGGGTTAATGATTCTCATCTATAATTTCTGATATTATATTCTCTTTCTTAAGATTTACACAAGAGCTAAAAACTAGACAAACCACAGGTTATTTTTGATTTATCACTTCTGCTTTTGAATCAACAGACGCATCCGCAAAGTAACGTTGACCTGATGCTTCCGAGAAACGTATCATGGAAAATAAGACATGCTTGACCACAAGAAATGTGGTCTTCTGCAAAAATCAGCTATTTCCGCTTTTAGCAACGTTTATCTTTTGTAAGCATATTTTGACCAATGTATGTCAAAGTTCATGATCAATACTGTATAAATATGCCATCCTTTTTATAATACACTTGAAGATTATGGAAAGCAAAGAGTGTGTGTCTGGTTAATATGCTTCCATAAAAATCTTCCCTGAATATTCAGCTGACAATCGAGGGTTGGAGAATAGTGACCAGAGGGACCGAGTCACCAGAGTAGCAAATTTACCTTTCAGCTTGGTGTCAGAAGTGGGATTGTAGCCAAAACCATTTTGGGTGAGTAGTAATTCCTTGTGTCTATCTTGACGCCCTGAATCTATGATCCCCATGGTTTTGTAAGTCTACATCATTTTAGGAAAGGTTATTTTGTACATGTGTTTTATGTGACTCAGTTTTACATAAGGTCCCGTTAAATTAGTCTAGTAAGGGAACTAGACAGAGATATATGTATTTCTAGTAAGTGAACTAGAGAAGGTCTAATAAGAGAATTAGACAGATAAAAGGAAGTCTATAAAGTGATATAGACAGAGAATTTAGTATATAAGTGAATATACTACGATAGTGTGCAGAGTTTCAGGTTCACCTTGTCCACCCTCTAATTGTCATTAGTTAAGTCTGGTTGTGAGTGTGAATAAGTGTTTGAAAGATTTGTCCTAGGAATGGGAAATTACCATGCAAGAATATAAAGTAGTTAACTTTTCTTGTTCATATGTATTTTATGCTTAAACAAGGTTTATAATCATTAAGTACTGACTGTAAGGATATGAAATAGTTAAACTCTTTTTGCTTTATATGCTAACCCTGAAAATATACTCACTGAGAATCTTGTTAAAGCACATTTGTAGTGTCCATGTCTTTATTGCAAACAATGATTCTCCATCAATTGGGTGATTGTCTATATTGGGGACACACTTTGGTAAGTTAGTAGTGTGTCCACCCTGAGTCAGCAGTATGGGAAATGTAAGTTCAGGTCCTGAGTGACCAATATATATACATATATATATGATAGCAGTACTGTATATTAGAAAAGAACTGGCTCGCAGGTTTTGCCTGATAGACCTACTTAAATCTTTTGCTTTATTCTTTCTGTCGCATAGAAGTATAAGTTTATTACTCTGCTTTATTGCAAGTTATTTCACATGGGATCTGTGTGCCTGGTATGATTGTTCCTTTATACCATAAGCCCACTACACTTTCTATGAGAGTGGGATAGTGTAAAGGTGTTGCATTGTTTGCATGATGAGCTCAGTATTTTTAGAACTGAGACAAAAAGTCACTTCATTAGTATTTGAAAGTTAATTCCCCATATGGGATTAATTGTATAGAATACCAATCAGCACATCTTCCATGCCCTGTGTGTTTGTTGCAGCGGATCCATACTGTAAATATGATTTTTGTTTGTAAATAAGAGCAACATTTACATTTTCAGCGGTCCAACACATGCTTCATTTTGCGCTGTAAACTAACCTTTTTATTGCAACAGATTCCTTTTAAATGATCCAGTGTAATAACTACTGCATATGTTTTGTGTCTTCTGTGTCTAACATTATATGTGTTATGTTCTTTTAAATTGTGGTATATAGCCTGGATCAGAGATCATGGACAAAGGTTTTTACCTGTGTTACTAAGGCTCTTGGAGACTGACCGGTCTATAACATTTTTTTAAGTCTCTGAGAGTTCTGTAAGATTCTGGTGAAACCATGTCTGTGTAATCTGGTCCAAATGTTTGCTCAATTTCTATAAGATTTAAGTTGATGCAGTATCATCTCAGGTTAGTTAATGGAAGTTTCATACAAATATTTGAGTTATGAGCGCGCTATATAAATGGATCCTTTCTCTATATACAATACTATAGTAGATTAAAGTAATGAAGTTAATAAGAATTAAAATAAATAAATAAATAAAAAGTATACATAAGAATCCCTAAAATAAATCTAATACAAACTAAAATTGGTATACCTTACAATAATATGTTCTGAGTACAGCTGTTAACTGTTTATTCTGTGTAAATGGTGACTGTGATAATGTGTGAAGTGTGCAGCTTAACTGGAGAGTGGTTTAATTTATATGTTGCTGTGTTGTTTTAAATTATATTTGAATCAGTTTGTCTCAGTCTAGTGATACTGATAAAAATGCCAGTCAAATAACCTAGCAAATAACTGTTTTATTAGCTGTTGAATACTAGCGTTTTGGCCAAGAGTAGTTCTATGAGCTTAGAGAGGCTCTGTGTTGTGTTCTGATATAGCTATATGGGAATGGAGATTTGGAGGTGTTAGTTTAAGACTGCTTTCATATTGTGTCTACCCGTGTTTCCTAGGAGGGACACAGAGTGTGTAGTTGTGTGCCCATGAATGTGTTTTCTGTATTGGCATATCTGCTGGGTATCCATTATGTGTTTCTACTACGTCTGTTTTGTGAGATGTCTGTTTTGTGAGATGTCTGTTTTGTGAGATGTCTGTTTTGTGAGATGTCTGTTTTGTGAGATGACATGTAATATTACATTGGATGCTGAGTATGAGTTATATGGTTTGAAATGAATTGGTGTGTTATGTGTTTCATGTATTTTATTGTCCATTGTGTAGGAGTTTAACTAGCAGAGTGATTTGCATATCATTAACGCAAGCATTTAGTGTTTTTACAAAAGGTGAAATGCTGTCCAGCCGGCTAGAATGAAACAATTGTATGCTATCGCTCCTGGAGCAAGAAAAGCGCTTGTTACATCCCACGTGAAAGGGGCCCCGCAAACTTCTGCTGTTCAAATCGTGGATCCACGTTTCCATTTGCAAATTGATTAATCCTGAAAGTCATTCTTTTACTGATAAAAAGGATAAATGGACAAGATGTCTCTCCCTCATAAAGGAGTTCTAATAGGGGAGTATTGTCCAGCTCAGAGTTAACTCTACTTTTAAAGTATATTGCATTGTTTGTGTCAAAGTAAGATTCATCTAGTATGCGTCATTGATTATGGGGTAATAATAACATGGTATTTTTAATAGAGATAAGACAATTTCGGAAATTTATAAGTGAGGTAATTTTAATCTCCTAAACTACTGTATTATATTTGTATGGGTAAATTGAAAGCATTTTGCAGATCCAGAAGAGGATTAATAAATAATATAATAATCTCACTAGGAGCCAAATTATGCAAAGAGGCTAACCAAAGTACGCACTAACGGGTTAAACTTGTTTTCTTGATAAGCGTATAACATTTAGTTTTGTGGTTAGATTTTTGATACTCAATTAGAAATATGTCCCAATTACATCCTTGCATGGCCCCAGGTACAGGAAGCAATATGTGTTTTAAAAATTTGCAAGGTCTTAGTGTTTTCAATATATTATAATAATGGAAAAGTACCTAACCGCATGTCTACATTATGCTCATGACACAGACTGTCAGTATTGCAAGCCCTATATGAAGGCTATGCCTATATGTATATACCCCTAGACAACCTTGCTTTATATAAAACCTTTAAAAGCTTATTAATAGTAAATCTGTGTGGTACAAAGAGGGGTACACAAAGAGGGGGTGTGAGTTAGGTAATCCCGACCTGCATATGGAATATGCTTCCTCTTTGTTCACTTTTGTTCCTTGTTGGTCTGTGACTGGCCCTTTTTGACCCCAAATGATTTTTTTGGGAAGATACAGCAATTGTGGATAGCAGGGTCACTGAAAAAATGAGTGCCCAAAACCACCCCCACAGATTCCTCAATATCAACCACAGCTTCCAATCTATACCCACACCCAACAGCCCCAGCCTAATACACAGGTGGTTCAGGTTTGTAATATTTTATATAGTTTTAGGTGTTAATCCAAGAGTATTGAATTATTCGGGATTATTAAAGTAATTAATTTTGAATATCAGATCAAGGTTCCAGTTTAGGAACAGAGTTTTATTGGGAATTATCCCCATATGTATATGTTAGTGTTTTAATATTCATCCTAACAAGGATTTCTATAGAGTGAGTGCTACTCTCATCCGTACAAAGGCATTCCAAAGGGGTATTATGTAAAACTTCATAGAAGACAGATTGCATAAAATATAAGAGAAGTACATGTTACACAAATTAAGGGTTTAACCTTAATCTCTAATTTAAGTTTTAGCCTAGGTAATTAATTCATGTTGTATTGATCCTTGTGTTTGTATGATTGTAGAGACCGTCCTGGAGTGTTTGTGCCGCCTGATTTCTGGGACTACACACCAATCTCTCTGGCTGACCATGCAATAAGTATTTTGCAATTACATCTGTTTGGTCATTATCCATGCAGGCCGAAGAAACTGAGATACTTATTTATGAGGACATAAACTTTGCACGCAAGAACCTGGAAAGTCCTGAAGGTGCAGTGCTGTCTAATGCCGCTGGTTCTGTAATAACCCTTTCAACCATTGGGGTGTTGCACAGAGCTTTGTGGTGAAAATCCAGCAAACAAAAGAAGAACTAAGAACTATTTGGAAGCTGACATTGTCTTGTTGTCAGCCATATTGCTACCCTTAGCCATTTTTATGGAACAAAATGTCTGGTGTCTAAACTGATTTCTTTATACTCTGTGAAAGACTTATTCTATTTTTCTGGACTATGCTGAACTATTGAACTAATTTTATTTTTATTTTTGTAGAGTTAGCCAGAGAGAGAGGAAGTGTTAGCTGACCCAGGGATGGATGTACTATGTGTATCTTTGATGTATGTTGAGTGTGCCAAGGATGAATTCCCATGTTTTGAGGAACTGCGTGAGGATATGACTGGTTTTGACTGGACTTTTGGAATAGCGAAAAGGTTAAAAGATATAGGACGCAAGGTCCTGGTTGTGATTATTGTCAGAATTTCAAGCTAGATTATAATTTATCTCATTAATTAATATGTAAGAAGTGTTTCCCAATTCCTCCCAATACCCAAGCTATGTACTCACAGGTGCGGGTATTATAAGTCATAAGTGGTGTCAACTGTGAGGGGATGACATGTCTAACACGATCGCGGCCCCCACTCAGGTTTTCCCTAAATGTTCTTTTTCCTCAAATATGAGTTTTTGCCACTGGGTTTTTGCCTATGATACAGATGGCATGTTGGTTAGTCTGTTTAAAATTGGTTAACATGTCAGCTATTTGCAATAATTATTGTTATGGTTCTGGTCCTTGCTCTACTTGTTTATGCTATTTTTAAGACTATTGTATTCTGCATTTACAAACATACATGCAACACTGTTCCTGTAAAATCCCCAGCTTGCTATGATGAGTATCTCCAAATGTATACACATAACCGAAGCAATGGTGAACATGCTGATACAGATCTATAAGTTTGTGGTACTGGTCAGATGACTAGTCCTATGCTATGGGAATAGTGGCCAAAGACATAATGAAAGACCTGCAGGATTGACTAGCAATCCTGAATATACCATGGCAGATGGCTGGTTGTCTGACCAAGACTCCTTAAATGGGGTATGAGCAAGGTCTTGCTCAAAGAGGGGAATGAAGGGAAGGGGTTAATGATTCTCATCTATAATTTCTGATATTATATTCTCATTCTTAAGATTTACACAAGAGCTAAAAACTAGACAAACCACAGGTTATTTTTGATTTATCACTTCTGCTTTTGAATCAACAGACGCATCCGCAAAGTAACGTTGACCTGATGCTTCCGAGAAAAGTATCATGGAAAATAAGACATGCTTGACCACAAGAAATGTGGTCTTCTGCAAAAATCAGCTATTTCCGCTTTTAGCAATGTTTATCTTTTGTAAGCATATTTTGACCAATGTATGTCAAAGTTCATGATCAATACTGTATAAATATGCCATCCTTTTTATAATACACTTGAAGATTATGGAAAGCAAAGAGTGTGTGTCTGGTTAATACGCTTCCATAAAAATCTTCCCTGAATATTCAGCTGACAATCGAGGGTTGGAGAATAGTGACCAGAGGGACCGAGTCACCAGAGTAGCAAATTTACCTTTCATTGCCTAATCCTTCTCTACCTTTTATAAAACCTAATTGGCCATTACATACCAGTTTGGATAGAAATGGTGCAAGCAAGATAGGTCAAATTCTTGCATTGGTTTGCCTGGTTTTGGGAGAGTGGAAATGTGAGCCAAGATCATTCTGCTGTCAGGGACCCATTTTCATAACAGTGATTAACCCCTCAGTGACCAGACTGTTTTTCAACTTTCTTACTGTTAAGGACCAGGGCTGTTTTTACATTTCTGTGCTGTTTGTGTTTAACTGTAATTTTCCTCTTTCTCATTTACTGTACCCACACATATTATATACTGTTTTTATCGCCATTAAATGGTCTTTCTAACGATTCCGTTATTTTCATCATATCATATAATGTACTATAAAAATGTTTTATAAAATATTAAGAAAAAAAAAAAACACTTTTAAATTTGACCCCCAAAATCTGTTACACATCTACATCTACAACCGCCAAAAAACACCCATGCTAAATAGTTTCTAAATATTGTCCTGAGTTTAGAAATACCAATGTTAACATGTTTGTTTTTTTGGGGGGGTTTTTGCAAGTTATAGGGCTATAAGTAAATTTTTTTAAATTTATCAATAGTGACATTGTAACACTGTTATCTGTCATAAATCTCTGAATCACACCTCACAAGTACATATTTTTTCAAAGTAGACAACTCAGGGTATTCAATACGGGGTATGTCCAGTCTTTTCTAGTTTCTACTTAGTCACAAACACTGGCCAGAATTAGCATTTATATTTGTGTTTACAAATGCAAAAAACAATTATGAATGCTAACTTTGGCCAGTGTTTGTGACTAAGTGGCTACTAAAAAAGACTGAACATACCCTATTTGCAATACCTTGGGTTGTCTTCTTTTGCAAATGGTAGGCCATCATGGGGGTAAATCTCATTCCGGGGCTACCATACGCTCTCAAAAGGCAACATAACCAATCTGGCAATGTGAAAAAATGGAAAATCATATTGACCTTATACAGGGTGCGGCAGAACCAACTAAGCGGTTTGGAGGAGGCAATGCTTGGGCTGTGGTGTGGGGAGGCAGGTGCACATATGTATATATCTTATAGATCTCTGTCTCTGTCTGCTAGAATACAGTAGTCTATGACAGTAAAAAACAGACCAAATGGTCTAAATATATAACACAAAGTAGGCCTATATAATTGATAAAAAGTCTCAATTAAAACAGAAAAAAGGATAAAAGAAAGTCCATCCAAGTAATAAAAATGTTCAATAGGGAAAAAATTAAACGTCTCACTGATATAGCTGGATGGAGCTATAAGGGATATACTGAAGAAGTGTGTCTGTCAGTCTGGCCTTGGTTACGTCATACTCCACAATATATAAAAAAACAGCAATAGTGCTCTCATGTCTCATGTTTTTATTCTTGTCTTCACATACGGATTATTAACAACCCGGACGGATCAACTCCTGAGGACTGTACACATACTCTATCCAGCTATATCAGTGAGACGTTGAATTTTTTCCCTATTGAACATTTTTATTACTTGGATGGACTTCCTTTTATCATTTTTTCTGCTGTTTTAATTGAGACTTTTTATCAGTTATATAGGCCTACTTGGTGTTATCTATTTATTTAGACCATTTGGTCTGTTTTTTTTTTTTACTGTCATAGACTACTGTTTTCTAGCTTTCAGCGCAGCCCTTACCCACTTTTACCATTTCTAGTCTGTTTTACAAACTGTCTTGAGGGATTCCCTTTTTTTAGGGTTGCTGCTTATATTCCGGTTAACCAGCGCAGACTCTTCTCCCTCCCGCCCCCCGTTTTTACGGTCTTGTAATTTCCTCTAGAGTGAGCTGCTCTTGAACTGTTTTTGAAATATGTTTATCTTTGATTTCAGAAATAATTATATTATTGATGTCGAATGTTTTCGACACAGAGGCTATTAGTCCAATTCAAATTAATTATCCTAGTCTAAGCCAACAAGAATTATTTATCAAACTGAAAGGATCTCTTACCTCTGAGATAAAGTTAAAATGGGAAATAGCCACCTTAAAGAAATATATTGATGAAAGAATTACCCCTCGAGGCTTAAGATTACTCAAATTACCCACCTCCGACCAAGATGATCTTGAATTTATGGAGGAATGGAATAATACACTAGAATTATGTACTCTTGGCTCAATGGAGACCTTAATGGGGGAAAAAAAAGTAAAAAACTATTGATTTCTAGATTCAGAAATCAAGAACCTTAGGGAAAAGCTATTGCCATTCACAGAGACTAAAGCATACAAACAAAACTGCATACTAATTCAGAGTAAAATTGAAAAAGTAGAAACAGACACAAAACATATTAAAATCAAGAATTATATCAGAGAAAACTGACTATTCGAATAAGCAAGTACGAACCTATCATCTAAACAGGAGAGATACTACTCAAAAAGATCACTTCCATACTAGCAAAAAGATACAGGAACAGACACCCACCCAACCAAGAAAATACACCACTGTCACCCGTCACCATGATCACTATCCACACCAAGAGCAAAATTATGCCACGAGGAAACCCCTACACTCACCCCAAAAAACAACTACATAAAGCTCAAACCAATTCCTATCCTGGTCTTTTGTTCAAACCCAACACCCATTCATATCAAGCACCACCACACCATAGCCATAGGCACACATATTCCTCCCCACCTAGAAAATATCACCACACCACGTACTCTAACAACAGACATTTCTCACCCAAAGATCCAGATACATTAATGACCATAAGGAACATCCCAAATCACCTACTATTCCTCATCACCAAAATAGATACCAATTATTGTTTATCGATTCCAAATTTGAGAATGAAGGTTTTTTTTTGAGATACGCACTCACCCCAGCACGTTAATCCAAACTCCTCACCCGTCACGATCACAAAAATGAACTCTAAGTTTAGAGGAAGAAGTGGCAGACTTGAACAAGAGAGAAAGATTAGAAAGACAATAACCACCCAGAACGATCAATGTAGTGGTATTTTTAGCCTTTCACAAAAAACCCTTACAATTGCACAATTATCGGTTTTAAATAAAGGCCTCAAATTCACCCCAACTAACCCTTTTAAACCTTTTGAAGCTTTTATTGATAAATTTGTTTGAAAAGCCACTCTTAAGCAATTTTTTTTTTGTGAAAAAACTGAAGAAAGACCAATTTTATCTCCCTCTCCTCCCCATGATAATCATATTATCAACACACATTTTAAGTGGAAATCCAAATTTTATCCTGCTTTTATGAAATCAGCTCCACTTACAGTATTTGAAAAATTGGTTACCAAATATCTTGACAAACTACAGACAAATGACTCACACAATTTGACAAATGGAGAAAGGAAAGCACTTAAAGATAATGATATCGCGATAAAGCCAGCAGATAAAGGAGGTGGCTTGGTCATTTTATCCAGCACTATGTATATAGAAGAAGCGCACAGACAATTGACTGACACTGACGTTTCTGAAAAACTTTTATCTGATCCTACCAACACTATAAAAAAAAATTATCTTTTTTAAACATAGGTTTGGTTTTAGGTATCCTAAATAAGCATAAATTTAACTTTCTGAACAAAAAACTCCCAATTATCCCGGTTATTTACTTTCTCCCTAAAATACATAAAAATGACAAAAATCCCCCAGGCAGACCAATAGTGTCAGGTATAGGTTCTCTCCTCTGTAATCTTTCTCAATATATAGATACTCCAACCTGCTGTCAAACAAATTAAGTCATATCTACAAGATTCAATGTCTCTTTTAAACTTTTTAAGTCATTTTAATTGGAACCCTTACTTTATTTTAGTCACTTGTGACGTCCAATCCCTCCATATAATTATACCCCACAATACTGGATGCAAAGCTATTGGAAATATTTTAACCAAAGAAAATATGATATTTTGCAATACAGATAGATTTTATATTAAAAGGTATAAATGTAATTTTAAAAAAAACAATTATTTTTGTTTCCTAGATTCCTTTTATCTTCAAAAAAGAGGGACGGCTATGGGTACCAGGTTTGCCCCTAGTTATGCCAATTTATTCATGGCAGATTGGGAATCTACAGCTATCTATGGTGGCAACAATTTAAGGGCAAACCTGGTCTCATATTTTAGATATATTGATTACTTTTTTATTATTTTTTTATCTGGGATGGGATTGAAGACAGTCTTATTTCTTTTATTAAAGCGACACTGTCATGCCGAACTTACCTTTCCTCAATCTCTTCCTCTTCTCCCCCTCTCTCAGGATCTGTTCTTCTTTTCTTCCTATTTTTAGTTTTCTTTAAAATCATAGGGACTCTTTGCCTTATGGAGCCTTCCCCCGCCCTGCAATTAGGCTAAGAACACTTTGATTGGTGGGTTTAAGCCAATCAGAGGGCTCTTTCTCATTTTACACAGCGTGGAAAAATTCCAAAGAACTTTCCCACGCTGTGTAAAATGACACAGAGCACTGTGATTGGATGGATTTCAAGCTCTCTCTAATATAAACTACCAATAAAACACTAACACGTTTCACCAACTACTAGGCTTTCTCAAAGTGTTACAGAGATAAGGACCTGTTCTGTTTAACCCCTTAAGGACACATGACATGTGTAACATGTCATGATTCCCTTTTATTCCAGAAGTTAAGTGACCAAAAAATTCAAACAAAATGGTCAGATGGTTAAAAATGGTCCTCTATAGGAGTACCAATATGGCCACTGCAGCCATCCTCTGTGAGTAGCAAGATGGTTGCGGCCAGATGAAACAGAATGGCACTTATAAAATTTCACTTATAAACATAAAATGGTACTTGATGATGAATATATGTGATGTTCCTCCATAACTGTCATGACAATATTAAAATGCATGGGTGCCCCATTCAAGCTTATAAAGGTCGAATCTACATATAAAATTTGTGCAGAAATGTAAAAATATTTTTACTTATAACAATTTCCAGTAAGTCCTTCACAAAATTATTTTGTTGAACATCAATCTCCATAGACTCAATTGCTAGCCACACAACCTACAACTCCATATCATTAAAGATGGAGGCTAACAACATCAAAAGACACACAAATCATGTCTCTATCTAATTCTATATCTTTGATCTTATTTAGAAAATCTGCAGTGTCTAATGCATAATTGTCTCAACAAATATCAGCAAAATAACCTATCCAGAAATACTAACAGTGGGCATAGGATAAAATCCATTGTAGACACTATGGGTCTTTCTGCAGGGTTCACAAAAGATGTATGGATCTTTGGCAACACATATCACTGTAGTAATATAATTACTTTGTATTAAAAATATTTTCAAGTCCTTATCAATTAGACTTAATTCAAAAGCTGTCTCCAGAATTCTCGTAATCTTAACAAAAAATTTATTTCTTGGATCCCTATCCAACTGTACACATGTGTTACTGTCAGTCAAATGTCTCTCAATCTCCCCCATGTAGTCATCATTATTTAATACTACAATAACCGCCCCCTTGTCCACTGGTTTAAATGTACTTGCTAATTTCTTATTTCTAGGTTTGTTTTTGTTTTGTTTTCCTTAATGGTCAAATTAGATCAACCTCTTGTGTAATGTCTTTGTGAGAAGGTTTCCTCTAACTCCTCAGTCACCAACATAATGTACTGTATGTTGAATAGCAAAACAAATACTTTGTGGAGAAATTTTACTCTTATTTCTCAATCCAAAAGTACTCAAACACATTCTACACTCACTTCCATTAAAGTAAATTAAACATTTCAGAGGTATTGGCAAAAAAATTCTTTTCAATGTAATTTTTTGAAAAATGAGACAAATCAATATCTTATAATTTATTAGCTCTCTCACTTAGACAAAAACGTCCATTAGAAAGGGTATTAACCTCCTTTTCAGAAGTGTCTGGCAAGAGATATTTACAATTAAACCAACAATCAGGATTGGTTGAGTTCACCCAAGAGAAGATCTTCCCCTTACTATTCCTCTGTGTCACCTGTTTGTGTCTTCTGCCAGCCTTCCTTAATTTTTGCTTAAATTGCATGGCTCATGGCTTAAACTAAAAAAGATGGTGATGCAGAGGATATATTCTGAGTGCCCAAGCTTATATCTGTACCCAAAGAGGATTCTTCTGTAAGTCATTTTCTCTTTAAAATACCTGATGGCGTGGCTTTTGGGACCCTGCTACTTGAGATTTATCCTTCTAAACTTGATGTTCCTCTGTGGACCAGTTGCAGACACACCCCTCGGCCGAATCTTCCTGGTCACTCTAAAACTTACATCTTATGTATGACTCTTTCTGGAAATTCTTGATTTTACAATTCAACTCTGAATGGAGTACCCCCATCTCCAGCAATAACATGTTGTCTTGCAGACATGCTTCCACACTGTCATTCTCTGAGGTTCTGCCTGTGCATAACACTCAGAACAACAGGCGGATGCATATTAGGGACTTTAATTTGTGGCTTGGTGAATGGTGTCAGGAGCAAGGATTTGGCTTTATTTCTCATGGTAGCTCTGTTTGGAATGGAAATAAGCTGTACAAAAAAGATGGTTTGCATCTTTCTCAAAAGGGAACAAATGTTCTCAGTAAGCAGTTCAGAGGTTTTGCTAGGATGTATTTAAACTAGGAGGGGGGCAAAAGGGTGATAAAACATCAATCCAATTGTCCCCCAAAACAAGGACAGAAGGTGCCTGTAGCAAGTGTGTTAAAAAAATGATAAGCTTAGAGTCATGTCTACAAATGCTCGCAGTTTAGGGAATAAGATCCATGAACTTGTGGCAATAATGGCAACTGATAGTGTAGATTTAGTCGCTGTTACTGAGACATGGTATGAGAAAAATGACTGTGACATAGCAATACCAGGGAAAGGGGGAGGGGTGGCCCTGTATGTGAAGGATAGCATAAAATCTAGCCTAATAAAAGTTAGTGAGGCAAACAGAGTTCGTTTGGGCTACGTTAGAATTTGGTAATCACACAGTAACTCATTTAGGTGTGATTTATAGGCCCCCAGGACACATTGAAGAGTTAGATAATCTACTAGTCGAGGAAATAGCTAAAATGACAATGAAGGGGGAAGTTATCATCATAGGTGACTTTAATCTTCCTGATGTAAATTGGAAAACAAAAATAGCTACTTGTGCCAGGAGCACACATATTCTAAACTCCCTACTAGGATTGTCTCTAAAACAAGTTGTTGAGGAGCCAACTGGTAAAGAGGCCATACTAGATTTAGTGTTAACAAATGGAGATTTGGTATCAGATATTACTGTAGGGGAACGTTTAGGATCCAGTGATCATCAGTCAGTGTGGTTTAATATAAGAACAGTGACTGAGTCACACCACACAAAAACAAAAGTTTTAGACTTTAGAAAAACAGACTTTTCTAAAATTAGAATATGTGTAGAGGAGTCATTATCAGACTGGAGCAATTTAAATGGAGTCCAAGAGAAATGGGATTATTTAAAAGTTGCACTATTGAAGGTAACATAAAATTTCATTAGGCCAAAAGCAAAAAAATCAAGAAACCACTGTGGTACTCCACAGATGTGGCCAAAATAGTTACAAACAAAGTTAGCATTTAGTAATTATAAAACAAAAACAGAGTGAGGAAGACAAAAGGATCTATAAGATCAGGCAGAAAGAGGCTAAGCAAGTTATAAGAGCTTCCAAATCACACACAGAAGAGAAAATAGCATAGTCAGTAAAAAAGGGGGACAAAACTTTTTTAGATACATAAATGAGAAAAGTAAAACAAGGATTAGTTAGATTAAAAACAAAAGAAGGAAGGTATGTAGAAGAGGATAAAGGTCTATCTGACTGCCTCAATAAATAATTTTGTTCTGTATTTACAGATGAAAATGAAGGAAAGGGACCTAAGTTAAGAAAGGATAAATGAGTCATTTATTACACGTGAGTTTACAGAGGAAGAGGTTCTATTTCCACTGTCAAAAGTAAGGACAAATAAGTCAATGGGACCTGATGGAATACACCCAAAGCTATTAAAAGAGCTTAGTGGTGTACTAGCAAAACCATTAACAGATTTATTTAACCAATCATTGTTAACAGGAGTAGTCCCAGAAGATTGGAAGTTAGCGAATGTTGTGCCCATTTACATGAAAGGTAATAGGGAGGAGTCGGGCAACTATAGGCCAGTAAGCCTTACTTCAGTAGTAGGGAAAGTGATGGAAACCATGTTAAAGGATAAGATTGTTGAACATCTAAAAACACATGGATTTCAAGATCAGAGACAACATGGATTTACTTCAGGGAGATCATGCCAAACTAATCTTATTGATTTTTTTGATTAGGTAACTAAAATTATAGATCAGGGTGGTGCAGTAGACATTGCTTACCTAGATTTCAGTAAGGCTTTTGACACTGTTGCACATAGAAGGCTTATCAATAAATTGTAATCTTTAAGTTTGAATTCCAATATTGTTGAATGGGTAAGGCAGTGGCTGAGTGACAGGCAACAGAGGGTTGTAGTCAATGGAATATATTTGAAGCTTGGACTTGTCACCAGTGGGGTACCTCAGGGATCTGTACTTGGACCCATTCTCTTTAATATTTTTATTAGTGATATTGCAGAAGGTCTTGATGGTAAGGTATGTCTTTTTGCTGATGATACTAAGATATGTAACAGGGTTGATGTTCCAGGAGGGATAAGCCAAATGGCAAATGATTTAGGTAAACTAGAAAAACAGTCAGAATTGTGGCAACTGACATTTAATGTGGATAAGTGCAAGATTATGAATCTTGGACGTAAAACCCAAGGGCAGAGTACAGAATATTTGATAGAGTCCTAACCTCAACATATGAGGAAAGGGATTTAAGGGTGATTATTTCTGATGACTTAAAGGTTGGCAGACAATGTAATAGAGCAGCACAAAATGCTGGCAGAATGCTTGGTTGTATAGGGAGAGGTATTAGCAGTAGAAAGAGGGCTCATGCCATTGTACAGAACACTGGTGAGACCTCACTTGGAGTATTGTACACAGTACTGGAGACCGTATCTTCAGAAGGATATTGATACTTTTAGAGAGGGTTCAGAGAAGGGTTGCGTGATGACGTAGTGGTGGGCGGAGGTCTGCACGCACGCACGCATCCTGAGGCGGGGAGGCTGACCCTGTAATGGAGGAGGAAGCGGCGTTTTGCAGGTCACACGAGGCAAGAACGAAGCTCGAACGGCGCAAAAAGATTGGCAATACACCAAGTTCTGTGTGCAGTAAATCTCTGCAGTAAGCCTCTGCTGCCGACAATCAGCTGATATGTATATGATCGCAAACCTGCTTATACGAAAAACTACATGAAGTGCTATATGAAGTGATTATATGAAGTGAAGGGAAACTAAGACAAGCTAAGTACTTCCCTTTTTCTCTATATTTGTTTTTGCTGATGCTTATGCTGTGATAAGACTGAGAGAGGAAGAGGGTAAAGGAAGGAAAAAGAGAAACTGGCAATAGACAGATAAAAATAAAAAGGGGTAAAAGGAAGAACAATTGATTATTGAAAAACCCTAATTAAAGGGGAAAAAGAAGAAAAAAAATTATGGCAACTAAGTCATCAGGAAAAGCTGCCATTAAGAAAGCAGCAAAACATGATCAACAAATTGAAAAAAATAAAAACCCTTCAAGTTTCTTTTCACCTGGACAAAAATCTAGTGTAGAAAAAAATCTTGATAGCTCAATTATATACTCATCAAAAAGCGAAGAATCTATTCAAAGTCCATCCAGCCAAACAGAAAATTATATTACAGCAGATTTTTTAAAACAATGTTTAGAAGAGCAATTGGTGGCAATAACTGTTGAATTTAATAAAAACACAGCAGAAACAAAAAAACAGTTTCAGGAAATATTGGAAAAACTAAAGCAAAGTGAAGAGAAAATCACAGCTTTGGAATTTGAAAGCAGAGCATATAAAGAACAAAATGAGCCGCTAAATAATCAAATGAGACAAATAGAAGGAAAACTAGAAGACTTGGAAGATCGCTCAAGAAGAAACAATTTGAGAATAAGAAATGTTCCAGAGGCAGTTACACAAGACAAAATACCTGAGTATTTTGATACCTTATGGGCAACACTCAATATAGATCTGTCAACTTTAAATACCAAAATGGAGCGATACCACCGCATAAGTAAACCTAGTTCGGTTCCTCAACAAATACCGAGAGATATAATAATTAATTTTCAGTCCTATCAATTCAAGGAAGCTATATTGCACGCAGCTCGAACAAAACAGATTAAAACAGAAAAGTTTGGCGACATCAAGATATTTCAAGATTTATCTTTCTACACTAGACAACAAAGAAAGAAATTTACGATGGCTACCAGTTCACTAAGAAGATTAAACATAAAATATTCATGGATCTACCCCAGTAAAATAAAGATAATTACAGAAGGAATACTTGAGACATTTACGAACCCATCTCAGATAGAAGAATGGATAAGGAAGAAAGAGAAATGACTTTATATAATCAGATAAGGAAGAAAAAAGAAAAGGAGAAGAGAAGAAGTGAGAGGGGATGAAAAGGAAAAGATGCTGAAGACTTAAAGCATAAACATAAGCAGAAACTAATCGACCCAAAGAACCTTAGAAAAAATAAAATAAAGGACGTTGAAACATCATGTCGAAGATATGGAGAATAAACTGTAATTAAAGAAGGAGAAATTAATAGAGAGAAGAAATTTTAAGTTAAAAGAAAACATATATATGTTAGCAATGTAATTCACTTATATGAAATATTTAATGAAAATTAGTTAAAAGTATGTATGTTACACTAAATTTTTGAGGAGAAAGGGCCAAATTTAGAATTACATCTGCACAATTTGCACATTAGTTATTCACAAGAAACAGAACTTAAAAAATTAGAATCCTGTTAAAATAATTTTTTTTTATTTTTATTTTTTTCTCACTGAACAATAATAGGGGAAAGTAGTAAATTTAAAGATGCACAACATAATTATAAAAGGTTAACACAAAACTAAAATATGTGAAGCGTGCACAAGATGAAAAAGAGACGAAATTTAGAGGTGTGAAAGAAAAAGGAAATGAAAGGGAAAGAAACTTTTCAACACAAATATTAAACACAAACACTGAATAGAATAAGAGAATAATAAAATAAAAAAAATAAAAAGAAATAGGAGGTAGGAGTGTTGATAAATAATTTATACTTAATAATGTAAAGTGAATAAAATATATGATTATGTATATAAGCAAAAGAAAAGGAAAAAAAAAGAGAAAAAAGGGAAGGGAAGGGCAATTAGAAAGTAAGAATTTTTTTTTCTCTCTCGTATTAGAGGAAGAAGAGGAGAGAAAGGTAGAAGTATGGACTTCATAGAGTAGAAGAGAAAGAGGAAGTAGGGAATGATAAAGAAAAATTCAGACTTGGTTCCTCCAAAACGAGATATAGCCTCCCCTGCCGTAACCTGAAAAAAGTTAAAAGTGGGCGTTAAAACCCACCAAGGAAAGTGTTCTTTGACTCTTTTTAGAGTCTTTGGAATGTTAGGAAACAGACTTCAAGTACCTAGTATACTTAAAGTTGTTTCATGTATGTTTTGTAATGTGATTTTTTTTTGTTTTCGAGAGTTCACTAGACGATCCAAAAAAAACCCAAAAAACAACAATATATGAGAATGGTTAAATTAATAACGTTAAATATTCAAGGTTTAAATATTCCTCAAAAAAGACAAGCCTTTCAAGAGTATCTAAAAAAGGAACATGTTCAAATCGCTATGGTCCAAGAGACACATTGGCGTAAACAGGATGAAAAGAGATGGACCAGCAGTTCTTTTCCTTTAAAAATCTGTTCCTCTAGAGAGGAGGGGAAAAAGGGAGGAGTTGCAATATTTTTCGCAAAAGATTTAAAAATAAATATAAAATTTATGGAAATAGATTTGGAGGGAAGATTTATCATACTAATAGCCACAATTAATGAGGAACTCTTCACTCTAATTAACGTTTATCTGCCTAACAAAAACCCCATATGTCTATTGAGAAAAGTATTAAATAAGGTTGAGAAAGTAGGAGTAGGAATAAAGATATATGCAGGGGATTTTAATAGTATACAAGACCCCCTACTAGATAAGTTCTCAGAAAAACAACCTATTTGGGACAAGCAAGTTTTAAAAAAACGCAAGGATTTTTAATAACTTGATGAAAAGAGAAGGTTTATTTGACATATGGAGACTTAATAATCCTGCAGTGAAAGAATTTACGTTTTACTCCTGGCCTCATAATTCATACTCGCGAATAGATCTTATATTTGGAGATTTAAAATTAATAGATAGAACATTTAAAATAGAAATCAAACCAGTAATATGGTCAGATCATGACAGTGTGTGTCTGGAACTAAACAGTAATAGATTAAAGAACAATAAGAATATAACCTGGAGGTTAGATGAATCATTATTATCAAATAAGGAACATAAAGACTATATAGATAAAATGACTATTTGTTATTTTGAAGAAAACAATAATGGACTAGTGGAGAATGATATTCTATGGTGCTCATTTAAAGCAGTAATAAGGGGACATTGTATAATGCTCAATAAACTTAAGAAAAAAAAAAAGGTGCAAATGTACAAGATCTTTATATTGAATTATATAAATTAAATAAAAATAACAATGACAATCCAACTAAGGACATTCAGTTAAAAATAGAGAAAATGAAATCTGAAATTCAGGAAAAAACTTATGAAAAAATCAAAACAAATATGTACAAACTTAAAGTCAAATATTATCATAAATCTAACAGAGCTGATAAAATAATGTCCAATATGCTGAAAAAAAATAATACGACCAATAAGGTCCAGAACAGATAGGGAAAGCATTTAATGAGTACTATGCCAACCTATATAGTCTTTCAGTAACTACTCCATCAGAAATAATAAAAAAATATATTAAATCAGCAAAATTGAATAAAATAACAGAAACACAGGTAAATAATCTAAATAAAGAGATTATGGAAGAAGAGATCAATATAATAATAGATAGATTAGAAACTTATAAAACGCCAGGTCCGGACGGATTTGGAAATAAATTCTATAAAATTATGAAACCTCACTTGATAGATCATCTAAAAAATACCTTTAATTCTGCAGTTAAAAAGGGCAGATTCCCAGAGGAAATGCTTAAAGCAAATATTTTACCTATATTGAAACCAGGGAAAGATCCAACTAGAGTACAGAGTTATCGCCCAATATCACTAATAAATGTAGATATTAAGATATTTTCTTCTATTATAGCTAGCAGATTAAAAGAAGTTATTAAACAGTTAATCCATCCTGATCAAACAGGTTTTGTTCCAGATAGAATGTCAAGCAATAATATTAGACGCTTGATAGATGCACTAGATATTTCACAAAAGGAGAAAAGTCCCATGCTGATCCTGTCTTTAGATGCTGAAAAAGCCTTTGACAGGGTCAGCTGGGACTTTATGAAGTTTACCCTAGAAGAACTAGGTATACAGGGATGGTTGCTTAATGCAATCTTAGCTTTATATAAAGATCCAAAGGCGAGAACTATTGGTCCTGGTATATGTTCAGACTGGTTCAAACTGAATAATGGGACCAGACAAGGTTGTCCTCTGTCCCCTTTATTGTCAAATTAAATAAAACAAAATCAATAGCTATATATATCAATATGTCAAAGCAAGAAATAAATTCCTATCAAGAAACATATGGCTTTATTAAAGCTAAAACGTTTTTATATCTGGGAATTAAAATTTGCAGAAAGGTAGAAAGTACTATGCGAACAAATTTTATGGATCTCCTGAAAGAAACTAATAAGAATTTGAAAGAATGGAGAAAATTAGAAGTATCTTAGGGAGGAAGAATAAATATTCTGAAATCATATGTTTTGCCAAAATGGATCTATATGTTTAGAATGCTTCCATTAGAAATCCCGTATGCATGGCTGACAATGATCAATAAGGCCTTTTCTAATTTTGTATGGCGAGGGAAAAAACCTAGAATTAAAAATGGAGTACTAGCAAGAGGAATAAAGAAGGGAGGCCTAGGATATCCAAATATAAGAAAATATTATGAAGCAGGAATTATTACGCATGTTATGGCTAGTCAAATAAAACAAAATAAAGAGGAAGTATGGTGGTGGTCAGAATTAGAATCTAGTCAATTAAGAGACACCTTAGAATTATTCTGGAGTACAAAAAAATGCAATTTATCCAGATCGTACATCTTAGGACAGATCACTCCAATATGGCAAAAGATAAGGAAAAAAATTGATTTGGTAGATAAGATATTTGACTTTCAAAATTTAGAAATAATAGAATTAAACATGGAGAGTATCTCCTTAAAACTATGGAAAGAGAAAGGAATAAATATTTTAAAAGATCTGATCAAAGAAAATAAAATCAAACCTTATAAAATGTTGGTTGAGGAGTTTAAGATCTCTGTTAAAGATGTATATACTTATTTTAGAGTAAAACATTATTTGGAGAAAGTTGAGTTAGCAAAAGAGGGCAAGATGTACGATATTTTAAAATCAATCTTATACCAGAATAAGACAAAGCAGCTGTTCTCTAGATGTGTTAGAATGTTGGACCTAATGGATGATTCTGCCCCGCCTAGTGCTATTAAAAAATGGAATATTGAATTAAAAACAAATATAGAATTATCTGAATGGCTATCTACGGTACAAAAAATCAATAAATATGTCCACTCTTTTGTATTGATAGAAACACATTTTAAGCTGGCTAATCAATGGTATATGACGCCAACGAAAATAGCTAAATTTGATGCATCTAGGGACACTAGGTGTTGGAAATGTATAGAGGAAAAAGGAAACTATATCCATATGTGGTGGTCATGTAAGCAAGTGATTGTTGTATGGCAGTGGGCTCAATTTATCATCCATACACTGTGCGACGTTAAAATGTCTCTAAAACCTGAAATAATGTTATTACATTATAAATGGCCAAAATTAAATAAAATAAATCAATTTTTAATTATTAATTGTTTAATGGCCTGTAAAATAATAATAGCAAGAAATTGGAAGGGAGATACCCCTTTTAACATCAAATTAATAATAATTCAGTTGGTTTACCAACTTAAAATGGAGAAGGATCATTGCAAGCTTCTGAATGATGATTTGAGCCTATGGGAAAATTGGGAAAAAAAAATTATTACAACTGTAATATTAATATCATTTGAAAAGAGATAGAGAAGTTGGAAGTCAGTAGAACTCTCGTGGGGAGGTGGGCAGTCTTTTGCTTTTGTTTTCTTTTTTTTCTGTCTTTTTTGTCTCTGTCTTTATGTGTATGAATTTGAATGTTTTTTAAATACTTTTTTGTACAATGTATTTATGGTGAAAAATCTGATAATAAAAAGAGATATACAAAAAAAAAAAAACTTACCAGGAAAGGTTAAAGGATCTTAACATGTATAGCTGGGAGGAAAGACGAGACAAGGGCGATATGATAGAAACATTTAAATACATAAAGGGAATCAACACAGTAAAGGAGGAGACTATTTAAAAGAAGAAAAACTACCACAACAAGAGGACATAGTCTTAAATTAGAGGGACTAAGGTTTAAAAATATCAGGAAGTATTACTTTACTGAGAGGGTAGTGGATGTGTGGAATATCTATCCAGCTGAATTGGTAGAGGTTAACACAGTAAAGGAGTTTAAGCATTCGTGGGATAGGCATAAGGCTATCCTAACTATAAGATAAGGCCAGGGACTAATGAAAGTATTTAGAAAATTGGGCAGACTAGATGGGCCGAATGGTTCTTATCTGCCGTCACATTCTATGTTTCTATGTAATTTATTCACCTCCTGTTCACTTATCTCAGTCTCCTTCTATAGGAATTCAATAGTAAGTAAAATATATTAAGAGAACATTTATTAAGAATTCCATCAAATCTTTTATTCCTCATAACGGTAAAAAAAATGTAGATCTCAGTTTAACATGCATGTCATGGGGCCCACTGTGTATTTTATATTATTCAGCCAGAGTAATTGATGTCAATTGTAGATTATACTAGCTTTAGTGTAACTATAATCTTAATTTTATTAATGACAGGAGGCAAACATTTGCTTAAGTCTCTCTTTACTAGAATGCCACAGCAGCACATTAACATAGAGAGATAAACACCAATCACAAAAAAATAAGGAATCCATAAAAGGCTCCTCCCAACCAAACTATTTTTTCTTTCACACTGCGACAAAATAAAGTACATTAACAATACACCACTAATAAAAATAAAATAAGAAACAAACATAATAAAATGATGAATGATACGATGAATGCCATCCGAAATTGAAAACATGGACCCAGTTGATGGAATCTTGACCTTTATCCAGATCTAAGGACTATAGTCAAACCATTAAACTGAAACGAGATAAAGAGAGTCGAAACTGCGATTAGTGAATGAACTGTACTGTGAAAACACGACTCCCCATCATCAAATACCGACAGTACAATATCACAGATAAAACACCCAACTCCCTTAGGAGCAATACCAGACCTATCTACCCTAGCCCAGGAGACCGGGTGAATAGGTCAATCAAAACTAACAACGAACAAGGGGAGG
Organism: Pelobates cultripes; assembly: GCA_933207985.1. Lineage (NCBI taxonomy): Eukaryota > Metazoa > Chordata > Amphibia > Anura > Pelobatidae > Pelobates > Pelobates cultripes. Next base: position 50,032,971 of record OW240922.1, on the reverse strand, counting down.
GAGAAACTGGGAGGGAAATATTTGCCTCCTGTCATTAATAAAATTAAGATTTTAGTTACACTAAAGCTAGTATAATCTACAATTTTATAACATGACAGGAGGCTTCATATTTGCTGTTTTAATGCTCAGACAGCAAAGCCAAAGAACACAATCCACAGTACTAACCAAAACTTTGCGAAGATAGCTCCTTGGAACAAGCAAGAAAGTGTGCAATGTCTTGGAGAGATACGCCCACCATACCGGCACCTGAAGTTGTCTATCTAACTGAAGTGAACCGAAAGACATATACGCCCCGCTGATGCCAACAACCAATGAACCCTCGCACCCAAGAAGGGAACGAGGCTGTACCGTAAGCTCTGACACAAAACAACCGAGCGAGACGCGAAGGGTGCAAAAGGAAAGCATCGTCTAAACAAAATGGTGTTGTCGTACGCAGCATAAAGGTGGGGCGCACAACAAAGATAAGAATATAACCGTCGATCCCGACTAGAACATATAGACACCCTGCCAGTGACCATTTCCACAGAGAAAGAAAGCAGGGGCGTCGACAATTAAGGCCCAAACATCCGAAAGAAAAAACAAGGCATAATAAATGAAAAAAAAAAAACAGCTAACGAAGCACTACAAAAACGCGTGTACCCCCTGGGGGGATGAAAACCTATCCTCAGGATACCCCTACAAACCTGCAAGTCCTGCTCAAAGGGGAAAACTCTAAACAGTGCGTGGACCGCCAAAAAACAGTAGTTCGCGCAACCTAATCTAAACGATACGACTGTCCCCGGTCAACAGATGTGACAAAAAAACTCTCGAATCCTGTAACAGGGTCCGACAAACGATTGGTAATCCATTCCAGGCCCAACTACACCAGGGTCGCCATACAGACAAGCACCTTCCAGTACCAGCGGTCCAAATGGGCCAGGTCCAGGGAATCCAGGAAACTAGGTTCAACTCTGCCATAGCAGAGACCGTAATACCCAAACACCAGCAGACCGAGAAGCCTGTAGGAAGGCCCTGGGACCAAAACAACAGAGGAAACTCGTCAGCGTCTCTACGATGAACACCCCTGGAGGGAAGTGTCCATCGCTGAGCAAACGGGTCCGTCAGCCAGCTGAAAACCAGTCGGGACCTGATAGGTCATTCAACGGCGGGTTCCTCCAAGGTGCATGATGCCGTGCACTCCCGCTGGCTAGCTTGTCTGGGGGAGGATGCAGCGCTCGGAAAATGCCTCCGCTAGACTCCAACTCGCGAAAGATCCCGCAAGCCGTTCCCGTCAGTTGCTGTTGAATTCCGAACCATCTCCAACTAGGAAATTATTCGGACTTTGCAAGACCTGTGAGGAAGAAGTGAATCTTCAGGCGCTGTTTGGCCCTGTAGCGAAACTTCCCGGGCATGTCCCTTAATCGATACAGAGATTAGGTCCACCATACTTGTCCAGCATCCTCAGTGAACTCAGGTCTCGACGCAGAGTCCTCCACGAACACCCTTCAAAATGTCCAAGGACTCAGGCAGAGGGAGGCGTAGGAGGCACCCCCGTGCGTCCAATCCGACCTCCTGGACTCTACTCCTTTGTGACACAGAGTGGGTCTTTTTTTTTTTTTCTAGGTTGAACACAAAATCCAGGGACTCGAATAAGGGAAACGCAGATGGTCCAGTAGCCCATCCAGGTAGACCGTACTGCGAAACATCCTACATCGGGGAAGCACCGTGATGCACCAGATACTTACCAGGTAGAAAGGTTGAGCCCACCTCACCAGGAATGGACCCTGTGGTCCCCAGAAATTCCTCAAGGACCACGTCTAATACAATGCAACTACCTGATTACATTCATGTGTAATCTCATGAGGGTACTCCAAAGGGGCTCAGATCTCTTTATCCCAAGTCCAATAGCCTGGGGTACATGCGTATGACGGTTGTGGCCCTCTGCGGTGCAAACCTCATTCTCAATCCTAAGCCTTCCAGCCATGGCCCAGCACATCCAACAGTCAAAATTGTGTTTAAGATAGGGCAGCCTGCAACCCTCCCAACTCGGGGTCCCATCTGGTATGTAATCCGAAAGTGGATGCAAATGTGAAATTCTGGGGATCCGATCCCCTATTAACAGTATTGGGTTGGAGCATTAAATACTCCAACCCATTAAATGCCTCTTAAGTATTTCCATATAGAATGCACACATCCTATACTAGAACAACTCACTCATATAGAGAAAGAATAATCGGATTGTTAGTGCAGACTTTAATACAGAACATAGGTACTGCAGAGATCTGAACTCAGGATCCCCTGTTACTAGACAGGCGCTTGAACGAGCTAAGCCACAGCGCCTCACCAGGGCCGAAGTCTGGGTTCGTGGCTACCTTGTCTGGGCGCACCTGTCTGGGTATACCACTCAAAGTATCCTGCGGGCTTCCCAAGCCAGCAGCCTCTGGACCCAGAAACGCCCAAAGTTGCGAGGTTGTTGGCAGAGACCATTCAGAAGAAAAGCCCAGGTGCCAAATGGACCGAGGGTCGACCAGGGGTTCGCTTGAGGCATCCTAAAAGATGACCTTTTCTTCTATGGTCGTCGGTGCCCCTGTTGTGGATTTGTCCTCCGTCTCTCGGTGCCAATCGGGGCCGTCATCATAGTCCTTACCCCCATCGTACTCTCCCTCCAAGGGGGACCGGTTCACCTGCCACTCAGCTGGGGCAGCCATGGATGGGGGAGGTACGGAGACCTCTTCCCCTGTGCCATCTAGGCAGCGCCATCTGGGCTCCTAGGCCGATAGCATCGGGGTTTGACGCTTCTCCGGAGTCTTATCTTTCTGGGAGCATGGTTCAGGGCCTTCACCCTTCCAGTAGCGCTTATGCGCACTTGCCTGCTCTCATCTAGGAGAGTCTGACTCATTCGAGTCGCCTGCCGGTTTAGGGGTCCCTCTTGCGTTCACTCATGATAAGCTTTAGGGAGAGCCCTGGCCGAAACCTATTTCCACAGAAGCGGTTACAGCCACATTAGTAATTGCCTGCAATCTTTCCCCGGGTAAAGGGTACTACCGTGCAGGAGTCCTAGGCAAAGTGACATTTTGGAGTATTGCGGCAAGTGTCACCGGCAGAAAAATCGGGGCAGCACCCCATATAATGGCAAAGGCAAGCTGGGCAGCGCATGCAATGCACAAGCATGAGTATGTAGCAACAAGGCTTGGCATGCAGTAATTCTGGCACAGTCAGCACAGCCCAGATCAATGGGGCACAGACAAAGCAGGCCAAGTCATGGGGCACAGACAAAGCATGCCAATCAATGGGCACAGTCAAAGCAGACCAATCCAGGGGGCACCGTCAAGGCAGGCCAATCCCTGTGTCACGGGCAAGACAGGGTCATCAGCGATGTAAAGGCAGGTAGGCCAAATGTGTAGCAGACACGGCAGGGTAGGAGTATGGTAGGCCCAGCAGGCAAGCAACGGCTCTGTGTGAAACGGCCCAGTGAAAAAAGCCGTCTGCATGCAGCAGAAACTCCCACAGGTAAAACACTAAATATACCCAGGAACGGGCACTCACAAATACTGCAGAGACCCAGGGCGGGTTACTCACTAACATAGACAAACCCCTGGATGGTACTCCCACAAGAACAGAATAGCCCCTAGGCGGGACACCCACCTAAATCCAAACACTATTCCAGAGCACCAGGATAAAACAAACCAGGCAGGGTAAAGGAGGGGCAAACCCCTGCATGAGATACCCATGGGAATAGCTATGCAGTGAAAATATAGTAGAGAAACATAACACCATGCCATATATATATATATATTAATTTCATATGGTAGCAAGTAAGTAATGCCCTATGTCAGCACCACAGCAACAGAAAAGAAATGTAGACAGAAAAAAGGTCTAATTCTGCTTCAGCTTCATTCCTATGTTAGAATAAGACTTACAGACTCACCGGTTACGCGTCCCATGCACTTCATATTTGTGTTAATCAAGTCACACATATCCTCTTTCATTGGACCACAGCAGCTAAGCTGAAAATAAATGTCCAACCTATCTTTATTTTCTACATGTTTATTTTTGCCTAAATTACATAAATGTGGTTTTCAATTAAATATGTTTTACTACTTTAGTAAATAAACACTCTGTGGTTGCATTGATGCATTTAAAGAGCTATAAAAATAAAGCCATATAAAGCCAGGGGAATTTAGTTGTGCAATCATATGTTGGGTGATACCTCATGAAAATACTTCCTGTTGATCCATTGTCTGCCTTTAATACATTTAGCAGCTGAGTCATTGAATTAAAACAGATTTAAACACAATTTATTTTACAATAAGTACCAAAAGTGTCCCAACGTACATTAATGTTAAAGGAAAACAATAATGTTAACAATACAAAGCTGTATTCCTAACACTATAATGCACTCTGGCCTTACATCCCTTGCGCCCCCTCCCCACCCTGTGGCACATAAAGGGTTAACACAAAACTTTATTCACTTACCCAATTCCAGCGCCAATGTACCTGGGTGCTGGGTCATCTCTGTGGGGATATTTATGGGATGATAATATTAAACAGTCGAGAATTGCCCACTATTTCAATTCTCTCAGATCTTAGAGATCGTTATCATGTAAGTGAAATGTATTCCATACAAATAAAATCACAATTTGTTATAAAAATAGATTTAATTTATTGTGACAAATAAAATAACAATAATATTAGGCAGCATGCATGACAATAATCAGTGAATATTTAGTATAACATAAGTATGCAATACAATGGAATGGCTATACATGTTCCAATGGCTAACAGCATCACCTGTCACTTAATAAGATTTATGAGGGTACTTCACAGACAGAAAGTAAAGCTTCACACAGCGAAAAGCCATAAAACCTTGGCTAACAGTTAAATCAACTGAGTAACCCTTTCAATGCTGGCTAGATCCTCCTAGGCATATAATATCCTATTCTCATGTAATTTTCAATTAAAATAACATTCAAACCAACTCATTAATTATTTCCTGGAACCATCCAATAAGAATAATCTACCAGATTTTTACAAAAGCCGAATTTTAATTTGCCTAAAAAGATATCTTATCTTATATTAGAGCAAATCAATACACCTGGATAAAAACAACGGTATGCTAACACGTGATAATATCAGATTAATATATAATTATTCTTCATTCCACCTGCAGAATGGAATGTTTATAACTATATATTCTTTAGTTAACTAAGATTTCTAAATATTGAAATCTGACCGTGATTTATCCAGTCATTATCATGCTATTAGTAAATTTTTATTAATTTAGATTAATTAAATAAAACCAGCATAATTACCAGTTATGTAGGTATTGTCATCAGATGAGTAGGTAGTCCCAGAAAATGCGAGTATGATTGGTTGTATGGAGGTGCGTGAGTAATAGAGAAAAGTGATGTTGGTTAGAAAGTATCAGTAAATTTTAAGAGTTGAGTGTTAGTCCCAGAGAGTGTCCTGAATCTCTCTGTATGTCCGAATCTGAATGCCCATAACGCTCTCTTCCCTTTGTCCTAACTTTTAAAGGGCCAGACTCTCTGTACGTCATTAGTTGATAAGGCCAATAGGAAACTGAAGGTGGGTTCAATCTATGGATCGCAATTTAGGTATTTGGTCCATAGAGGGCAGTCTCGCCTTACTAAACCTTCCTATCCAGGAAAGAGTTAACTTTTCCTGATGATGATTTTGACATCATTTGGCTTATCTAAAATGACTACCATAACTTAAATTTGCTGTCAGTTCAAAGCTTTTGTCTCAGTCTTTGTGGCAACTACTTTGATCGTAATTTGTAAAATTGACAGTTATAAACTCAATTTCACCCCTTACTTACAATGGAACCTTGTAAAATTTAGTAAGTAAAATTAATTACTTAGTCTTCTGTCACTAGTGTCTGTGTTTAAAATTACTTCTATTCCATTAACATTTAAACAGAGCATTCCATCCCCCTGCTTCATTGCTTATCACTTGGCTTGTTTATATAATGCATTCCTTATCTCAGGCTCAGTGGTTAGTGAAAGCAAGGAAATTATGTGTCTTTGTTATCCTGAAGATAGCAAAATGGAGTCTGCTCTGTTCTGAGGGACTCTGGTAATATACACTTTTAATTTCTTTCTTAGCACAAAATGTCTGCCGATATAAATATGCTGACATCTCTTATGGCTTCAGCCGCAAGGGGGGACCTAATGCACATTTATGGCACGCGCACTTGGCCTTCCTCATAGGAAGAAATGTAAAAAAACATGAAAAACTGCAATGTTTTACAGTGCATGACTAAGGGGGACAGGAACACTGGCACCCTGGCCACTTAAATGAGATGTAGTGGTCTGGTTGCCTATAGGGTTCCTTTAAAGCATTGGTGTGAGTTATATAGCTGTGCTATGTACGTGAATTTCAATGTATTCATTTCACTCCAGTGGTATTGAAAGGAGACAAGATCAATTAATCAGGTCCATTAAGTGTCTGCTCAACTGTGAAATAGTTCAAAGATGAAATTTGGCAAGAATATCCATTCTGTGCTTTGTTTCCATGCTTTAGTTTAAGAAATAAAATTTAAAAAAAAAGCTGTGTTTAAAACAGTGTCTGTCCATTGCTATGGGTATCTGCAGAAATGCTGTAAGAAGTCTGAAACATGATGCCAGTCTGTGCTTATTTTAATGTCAAGCTGGTAACGCTAGGATAGTTTCAGAAAGATTTGTTTCTATGCCCAAGAAGAACCCCTTAACCCCTTAAGAACCAAACTTCTGGAATAAAAGGGAATCAGGACATGTCACACATGTCATGTGTCCTTAAGGGGTTAAAGTCCAACTTGACATATGTAGGTGGTGCACAACAATATATTTTTTTTATATTTGCACTGTCGGGAATTGTATCGTTTTTGGCCTCACCACAATCTTTTTGGTATCTAGCTAAATGCTCCCATAGAGATGTCAACTTCCTGGGCCAGAGCCATACTGATGAAACTTACAAAGTCAAAACTGCAATCCATGGTTTAAGATCACTGATCCTATTGGACTGTAGACCATTCTTTGGTTTTAACAACTGTTTAAAACAGTGTTCATTGCTAAGGGTATCCTGCAGAAATGCAATATCAAGTCATAAACTTTCCTGACATTCTATGCCCAAAAAGGGACCCCTCGAAGTCCAGCTTGAGATGTGCAGGTGGTGCATTATAGTGATTATTTTTATATATGTTATCTCCTAAAAGTGAGTACATCCCTCACATTTTTGTAAATATTTTATTATATCTTTTCATGTGACAACACTGAAGAAATTACACTCTGCTACAATGTAAAGTAGTACGTGTACAGCCTGTATAACAGTGTCCATTTGCTGTCCCCTCAAAATAACTCAACACACAGCCATTAATGTCTAAACCGTTGGCAAAAAAAGTGAGTACACCCCTAAGTGGAAATGTCCAAATTGGACCCAAAGTGTCAATATTTTGTGTGGCCACCTTTATTTCCCAGAACTGTCTTAACCCTCATGGGCATGGAGTTCACCAGAGCTTCACATGTTGCCACTGGAGTCCTCTTACACTCCTCCATGACTTCATCACGGAGCTGGTGGATGTTAGAGACCTTGCGCTCCCCCACCTTCCGTTTGACGATGCTCAATAGGATTTAGGTCTGGAGACATGCTTGGCCAGTCCATCACCTTTACCTTCAGCTTCTTAAGCAAAGCAGTGGTCATCTTGGAGGTGTGTTTGGGGTCATTATCATGTTAGAATACTGCCATGTGGCCCAGTTTACGAAGGGAGGGGCTCATGCTCTGCTTCAGTATGTCACATTACTAGTTGGCATTCATGGTTCCCTCAATGAACTGTAGCTCCCCAGTGCCAGCAGCACTCATGCAGGCCCAGACCATGACACTCCCACCACCATGCTTGACTGTAGGGAAGAGACACTTGTCTTTGTACTCCTCACCTGGTTGCCGCCACACACTTGACACCATCTGAACCAAATAAGTTTATTTTGGTCTCATTGGATCACAGGACATGGTTCCAGTAATCCATGTCCTTAGTTTGCTTGTCCTAAGCAAACTGTTTGCATGCCTTCTTGTGCATCATCTTTAGAAGAGGCTTCCTTCTGGGAAAACAGCCATGCAGACCAATTTGATGTAGTGTGTGGCGTTTGGTCTTAGAACTGACAGGCTGACCCCCAACCCCTTCAACCTCGGCAGCAATGCTGGCCCCACTCATACGTCTATTTCCCAAAGACAACCTCTGGATATGATGCTGAGCACGTGCACTCAACTTCTTTGGTCGACCATAGCGAGGCCTGTTCTGAGTGGAACCTGTCCTGTGAAACTGCTGTATGGTCCATGCTGGCCACCGTGCTGCAGCTCAGTTTCCGGGTCTTGGCAATCTTCTTATAGCCTAGGCCATCTTTATGTAGAGTAACAATTATTTTTTTTCAGATCCTCTGAGAGTTTTTTGCCATGAGGTGCCATGTTGAACTTCCAGTGACAAGTACGAGAGAGTGTGAGAGAACACCAAATTTAACACACCTGCTCCCCATTCACACCTGAGACCTTGTAACACTAATGAGCCACCTGACACCGGGGAGGGAAAATGGCTAATTGGGCCAAGTGAGAGCTGTACTCACTTTTGGGGCCAACAGTTTAGACATTAATGGCTGTGTGTTGAGTTATTTTGAGGGGACAGCAAATTTACATTGTTATACAGGCTGTACACTTACTACTTTACATTATAGCAGAGTGTCATTTCTTCAGTGTTGTCACATGAAAATATATATTAAAAAAAAATACATATATAAATATATATATATATATATAGCCTCATACATTATATCATTGATATCGTTATACAGTTATGAATACCGTGTAGGTTGCTTGAGGTCAGGACAGTTGCACATGCTGCTGCCTTGTCCTTTTTCAAACTAGTATAGCGAGACCACAGTTGCAAGTAGCTTTCAGGCTTTAATAGTAACATTAGATTAACATTTACAGTAATTTCATAACGGACAAAGTGAAATATAAATGTTAGTAGTTTTAATTTATACTCATGTGAGGTAGCCTAGATTGCTCTTATATGTTTGTTCTGCATATTCCTGATGAATAAGTTAAAAATCAATATTATAATATATGTTCTGGATATTGACCATTCAGTTCTTTTTCTAATGAGTTGTACATTTAAATGCTATGTCTGCATGTCACATTTTAAAGAAAAACTATAATAAAAATGACATTTTCAAGCATATATTAATTACCATACAATTAGGATGAGGGCACAACTTCTTTACATTTTTTGGCCTTTTTCTTTTTGTTTGCCCTGTTTATAATCATAAAGCCAAACTCACAAGTAGAGATAAATATTCATTAGACGCTGATGATGACAGGGCAGGAGGTTTAATGTGATATAACCCTAATATCTACGAGCTGCAGATTAACCCTCAAAGGAAGTCACAGACCTTAAAACAGTCCTAGTGTTTCAGAATAAAATTAGAATACCCGACTTCAGAAACTGGATATAAAAATACATCTGAATTGAGTCAAAATATTGTTATTCATTTTTAATTGTGATAGCTTTGGTCACAATATGCTTTCGCAAAGTAGACATTAGAAAAAGTCAATGGCCAGTTAAATGTGTATACACTGAAAAAAATTTATGGCTTGATCAATCTGATTATAAGCAGTGTAAAGGCCATGCCTTGTAAAATAATGCTTTCAATTATGAATTCTAAATGTCAGTAACATAAACCAAGAGTAAACAGTACAGAGAAGAACGCGTCAGTGTTATTTAAATAATATAATGTAAACTCAGCTGCGGTGATTACTCAACATTATCTCATGACAAAGAAAGAAATTAAGCTAAATCTCAAAATCATTTCTTTAATGTTTAAATTGCCAATAGACAAATGCCAAAAGGAGTGGTTAAGGTAAATCACCTAAATTAAACCAACATTGTGTATTGAATAGTTTTTTTTGTGTTTTTTTTTAAAACATATGTTTTCTATATTTTGATCTAAACTCCTGGTATGATAAATCATTGTCCCTTTATGATTGAATCAATTTGGCAGCTTGAAAATTTAAAGGAACGCTCTAGTGTCAGAAACACAAAAATGTATTCCTGACACTAACTGTGTTGTAAAAAGATGTTTAAACCCATATTTTCTGCAAAGCTGCCCTAGTTTTGCTGCGGCTGGCCCTGCCTCGCTTTGCCTCCATGGCTGAAATCATCTAAGTTAAAGAGAGATCTAATGTTAAACTTTATTTATTGCACATTTTGTTTAATTTAGAATGTCTTATTTCCTACTCTGTTAATAGTCTTATTGACCCTGCAGAAGACTCACTCCTGTGTGTGATTAAGGTTCAATTTACAGAGCAAGAGATAAAAAATTTACATTCTCTTTACATTTTTGTAAACTGTACTGCTAGTAATGTACCTATGAACCAGCAAAGCTAAGGGGGGTGGGTCTTGAAATTGCTAGGATACAGGCATAGAATGATGTTGGTGTTTGGGATTGGTTGAAAGTTCAGTGTAGGCAGAACTTACAAGGTTATATATAAAAGGGCCATCTTAGGTCAGGGACAGGAGTTGGAAATTGCTATGGATCCTATGGGTGAGTTGGCTCCTAACACTGTTGCTCACCCTTTTACTAGTTCAGGGGACTTGCCAAAGGGGGGCCTCAGTTCCTGTTTGGGTAGCTCCAGGAGGGTCTGCTGGTCCCCCCTGACAGGCAATTTTAGCAGAACATTTCACTTTATATTACCTCCCAGAATCACATCAGGGCAGATCTAGGTTTGTAGGAGGACCATAGGGCAGGAGTCCCATGAAGGTGGCCTGAGTTTGGAAAAACACAACCTAGTGTCCCTATTTAGGAGTGACAGTGATGGACAGCTTGGAGGGTTTTCCTCATGGGTGGGTGGAATATGCTGCACTCAGGAAGTTCCCTGGTAATGCTGATAGGTATCGACCCTGATACCCCGTCTAGGAGCAGACATCATAGCCGAATGCACAGTGACAGCAGGGGGTAACCTAGAGGCAATGCCCATTGCTGGCATTCATGTTCCCCTGTTAGGATGGCAGACAGTAGGCATAGCGGGTCCAGATATACTAGTGGAAGTTCTCCCTATAGAGGCGAGGCTGGTACATCTTCACACTCTCACGACCATGGGGGTCAGGACGCCAGGCATAGGAGTGGGTGTATGATTCACCGTGCCCACTCAGAGGTCAGGTAGGTCATGCCTTATAAGGATGGCCTATTTATGATGTCTTCACCTTACAGATCACCAAGACGGTTGCCCATGGATTGGGTGAGAACACATGTTGTGGAACTGCAGCTTGAAGCAAAAATGAGCTTGGGCCAGGACAGCAGAGTTCGAGTTGCAGCCCCACGGCCTTCAGTGGGGCGATGGTAAGTTCCTTTCTTAACATCATTCTAGGGATCAGGATTCTTGTGCAGGAATGGGGAGGAATGTTAATGTTAGTCAGCTTTCGGTGCAAGGTCTGAGGGTCAAGGGTCAGGAAAAGTGGGGGTCTCTGTAGCTGTGGGGAGGGGAGCACATGCATGGTGATACAGTGATGACTTTGGCTGTTTCAGTGGCGATTGACTTGCGGAGCAAGTGGGCAGATCTTCCAGGGAGCGTTCCAGATGCGGATCATAAGAACATTCACGTTTTCTTTGCGGGACTTTTGGACTGTTATCTTAAGCTTGAAGTGAGGGAACGAGTTTGGAAAGGAGAGTTTCTTGTGATCTTTTGGCTTCTGCATTTGGAGGAGTACATTGATCTGAATGAGGATGACAAGAAGGATGCCAAAAAGGAGGAAAAGAGTCAACGGTACTTGAAAATTCCTAAGACATTTGGCTATTGGTTGAGGTTGAGGATTTTTTGTATCTTGGCGACCGTTATGCATGAAAAGTCCCCTAATTGTTTCTCTCAGTTGTTTTGTTACCTCTACAGTATCTGGAAAGCATATTCAACTTATGGGGGTCTTGTATGGTGATGATATGACAAGCAATTTCATCAACATTTGTCGGCCAATCTTGGGATGGGGTGGGACAAAATGGACCTGTCGTTATGGATGATTGCGCAGAAGACTTCCCTCTTTCAGTTTGGGGCCGGTGCGGGACCTTCTTCCACCACGTCGTCCATCCATAAAAAAATATTCTGCTGGCTCTTTAATGAAGAGGCACATGTTGGTTCAAACATTCATGTTCCAGTTGTGGAGGGGGGTTTCATGAATTCCATCGGTGCTGCAAGCCAGCTAAAGCTTCTTTCACAGGGGGCATATCTGGAGTTGTGGTCCCATCCTCTGCCACTGTGCTAAATTCTGGTAAGGGTCGGCATGGCTAAACAGTTACGGTAACCATGATGCAACGCTATTGTGAGACAGCTTTACAAACAGGTTCTTTATCCCCTTCTGTGATAGGGTAGTTGATTGCCATCTTCACAATTTGAAGACCTGTGCAAGCAGGTCAAGTTGGGAAGGATCCTATAAAATAGAGCATACAAAATAAGAGTAGAGAAAACAAAGATAGAAATCCCAAAATTACAACTTCAATTAATATGGATATATTTGTAGAATGTTAGAACCCAAGAAAAAATCTCTAAAAGACAATACCATCACACAACCAAACCTTTATTAGATGCTAGGATAAGTGTCAGATGGTATGTCTACTAAATGTCTAAAAGAAACAGTATTGTATTACCCACCTCAATAGAAGATTTCATATTTATTGTAATGTACCTCTGTATAAAGGCCTTATGAAGGTTATTTGAATTGAGAACATAGGAAATGTTACAGCTAATGTATTGAAGTAAAATTCCCTTCTAACTAGGTGGCAATAAAGTAGCAATTAGAAGTGAGCTGGATAGTAAATAGGGTTTATTAGCAGAACCGTAATACTTATATTGGGAAATAGATCTTATCAGATCCTACCATGAACAGGTACCAAACAGTACAAAAACTCCCCAAACTCTCTCACTTCTTTAGTAAATCATGAAACATGGGTAAGACAAATGGCAGACAGACGCTAAATATTACTCAATGTTCTAATCTCCTACAATGTGCTAGTCATTACAGATAGTCTAACTGATCATGCAAGCTAAATTTCCTATCCAGCATGAGGGAAATGCTCACAAGCGGGTTGTACCTTCAATAAATTGCTAATGGCGTCTAGGAAGACCCTGGCTGACTAGTTAAACCTGCAGACAGGACTGCAAGAATGTAGCTAAATTTCTAAACTGCCAGCCACTCCAACCTAACTGCTACCTAAACCCTGACATGATTCTAAACCTAATAATAGAAGCCAAAATGCTCAATCTCCCTTATTACCAAAGTAAAGCCCAAAAACCACCAAAATAAAACTAGTGAAAAAAGTGTAAAAACATCCAATGTGCATTTTGACGCCACAATACTGCGCCTTCATCCGGGGCTAGTGTGACGAAAGCACAGTGTTATGGCGCCAAAACACGAGTTAGGCATTTTTACGCTTTTTTTACTAGTTTTATTTTGGGGTATGTGTTCCCTCCCCTGCCTCTGATTCCCTGGGTACTGAAGAAAATTTGGTAAGGAAGTGAAGAGGGTGATAGCCATTATTCTGCTCTGACCTTCTCCTGAGAATGTCCATAACCCATTTGTGGTTACTTCTGATCTCCTGGGACCTTCTAATCCAGGGACCAGCAACTCATCCCTCCTTAATCAGAGCCTATCTGAAGCAGTAATTGATACTCTTCTGAAAGCCAGGAAACATTCTACTTCTTGCTAATACATAATTTGGGAAATTTTTAAACAATGAACAATCTCCACAGCCAAGAGAATTTCAGAACTTCAGGCATTTTCTAGTGATGATTCTCACACTCTTATATTTCATGATAGAGTAATCCTAAAACCTTGAGAAGACTTCCTTCTGAAAGTAGTATCTAGGTTTCGAACTGCTTCAAGAAGTGGTTCTCCTTTCCTTCTGTTCTTCTACATCTTCTGCAGAAGAAGAGAAATACCAGGAACTCAATGTGAGAGAACATATAATTAAGTACCTATCTTTAACCTGTGGCTTCATAAAAACCAAGAAATTATTTGTACTTCCTTCTGGACTTCGTAAAGAAGAAGCAGCCTCATCCTCTACCTTATGGCAATGGATAGTTTCTGTTATAACAGATTCCTGCCTTCACAACAAGCTAACTCCTCCAGCCAATATTAGAGCTCACTCCACCAGATACCTGGCTACATCTTGGGCTAATTGGACAGAGGTTCCCCCAGATGACATCTGTAGGGCAGCTACTTGTTCCACTCCAACAACCTTCATTAAGCACTACAAACTGGATTTTCAATCTTCTACTACTTCCTTTGGGAAAGGAGTCTAATCGGCAGTTACAATACATAATAAAAATTAGATATCATTTGCAGCAATTGTAGTTTAGTTTCAATTAAATTTTAAAATGTTTCGCTCCCTTTCAATTATCAGCTTTGGTATTACTCATAAGGGATGCTGCCATTAATAAGCCAGAAATAAGGAAAATTTATATTACATACTTACCTAGTAATTTTCTTTTCCTGGCTATTTACCATGGCAGCATCAATCTACCACCCTTCTTTTCTTTTTTACTAGACTGAGGTATGAAAGGAGGAGGGACCTTTTATGCATTCAGTCTCTCTTTCTTTCTTTTTTTTATTGGTTAATTCTGTCCTGGTCTGGTTAGGGGCAGAGCTACCTATAGGGGATGCTACCATGATAAATAGCCAGCATAAGAAAATTACTAGGTAAGTATGTTATTTAATTTTCCTTATTATCATTTAACATTATCCTTCTCCATTTAGAGTATATTTTGCATCATCATTATTATTATTAATATTAATATTATTATTACTAGCCACGTACCCAGCATTCAGGCCTCAATCCACAAAATGAGCTCACAGCAATACCCAGACTTAATTTTGCCTCTCCATGCAACTTTCAAGTATTGAGTGAATTTTAGAAGTTACTTTACCTCATTTATTCTATCCTTGGCCACCATATTGTTATTTTTACTATAACATCTTTACCATTTATACCTCTACTTTACCACTGTCGTTTTCTGTACATGCGGTTATTCATGGTTATTCAGAAAATGTATTTCACTCATATTTAAAGGGGCACTGTCATCCCACTCCCCCACCACACACCCTGAAAAAATTGTATTTCATAAAGATAGAATGATTATGAAATGCTCCCTTTGACTTTTTAGGAATCTCACTGAATTTCATTGAAATTCCAAACCAGTCAAGAGATATACAGAGAGAAAGTAGAGACTAATTTGTCTCTGCATATTTCCTTTGTCTGACTTTCACATGCGCAAGACTACTGCCGTGATGTCGATTCCTGATGCTGATGTACCAGAAGCTGAAGAGGATCTGCTGGAACAAGATGGCTGCTCCTGCAAGTGACAGGTTCAGGTAAGTAAATCTCACCTTTACCAGCTCCCCATCACCACCAGACCACCAGCAGCAAGATCACTGTTGGGAATTATTTGTGAATTTGGCAAAGTCCCAAGATGGTGATTGTGCTGCTTTAATGTAGATATAGATTTTAATATTTTGGCTTATGTTATATACAATTAAAACGTTTACAAATCTAGTTTGTAAACTCTTCAATTGTATACAATAAGTGTTTGCTCTACCCATCCCCTCTCTCACCAGCCTTTGCCCCTCCTAGCTGTAATTACCTTCATATAACTGTGTCTTATCTCCATCAATGTTTTTTAGGCTTCAATCCACAAAGCAATATCCAGACTCTTAATTTTCTCTAAGCACTTCATTGCCCACTTACCCGCTTGAGCTCAATTACCTCCTTATTCCCTTTACATTTTGACAGTAACTGCAACTTTCCTTTCAATTTCTCTGGCCATCACTTCCAAATTCCCCCTTCTACACTTTGTCTCAAATCCCCTTTAAAGCATTTATATCTTTAGCTCACAGGCTATGTAATTAATCACATTGTATAAAAGAGCTTCGATAGCAAGATCTCAACTCACGGGCAGGGCCCTCTTTACCTTTGATATTGGTCTGTGTATATTGCACTGATTTTACCCCCTACTTGTACAGTAATGTACTGTTATATTGGTGCTTTATAAATGCCAGTAATAAAAATAATAATCCAATTAACCCAAAATGCATAACTTTGTGTACACTGCATTTCATCTGCCTTGTCCCTCATTTCTCCAAATGTATCTCTAAAGAGCTAATGAAAGATGGCATACTCTTACTTAACACTGCTGCTCAACTGGGCTGGAAATACTTGTAAGGACCAGAAGTGGAAATACTGCCAGTGCATCCGGAGCAGCCAGAGCCATTAGGTCTGTTGAGTTGTTGCTGGTATTAGACCCTCCGGTCGGTGATGAGCTCATTGCAGAGTCTTGGGCCTTGAGCTCTATGGGGCTGAGTCCAGCGCTATGTGTTTGACAGAATCAACTGGTAATAGGTCCTTCCTTCTCTCAGAGTTGGGATAAATTTCCAAAACTCCAAACAGAAAAATTCAGTTTTAGACCTGTGCCTCTTAGTATAATTAATAAACACCTTAATAATCTAAAAATGAACAACCAGTGTGGACCTGATCAAATCCCAGCAATGTTGCTGAAGCTAAACATGTTGTTTCCGTACTCAATGAAACCTCGGTGTCTGGATACATTTAAACTTTGGAAGACTGCAAGAGTAGTACTTATCCATAAAATGGTAACAATACTTTAGTATCTATCGTTTGGTACCATTGCTCACAGTTTTTTCAAAAGTCTTGGAAAAATGCTTTAACACGCAACTATGTGAGTATTATCAACATTCAAACTATCTGAAACCTGATCAATCAGGCTTTCTTTCAAAACACTCAACTACAACTACCCTCTTCAACATTTATAATGGCATCCAATCAGGCATGGCACAAGGAGACCTAACTGGATCTATTTTCCTTGATGTTGCCAAGTTTTTTGACACAGTGGACCATGGCATTTTAATGCAAAAAGTTAAAAACTCAGGTATTGGAGATCCCCTGCTATCCTGTTATCAATTTTATGAATCGGAACGATTGTAGTATGTGTTCATTGCTGACAGCACCTCCCTCTCCCTGTCATGTGTGGTGTTCCCCAAGGCTTCGTGCTCGGCCCCCTACTATTCACATTATTCATAAATGAGCTGCCTAACATCTGCAAAGCCTCAAATGTACACATGTACGCAGGTGACGCCGTAATCTACGCTAGCATACAGAATCTAGCGCAGCTTGAGAATGTTCTCCGAGACTAGTTCACAAAGGTAGAAAAGTGGATTGTGGATAACAAACTCTTCAAAAACACTAATAAAACTGTCACAATGATCTTTAGAACAGTACCTACATTACATAAATTTAAAAATTTGCAACCAAAGCATCAGAGCAAATCACGCTGACCGCAGCTCGTTCTTTCAAATATGTTGCTAGACCCCAATATATATTTGGGCCTCCACATTGAGAAACTTTCAAAATTAGGTGCCCTGTACAGAAACAAATCCTGCCTAAGCACTACAGTAAGTAAGGAGATAATACAACAAATGCTAATACCAGTCAATACCCCCCCGCCCCCCAAAAAAAACCCCACAACAAATCTTACACCATGGCCCGTGTTCATTTGTCCCACTACTGAGTAAATAGCGTTTTCTTGCTTATTAATTTTTAAGGTCAAATCTAAT
This sequence comes from Pelobates cultripes, assembly GCA_933207985.1. Taxonomy (NCBI): domain Eukaryota; kingdom Metazoa; phylum Chordata; class Amphibia; order Anura; family Pelobatidae; genus Pelobates; species Pelobates cultripes. Next base: position 50,015,333 of record OW240922.1, on the reverse strand, counting down.
TAGCATTAAGAATACAGGTTTGTGTTCCATTTCCTAACACTATAGTGTTCCTATAAATGTATGCTATAGGCACCAAAACAACATTAGCTTAATGAAGTAGTTTAGTATAGCTCATGCCCATGCAGTCTCACTGATCAATTCTCTGCTATTAAGGAGTTGAATCACTTTGTTTATACAGCCCTAGTCTTGCCTCCCTATATGGGAATTGCACAGCCTTACTAAACACTTCCTATAAAGAGACTTCTAATGTTTACACTTACACATTCTAATTTGGAATTTCTTATCTCCTGCTCTGTTAAAAACATTCTAGACCCTGCAGGAGCTCCCTGTATGTGATTAAAATTCAATTAACAAAGCAGGAGATAAAAACTTCACAGCCAGGGGATTTGTGGCTAGGGCTGCATAAACAGAAAGTGACTTAATTCCCAAATGGCAGAAAATTGAGCAGTAAAACTGCAAGGGCATGATTTATACACCAAAACTGCTTCAGGTTGTATTAATGCCTTTTAGTGTCCCTTTAAATTAAAATGGTGGAAGCAGCTGTCCAGCAGCATTACTCACTAATCATGAGCAGACTGGTTAGTCACAAATACTAGTAAGGGAAATATTTATATGATTTTTATTTTTTAATTTTTTTTTTTGCCATATCATGATCTTAAGAGTAGTATTTGATTTGATTGTATATTTGTACAGATTGTTTTTACTGATCTTTGCAACTGTGCTTATTAAATATGTTTATTACATCCACATTATTTCACATAAAATTAAAACAATGATTTGTGAAATGTCTGGATCTCATTTATTGTACAGCCTTCAGACTGTACATTTTTATCTGCTACAACAAATGTATTATTGTATTTTATTGTATTTTAAACAATCATTTCCACTTTTTTGTCTTTTCATGATTTTTTCTTTAATGTTCCAGTAGATTTAGCTTGATCTTAGTCAAGAATCTGGATCACGCTGGCCTCAATGTTGACCAACAGCTACACAATGCTTTTTAGGGTCACTTCTTTGAAGCACATGCATAGCACACATAGTCCTATTAAATCTTAGAAAACATTTCTTTCTATCATAATCCGTGGGGATATAGAAAAAGTCCTGATAGTGGAGCGCTGATTGTAAATAAAAACAGATGAGAATAGGGTATGAAAAATAGGAAACCTAACAACCTATGCAATAATACACAAAATAACTATTAAAAACCCTTCTCTTCTAAATAATTCTATATAGCAAGAAGCATATATCCCAGAAAATACAGAAAAACCTTAATTCAATACATGAAAAGAAAAATAAAGAAGTAGGACCGGAAGGTCCTAAACGGAAGAATAATCAATGGGAAGGAGTCCCTACCTTTACCTTTAATAGTCCTAATGATGAAAACAGGAAACATTATTTTCTTTCTTTTTTTGTTTTGTTCACTTGGTAGCACAGAGTTATGGATTATTTAATTTAAGTAAATTTGTTTTTTCTAGCTATCTGGACAGGCAGGGAGAGGGTTACAGGTAGGCACTTGTGTTTTATCACAGTGCCGAGGTATGTAGGAATAGGACTTTTTTTTATTAGTGGCTTTTGTTTGGGCCTGGGATTTTGGGAGACTCTCTTCCCTCTTTTAGGAGGTATCGCGATATACCCCTTAATTAGCCCAGCCTTGTCCTTCCTCTATTCACCTGTTTTTTCTATTCTTAAGCTTTGATGTAATGTAACCTAGGCTTACATAGAGATCTAGGTATAGCCTGGGTATTTTGAGCTGGATAGTAGTCTGGGTCTGGATGTGCTTTGACACACCATTCCCTCTACGCTGGTCTCCCCAATGTTTCCTGTCCGTTTTAAACAGTTTTCATCGAATTTCTAGAGGGCGTTATGACATGTGGACGTGCGGACGTACGCTCACCGTGATGACGGAGTAGGAGGGGAACCCGCCATGCATTGCCGAGGTACTCGCGGCAGCCGCTTCTGAAAGCCTCTCTCACTTGCGAATGCCTCCCTCTCTCTCTCCCGCATAACGGAAGATTTACTGAAATAATATCTCCCTTACCTGAACGACAACTGGACCGATCACATAAAAATAGCGGTGAAAAACTCTCTACCCGCAGCGCTCCGAGCGTTCTACTCCTAAAAAAAAAAAAAACTCGGAGCAACTCAGCAAGTTCTTGAGGTGCTGTTTGGAGAGAACCACGTGTGTGCCGGTATGAACGCCAGTAATATCACGGCGCAGAATTCTTTTCTATTTTGTAAATTTTGAATTTATTGCAACTTGAATCTCCACACTGACTGCTCATATCTGGCAGTAAGTATAATCTTGCATGACAAATTCGGCAGTTATTTAAAACATATATGGTCCATATTCAGGAAAATTTCAAATATATTTCTTATATATATGTAAATGAAAAAAATGTGGATACTGGTATATATACTGAAATTATAAAAAAATCAGAAGATGGGAGAAGCACAGAACTTGAATTAAGACAAAAGAGAAAGAAAAGAAAAGGAGAGCGAGGGGAGAGGGAAGGGAAGGGGAGAGAGGGAGCTGAACCAGATAACGAAATAAAGGAAGCCAAAAGACAGAAGTAAAGAAAAGCAAAAGCAAAGAGATATCAGAGACCCAGACACAATATGGGCGTTTAAATTTGCTCAAAAGGAAAAAAAAAACCCCAAAAAAACAAAGATTCACAAGAAATAGAACATTTAATTATGATATATTGAATAGAAAGAACCAAGAGCAAGACTAAAAAGAAGGAAGAAGGAAAAAAAAAAAGAAAAAAGGAAAGACAAAGAAGGACCCAGAGAGAAAGATAAAGAAATAGGGGAAGGCGATAAATGAAAAAGAGGAATAAGAAGAGAAGGAGATGAGAAAAGGAGGAACAAAGGTGGAAGAGAAAGGAGAAAAGTTTTAAAAAACCGAATAAAAGTAAAAAAAGAAAGTGAAATTTAAAGGGAAAGTGGAAGCAGAAGGAAAACAAAGTGAAAAAGAAGGGGAAAGAGAGAAAATCTAAACGGATAGAAGTAAAAGGAAAAGGGAAAAGGAAGGAAGAAAGGAACAGCAAAAAAACATTAAAAAAAAAAAAAAAAAGAAGAGGAACGAATTATAGAGAATCTATCAAAAACTAAGACACCTTTAAAGACTAATTGTTAGCGGTCTGACGCTTCCATACTGGTGAAATTGCTATAACATGGCTTCGAAAAAAATTCATGAAACTAAATCCTCCTCAAGGAAAGACAAAAAAGATTCCATTCAGGATAAATCCCAGGACAAATCCCTAACAACTTACTTCTCCCCCCAGCAACATAAGATTATTAAACAGAAATTAAATGAAACGGATCTAAGTTCAGAAAATCTGGAGACAGACGATATAAGAAATCCTGATAAAGATTCAATAACCATTTCCATGCTACATACCACTCTTAAGGCCAATTTAGATGAGATTAAAGCGGAATTGGCCTCAACCGCTGCAGAAATTAAATCGGATATCAAAACTGAAATAAAAGCTCTTGTTACAAAAATGGAAAGATTTGAAGATCATCTAAACCAGCTTGATTTTCAACTTAAAAATTTAACAGAAGAGTGCGATAAGGTACATCGGGATATTTCAAATTTACAAAATAAAATATCCGATTTAGAAGATCGATCTAGGCGAAAAAATTTACGTTTTAGAGACATTCCAGAAAAAGGTAGACAAGAGGATGTAAAACAGATCTTGATGGAATATCTATATACAGTGGGTGTCCCCTTTAAATCTACAGACCTGATAATAGAAAGATGTCATAGGACATTTAAACCACAAGTGATCCAAAACGATTCTCCTCGAGATATTATTGCATGTTTCTATTCCTCTGATTTCAAAGACACCATTCTGAAACTCGCAAGAACTAATCCAATCTTTGAGGGTCCCTTCCAGAAAGTCAAAGTATTTCAAGACTTATCATTTGAAACCAGAACAAAAAGAAAAACATTTAGTATCGCTACAAGATCTCTGAGAAACCACAATATAAAATACAAGTGGCTTTTTCCACTAAAACTTAGTCTCTCCTGTGAAGGCAAAAGAGAAGTATTTGAGACTAATGTGAGTCTAATAGATTGGCTTAAAAGTAACAAATTATTGTAGTAGTTTTATAATTATTTACAGTAGAAAGTTAATATGAGTATGTGAGTTGGAGGGAAGAGGGAGAGAGGGGGGGGGAGAGAGAAGAGTATAAGCATTTTTCTCATGTAGTATCATGAGGGATGTGCTTGTGTTCAAGAAAATATATGGTCACTTTATATAAATCAAACTAAATTTCTTGGGAAGGAATTAGCACTTGAAAAAGAAATATGTATCTACCTCTTTTGGTGTTTTTAGACACTATAAATTTATCATTTTTTCCACAAGATTAATATATTACCTATTAAAGGCTGGCACATAATAGAATTAGAATATACGCACTATGTTTAAGGTAATGATAATGCAATGAAGATATTTATAAACTTAATTAAATAATTTTTTTTTTTTTTCATTAAGCTAAAGTTCCCACGAAGAAATTAACACTAGAAAAAGCAATATGCACTTGTTACTTTTGGTGTTATTATACACCACAAGACTATTAATTTCCTATAAACTTAATATATTGATTATCAATAACTGGCACTTAATAGAAGTACACTATACACACTTTGTCTAAGGTAATGATAGAGTAATGAAGATAGTTATAAATTTAATTAATTTTTTTTTCTCTCTCTCTTTAGAATTATATTTCTGTTTAATTTATTTAATTATTACTATATACTTATTAAGACAAAAATACTGATAAGTAATTACACTTTAAAAAGCACTATTTACCTGCTATGGCTGATGCTTTATATATTATAAAATCACTAATTTGTTTATAAGTTAAATATAAATAGTTGGCACTTAATAGAAATTTACTATATACACGAGGTTTATGGCAAACATAGACTAATGAAGGTATTTATAAATTTAACCTAACATTATTGGGTCTTTTTTCTTTCTTTTTCTCTCTCTCTCTCTCTCTCTCCCTCTCTTCCTTTTACAAGGAAGATTTACAATATGAAAGAGGAAGGTTAATTTTTTATTTATTTTTTTATTTATTTTTTTAATTTTATTTTTAGCGGTAGGTTATCAACTCAGGCATGGATTGGGGTTTCCACTCTTGTGTAGTTTTGCTACTCCATTTTCAATGTCCCTATATGGTGGTCAATGATTACTATAGTACTAGGTTTTTACCTAATAGCTGGATGAATGATGATGTTAGACTTATTTATAGCCCAACGTTAGGTAGTATATGTTGTCTCGGGTTTTTTTTTGTTTTTTTTTTCTCTTCAGGAAGTCAAGAATATTGTTTTGAGGTATTTCCATGTTGAAGTTTTTATCCTTGAATGTACAGGGGTTAAATACAAATAAGAAAAGGCATAGACTGTATGACTCTTTAATAGAACAAAATATACAGGTTGCTTTTCTACAAGAAACGCATTGGCTTAAAGACACCAAACAAACATGGGGTGGAGATAGTTTTGTAACAGTGATTAATGCCTCATTAATTAAAAATAAAAAAGGGGTGTGGCAATTATATTCAAAAAAGATATTCAGGTAGACATTCTACATACCGAACTCGACCCAGAAGCAAGGTTTATTATTTTTTTATGTAAGATTGAAGATAAAATCTTTACATTGGTCAATGTTTACTTACCTAATGTTGATCCAATGACTAAGTTTTCTCTGATAATGGATAAAGTTGATAAAATTAACAAGGGACATTTGATTATTGCGGGTGATTTTAACTGTGTTAGTGATCCATTTTTGGATAGAACTACGGTATCTACCGCGCTTAATAATACAGGACCTACTAAGCAAGCCAAAAAATTAAATAATATTTGTAGCCAATATAATTTATATGACATCTGGAGATTACTTCACCCCCTTAAAAAAGATTATTCTCACTTATCTGGTGTCTATGGTACTTACTCTCGGATTGACTTTTGTTTAACAAATGCTAATACTATTCCGCTCTTTAATCATATTGATCTTAAGGAAAACACTTGGTCAGACCATAGTTTTGTTTTATTCGATCTTGGCAACTCTCCTCCTTTCTCTCGTAATACCTGGAGATTGAATGATGCAATTTTAAAGGACTCCAAGCATAGGGAGGATTTGACCAAATTATTAGAATATTTTTGGGCAGAAAACAATCCACGAGACACTTCTCCGTTAATAAACTGGTGTTCTCATAAATCCGTAATGAGGGGTTATATAATTAAAAGAGACCACTTCCTTAAGAAAAATAGTGGTACAAAATTGCCTGATTTATATATTGAATTCTACTCATATTCTAAAATGAATAAAATACAATCTACTCCTGAGCTGAGAACTCATCTAAAAGATCTACAAATTCAAATTAACCTAAAAGAAGAGGAAAAAATCAAGTTAAATATAAATAAACTAAAATTAATCATTATATTTCGGGCAATAGAGCGAGTAAAAGTCTAACCAGGAGGCTTCGTAATCAATATGCCAAAAATAGAGTAGAAAAATTGGTAGTAGATCAAATTGTATACTCCTCTCCATCGGAGATTGGACAAAAGTTTAATCAGTTCTATCAAGATTTGTACAATCTAAGCTTGTCCCCAGAATTAAAGGATATTAAGAGTTTTCTACTGAATACCCAAATCCCGAGAATTTCTCCCCAGGATCTGACCAATCTGAATAAAAAAATTTCTCCAGAAGAAGTGCAATTTCAAATTGATAGATTGGCCACAAATAAAACTCCCGGCCCTGACGGCTTTACAAATCTATATTATAAATATATGAAATCGTATCTTCTAAAACCCCTTACTGAAATGTTTAATCAAGCAGCAGAAAATGAGGTCATACCAAAGGAATTATTACAATCAAATATTGTCCCTATTTTAAAACCGGGCAAAGATAGTACGGACCCAAGAAATTATAGACCGATTGCATTAATTAATGTTGATATGAAAATATACTCAGCTATTATTGCCGAAAGATTGAAAACTGTTATTACTAAACTTATTCATCCAGACCAAATAGGGTTCATCCCAGGAAGATGGGCATCAAATAACACCCGAAAGCTCATAGATATTATTGATTTAGTTAAAGTTCATAATGAGCCCCTCCTGGCCCTGTCTTTGGACGCAGAAAAAGCGTTCGACAGGGTCGGGTGGGGCTATTTAAGAGAACTTCTTAAGGCATATGGCTTTAGGGGTTGGATATATTCCGCAATTATGGTATTATATTCCGCTCCTTCGGCCAGAACTGTAGGCCCCAATATTACTTCGTCTTGGTTTGACCTTAAAAATGGAACAAGACAGGGATGTCCCTTGTCTCCGCTTCTCTATATTTTATCTCTTGAACCTCTTGCTGTTAATATTAGAAATAATCAGTCAATAAAGGGTGTTTTTACGAAATTCCAAGATATTAAAATTGCATTATATGCCGATGATGCTTTGGTTACCCTTACATCTCCAGAAGACTCATTGGTAGCACTAATGGAAGAAATTGTTAATTTCTCTAATATCTCCAACTTTAAGTTAAATGTTTCAAAATCTACTGCTTTAACTATCAATCTATCTCCGACTATCGCAAAAATACCAGTTTATTTGGACTGATTCAGAAATAAATTACTTGGGTCTTAGTTTCCCTGCTAACGCCTCCCATATAATGGAGAGGAATGTTATGCAGTTAATGAAAAATATGAATCAAAACCTAAAAAAATGGAAAAATTTAGAAACATTATGGACAGGTAGGATTAATATTATAAATTCTTATATTTTACCAAAATGGTCTTATTTGTTTTCAATGGTTCCCCTTAAAATTCCTAAGGTGTGGCTATTTATGATACAATCTGCCATTAATAAATTTATCTGGAAAAATAAAAAGCCTAGAATAAGTCAAAAATATATTTCCAAAAAATTGTCCCATGGAGGGCTAAATTTTCCAAGTATTACTAATCTTTACTATGCCAATACTATACGACATATTTATACTTTACAAGAACCACCCTTTTTTTCTGAACCTTGGTACATTCTGGAGTCCGAAGCTTTATATGCATCTAGTCTCTATTCTTTTATATGGTCACATCCTGGGAAGCTCTTAAGGGATTTGCCTAATTGTTTAATATCATTGGCTCACTCTTTGGAAATATGGGTCAAAATTAGGAAAATTCTGGGCTTAAGTTATTTAATCCCTAGAACATGTAAATTAAATATATTAGAAAATAATGTAGAGGATTTACCACTAAGACATTGGCCTAACAAAGATACATTAACCTTATCGGATATTATGCAGGGAGATAATATTCTACCATTTTAACAGATTGCGAATTATCTCCATATACCATCTAAAGAAATATTTACATAAGTTCGTATTAAACACTATATCCAGAAACATGTTATTCAATCTCTTTTTCCTTGGGTCAAAGAATTGCAAACTATATTTTCATTTCAAACTGTACCCAAGATTATTTCGGTAGCCAATTTGCTCATTAAAGGTTTTGATACCTTTCCCCATAAATTGGTTAAAACATGGGAAAACGAACTTAACTTAGTGTTTTCTCCAAAGGAATTGTCTTCCTCTATAATTTTAGTAAATAAATCGGTCCATGGTCTAAACTTGACTGAGTGCCATTTTAAGGTACTTCACAGATGGTACTATACTCCGACAAGACTAGCTAAAATGTATACTTCTCAAGATCCTACTTGCTGGAGATGCGGTACCTACTTGGGTACATATATCCATATATGGTGGTTTTGCCCAGTAGTAAAACAACTCTGGGACTGGGCCTATAATATCTTCTCCGAAATATCTTTGAATGAGGTAACTTTTAAAGATACAAATAGAAATCCAGCCTCGGCACTTCTCCACCTTAATTGGCCTTTTAAATCTAAAAAACATATTTGTTTGGCTATCCACTGCTTTATTGCAACTAAAATTATTATAGCTAGACAGTGGAAATCTTCCGTTCATTTTCAAAAAATCTCTTTAATTAATCAAATTAAATTCCAACTAACAATGGAAAATGATATGGTTAAAAATTGGTCAGTAGTCTCTAAAAAAAGAGACTGGTATTCAACTTGGTTAAAAAACTGTTCTCTACTTTATGGTAATTCATAATTTTATAAGGTGACATGTTTATGGATGATGTAATTATATTTGTGTAGCTGAATTTATACTATTGATAATATGTATTTAATTTGGCCCTCATTTTTATTGTATATACCTCTCAATATTCTGCTACAGATTTCTGTTCATTTTATATCAACGACTTCCTGATTCTGGTTATGTAATTTTTTTTAAATTTTTTTTTTCATGATTGATTGTCATATTTTAATGAAAATATCTTTTGTATATAATAAGATTTATTTATAACAATCGGATGTATTTTGTTTGATTGTATGTATGTATTGTCTGAGCTGCTATGTAACTTAAAAATAAAATTTTCTAATAAAGAATAATAATAAAAAAAAAAAAACCTGTTTTCATCATTAGGACTATTAAAGGGAGGGACTCCTTCCCATTGATTATTCTTCCGTTTAGGACCTTACGGTCCTACTTCTTTCTTTTTCTTTTCATATATTGTACATTGTGGGTTATTCCCCGTTTGGGAAGAATAGTTTAGGGCACTTTAAACACTGATCCATGGGCCAAATTCGTGACCCCTGAGTTAGTGTCTTTATTATTATTTCCTTTCTTAATTCAATACAATAATGGGAGAAAATTAATAAAAGTCCAGTAATGGTGTACCAAAGAAATGTGTTAAGCTGTCCACTCCATCACATGGATCCATATATATGTAAAAGACAGAAAAAAAAGGGGTATCAATATACTATGTACTTTTCATTTACCACACTAAGGATTGATAGTTAAAGATTCAGACCCCTCCAGACGCGTTTCTCTGCATTTGGCGGCTTTATCGATGGATGCGGTCTGTGCATGGCACATGTGTGTAAGCTGATCGTACAACGCTTTGTGCATAAGTACCCAGGCTAACAGGACATCCTGAAGCAGGCCAGGAAGGTGTGTGGCCATTTCAGGCGTTCCTACACGGCCATGGCGCACTTTTCAGATATCCAGCGGCGAAAAAACATGCCAGTGAGGCGCTTGATTTGCGACAGCCCGACACGTTGGAATTCAACACTCCTAATGTTCGACCACCTGCTACAACAAGAAAAAGCCGTTAACGAGTATTTGTATGACCGGGGTGCTAGGACAGCCTCTGTGGAGCTGGGATTTTTTTTGCCACGTTACTGGATGCTCATGCGCAATGCCTGTAGGCTCATGCGTCCTTTTGAGGAGGTGACAAACCTAGTCAGTCGCACCGAAGGCACCATCTGTGACATCATACCATTTGTTTTCTTCCTGGAGCGTGCCCTGCGAAGAGTGCTGGATCAGGCTGTAGATGAGCGTGAAGAGGAAGAGGTGTGGTCACCATCACCACCAGAAACAGCCTTATCAGCATCACTTGCTGGACCTGCGGCAACGCTGGAAGAGGATTGTGAGGAAGAGGAGTCAGAGGAGGAATGTGACTTTGAGAAGGAGGAGGAAGACCAACCACAACAGGCATCCGAGGGTGCTCGTCGTCACCTATCTGGTACCTGTGGTGTTGTGGGGGGAAGAACATACCATCAGTGAGATCACTGAGGACGAGGAACAGGACATGAGTAGCTCGGCATCCAACCTTGTGCAAATGGGGTCTTTCATGCTGTCGTGCCTGTTGAGGGACCCTCGTATAAAAAGGCTGAAGGAGAACGACCTGTACTGGGTGTCCACGCTACTAGACCCCCGGTATAAGCAGAAAGTGCCTGAAATGTTACCGAATTACGGCAAGTCGGAAAGGATGCAGCAGTTCCAAAATCAATTGAAAAGTATGCTTTACACAGCGTATAAGGGTGTTGTTCCTATATTTAAAAAGGGTTCAAAATCCTTGCCTGGAAATTATAGACCTGTGAGCTTAACTTCAGTAACTGGGAAAATATTTGAAGGGCTATTAAGGGATAATATTCAGGAATTCATTGGGAAGAACTTTGTTATTAGCAATAATCAGCATGGTTTTATGAAACATAGGTCATGTCAAACTAACCTAATTGCATTCTACGAAGAAGTAAGTAGAAGTATAGATCAGGGTGTTGCAGTGGATGTGATCTACTTGGACTTTGCCAAGGCATTTGATACGGTTCCTCACAATAGGTTAGTCTTCAAACTAAAAGAAATTGGTCTAGATGAATATTCCTGTTCTTGGGTAGAACATTGGCTTAAGGACAGAGTACAACGAGTTGTCATTAATGGTAAATTTTCAGGCTGGACAAAAGTGGTAAGTGGTGTCCCTCAGGTTCTGTTTTGGGACCACTTCTATTTAACATATTTATAAATGATCTTGAAATAGGCATTGAAAGCCATGTATCAGTGTTTGCAGATGACACAAAACTTTGTAAAGTAATAAAATGTGAGCAGGATATTGCTTTGTTGCAGAGATTTGGATAGATTGGGGGACTGGGCACTAAAATGGCAGATGAAATTTAACATAGAGAAATGCAAAGTTATGCACTTCGGGGTTAAGAATGCACAAGCAACTTACACACTAAATGGTAGTGAATTAGGGATAACCACACACGAGAAGGATTTGGGCATTGTTATAGACAACAAATTAGGCAGCAATATGCAATGTCAATCTGCAGTTGCTAAGGCCAGTAAGGTTTTGTCATGTATAAATAGGGGCATAAATTCTCAGGATGAAAATATAATTTTGCCTCTTTATAAATCGCTGGTAAGACTACACCTTGAATATGCTGTGCAATTTTGGGCACCTGTTCTAAAGAAGGATATCATGGCACTGGAGAGGGTCCAGAGACGAGCTACAAAATTGATAAAAGGAATGGAGCATTTTAGTTATGAAGAAAGGTTACAAAAATTAAATCTGTTTCGTTTGGAAAAACGGCGCCTGAGAGGGGATATGATAACTTTATACAAATATATTTGGGGCCAGTACAAACCTTTATCTGGAAATCTATTCATAAACAGGGTTATACATAGGACACGAGGTCACACATTTAGGCTGGAAGAAAGGAGATTTCATCTAAGGCAAAGAAAAGGTTTTTTACAGTAAGAACAATAAGGATATGGAATTCTCTGCCTGAAGAGGTGGTTTTGTCAGAGTCCATACAGATGTTTAAACTGAAATTGGATAAATACTTACAAAAACATAACATACAGGGATATAATTTCTAATTAGTGGGGTAATAGCTGATTGATCCAAGGAGACATCTGACTGCTATTTTGGGGTCAAGAAGGAATTTTTTCCTAGTTTGTGGCAAAATTGGAAGTGCTTCAGACCAGGTTTTTTGCCTTCTTTTGGATCAACAGCAACAACATTTCTGAGGAAGGCTGAACTTGATGGACGCAAGTCTCTTTTCAGCTATGTAACTATGTAACTATGTAACTATGTAACTATGTCACAGCACAACGGGAATCTAACAGGGGAAGAGGTGAAAGTAATCCTCCTCCTCCCACGACCACGCCGGCAAGGACAGGAAGCTTAACAGATGTGTTGTTGATGGAGGACATGCAGAGCTTTTTAAGTCCTACGCATCGCCACAGCCCTTCGGGGTCCACCCTCAGAGAACGACTCGACCGACAGGTAGCAGACTACCTCGCCTTAATTGCAGATATCGACACTCTGAGGAGTGATAAACCCCTTGACTACTGGGTGTGCAGGCTTGACCTGTGGCCTGAGCAATCCTAATTTGCGATAGAACTTCTGGCCTGCCCTGCTTCAAGTGTCCTGTCAGAAAGGACCTTCAGTGCAGCAGGAGGTATTGTCACTGAAAAGAGAAGTCGCCTAGGTCAAAAAAGTCTAGATTACCTCACCTTTATTAAGATGAATGAGGGATGGATCCCGAAGGGACTGACAGTGGGCGATACATTGGACTAAAAAAGGCCTGATGAGGGGGACGTAACAGGGTGTCGCGGTTGCCGGCCCGCCGTGTGATATTTAAATCCCTAGCTCACCCCAGTACCTTGCCCTGTCATGGCTTCCTGTTCCTGGTTTCCTGAGAGTGCTTTATCATTGTGAATCTAATTTCCTGGTATCCTGATCTTGGCTTTTCCCTGGTTATTCTGAATTCTGGTTTCCCTGACTTGGCTTGTGTAAATGGTATTGTGTATTTTCTGGCTTCCTTGACCTCGGCTTTCCCTTTGACCATTCTCTGTCTCTAGCATATTAGTCCGGCCATTCTAAGGTCCGGTTTATGCTCTGTCCTTTTATTTTCCTTTTCTTGCTTATGTATATGTTTAAATAGTTTCTGCATGCTGGACCACACTAGTAGTCATGACATTGGGATTAAACTGATAAGAATAGTACTACTTAACACACCACTCCTATCTGGTGGCACATTAGATTGCACGCACAGTGCCCCAAATTTGAAGGAGGACCGACGAAGCATCTTTTTCCATCTCCCAGTTCCTAAAATCGATGCCATATACACGTCCCCTGATAGGGGATGTAACAGGGATTAAACTGATAGGAATAGTACTACTTAACACACCTTATAATAACGCAGAGAGAGGCAACGCAAGGAGAGGAGTTTGAAGAAGAGGAGTCAGAGGAGGAAGGTGGCTTTGAGGAGGTGGAAGACCAAACACAGCAGGCGTCCCAGGGGGCTTGTTGTCACCTTTTGGGGACCCTTGGTGTTGTACGTGGCTGGTTGGAGGAAGAGACCTTCAATGACATCAGTGAGGACAAGGAACGGGACATGGCTAGCTTGGTATCCAACCTTGTGCAAATGGGGAGTTTGCGGTTGTGCAAATGGACTGTTTGCGGTTGTTTGCGGTGCGTTAAACAGGGAGTTTGGTTTGTCACTGTGAAGCGGGCGTAACCCTTACACTACCTGATCGATACAACATCATACCTGATGTTTTAAAGCACGTTATTCCAAACAATTTAGGAATGTTAGGTGATTTATGCCCTGTATGGATTAAAACCAGACTCTGCATCAACTATGTAATTTTCCATGGGAGTTTTGCCATGGATCCCCCTCCGGCATGCCACAGTCCAGGTGTTAGTCCCCTTGAAACAACTTTTCCATCACTATTGTGGCCAGAAAGTGTCCCTGTGGGTTTTAAAATTCTCCTGCCTGTTGAAGTCTCTGACGGTTTTATGTTCGAGACATCACTATACATGAAGGCATTCAGTTTTCTAGAGGAAAAGTGATACATCTGGCCTTGCCTTTCAAAGGGACATTCCACTGCCAAATTGTAAAACAAAAAAATAAAAATCATTGTTTTATCGATATCCCCGCAATGAAAAATGCATGCATATAATTATGTTTTGTTTTTTTCATTGGAGGTATATCTTAAAAAAAAAGCTTGCAAAATCTCTTGTTTGAATCTTTTGAAAGCCATCAACTTCAACCCAGCCTAGACTTTCTGTGGCCATCTAACAATCCAGCTCAATGAGAAGTCTTTGAAAGGCAGGTGCTCTGGTAAATTGCCTTCCTATTGAGTCTAGCTCCACTGAGCTAAATAACAAGGAAGTAACAGGGACAATCATATGATTAGCAGACAGTGGTGTAACAAAGTAAATTTTTAAAAGTATCAAATGCTATTGAAATCATCCATTTGTGGGGAATAAAAGGCACACACTCTTCACACATAAAACACTAAAGGAAGCTGAAGTGCTTTAGTGGTGTAGAGTGTCCCTTCAACATAAGTATGTTATTTCTCAAAGCAAATCAATGATTCAAGAAACATATGGAAATGTATAAAGAAATATTAGATATTTCAGTCCTTCCATTGATTTTTTTTTTTCCCCCTCTGCTTGTTTAATTGTCATAGTTTTAAAATTTAGAAAATGGGGAGAAGATAGCTAAATATTTGTATCAGTGCTCTTTTATTAATAAATTATCAGTTATATTACTTTTCATCTTTCATCTTGTTTTAGCACATAAATTAAGACTCATTAGCACATGTGTAGCAAATATCAAAATAGTGTCAATAATAACATTATTACTATAACATGTTGCCTCTGCAATTACATAGTTACATAGTTACATAGCTGAAAAGAGACTTGCGCCCATCAAGTTCAGACTTCCTCACAGATGTTTTTGTTGTTGGTCAAAAAGAAGGCAAAAAACCCAGTCTGAAGTGCTTTCAATTTTGCCACAAACTAGGAAAAAATTCCTTCTTGACCCCAAAATAGCAGTCAGATGTCTCCTTGGATCAAGCAGCTATTACACCACTAATTAGAAATTATATCCCTGTATGTTCTGTTTTTGTAAGTATTTATCCAATTGCAGTTTAAACATCTGTAATGACTCTGACAAAACCACCTCTTCAGGCAGAGAATTCCATATCCTTATTGCTCATACTTTAAAAAAAAAACCTTTTCTTTGCCTTAGATGAAATCTCCTTTCTTCCAGTTTAAATGTGTGACCTCGTGTCCCATGTATAGCCCTGTTTATGAATAGATTTCCAGATATAGGTTTGTACTGGCCCCGAATATTTGTATAAAGTTACCCTCTCAGGCGCCTTTTTTCCAAACTAAACAGATTTAATTTTTTTAACCTTTCTTCATAACTAAAATGCTCCATTCCTTTTATCAATTTTGTAGCTCGTCTCTGGACTTTTTCTAGTGCCATGATATCTTTCTTTAGAACAGGTGCCCAAAATTGCACAGCATATTCAAGGTGTGGTCTTACCAGCGATTTATAAAGAGGCAAAATTATATTTTCATCCCGAGAATTTTTTTGAGGGGCAATCTTTGTTTTTATTGAGGCATTGTATACATTTGTACAGAAAATAGACAAATTGAAAGCGTACATAATCCAACAGTTTACAACACATCCAGATCTACTAGCTAATTTTTTCAAGTTTATATTCCACCCTCCCAGCCTCAGTTATGAACAGAACAACCAGTTGCAACTGTGCTATCTAAACTATGAAACATTTGCTGATTGACCTTAAACATAAAGGTCAGGTCTAGGGAGGTCCATCTGGCAGGTAGATCACTTTCTATCACATTCACTAAGGCCGTACATGAAACATTGTCTAGAGCTACTTTACGCTAATGGTGTCACGTCAGTTATCTGTCCGGGTGTAGTTGGTTTGGAGTCCGTAGTGTGTGAGTTCGGGTTAATCTGGAGTGCCCCGTGCAAGGCATCATTGTCTAAGTGGGGTGGGGAAAGGGCGGGGGGGAGGAAAAGGGGAATCGGCCAAGGCGGGAGGGGGGGTGAAAGAGGAGTCTGCCAGCACATCCCCGGCCCCTGTCCCAACTCCGAGTTCCTAGTCGGTCGCCCGTCTATTCGGTCTCCAGCACTCATTGTCTTGCCGATCTACGAGCCATGCACTTAATCCAGGGCGCCCATAGTCGGGATGCCTCTGATTTGTCTGATTTTAATGGTTTAAATGCCCTTTTCTTATTTTTAATCTCTTGTTTACTTCTCTACTAAGCCACATTTTTTCTTTTATATTTATTACCCAATGGTACATACTGATAAATGTACCTTTCTAATATTTGTTTGAATTGTTTCAATTTTTCCTCAGTGTTTTTATCACTAAAAAGTTTATGCCAGTCAATATGTAGTAGAGCTGCCCTAATCTTATTGAAATTGTTTTTTTTTAAATTATATGTTTTATTATACCCCACTTGCTTTTGCTTTTTTGAGTTTATTTCAAAATTTACCATATTGTGATCACTATTTCCCAACTGCTCCCCTACTTGAATGTTGGTTAAAAGATCAACATTGTTTGTTATAACGAGATCCAGACAAGCATCCTTTCTAGTTGGTGCTTGTACCAGTTGTGACATAAAGGTGTCGTCATTTAACACATTCAAAAACCTGATTCCCCTTGCTGAAGTACTAGTCCCTCTATCCCAATTTATGTCTGGGTAATTAAAATCTCCAATAATTAACATGTTACCTCAAGTTGCAGCTTTCTTAATTTGCTCTAACAGCTGTTCTTCCTCAATAATATTTACATTAGGTGGTTTATAACATATCCCAGCCAATAATTGATTTTCTTTTGTTTGCCCCAAGCAGATATCTACCCATAAAGCCTCCACATTTTCCTCGTCACACTCCACATGCCTAAGATTTGACTTTAACTCATGGTTGACATATAAACATACCCCATCACCCTTCTTGTTTTTCCTATCCTTCCAAAATAAGGTGTACCCATTTAAATTAACTGCCCAGTCATGTGTCTCATCCCACCATGTTTCTGTTATGCCTATTATATAATATTGTTTAGTGTATGCTATTGCCTCTAGTTCCCCCATTTTGTTATATAGGCTCCTTGCATTAGTAAGCATACATTTAATATTATCATGAGTGTCACGAACGCACCCTACTCCAAGAGTGTGCGTGACGTAGTTGTGGTGGTGAAAGGGTTAAAGTACACTATTTGTCTGCACTAGACCGGAAATAATGACAAAATCCCCCTTTAACACCACCCACACTTAAACATAATAATATAACTATTACTACTTTAACGCTGCCACCACCAAGACAATTTATAAATGGGGTGCCTTGGTCCCCCAGGTAAATCAATAATAAAACCCACCAAATATTACTTAGTACAATATTTAAGGAATTATAAAAATACTAACTAGTCTCTTCAGGTAACGTGATTCTTAACCAGACAAAGGCAAAACTTAATAAATGAATATTTATTATGAGCAAAAGATAGTCACAGTGCATATAAAAATATATGATAAACAAATTATTTACACCAACAACAGATAAAAACAAAAAGGATAAAATACAGAAGTCCTAATTACTCACTTAGGTTTTCAAAGTACAACTTCTGTCCAGGGGGTCTCTGGCAAGGAAAGATGGTGACTCACCCAAAATTAGATCTTGGCCCCAAGCAAGTACACACACCCTTCAGGATCATTAGATATATACCCTGTGGTTTATCAAGTCTTGCCCAGGGGTGGAATTAAGGCGTACCTACAGAAATAATAACTGACCACCTCCTTTGTTCCAGACCACTGTCAATCCAAATGGAAACATTTGACTCTATCTTCTTTTTTGTACCTGCCACAGAAATAATAATTGCATCTACAAATTTGTTATTATTTTCCCATTCCATAGACATGTTGCACGTCCCACCCACGATCCAATAGGACGGACATCACAATTCCTTTCCCTAGGGTCAAGTTAGGCCACTCATGTTTGGACTTGGTTAGAAGATGGCGCTTGTCACATTCCAAATATAACAAAAATGAGGCTTAATTATTATTCTGTGGGGGTAAATATGAATGTTTTTGTCCTTCCTTTGGATATGATACTAGAACAAAGCTAATGGCATTTACATATCAAAGAGATTTACTCATCACTTACAAGGTATAGGCCAAATGGATGAAGAGACATTCAGACTTTTTCCAAGTGTAGAACCTCACACCTTGCAGAATTCACATCCATACGGTAAAATCCTTTTCACATTCCTATGCCATTCACACTACCCCTTCTGTCATCTTCCCTCTGTGGGGGTCCCAGCTTCAAAAGATGTAACCCCTGTTGACCTCAGCAATAGCATCTCTGTAATTTGTGCCCTTTACTACAAGAAATCACATTAAAAGATGATATTCCATAGTGTCATAATAAATTATACACCCTTGCCGTGACACCTCCCCCAAATAAGAGACGCAATGGGAGAAGGCTCACATGCCTCTACCTTGTGTATCAACACTTGTTCCTTTTTTGCCTCCACCTCATATACTCATCTTTTTCAGAACTCTGGTTCTACATGAATGGGGTAACCCTCACGTGTTCACACACCTCCCCCAAAAAGGCTTGCCCTTTGTCCCTAAGCCATATCACAGCCATATCCACAACACGCATGCCTGATTTGCCTGTTTCCATCTCCCACTGCGCTCTTATCACATCTCTCAGGCCACACCCACTGCGCCCGTGTAGTAGCTCTAAGGGGAAGAAACCAACCGATTTCTGCAGTACTCCCCTGTAAGCACACACAAGATGAGACAGAGGACACTCCCAGGGTACCTGCACTGTATCCACACTCCTTATCTGTTTTATTTTGTGGTCTGTCTGCTGGGCTCGTTGCAGCTTTTTACTCTGAACCTTTGGTTCAGAATCAAAAAGTTGCTTAGAGACAGACGCCTTCTCCTGAGCTGGCTTGGGTGTATGTTGGAGGTTTGATTGTGATATGCTGACAAGGATGGTGGTTCCCCCATCAGTATGTTCCCCTGCGGCCATTTTCCCTGGACCCACAGGTTGAGACTGTCCATGCCCTTCACTTTGGGCAGACCGTGGACGGGTCCCCCTATCTACTGATGGAACCTCTCTCTCCCCCTCACCTCCACTCCATGTCCTCACACACACAACACCTTGGGAACTGGCTGAGTCTTGTGCAGAGTAAGGCTCACACACACTATGCCCTCCCTCAAAGCCATGCTCTCCCTCCACACTTTCACACAGCCCAGCCAATACATTGGCGTCAGGCAGATTTTGGCACACATATTCATTCAACCCTCTCTCCCTAGAATTCTCTTCCTGCACATTGTCACATAACACCTTTAGCACCCCTTGGTCAGGCACTGGATGTGAAACACACTCACGTAATTTCCTCTCCCAGCCAGGCCATCCTTCCATAATCTCACATAGCCACTCACTTTCTCCTTGTTCTGGCACCTGACATACTCCTGACTGAGATACAGGTGAACACATCAACTCATCCTGCCCTGGCTCCCAATGGCTTGATCCACTTGTGTTTTCACATGGCATCTTAAACAACCCTGGCTCTGACACAGATAGGCACACACGCTCATCCAGCCCCGCCTTGCTGTGCAGCTGTTTTTGCCCACTCACACATGGTATTACAGGCACCCCTAGTGCTGGCACAGACACGCACACATGCTCAATTTGCCCTCGCTCCCAGCACAATTGCCGGCATACACCTTCACCTGTTTCCACAGACACCCCTGGTTCAGGCACAAATTGATACACATTCTGCCCTCCCTCCCAGTGAAGTTGTCCTGGCAAACTTTCACCTTGTACCACAGACAACTCTGGTTTTGGCACAGCCTGGCACACATGCTCATTCTGCCCTCCCTCCCAGCAACTTTGTCTTGGCACATTCTCACATGATATTGCAGACGCTTCTGGTTCAGGCACAGACCAGCACACATGCTCAGTCTGCCCTCCCTCCCAGCACAATTGTCTGCACACATTTTCACAAGTTTCCACGGACACCCCTGGTTCTGGCACAGATTGACACACATTCTGCCCTCCCTCCCAGCGAAGTTGCCCTGGCAAACTTTCACCTGATACCACAGACAATTCTGGTTTTGGCACAGCCTGGCACGCATGCCCATTCTGCCCTCCCTCCCAGCAACTCTGTCTTGGCACACTCTCACATGATATTGCAGACACCTCTGGTTCAGGCACAGACCCACACACATGCTTATTCTGCCCTCCCTCCCAGCACAATTGTCTGCATTCATTTTCACATACTGCCCTCTGCACAGTAGGGCCCCTATGAGGCTTGGGTTTATAACACACATTACTTTCTGGCACATACTGGGATAACAATCTACCTAAGTCAGTACCAAGTAATACATTTGCAGGGATATTCTCATCTACCCCCACATTTCTGAAACCCTTCCCCGCTCCCCAATCCAAATAAACTCGTGCCATTGGCACTACAAGTCGTACCCCCCCAATTCCTTTAACTGCTAGAGTCCTGCCAGGAATTAACTCCTCAGAGCACACTAGCTCTGGACGCACAAGAGTCACATCTGCCCCAGTGTCCCTGAGTCCCACAGTTACCTCTCTTCCAACTGTCACAGGTTGCAGATTCACATTGTTGCTGCCTTCTGATCTGGTTACAAACAACACAGAGGACGTTGGTTCTGAGGAGCGTCCCTCCCCAGCTGATGATGCTGGCTGCCGTTTCACAGGGCAAGCAACACTAATGTGCCCCACTTGGTTGCAAATAAAACACCTGCGACTATCTCCTTGCGCAGACATGGCACTAGCTCCCCCTCTCCCTGAGGTAGGAGCTGAAACAAAAGATGGCCCGCTAGGCCTGGTGATGGGGAGTCGTGGTGGTGTGGTCCTCCAGCTGGATGTTCCCTTGGCAAACCCTCTGCTCCGGTCCACTGTTGCTCGGTTGGCAGTGTGGACATCTGCCAGCTTACCCGCTTCCAATGCTGTTTTGGGGTTCCGGTCCAGCAGCCATTCCTGTACATCAGCTGGGCAGAGCTGCAAAAACTGTTCTTTTATTAACAGGTCTTGCAAACTTTCCAAAGTGGTAATCTCCAGCCCTGTAGTCCACTGTCGGAATGCTGTCACCAGGTGCCCCACAACTGCTGCATAACTTTCTGTGGGATGCTTTTGCAAAGTCCTGAATTTCTTTCGGTACACCTCAGGAGTAAGGTTGTACCGTTCCTGCAAGGCAGCCTTAATCGCATCATAGTCCTGGTCAAATTCTGCTGGAAGCGCAGCAAATGCTTCCAGTGCAGGACCTCTGAGACCAGGGGTGAGGTATTTTGCCCACTGGTCCTTTGGTAGCTGGTACTGTCTGCAAACTTTTTCAAAACTGCGCAGGAAAACATCCAAATCACCATCTTTGTCCAAAGTTGGGAAATTCTCTGCACGTGGTTTGGGTGCAGAAGAGTCTCTGGAATTAATACTTATAGGGGAGGCAGTCAACCTCTCTAACTCAGCCATTTTTAGCTCATGCTCTCTGGCAGCTTGTCGCTCGGAGGCCTCTCTCTCAGCCTGCCTCTCTGCAGCCTCCCTCTCAGCAGCCTCTCTCTCCCTCTCAGCTTGGCGCTCCCTCTCAGCTTGGCGCTCTCTCTCTCAGCTTGGCGCTCTCTCTCAGCCTCCTGATACTGAAAGATAAGCTGTAGTCTTTGGTTTGTGTCTGCTGAGTCCACATATTTCAACACAGTTTGTAAGTAACAATCCAGAGGATCTCCAGATCTTGGTACATCACTGACAAAAGCTACAGGTATCTCCTCTGCAGTGTTTGAGGCATCACTTTGCACTGCTTGTTGCATATCATAGTCCACCAGTGCTTGTAATAGTTCCTCTTTTGTTTTCCCCCGACAGGGAATAGATCTCTCCCGGCAAAGCTGGTCTAGCGCTGCCTTGGATTGCGTCTGGTACTCCATTTAGTAAATAAAAGATAGCAAAGAAAAAACAGAGAAGGGGGGGGGGACTGTTGAGGTGTAAATATATTATATATGCACTGAGTTCAGCCTTTGGAAATTGAGACACAATTTCTTTTAGTGCCTGGATTAACCAACAAATCCAGCAACACTAAAATCTGGTACAAAAAGATGAAAAATCTTTTTAGTTATCCCACCGCTATGCCACCAATTTGTCACGAACGCACCCTACTCCAAGAGTGTGCGTGACGTAGTTGTGGTGGTGAAAGGGTTAAAGTACACTATTTGTCTGCACTAGACCGGAAATAATGACAAAATCCCCCTTTAACACCACCCACACTTAAACATAATAATATAACTATTACTACTTTAACGCTGCCACCACCAAGACAATTTATAAATGGGGTGCCTTGGTCCCCCAGGTAAATCAATAATAAAACCCACTAAATATTACTTAGTACAATATTTAAGGAATTATAAAAATACTAACTAGTCTCTTCAGGTAACGTGATTCTTAACCAGACAAAGGCAAAACTTAATAAATGAATATTTATTATGAGCAAAAGATAGTCACAGTGCATATAAAAATATATGATAAACAAATTATTTACACCAACAACAGATAAAAACAAAAAGGATAAAATACAGAAGTCCTAATTACTCACTTAGGTTTTCAAAGTACAACTTCTGTCCAGGGGGTCTCTGGCAAGGAAAGATGGTGACTCACCCAAAATTAGATCTTGGCCCCAAGCAAGTACACACACCCTTCAGGATCATTAGATATATACCCTGTGGTTTATCAAGTCTTGCCCAGGGGTGGAGTTAAGGCGTACCTACAGAAATAATAACTGACCACCTCCTTTGTTCCAGACCACTGTCAATCCAAATGGAAACATTTGACTCTATCTTCTTTTTTGTACCTGCCACAGAAATAATAATTGCATCTACAAATTTATTATTTTCCCATTCCATAGACATGTTGCACGTCCCACCCACGATCCAATAGGACGGACATCACAATTCCTTTCCCTAGGGTCAAGTTAGGCCACTCATGTTTGGACTTGGTTAGAAGATGGCGCTTGTCACATTCCAAATATAACAAAAATGAGGCTTAATTATTATTCTGTGGGGGTAAATATGAATGTTTTTGTCCTTCCTTTGGATATGATACTAGAACAAAGCTAATGGCATTTACATATCAAAGAGATTTACTCATCACTTACAAGGTATAGGCCAAATGGATGAAGAGACATTCAGACTTTTTCCAAGTGTAGAACCTCACACCTTGCAGAATTCACATCCATACGGTAAAATCCTTTTCACATTCCTATGCCATTCACACTACCCCTTCTGTCATCTTCCCTCTGTGGGGGTCCCAGCTTCAAAAGATGTAACCCCTGTTGACCTCAGCAATAGCATCTCTGTAATTTGTGCCCTTTACTACAAGAAATCACATTAAAAGATGATATTCCATAGTGTCATAATAAATTATACACCCTTGCCGTGACAATGAGTATTTTGTACTTTTTGTGAATGATCAATATTACATTCCTCCTCTGTTCTGAGCTTCCCCCCCCCCCATCTCCACCCCCTTTGTTCTGAGCTAAAGCCCATCTCCTTTCCATTTTCTAGATTGCTTTGACCCTCCCCCCCACCGCTAGTTTAAAATCTCCTCCAACCTTCTAACCATCCTATCCCCCAGCACAGCAGACCCTCTTCCGTTTAGGTGCAATCAATCATGACTATACAGGTTGTACCCAAGCGCAAAATCGTCCCAATGCTCTAAAAACCCAAAACCCTCTTTCCTGCACCAAGACATTAGCCACGCATTGACCTCTCTAATCTCCCGCTGCCTTTCTGCTGTAGCGCGCGGCACAGGTAATATTTCTGAAAAAATTACCTTGGAGGTCCTTTTCTTTAGCTTACTTCCCAGTTCCCTGAACTCATTCTTTAGGACCTTCCATTTTCCTCTGACTTTGTCGTTGGTACCAATATGGACCATGACAGCTGGGTCATCTCCAGCCCTTCCCAATAATCCCTCCACTCTGTCGGCAACATGCCGGACCCGAGCACCCGGGAGACAGCAAACTGTTCGGTTGAGTAGATCAGAGTGTCAGATTACCCTATCTACTCTCTTAATAATAGAGTCCCCTACCACCACAACCTGTCTAGACTTCCTTACCCTCTCAACCCCACCCGTACTAGAGGGGCTGTTCCCACGCCTGTTAGAAGAAACAGCTTCCTGCAGTACAGCTACTCCTGAGCTGTTGCTCCCAACATCTTCACTCAAATGGGCAAATCTGTTAGGCCACATAAGATCTGGACTAGCTAAACTATTTCTCTTCCATCCCCCCTGCTTCCTAGCCCCACTGTCACCCAGCTACGTGCCTGTTCCCCATCTGTCTTATCTCCTCCCTCTCCACTACCTGTCCCCACTAAACTCTGCTCAGTGAGCAGCAGACTCCTCTCAAGATTGTCAATCTCCCTCAATGTTACAATTTGCCTCTCCAGATCTCTAATCTGGATCTCTACTTGATTTAAAAGGTTGTGTAACCATAGGTAATGCTTACCAATTATAGTAACAGTATGGTTTATCAATTAATTCGTCAATAGGGTACATTCACTAAAAGACACATTGACCATCATGGACCAAATATATGATAATTGGGTGCATTTTTTTTTTTTTTTGCTTGATTCTCTTTTATGTAACTTTTATGTAACTTTTTTTTTATTATTTTAAATCTAAAGCCAAAAATATTTTTGCTTTTAATCATGTAAATTTAAAGTGTCACATGATCTGTAAATACACCTGTCTTTGGAAGGCTGCAGAGTTTGGTAAAGAGTATGTCTAAACAACTATCCTCATGAAGATAATGGATCTATGAAAACACGTTTTCAATAAACTTCTGGAAGCACCAGAACAGTGACGCATTTGGACATACCCCAGGGTGTCTTGAAGGAACACTGTTAAACATAACAACTTTATCTAGATGATGTTGTAATGGTCATCAGAGTGTTCCTAAAGTGCATTAATAAAAATGGAAAGAATATGACAAAATCACAGCTCTTTCTGGAGAAAGCAATTGACCAAAACTTAGTAACCTTAGCCAGAGATGCAACTATGAGGAAAATGTTAAGTCTGAAAAAGAAAGACTTAGCAGAGATGGTAAAAACTATCAATGGGACAAGTGTAATCTGCTTGATCCATAAAATGAGATTCAGGGCAATTCATCACATGCCATGTGCTATCTCATTAGATTCTCTAAGAAAGTGACATAGGGCACAGACACATTAGACATCACCATTGTGTGCTCTCATATATTCCCTACTTTTATGGAATAAAAGGAATAAATTCATTTTTAAATTATTGAAATAGTGGGTGTCCTTCATTGTGCACTGTAAATGGTTACTGCAGGAAGAAGGCCTGCTTCTGGGATTTACCCAGAGTAAATGCCAGTAACAAATTTGACCTTATCTATCTTAAGTGCATTGTCGAAGTGCTTGAGCAATTTTCTCAAAAAATTAAAAAAAAAATAGCAGGATCACAGGATTGGTAGAGTCTTAGCCAAAAATATTTACAAGCATAATCATAATCACAAAATTGACTTGGTGGTAGACTTTTATGCAGCCAACACATGCTTGTTTTTGTAAGTTAACTTTTGTAATGCCGTGTAAATCATGGTAAAATTCACAATAAAGCCCATTTGAGTTAATATTGGGACATATAAAAAAATAAACATTTGCGGCCTGCGGTGCATTTCGCACTATTAGATGCTTTGATTTGACTCTCAGATATGAAGAGCAGGCCCCAAAATGTACTATTTAGCAGATTGGCACCAAAACAATTAGAATGTTTACCACTGCGCTGTAAGCAGACTATTAGACGCTTCTATTTGACTCTCAGATATGAAGAGCAGGCCCCAAAATGTACTAATTAGCAGCTTAGCACCCAGAAAATACGAATGTTTCCAACTGCGCTGTAAGCGCACTATTAGACGCTTCAATTTGACTCTCAAATATGGAGAGCAGGCCCCAAAATGTACTGTTTAGCAGTTTAGCACCAAAACAATTAGAATGTTTACAACTGTGCTGTAAGCGCACTATTTGACGCTTCTATTTGACTCTCAGATATGAAGTGCACCCCACTAATGTACTAGTTTGCAGATTTGTTTCCTAAGCTGTTCCTCACAGTGGCAGTATCCTCTCCCTACACTAATAAGACCTCATGTGCGTGTAGGGCTACGCGACTCCAGCTTATATATAGATGCTGCACTGGCCAATCACAGCCATGCCATTAGTAGGCATAGCTGTGATACTTCTAAGGGCACACGAGTCAAACGCTTGTTGATTGGCTGGCCTGCAGCCTTTCAAAACACGCCATTAAATTGCCGAACACCGCACTCCAACCCAAACATACAGGGATATGTCCGTGTTTGGGTCCAGGGTCCAAAAAACGTAATGTTCGGTACGAGTCCTATACTTTTGCTCAACTCTATCCACAACCAAAAAAAAAACAACTTTTTTTTTTTTTAAAGCTGGCTTTGGGTCTTTCTTTATATGATTATGGACTAAAATTTTCTTAAGATTTAGTGCTACTCTGTAAACTATTTGTGGTTCCTCTGGCAAAATTGTGTTTAAAAGATAGTCACTTCTTAGAATTGGCCAAAATTCATTAAAAATCCTCTTTATCCTGCAACTACTCTTGTTAAAATCACATACAAAAGGAAGTACAAACTAATGCCTGTGCCAATTGCAGCACCACAAGAGTCATCTGTTTACTTGTAGTTGTGGGAAACAATATATTGGCAAAACATAACAAAAATTCCGTAGACGTATTCTCCAACATGTGAGCTCTATTACCAGCACTGGAAACCTAACACCAGTACCACAATAATCCTGATAATCTCCAATTCCAAGTCATTAAAAATTAAATATGAATTCTCACAAAGGTAACTTTAATCTGAGACTCTTACAAAAATAATCCATTTACATTTATAGGTTTAACACACTGGCACCTGAGTGGTTAAACGAAGAGTTTAATTACACCCCCTTTTTACATCTATAATCTTAGGACGCATCTTAAAGTTTAGATAAACCCTGGGGTATTACCATACCCCTACTATTATACATAGGAATTAATGACACTTAACTTTTATTACATACTCCTTTCAGTTGACACAAGTTCAATTCATAACTAACAAATGTTCATTATGAACACATTTCTTACTTCTGTCCTTGCACATGAGGATATATTTACATTCTTTAACTACTATCTTACAAACTGTAGAATGCTCACCCTCTTCTCTAATTATTTTTCATCACACCAGATAATTTCACTAAACTAGGAATTGTCATCATTGGATCCTTAATATCGAGTTTTAATACATTGGGCTCAACTAATATGCTCAACCGCTCATGAACACTTCAAAATTACATATAAAGATTAAGAGATTCTGATATCAATAAACTATCTACATAGTCCTTATTAACAGTTTTCTTGCATCCTCAGAATAATGACATAATTCTTGAATGTTAGCATTTTTGTAACACTTTAAATAACACATAATAATTTCAGTATCCAAAGGTTTAATTTATTAAACAACCCAGGTATGCAGCCCAATTACATAACACCAATCCTACTTATAGGGAGTTCCAAATCTGATTGGCCATATCAAGGATCAATCTTTACCTTTATCACATGATTGGTTATGATCTGTATCCAATGAAACCATGTCTATGGATATTTAACTGTTCCACCTGAAGAACCGCCAAACCGGCGAAACGCACGTCGGAGCTCCCTCCTAACCTGCAGGAACGATCATTAGCTAATTGATGATGATTTAGAAGATACTTTCAGGACAGACAATATTTTCCTGCAGGTGTACAAAGTGGATTTTTTGCCGCTGCATGTAGACAGTCAGACAGTGATTATTATGATGAGTGAAACAGGGGGGATAAAGGTTGTGCTAGAAATTATAAAAACAGAGATGTTTTATAACATATTGTTACGGTTGCCCCAGGCTAGCTGAGGGTTGGATCGTAGAAAGGATGCTCCTAGTGCTCACCAAGGGCCGTCAGCACTGCACCACCATAAGTACTGCAGACCCCATGAACTGCCGCTGCTGGGTTGGGGTCTCGCCGTCTCCTACCCACTCTGGACCTACGACAAGGCTCCAGGTTCCAGAGGGTGAACCTCTCTTCCTCCCAGAGAGCGAAGCAGGATCAGGAACAAGCTCTTACAAGATCTCAGTGAAGCTAAAGGAATATGCAGAGCATAGCAATCCCTGTAGTGATTATAGCTGTCCCCTCCAAACATGAGTCAAGGCTGCGAGTTGAGGGTCAAGTAGAACTGGTCTAATGAGCATACAGGTCTTTCTTATATACACATTTTCCCACAAGGTTACCACCCACGTGGACCTTGTGGTACACAGGACACAAAGTTACAACAGCCAATCAATACAGTACAGTACAGTCAGACACTCCCAGCTAAGGCACACAAATCCTCCCCTCTGCCTGTGATACAATTACTAAACACAATGGGCTAACTTAATTATCACAGACAGAAAATATACAGTTTTACCCAAAACACAGAAACACCCCAAAACAGCAACATATCCCCTGCAAGCATTGCTTTTATGCCCAAAACAGGTCCACAGATTTAGGCTATCTATCCTGGAGATAATTGGCTTAAGTGGCTGTGGTAAGCCAATTATCTCAAGTAACAGGAAATATCTCTAAGTCAAAAAACTGTTACAAAAAAACACATAAAAATACATAACTCATATAATACAATGTTTAATCTATATGTCCAACATGTCCCCAGATAGCTTGGATCTGAGCGCTCAATATGTCCAAAAAGCGCTCAGATCTCATGAATACAATTGGATCGCCATGAGGTTAAACAATTGCAAGGGCTGATGAGAGATTGAGGATGGACAAAGCAGCCAGTTTCAACTGGGACAACGCCCTGCTGTAGAACAATAGGACAGAAAAAAAAGGGGAAGGGCAAGAGGCACATTTTCCCATGGAATTAAAGGGGCAGAAAAGGTGTTTTAAGATCCAATAAGCCCAAATAGACTTTTTAAATGGCAATACACCCCAGGGGCCATAGTCATAGGGCAGGAGACTGGCAATCAGGCTCCTCCAAAAGCCAGTGGCAAAGGGCAGTTTGTCACACACACATATATATATATATATATATATATATATATATATATATATAAACATATATATATGGACAAACAAATAAAAAGCAAAAGAAAGTTCAAATATAAGTCCAAGTGTGAATCCAAATGGTAAGACTTGCTGAAAGATAAAACCTCAAAGAGTCAGGGCAGCCATATAGGCAACAGAAAGAGAGAACTAATGGTGCAGAAAATCCCAGAATAACATAAAAGTAAATAAAACGTCTATGGTCCTACTTACAATTGATAGAGCTTAACCTAGCTCTAGTCTGAATAATGTACAGTGGTACAATCTCCACTTATAGGATACGTGAGATGGTGTAGGTAGGCAGATGTATCATGGGTACGAAGATAATAAAAAATAAAATTCACAGTATTAAAAGTACCAGGAGTATAGAAAAATCAATAGGTGCTCACATTTAAGTGGGCAGACTAACTGCTCAATGTGTAGGTATAAGTGGTATAATCCCCACTGTGGATTCTTTTGGAGTAGTCCTCACTGGAACTTAAAATTGGATGTCAGGTAGAAAATAATAAAAAAAATAATAAAAAAGTAAAATGGCACACTCACAGTGGAAAGAGCCCCAAATACCTTTATAAAAATACAATGTAAAACAAACAGTTAAAATATCCACAATGCGTTTCACCAAAGTGGCTTTCTCAAGTGGAGGTAGAAAAATCATACCTGGCAGGTTTATATAGGTAGTTTGAGTGTGATTTCTTTAAATTTGACACTGTGTGGCAATATCCCAGTGAGTGACACCAAAAATGACAAATACTCACAACACCTTGTGTGGGTATTCCCTTTATCCCCACATAAACACAGAAATATACATACAATATAAGGTGGAGTATATAAAGAGTGGTTCAATAGAATAATATCCTTTAGCAATTCCCTAAATTGGAACATAAATGAGAAGAGAAATAGTGCAGTATTGCCAATACACAATATGTATATTGTGTATTGGCAATACTGCACTATTTCTCTTCTCATTTATGTTCCAATTTAGGGAATTGCTAAAGGATATTATAAATGAGAAGATAAATAGTGTAGTATTGCCAATACACAATGTATATTGTGTATTGTCAATACTGCACTATTTCTCTTCTCATTTATGTTCCAATTTAGGGAATTGCTAAAGGATATTATTCTATTGAACCTAACATTGGAAGAACCACTCTTTATATACTCCACCTTATATTGTATGTATATTTCTTTAAATTTGACGCCTAAATGACATCATAATTGATTTTATATATATATTTTTTTTTTTTAAAAGATGAAAAAAAAGGTGTAGAATGAAATCGATTTCATAAAATCAAAATCCATTATTATTGTTTTTGTGGTGCCATGGGAGGAACTCCGAATATCAAATCAAATGTATTTGTGCTTCCATCCTGTTATATGTTTGTTTGATGGAACGTTCGAGATACTGAATTCAGCCAAACAGCCAGTTAGACATAAAATAGAACAATTAGCAATTAGTCCAAAATTAAATTCACAAGTCTGCCAGAAATACTGACTCAGAAATGAAAAAACATAGATCCATACTTGACAGAAAAGAAATGCAGAGACAATATGGCTAATTAACAAACCCTTAGAATAAACAGGCAAATAACTAAACAACCAAAAAAACTGAAATAAACATGAATACTTGTTGTGTGCGTGAGAAATAGGAATAGTCAGGAACTAAGATAGTCAAAAAACAAAAAATAAAAGAAACAATACATCTAAATGCCTTTTATTTACAAGAAAGGACAAAGGGAATAATATGAATGTGACTTAAGTAGGGTAAGGAGAAGTAATGTAATTCCTGCGCCAAACCGTTCAGGCATTGTGATGTATTCACAACATCAAATTGCTAAAAGTGAGGAGGATTATATAAAGAGGTTGGTGTGTATCCAACTTCTAGTCTGATGGATGGTAAACGTGATGCACGCAATGACATACAGCTAGAGTTGAGCAAACCCGGACTGTAAAGTTTGGGTTCGTACCGAACATTACGTTTTTTGGACCCTGGACCCGAACACGGACATATCACTGTATGTTCGGGTTGGAGTTCGGTGTTCGGCGATTTAATGGCGCATTTTTCAAAGGCTGCAGGGCAGCCAATCAACAAGCGTTTCACTCGTGTGCCCTTAGAAGCCATCACAGCCATGCATACTAATGGCATGGCTGTGATTGGCCAGTGCAGCATGTGACCCAGCCTCTATATATAAGCTGGAGTCGCGTAGCGCCGCACTCACATGAGGTCTTATTAGTGTAGGGAGAGGATGCTGCCGCTGATAGGGACCGCTTAGGAAAGAATTCTGCAAACTAGTACATTAGTGGAGTGCACTTCATATCTGAGAGTCAAATAGAAGTGTCAAATACTGCTGCCACATTGCAGTTTTAAAACTTAAAATATTTTGGGTGCTAAAAAGTACATTAGTAGGGTGCACTTCACATCTGAGAGTCAAATAGAAGTGTCAAATAGTGTGCTTACTGCGCAGTTGTAAAAATTCTAATTGTTTTGTTGCTAAATTGCTAAATAGTAAATTTTGGGGCCTGCTCTTCATATCTGAGAGTCAAATAGAAGTGTCAAATAATGCGCTTACTGCGCAGTTGTAAGCATTCTAATTGTTTTGCTGCTAAACTGCCAAATAGTACATTTTGGAGGTGCACTTCATATTTGAGAGTCAAATAGAAGCGTGAAATAGTCCGCTTACTGCGCAGTTGTAAAAATTCTAATAGTTTTGGTGCTAAACTGCTAAATAGTACATTTTGGGGAGTGCTCTTCATATCTGAGAGTCAAATAGAAGTGTCTTATAGTGTGGTTAGAGCACAATTGTAAACATTCTTATTTTCTGTGTGCTAATCTGCTAAATAGTAAATTTGGACCCTGCACTTCATATCTGATAGTCAAATAGAAGCGTCAAATACTGTGCTTACAGCGCAGTTGTAAACATTCTAATTGTTTTGGTGCTAAACTGCTAAATAGTAAATTTTGGGGGTGCACTTCATATCTGGGAGTCAAATAGAAGCGTCAAATAGAACGCTTACTGCGCAGTTGTAAAAATTCTAATTGTTTTGGTGCTAAACTGCTAAATAGTAGATCTAAGTGATAGAAAACAGATTGATATTTTCTGCACTAGAAATTACCAGATAACAAGCTGCTATATTTAAACCAGTTATCAATAGCTAAGAGGTACTTAAACAATATTGTAATTCTGAGGCAATACCCTCACAAGTCAAACTGAGAGGTCAGTTTATAGGGAAAACTGTTGCCTGGATACAATTCTAAAACAATTTCCATATGTCCTTTGCAGACTTTACATACTGGAAAAACACAGGTGCCAACTGCTGTGGCTTTCTGCAGTGTGCATACTGGCAAAGAGGGCAGGGTTGAGGAGTGGGTGGAAAATGATGTGGAGGATGATGAGGTCCTAGACCCCACATGGAATCAAGGTCATGCGAGTGACATGTGCAGTTTGGAGGAAGAGGCGCTGGTCGCACAGGGGCACCAGCACCTAGCGCTCATTGGCATGTAGTAGCTTGAGAATTACCAGTTATCCAAGTAATAGATGTAGCGATCCAAGGATCCATAATAAAGTTGAGCAAATCCGAACTGCAAAGTTCGGGTTCGTACCAGATTTAACGATTCATTCGTAGTTTCACAGTCAGGTGGGCAGTCCAGTGACTGTCTGGGCGGCCGGGATCCAGTATGCCTGATGTTGAAGTTAGGAGTCACAGTGTGGAATGGATTAGCAGGGTCTGGTGCAGGGTAACCGCACGCCCCCTGATGTTGAGCACCAGCGTTTGTGCGGTCACATGCCAGGACCTTGATGCAGCTTCAGTACAAAGAGTACTGGATACCAGAAGCCATCACTAGAGATGTCACGAACCGTCCGCAAACTTCTCGCGAACGGTTCGCCACGGTTCGCCACAAACTGTTCGTGACGAACTCCGGTCAGCTGACACATCCCGGCCAATCTCCAGCAGACCCTCCCTCCCAGACCCTCCTACTTCCTGGACAGCATCCATGTTGAAGGCAGCTTCAACATGGATGCTGTCCAGGAAGTAGGAGGGTCTGGGAGGGTTCGCAACATCTCTAGCCATCACCAGACTGATCCGCAACTTGGAACAGAATGTGACATTCACTGTAGCATCTGTGCGCGCTTTCGGCGTTCTCACCCTGCTGCTGCTCACCTGTCTGTGATGCAGCATAACTTTGGCCTTCCCGCTCACTGCCTCATATGCGACGTTTATTAATGGGTTAAGCCTTCCCCCTAATCCTCTAGTGGCTGTCTCATTGACAGCCACTAGAGGCGCTTGCGTGCTTCTCACTGTGATTTTGACAGTGAGAGCACGCCAGCGTCCATAGGAAAGCATTGATACGGAGGAGGATCGAAGGAGGAGAGCTCCCCGCCCAGCGCTGGAAAAAGGTAAGTTTAAACCCCTTTCCCCTTTCCAGAGCCGGGCGGGAGGGGGACCCTGAGGGTGGGGGCACCCTCAGGGCACTATAGTGCCAGGAAAACGAGTATGTTTTCCTGGTACTATAGTGGTCCTTTAATATTTAGGTGTTGACAACATGTTATTCCCAAAAGTTTAAATTGTTCTCATATCATCCTATAATGGAACAGTCTACCCCCAAAACAACTAAGGGACGTTGCTATGAGGGCTGGAGTCCTCGTGCATCCACTTACTTTATCTGTTTAAATTGTTTTGAACAGTTTAACCCTAAAGTTTAATCCTGATACCCATGGCATCCATCAAGGAGCGGTGGTGGGATGCACAGCAATGGAGAGGGAGGTGCGTTTAAAGCCAGACCTCCACTACGTGGGCCAGACAGCCAGTGAGGGAACTTAGAGATAGTGGTGGTGGCAGTATGGAGAGAAGAGTTGTTGCCAAACCACCTGTGGGTGGACAGGTGGGCACAGATGTTGCAAGAAAAAGTGTTTTTCTCCAATTCCCTTCCTTAAGTTTCAGGCAGTCTGGTTAGGCTGTCAAGGGAAAGGGGAAAAGGGAGAGGGCAGGCCAAAGTGCAGATGAGAAGGACAAATAAGCAGTTCTCTCACTGTTAATCAAAACAAGAAAACATGTGTATACAATAGTGCAAAACACTTAAAGTGCTTAGTTCATGCAAGCAAAGTGCCTTGGTGATTCTTAATTATTTGTTTCTTCACCAATGTGAATAATGAAATATATAATAAATTACTCAAAATACTCAGAAAACAAATAGAACTTGCTATTACTAATTTGAATGTTTTTATGCTCATTTGCCTTTGGGGGTGCAACTTTCAATTGCCCCCAATGCAGCATAATGAAGATGTTACTACTCAATATTGTTTTATTCTAGTCTTTATAGGTGGATTGTATCGCAATTTTTGTTGAACTATAGTGACTGCTGGGCCAGCCAGGTAGTGGGCAGGCAGCCAATGCCAGGAGAGCGGACAGGGTTATGTACTTTATAATCATTATAACTCACCCTGCCTAATCTCCTTTATGTTTGTTCCTGTCCTGGCTCTGCTGCAGCAGAGACAACGCCCGTCCCAAAAATTCACAGAGGTAAATGTTCTATATTTAAAAAAACATAACGTTCAAAAGGCACAAATAACTATTCAAGTACATTTTTAAAAACAAATTCATTAAATGTTGCAAAGCATATAAGACACTGCTACTGAGGAAGCTCATAGAAGAGTGAAACACGTTTAGCTGATTTCTGGACTTTCTATTTGGACTTTTCTATTTTTTAGATGAAGTATTATCTTTGTTTTAACTTATTGTTAATAAATTACTTTTAATACTTTATATTTTAGTCCAACAAGTCCTTCCTAGCCATCAGGAACTTTCATCGGGGAGTGCTACCCCACAAAAACTAGCACATTGTCCATCAACCTCAGAGAGTTCATAGGCTCTGTCAAAGGTGAGCACAAACCATTACCACCTATATTATAACCACATTCTATACAATACTACACAGCCGGCCTGTCTCCCCTTTTTTCTGTTCCATATCCCTGGAGGAGTACCGCTTGGGACAAAGGGGTGCATTTGCTGCCCAAAAAGCATAAAGGATCTATTTACAGAGCCAATATTACATAGGCTCCAGTACATGTGAGTGGTTTCAGTCATTTATTACCATCATGTATCCTCTTTTGGAAACCATCTGCACTATATATTTGTTTCTGTTTCCTTTTGTATGTATATTCAAGCATATACGTTCAGGACTGTCACGGTAATGAAGGGGTGAGTGTACCCCTATATTGTTCAAATTGTAATAGCGCTCCATTTGTTGGTATATAGCCTATACCACTATCTCTTGTGTTTTTGTACTTTATTGTGGATAAGGGGTATTCCACTTTTAGTATTGACCTGCTTCTTTTACCTCAGGCACTGTAGCGTTTCACTCACTATCCCTGTAAAGAGATAGCTACTTTCTGTGCTTAACCATATAACACACTGCTGCTGTGTGGGATTGATTACTCCCTGGGAAACATGGAGAGCGGATGAGGGTGATGCGAGATGCACTATGTAACCTGCAGTCTATGTTTTGTGCTGTCTTTTTTTTTTTACTTTTCTGGGTGCACTTACTTGAAATAAAGGATCAGCAATACATGACACTTATTTTTCAGGATTGTTTATCTGCACCCTAATATGTTAGTATATTAGTTTGGCAGTTATTGTTTACCACTTTAGTTTGTTTACTGCTGTTTAGTTAATAATTATACATATAGGACTTGTATTGGGATTAGTAAGAATGGGAGGTTTTAAATGGTGAGTGGTATTGTATAAGGGGGTGTGGCCAGGGAGGCGTGTGACTAGAAAGGGGCACTGTGAAGATTTTACACACAGGATGCCAAAAGGTCCAGCCCTGAGTTGGGGCTCTTGAGTACTCCAGCAAGAGCCAACACCAATGGTGTCAGGAAATCTACCTCTGGTGGGACTTGAATGCCTGTTTCCCGCATTCTGCCTCTAAACTCTGCCCATACGTTATCGCCCCTCGAGTTATCTGTCAAAGGATTTTATTGGAGACCAATGATCACACTACCATTCTCACATTCTCATGGTTGTCGACAGGTTTTCAAAAATGCAACTCTTTCTTCCATTGCCCAAGTTGCCTACCGCTGCAGAGCTTGCTCAAGTCTTTGCCAAAGAGGTTGTAAGGCTCCATGGATTGCACTCTGAATTTTTCTCCAGGTTCCTTGCACCGAACCTGACATTACAAAATGGCCAAAACATCTGGAAACCAGCTTAGGTGTGGCAACATGAAACGTAATGCTCTGGGAGCAAAACCCGGAGATCTTTAACCTGGAACGTAAGTTGGCTACGAATGTACAAGCACCCTCCATTAAACAATGCCCTGCCTACCAATCCCATTCTAATAAAAGTGAGGGAAGCCTATTAGATCTATTATCTGTAAATAAAAATAAACAAAGAGAAAAAAAAAAGAAAAACCATACTTGCTTTGTTTTTATTTTTCTTTGTTTTACAATCCACCTCTTTTTTCAGCCCCCAAAAAAGACAATACAAAAGCCCATCACTATTAAAAATAAAAAAAAAGACCTGGATCACAAAAAAGTAGCAACCCCTGGATTTAGTAGCAATTAAATTGGATACTTTGGTCAGGGCAGTTTTGACAGCGTGACGAGCATGGAATCCAGACTGAAGGGAGTCAGTTATAGAGTTGGGTTCAAAGAAGTCGGTCAATATTTGAGTTGCAGGATATGAGTTGCAGAGTGTCGATAATGTATAACTCACCCTCAGGTTTTTGACCTTTCAGCTTTACTAGGTAACAGTATGCATCACATGTCATCACCAAGTAGCCAATGTCAAAAAGAGTAACAAAAATATATCTCTGAAAATTATAGGAAAATTAAAGTAGACTCAGGAGTTTAAGAGTTATCATGAATGTGTTCATTTATTTAATTTTAGATATGTACACTTTGATCATATTATTTAAAGGAACGTTCTATAACACCATAACAATTTAATTTAGTTAAGCTGTTGTGGTACTAGGAGGTACAAGGTACTGTCTTCCCTTAAGGGATAAAACTGTTTATGAATGGTTGTGAAGACAAAGCCTACCTGCCCCCAGCTATGGCCTAAGGGCTTCAATGAGGAAGCCTTAGACTCTGTCTTGTTAATAGACAGAGAGTGTCATCTGATGCTCTGAGCCGATCACTAGCTCCACATTGACAAAACTATCTGATAGAGGACTGTAGGGGGATACTTATAGGATAAAGGGTCAGCTGGTGCTCTCAGCCTATCAGCAGCTTCTGGGCTAAGGCTTCTCACAGGCTTCCTCACTGAAACCTTGGGCCATCGCTAGAAAACATTGGCAGAGCAGATGGGCGCTGTCTTCTTAACTTTGGAGTTAAACCATTTGTAAAAGGTTTATCCCCTTAGGGTAAGACGGCCCCCACGGAACTCCAGGCACCGTAACAACTACTTTGAGATGAAGTTGTTATGGTTCTCAGAGTGTTCCTTTTAAATATCTTAATTTTTTACAGACTTATGTATTGATATGGTAGCTAACTGCTTTCAATGACATATTGTGGAGTTTTAGCTCTATTGTTGGAAGGCTTCAGCCATTGGTAATAACACAGTGTATGCAGGATAAAAATAAACTATAACCTCTTCATGACAAAATTTCCCAGGATTTGCCTAACCCCTTGTTATGAAGTCATCAATTAAAGAAATAGAAACATTTTAATTGTTTCCATCTTGTTTTACCTGTTAATACTGTGAAATGGATTATAAACTCAAAACTCACTTTATAAAAAAAAATAATCGATAACTACTACCAAAAATGTAATGTACATTCTGATATTGATCTGACATAGCCTTGGTTTTCATTTATAGAACTTCATTTTAACATCAACATACATAAAATATAAGATTAATAATTAAAAAAACATGATCAATTTGCTTTTTATGAGAGCTTTGCAATGATGATTTCACAAATAAAAAATTACAGTTTAATTAAATGAAACATTCAATTATAGCATTCATTGAAAAACTTAAATTATAATACTTACCATCATGTATATGTAGATACGGACAGTTTCCAATCTGAGTTCTATAAAATCTGGTAACAGTTACTTATATAAGAACAACTGGGAGTATTCTGACCAAAAGGGACCTTTAACCTGTGTGTGTGTGTGTGTTTTTACTTTTTTAATAGATATCTAAACCCAACAATATACATAACTGTCTACTAGCCTATGTTTGAAATAACAGGACCTCCTATTTCAAAGCACAGAAAAACATTATAATTATAGAAGTTCAAGGCGAGAACGGTGCATTAATCGCCTTCTATAAAATTTCAGTGAGCAAGATTTTGAGTCAACACTGGATGCATATGTTCAATAGACCTGATTTTGAAAATGTACGTTTTTTTCAGAATAAGGAGAATAATCCCAAATTCCTCTTTTCATGGGCTTCAGGATGTTTTAAAAGTGCAGTAATACACTATGCTTAAAGGAGCTCGTCGGACACCATAACAATTTCATCTTAATAAATAATAAAAATGCATGATGACCGTGTGCATTTTTACGAAATAACAATTAAATAAAAACGTGTATTTCATTTTGAACAGATTAAAATATGTATAAAAATCCAATTATACTGTATTTCTTTTAAATATAAGATACATCGGAATGTAAGACTTTCCCATAATTTTAACTAGAAAATTATAAATAAATAAATAAATAACCAACTAATACTTAGTGTTCCTTTAGTGTCTCTTAGGTATCATCAAAATCAAGAGTAATGATGTTAAACCCAGCTACTGGGTTTTAATACATTACAAACACAGAGTCACCTACACAAATGTAACAAGAGACATACAAAATCATCTCATACCCAAGCAGACATGTACAGCTTAAACATTAGCACAGTGCCATGAACAAACAAATGCAGTCTCACACAGCATTATACAAAGTACGCAAAAACAGCCTGAAACACACAAACTGCTTCTTAGTAAGTGAAACAAACAACGCCTTTGACACAAAAAAAACAAAGGGCATCACAATCAAGCAACATGACAAGTTCAGTTTGACACACACACAATCAGCATGACAAACAACTCCACAAACAGCCTGAAACAAGAATGCATCCACAAATTAAAACAGCTAACACACAGATATAGTGACAGATCATGAGCACAAACTGTGTCACACATAAAAAAACACACTGTGAGGCATATACACACATAACACACACAGTCAGGAACACACTTTCACAACAACTAACAACCACACACAGACACAACTTGGCATGTAATCGCTCACTGCATTCAAATTAAAGATAAACTCTTTCATGTTGCACTGCAGGTAGGAGACCTGGAAAGTGCACATATGGCTATGACGAACAAAGTTATCACCCTCTGCATACATGGCAGCAGAGAAACCCATCTATGCTATTTTATCTATTGGAGGTGAAATTTAAAAAAGTTTATTTTTGTGGCAATACATTCCTTAATCTGTTCCGAATTTTCCTCTTTGCTTCTTTTACAACAGTTTCATCCTGCACCTCTTTTTTTGTCATTTTAAATAGTGGTGCATTCAATCTATAAAAAGAAGTGCAAGAGTTACATAGTTACATAGTACTGGGCAATAAAATGGCAGATGACATTTAATATAAAAAAATGTTGCACTTCGGGATAAAGAATGCACAAGAAACTTACACCCTAAATCAGGGGTTCTCAACCCAGTCCTCAGGACCCCTTACCAGTCCAGGATTTGGGGATTACCTGGGTGTGTCTCAGGTGTTTAGAAAAAAAAACACCTTAGAGTCTAAGGTGTTTTTTTCCCTTTTTCTAAACACCTGAGACACACCCAGGTAATCCCCAAATCCTGGACTGGTAGGGGATCCTGAGGACTGGGTTCAGAACCCATGCCCTAAATGGTAGTGACTTAGGGATAACCACACACGAGAAGGATTTGGAAATTGTTATAGACAATAAATTAGGCAGCAATATGCAATGTCAATCTGCAGTTGCTAAGGCCAGTAAGGTTTTGTCATGTATAAATAGGGGCATAAATTCTCGGGATGAAAATATAATTTAGCTTCTATCTAAATCAGTGGTAAGACCACACCTTGAATATTCTGTGCAATATGGGCACCTATTCTAAAGAAGGATATCATGGCACTAGAAAAAGTCCAGAGACGAGCTACAAAATTGTTTAAAGGAATGGAGCGTTTTAGCTATGAAGAAAGGTTAAAACATTTAAATGTCTTTAGTTTGGAAAAACAGAGCCTCAGAGGGATATGATAACATTATACAAATATTTTTGGAGCCAGTACAAACTATTATCTGGAAATCTATTCATAAACAGGGCTATACATAGGACACAACGTCACACATTTAGGCTGGAAGAAAGGAGATTTAGTCTAAGGCAAAGGAAAGGTTTTTTTACAGTAAGAACTAAAAGGATGTGGTATTATCTGCTTGAAGAGGTAGTTTTATCTGAGTCCATACAGATGTTTAAACAGAAATTGGACAAATACTTGCAAAACATAACACACAGGGATATAATTTCTAATTAGTGGGGTAATAGCTGCTTGATTCAAGGATTTATCTAACTGCCATTTTGGGGTCAAGAAGGAATGTTTTCCTAATTTGTTGCAAAATTGGAAGTGCTTCAGACTGGGTTTTTGGCCTTCTTGTGGATTAACAGCAAAATAATTTGTGAGGAAGACTGAACCAGATGGACAGATGGAGTCTCTATTCAGCTATGTAACTATGTAACTATGTAATAGGTGCAAGAGTGTGCCTCTTTTTCCAACAAATGTTCCCAGAACAAACCAGAACAAATGAGCAGTTTTGAAAGTCTTTTTGTTTTTGTTGCTTAAGAAATATAATTGCTTCAAATTGCAATGTTCCTTTTTTATAGTAATAATACTCATTTGACTGATTTTGTGAATGTAATCAATGGTAAAATCACAAAGATAAAATTAATCCAAGATGTATCATTTTGGCAAATTACAAAAATGTGTTAAAAAAACAGTTACTAATGCATAAATGGTGTAGCAATAGTTTTGTACATAAGAATTTAGCAAAAACCAGACACAAAACGTAATGTGTAATTTTTAAATTAACCAACCCTGGGATCTGAAAGGCTTAAAAACAGAAAGGTGAGCTTTTTGTTCATTTTTATTGTTCAACAGCTCTTTAGAGCCACCTAGAGATGCAAGAAGTATATGCATGCTGATTAAACATATGCCGTAACCAGTACAAATTACAACAAAATCAAATTTGTTGCAGATTATACAAAGTTATATAGAGACTAAAGAGAATGTATCTCTCTTAAGCTAAAAAAATAATCAAGGCTGGCAGTAAGGACAGACAATATATGAACTAACACTGCACATGTGTGAATGTTACCTTATCTGAGTTCCCTGCAGTCTGCAAAATTCTAGACTTTACACCACTGCTGGGGAGGGGGACCTTGCTGGCCAAATATTATATATAGGTTGATTTTTCCTAGATTCCCACAAGGTTTACTTTGACTCTTCTATGACTTGTCTCTAGAATACAATAAGTTAGTAATGGATACACCAGCTTACATAGTGTGCTATACTAAAATAAGGAAATTGTATTTAATAAGTGGGCCAAAGTGAACATTATTATTATTATTATTATTATTATGATATTTATATAGCACCATCAAATTCCGCAGCGCTTTACAATGGGTGGACGAACAGAAATGTAGTTGTAACCAGACAAGTTGCATGTGCCAGGAGCACACATATTCTAAACTCCATACTAGGATTGTCTCTAAAACAAGTCGTTGAGGAGCCAACTCGTAAAAATACTAGATTTAGTGTTAAAAAATGGAGATTTAGTATCAGATTTTACTGTAGGTGAAAGTTTAGGATCCAGTGATCATCAGTCAGTGTGGTTTAATATAAGAACAGTAACCGTGTCACACCACACAAAAACAAAAGTTTTAGACTTTAGAAAAACTGACTTTTAAAAAAAAATTAGAATATGTGTAAATGAGTCTTTATCAGACTGGAGCAATTTAAATAGAGTCCAAGAGACTCCAGCTAGGGTTAACCCATTTTTTTTTATAAACATAGCAGTTTCAGAGAAACTGCTATGTTTATGAATGGGTTAAGCCTTCCCCCAAAGCCTCTAGTGGCTGTCTCATTGACAGCCGCTAGAGGCGCTTGCGTGATTCTCACTGTGAAAATCACAGTGAGAGCACGCAAGCGGATATAGGAAAGCATTGTAAATGCTTTCCTATGCGACCGGCTGAATGCGCACGCAGCTCTTGCCGCGCGTGCACATTCAGCCGATGGGGAGGAGAGGAGGAGGATCAGAGGAGGAGAGCTCCCCACCCAGCGCTGGAAAAAGGTAAGTTTTACCCCTTTTCCCCTTTCCAGAGCGGGACGGGAGGGGGTCCCTGAGGGTGGGGGCACCCTCAGGGCACTATAGTGCCAGGAAAACAAGTATGTTTTCCTGGCACTATAGTGGTCCTTTAACAGAGGAAGAGGTCCTATTTCAACTGTAAAAAGTAAAGACAAATAAGTCAATGGGACCTGATGGAATGCACCCAAAGTTATTAAAAGAGCTTAGTGGTGTACTAGCAAAATCATTAGCAGATTTATTTAACCAATCATTGTTAACAGGAGTAGTCCCAGAAGATTGGAAGTTAGCGAATGTTGTGCCCATTCACAAGAAAGGTAGTAGGGAGGAGTCAGGCAACTCTAGGCCAATAAGCCTTACTTCAGTAGTGGGGAAATTAATGAAAACCATGTTAAAGGATAGGATTGTTGAAAATCTAAAATCACACGGATTTCAAGATCAAAGACAACATGGTTTTACTTCAGGGAGATCATGCCAAACTAATCTTATTGTTTTTTTTGATTGGCTAACTAAAATAATAAATCAGGGTGGCTTTTGACACTGTTGCACATAGAAGTTTGGATTCCAATACTATTGAATGGGTTAGGCAGTGGCTGAGTGACAGGCAACAGAGGGTTGTAGTCAATGGAGTATATTCAAAGCATGGGCTTGTCACCAGTGGGGTACCTTAGGGATCTGTACTTGGACCCATTCTATTTAAATTTTTTATAAATGATTTAGCAGGAGGTCTTGATGGTAAGCTATAACTTTTTGATGATGTTTCTATGATATATAACAGGATTGATGTTCCAGGAGGGATAAACCAAATGGTAAATGATTTAGGTAAACTAGAAAAATGGTCAGAGTTGCGGCATCTGATAT
Organism: Pelobates cultripes; assembly: GCA_933207985.1. Taxonomy (NCBI): domain Eukaryota; kingdom Metazoa; phylum Chordata; class Amphibia; order Anura; family Pelobatidae; genus Pelobates; species Pelobates cultripes. The sequence continues at coordinate 49,971,790 of OW240922.1, read as the reverse complement.
TTAATGTGGATAAGTGCAAGATAATGCATCTTGGATGTAAAAACTAAAAGGGCAGAGTACAGAATATTTGATAGAGTCCTAACCTCAACATATGAGGAAAGGGATTTAGGGGTAATTATTTCTGATGAATAAAGGTAGGCAGACAATGTAATAGAGCAGCAAGGAATGCTAGCAGTATACAAGAAAATGCAAAAATATAACTATATCACCATTAACTGGATAGTATATACAGATAAAGAGTGTACTTATCTTAATATTAAAATGGAACAGCCTCCCAGGTCATTACCCAGAATAAATTACCTTTACACAACAAAATATAGAACAACCAGAAATATTCGGGATACGGCTGAGAAATCTAAAATTAAAAAACATACATATACATAGTGTAAATCAGTTTCAAATAATGAATTAATATTCGTGAAATGCACTCACAAGATTAGACGAGAAATAGCGCTCTAGGGTGCCTCCCCTGTTAGTAGTCGGGAGCTATTCTCTTCCTCCAGTTGCTCCCGATAGGTGAATGGAAAGCAAGATTCACAGGATGGTGGAAAAAATGGCTCTATTAAGGGTGAATATTCACCCAGCAATAAAAGAAAATATAAACTTAAAATGAGGTCCTACACATTTCGTTCACAGTACGGAACTTCCTCAGGGACCAAAATTAAAACCAAATATTAAACAGCAATGACAAAGTATAAAATACAGCCTAATCCCACCCTCCCATCAGTCCTGTTATATAGGGCTAACCCATAAGTTAATTAGTGGCATCCTGGGTGTCCTCCTGGATTCCTTTCGTCATTGGTGTGGTAATTGCTCACATCCAGCTGTCTTTTTCTGATTGTAGTTGCAGTCAAAAATTCCCGCGTCCAGTATCAGCCGAAAAACGGAACCGGAAGTGAACACACACTTCCGTGTTCCATTCAATCGTGCGTTCCAGCAAGTGAAATCAAGATGTCTATTGACAGAGCCCTCTGGTGGTCGCCAGGGGTACAATCCCAAGTAGTGAATGTTGAAAGAAATCGTGTATCTATTGAGACAAAACACAATAGTCTCGGCAGCAACATGGTGGAATATAATTATATGGCATAAATTATTCTCTTTTATCACTTTTAAATCCCTAGTAAGCACTTAATTCAAAGTGAATAATTTAAAAATAATAGAAAATCAAAACATATACATTATATATCATAAAATTTTTATTTTATTTATTTTTTTAAATTAATTAAATAGAAAAACACACATATCTACCACAGACAATCTCTCAGTATGTCAGGTTTTTGTTAATCCAAATCAAATACCCTTAGCAGGATAAAAAGATGGATGTAAATCTGTAATTTTATTACGAATATATGATGAATGGTAAGGAAGTGTCTCTACAAAAAGTAGGGAAGAAAGAAAGGGTAAACAAGACCAGATATCGTTATGATAAGACATAAAGCAAACAGACAGACCAAAAAAACATGATATGATTTATAAAAAACAGACTAAATGAATATCTACATTTAGTCCCATGGGTTCTAATGTTTTTAGTTGATGAATCCAAAAAGTTTCCCTTTGGGATAGATTCTTAATCCTATCGCCACCACACCAATGGGGGGCAACTCTTTCGATACCCATACATCTGAAATCTTTCCATGAAAAGGAAGGGCATGTACTGCAATGTGCAGAAACTGAGTGAGTAATTAACCCCTTCCTAATGTTGTTCAGATGTTCAAGTATTCAAACCTTAAAAGCTCTTACAGTACGGCCCACATACTGTTTGCCACACGGACACTGCAGTAGATAAACCTATATCTGATTTAATATGATATACCTCGCCAGTAGTAAAACTAGAAAAGGTATTCGATCTCTCAATAGTCACAGTCCTACAAGCTTTGCTAAGGATTTAGCTTGTTTAACTACCATTTTGTTTATTTTAACACCTTTCATTATTTTCTTGTCTATTTGTGGATCTATAATCGCATTGAAGTCTCCAGCTAGTATTACATTTCCTACTTTTATTTCTTTTTTTTTTTCTAGAATAGATCTTAAATAGGAAGCTGGTGAGTAATTTGGGAGGTAGACATTACAGAGTGTAAATAAATTGGAATTAATTTTACATACTATTGCCAAAAATCTGCCATCTGCATCTTGTAATTGTTGAATTATTTCTACCTCTATTTTTTCGCCAAATATTATAGCTACTCCACATTTTTTTTTATCTTTATTTGAGGCTTGTATAATAAGCAGGAATTTTTTTCCACCCAAAGTCTGTTTGTCCGATTGCCTCCAATGGGTTTCTTGTAGAAATCCCAAGTCTATATGTTCTGCGGCTAAATATTTATATACTAAAGACCTCTTTATTGTTGTGTTCATACCTTGGACATTAAGAGTTAACATTCTTATCATTGTAGATTCCAAAACCCCTTTCCCTCCATCTCGACACTATGATCTCCCCTATTCTTCTCTATTGCTGCACATACATACATATAACAAAAAAACACATATCTAAAATCGTAGGAGGATAACATCCTCCTTAAGCACAAAGACTGTTAACTCACCAGCTGGGGAGTCAGTTTAATCCTGTGTCTAAATGTTAGACACTAAGTAGGTCTGTCCGGATTAAGGTGATGCTACATAATAATACCCCTTAATTTATTTTATTGCAAAAAAAAAAATTCTAATCCTGGCATTCAAAATATAAGAAGCAACTTTATCATTGTTATCTTGTCCGACGTCTCTCTATATTGTTATTTACCGGTTATTATTATCATAGCATTTATACAAATATTTCTTTACAATCATCTTAGTGCAAACCTTAAATAAAAAAAAAATAAAAAAAAAACATAAACTAAACATATATAAATAAATTTACAATATGTATAACAGCTTTCTAGCCACATCAGATTATTTTATATGTATATTGTTAGTATATTACATTAATCGTGAGTTTAGACAAATTCCAGCATTGATCATAAGTGCACACCTTAATAAATTTAATATGAAAAAAATAGGAGAAAATAAGTTTTTGTTTAATTTTTTTAGTTCTACATGACATTTTAACTGTCAATGTCATAATACTGCTTGCTTTTACTGCAATAAAATACACATATTTGTATTCAACAAAGTCTCACGTGTAAGACTGTACCCCCTATGTACAGGTTTTATGGCATTTTGGGAAGTTACAGGGTCAAATATAGCATGTTACATTTGAAATTGAAATTGGCCAGATTGGTTACGTTGCCTTTGAGACTGTATAGTAGCCCAGGAATGCAATTTACATCCATAATGGCATACCATTTGCAATAGTAGACAACCCAAGGTATTGCAAATGGGGTATGTCCAGTCTTTTTTAGTAACCATTTGGTCACAAACACTGGCCAAAGTTAGCGTTAGTATTTGTTTGTGTGTGAAAAATGCAAAAAACGCCAATTTTGGCCAGTGTTTGTGACTAAGTGGCTACTAAAAAAGACTGGACATACCCTGTTTGCAATACCTTGGGTTGTCTTCTTTTGCAAATGGTATGCCATCATAGGGGTAATTTTCATTCTTGGGCTACCATAGGGTCTCAAAGGCAACCTAACCAATCTGGCGAATTTTAATGTGAAAAAAATGAAACACAAGCCTTATATTTGATGCTGTAACTTTTGGAAACACCATAAAACCTGTACATGAGGGGTACTGTTGTACTCGGGAGACTTCGCTGAACACAAATATTTGTGTTTCAAAACAGTAAAAAGTATCGCAGCAATAATATCGTCCGTGTAAGTGCTGTTTGTGCGTGAAAAATGCAAAAGAGTCACTTTTACTGGCAATATCATCATTGTAATACATTTTACTGTTTTGAAACACTAATATTTGTGTTCAGCGAAGTCTCCCGAGTAGAACAGTACCCCCCATGTACAGGTTTTATGGTGTCTTGGAAAGTTATAGGGTTAAATATAGTGCTAACAAATTAAATTCCCTTTACTTTCGGCATGGGTTGTCAGGCAGGTCCCGCTAATTGTAATTAATTAAGATACCTAATTATGTAAAAATATTACATAAATATATATGTAGAATTAATATATGTATATATATACGTATGTGTATATATATATGTATATATCTATATAATTTTTTTTAAATATTTTTATTTATATATAGGTATATATATAGTGATATATATGTATATATTTATGTATATAGATATATATATTATTTCGTTCTACGTGTATTTTGATATATATATATATATATATATATATTAATTTCACAATACAGTTAGAACGAAATAACACACATCTATATATTTTTTAATTATTTATTTTTAATTATTTTTTAAATTTTATTTTTTAACGTATTTACATATTTAATTTTTTTACATTATATATAAATATATATATAACAATAATAATATATATATTTAATCAGTATCAGTCTACGTGTAATTTGATATTAATATATATATTTAAATATATATATATATTAATAGTAAAATACACCTAGACAGTGTATGTGTGTGTATGTATATGTGTATATATATATACTTAGATCATATATATAATATATATATATGATCTAAGTATATATATATTTTTTTTACACTTTATTAATTTATTTTTAATTTATTTCCAGCCAGCAGGAGGACTACCTGTCATTACAGGCAGCCCTCCTACTGGCAATGCTGCAGCCAGCTATCCCGGCCATGTGATTGTGAGGTCCTCGCAAGGACCTCACTCTCACATGGCCGGGGGGGGGGCTGAGGAGGCAGGATCCGCCATGGGGGGCTCCCTGGGAGTCCCCCCAACCGCGATCACCAGTGTGGGATCGCCGGTGACCGGGTAAGTAGGAAAAAACCGGAGGGCGTACTATTACGCCCGGCGGCGTTTAGAGCTGCCTAAAATAGGACGTAATAGTACGCCCTCCGATCTTAAGGGATTAACCCATCTCATTATTTTTGTGTATAGTATTTGTAAATCATAAACTTCCAAACAATTCTTCTACCATTCACATAAGTGAAAAAAAAAAATTATGATCCAACATATATGCAAAATGCTGTATTCTTATCGTTATTAACTTAATGCAGATTTTTTTATTTTCCTTTTTTTTTTCTTTTTTTACTTATGCTAACCATTTACAGGATTCAACCAATATTTTTTTTTCTTTTTTCCCTCTTCTTTTCCTTCCCTCTCCTTTCCCTCTTTTTCCTTCTTTTTCTTAAAAAAAAAAAAAAAAATTAGTTTCTTCTATATCAACGATTTTGTTGTTTTTATATTTGAATTCTTGCTACTCTTTGCTTCATCTGCATCGGTAAAAGAAAGTCTTTCTTGTCTCCAAATAAATTTTAAAGAAGCCGGGATGCTCCATTGAAATCTAATATAATTTTTTTCTTAGAAAATCTGTTAGTATTGAAAAAGATTTTCTCCAGGTTCTAGTAAAGTAAGATAAGTCTTGCAAAAAATATATATCTTTATAAACAGAATTTGTTAGGGGTTTTGTGCGTCTGGCCTTGCTCAAATTGTTTTTAGCTGAGAGTGAGCAGAAACTCACTATCACGTCTCTTGGAAGATGAGCTGCGATTATATTAGGTTTTCGAATCCGGTGAAACTTTTCTATTTGATAATCAATTGTCTAAGGAAGAACTTCTTTAAATAAGCTGCATAAATAATCTTTTAATTTCTCCGTTGTTATATCTTCAGATATACCTCTGAGTCTTATATTAAATTTTCTTGATCTATCTTCTAAGAATGCTATTTTTTGTTCCAGAGTTGAAGTTTTATCTATTAAGAGCTGCATTGTTTCCTTAACTGTGCCTAATTGTTTGTCAAACGTTACAAGTTTTTTTCCAGAGCTTGCACTGATATTGCAATTCTTTTTGTATCTTGTTTAATATCTTCAAGACTCATAAGCATATCTTGTTTTAATGTGTTAAATTGTGACTCTAATATTAATTTGAGCTGATCTTGTAGGCTGTCTTTCGTTGTTTCAAGAACTAGTGATTGCCCTTGAACCGCTGAGAAATCTACATTGGTTTTGGAAGTATTCACCGGGTTTATCTCACATTCACTTTTCCGTTCTTGTATGTCTTTAGAGGGGGTCGAAAAAAACAGACATCCTCTTTTCTATTAGCTGTCCTGGCTTATTTTCCTTCTTTTTCTCCATGGTAGTTTTTCTAGTTGCCATTTTGCTATTCACACAAGAGTTCTTTCAGTATTGCCTTCAGGATTTTTGTTTCAACTAGACTGAATTTTGCATATATAGTAAATTTCTTCTCCTTTTTTTTCTCTTCCTTTTCCCTTTTCTATTTTTTTTCTCTCTTTTCTTTTTCCTTATTTTAGTGACAGCTTCTTAGTTTTTCCAACTTGTGGCAGCTTATGATATCAATGTATTTGTTGTAGCATATCAATTTTTGATGTTTATTTTTCTGCCTTTATTTATGTTGGTTATAAAGTCTTGATTAACTTGATTAGGCTTATATTCTTTCAGCCTCAGCTTATTGCTCTCATTTAATAAAAATATACTCTGGAAGTTTTAATAATTGTGACTCTCAGTTGTAGTTAAATGATATATATGCCTTAATTTAAGCAGCGTATCAATATAATTAGAGGTACTCACGGTACTTCAACTTCTTCCCCAGTATTTTATAATTATCAGAAGTCATCCATTTGTTTTGCACTTCCGACTCGGCAACAGCCCAAAAAAGGAGATCAAGTCCGGTATCACTCTTTTATCGTTAATTCTCATTTCCACGCCAAAATTTGTTTGATCAAATACAGCCCGATACTTTTAGCGTGGTCGGCTTGTTTTCGCGCACTTCTGCCACAACAGCGTTCCTCCAAACCGCCGAATATGCTCAGCGTGGTTACTTCACTTCCACGCACTTCTGCCTGATCACCATTCCTCCGGACACACCCAACTCCTGCACGTGTTGCGTCTCATGTCATCACGTCCACACCTCCCCTGAACACATGTTAATCAGTAGAGAATGGTATGTGGAAATTCTGCCCCAAAAAATAAAATAATCACAAAAAGGGAAGTTTTACTCTATATTTTGAACTTTAATATTTATATTAATTGTGACTTTAGCACTCAACATGGCTGTTTTATTAATCAACAAAGGTATTCAATACAGCTTTAATCATGAAAGTCTAATAGATTCAGAGAAGGCTTGTTCTGGATCATGCTGACCTCATCGTTAGCCAGCCATTCCATAGCGCTCGCACAACTTTGTAGGATCCTCCTTTTGTAGTACTTCCACGGTGCAAGCATGCTTATCATACTTGACAAAGCATTTGCTCTGGTCATAGTTGGCAGGTCTACCATAACTGGAACATAATAGGAATAGAATAATTCGAAAGTGAGATATATTCAAACTACTTTTTTTAATTGTGTGTCATGAACCCACTAACCTACATTTTCTATTATTACTTATCTCTATCATATTTATCACTCTTTCACATATGTATCTATACATAGCGACTGTTAGCTGGCTTATATTTGCCCCTATTGAAATTTAAACCCCAAATTAAACATTACTTAAAATTAAAAAAAGCAAAATGCATGCATGAATCCAGTACTCATGTGGCCTTTTGCAATGGTGTATTCAATATCTAGAAGCATATTCACAAACGTATTATTTTTATAAATATTTCCTGACACAACAATAGAAATGAAACAGTAATGATTGCTCTAACATGATGTGTCTACTACGGACACAGCAGAAACTTAAAAACAAGCAAACTTTCATAAATAAAACAGAGGGTGTTGGGGGCCCTGTTCAAACAAGGTTACATTCTAGAGGGAGTGGGGTAAAGTGACTCAAGAGGTAAGAGTAGGGTGTTTTTAATTTACAGGAAAAGTAGATTGCTAGAATAGTTTAGAATGTGTAGTTTTTAAATGACATAGTTGCAGAGAAGGAAACAAGATGGGTTACCAAAGTGCAGGGAGGGAAAGCTTTTAACATATTTACAGTCACAGGGTGGAAATCGTATATTACTCAAGAAGGTGGAATTACACAGATAATTGGAATTTTGATTGCATGTTTTATTGTGTTGGAGCAGCACAGTTGGGAAAGATTCAGGTAAAAGGTTATCATTGTAAAAGATACTAGTTAGAATGTGTCAACTTGGATATTCACATGACCTGAACTACAACATTTACTCTGCAGCTGTGCAATAATAAATAATTCCATGCTTGAACAAAACAGAGCCAATGGGGTGGAGCAATGATCTTGGATACAAGCTACGGGATGCGCCTACACTCACGTTGAGGGTGTGGAGACCTAGGAGGTGTATGGCGGCTAGATGCCATTGTCCACTTGAATTCTGGCGTGCAAACGTTAAGCCTTATGTCCCCAGACCTACCTCATGGAGTCCTTGAACAGTAAAGTTGAAAGTAGCCTGGCTGGGGCCTGGAGGCTTTATTACTGAGCCAGTACAGTAGTACAGAAAATTGTTATAATATGGAGAGAGCCAAGCCACTCTGGGTGAGAAAGAACTGTAAGCAAGCTGCAATAAGATTTGGGTGAGCTGATTCAACATTGTAGTAGTATGTGAAACCCATTATAATTTCAACAGTATTATACAGTTGTGCTCAAAAGTTTGCATACCCTGACAGAAATTGTGAAATTTTGGCATTGATTTTGAAAATATAACTGATTATGCATAAAACATTATTTTATTCAAGGATAGTGATCATATGAAGCCGTTTATTATCACATAGTTGTTTGGGTGAGTTCTATTATCATTATGATTTTAAATAGGAGCCAAATGGGCCCAATCAAAAGTTTACATACACTTGGATGTTTGGCATTGTTACAGACATATAAGATGACACACAGGTTAAAATGGCAATTAAAGGTTAATTTCCGACACCTGTGTATTTTTAAATGGCAATTCGTTTCTGTGTATTAATAGTCAATAAGTTGGATAGCTTTCACGTGGATGCACTGAGCAGGCTAGATACTGAGCCATGGGTAGCAGAAAAGAACTGTCAAAAGACCTGCGTAACAAGTTAATGGAACTTTATAAAGATGGAAAAAGATACAAAAAGATATCAAAATCCTTGAAAATACCAGTTACTACTGTTAAATCACTTAGTAAGAAGTGGAAGATTTGGGGATCTCTTGATACCAAGCCAAGGTCAAGGGTAGACTGAGAAAGATTTCAGCCACAACTGCCAGAAGAATTGTTTGGGATACAAAAAAAAACAAAACACAGGTATCCTCAGGGGAAATGCAGGCTGCTCTGGAGAAAGACAGTGTGGTTGTTGAGACATTTTGTCAAGAAGAATGGGCAGCTATACTGCCTTAGACATGTGCAATTCATTTTGTTCTGTATGTACATTAGTGTGGATTCCATGCCAAAGTTCTGAAGTGACGAAGTTCGGTAGTTCGGAGGTGCCGAAGCTCCAAAGTGATTTGGATTTCTGAAAATTGGCATTTTACACTATTTAGGGGGGAAAAAGCATTTTGTGACAGTAGGTTTACTGTTGGGGGGACAAAAGGATATGCATTGTTTTACCTATTCAATTCCTTTAAGGTATCGGAATAACCTTGTCTTCTGATCTATTGATTTAAAGCAACTTTGCACTGTGCAAGGAGTATTGCCTGTATTGATTCACATTTTGTATTAAATTAAAGACTTTGGTGAAAGTAACCTCTCCACTTGTACTATGGGCCCTGCATGGAAAAATGTAAAAGACTACCGAACATGACCTACTGTTAGCATTGATTTCCCTGGAACTGTTTTGGGCATAGGACCATGTGCACGGTCGGTCAAAACTATGAATTCCAGGAGAATTCCTGAACCCCTGAACCGATCTGGGTGATTTTTGGATATGTTGTTCACCCCTTGTTATTTTTTGTGGTTTTAAAGTACTTTTTGGGGTTTCATAAAATTTTATGTTTTTCTGTGTTTGGAGATAATTGGGTTAAATTAGTACAGTTCCTGATTCAATTATTTCCCAAGCACAGAGGAGGATTCTATTGTTTGTGTATGGGAGTGTCTGACTGTATGACTCTGTTTTTATTGGTTTATTCACTTAGTGTCCCGGTGCCCAACAAGGTCCACCTGGGTGTCACCCTTGTTGGGAAACTTGCATAAAAGGCCAGTGTGCCTCCATTAAAATTCTGTTCCTGCTTACCCTCAACATAGTCTCATCTCATGAGTGGGGGAAACGGCTGTATCTATCCTGGAGATTGATATATCACTATACTCCCCAGGAATTATAATCACTAGCTCTTATAAGAGCTGTTCCTGCTATGGTTTCTGGGAGTAGGAGAGATCTGCCCTCTGGAAGCTGGATCCCGGTCTTGGGTCCAGGGTGGGTGAAGGACGGCAAGACCCCGGCACAGCTGCATCACTGGAAGTGGGGTCTGCAGTGTTTATGGTGTCTGGTGGAGTGCTGAAATTTCTCAGTGAGCACTAGGAGCATCAATTGGTGGAGGCACTCGGTCGGAGTGCCAGGCAGTCCGTCACAAAGACGGAAATTTTTTATCTTGTCCATGTTAGGGGATCTGCTTCACACCATTTGAGAATTCGGATACATATTTTTTATTTTGGGGACTGATGTTTAGTTTTATTGGTGTATCAAGTCCATTGATACTTTTACATGGTGCTAAAAATGATCCATAACAGTTTGTGCTCTTTATACTGCATTTATTATAGATATTTATGCGTCATTTTACAGATCTTTTTTATTTATTTTTTATTGTCAATAAAGTGTTAATTCTTTTGTTGTCCACTTTGTTGTGATATTTGCAATTTCCCTTTTGTTTTGTTATTGTTTTTTTCCCTCTCTTTATTTCGCTAAACCGTGTCTGTGGTTTTTATTGTGATAGTATTGGGAAAGGTTTTTTGGTGATCAGTTTTTCAGAGTATTGTTCAGTAGATGATTCCTCTAGTGGTTCATTTATTTAGAGAAGATTTTTTTTGATTCTAGAGATTTTACATTACCGTGATATTCAGCCATAATTCCCCAGAAGGAATGCGATTGTGCAAAAGGTGTTCTTTTTTGGGGTTCCTGGGTAAGAATTCCTACTTTGCTGCAAACATTAGCTCTGACATTATTACACAGCTCACATCAGGTTATAGTATATGACACTTACATTACAATCATACATCCCAATCCAAGTGACATACAACCCTTAAATCCTCACATTCAGCCATGATGTATGCTCTTTACAATAGCATGAAGGAGCAAACAAGAAATTTGTGTAGTCCCTCAGTGGATATCCCACATGTGTAAACACTCTGGTCTAACTAAATCATAAGGAATTATTGCAACTTACACTTTGCAGCAGGACATCTCCTCAGTATCACAACTGCAGTCAAAGCAATTTTTCGTCTTCCACCGAGTATTAAATTCATGGAGCACGCCATTTTTATCCAAACAACCTTCAAAACAGAATTAATTTTAGCAATACTTTTAACACTTATATAGAGAAACTGGAGAAAAGATGAGTACATTCAGAAAAGAGTAAAAAGATATCAGAGTTCAGGTACTCAGGTGAAGGAAAGAACTGAGAAAATAGCAGGGACATACTGAGGTTAACTACCAAATGAAAAAAGTGAAGTGTGAAAGAGAAGGATAAAATGACTTGGTAACAGTAATAAAAGGGCAGATTAGAGGGATAAGGAGAGGAAGGAAAACAGGCATATGATAACAGGAAGACCAAAAGATTATGAAATTAGGGAGTGCCCTCACTAAGAGACCAAAGCTAGCCATTAGGCTAGTCGACAAGGGAGATCAGAGCATGTAGTGTTGGCACTATGCTATCTATCTCTCCATCTCACCCAACCACAAGCACAATACAGACCCTATACCACACTGCTCATGCACACACTATATTCCTGACATATACACTTCATCCTCTATACACAATCTGGATCCACCATTGCACACACTAGATTCCCTGTATGCAAACACACACACCACTGTAGCGGAGATGCAATATTACCCAGGTTATCTCCGCTTATAATCCAAGTGAGGCTCAGGAACAAGTAAATAGTAAATCCACAGGCAAGGTTTCCAGCAGGTAAAATAACAGCAATATCCCAACAGCAATCCCAATAACTGGACGACACACAGTTTCAGGAGCAGAACTGAAAGCTTTAATCCACAGTCTCCTTATTGTCAGGGTCTTACCTGAGTTGGGAGTCTGTAGCGCAGATATGATGCTCACCCTTGCAGATAGCCACAGGCCGAGGTGGTCAGGTAAGAATTCACCTGGCCTGTGGGTCTGTGCACGGGGGCTGTGCAGGATGCAGTACCAATACGCAGGACAGGCAAGGACTGAACCAGCAGGATGGTCGAGGGATAGCCGAGGTCAAAGGATGCCAGAGGACAGGAACAGCGAGGAGTAGCCGAAGTCAAGGGATGCCAGAAGTCAGAATAAACGAGTCAGGAAGCCGGGGTCAATAATGCGAAGCGATGAAACAGGAACACTGGAACAAACAGGATCAAGGACTTGACACTGAGCACAGGGCGAGGCTGGGTTATATACCCTGCTGATGACTGATCAGAGTCAGGTGAAACACAGCCAAGTCAAGGTGCAGCCCCCAGAGTAGTAGCCATGTCAGGATGAACAGGACTGGAATCAGTCTTCACTGTAAATAGCTGCTGTGGCTCAGAGGTAGAAAACAGGACCAGGACTGAGAAGATCCCCGGTTCAAGTCCCCTGTTGGGAACTCCAAGAGCGACCACGTCTTGCCGTCTGTCTATCAGGTGAGAACCGTGACAGTACCCCCCCCTTTAAAAACGACCTCCGGGTGTGAATGGGTTCATTGTCAGCATAGTACACCTCTCCAGGGTCACTATCTGAATCCAGTGAGTCCCCATAGTCAAACTCCCCAGCAAGGATTCCCTTTACAGCTTGGGAGTCCGCAGTACCAGCTTCTGGTACAGCTGGAGAATTGTCCAGGTCTTTTAGGTTCCGGGTACAGGTGGCAAGCACTTCCAAAACTTTGGCAGGAGCAGTGTTCGCAGCTAACAATGCTTTTTCGAACATTTCAAGGTTTTCTTTACGGACTATAGTGCCATTAGAAGCAACGGCACAATCCACAGGTAAAACCTCTTCGGGCGGGCAGGAAGTAGTGGTGGTATCACAGGAAGCAACTTCGGGAGTAGATGCAGGAGGCTCTGGAGCAGGGGATGGAGGTTTTCTCGCGGAAGCCAAGCATGTGCAAGCACAACGGCTTCTATTTGGCTTTTTAGGCTGGTATGTGGTGTACACAGGGCGAAGGAAACTAGTACCAAGTCGGAGAGCTGGAGGTCTAGGAGGGCGAACAGGACAAAGCGTGATGAAGTGCCCTTTTTCTCCACAGTAATAACATAGGCCATAGCTTCTCCTTCGGTCTTTTTCCTTAGGTGTCACCTTGCAGTGGACGAGTCCTAATTGCATAGGTTCCACAGGGTCAAGTGGAACACCGGATACCTCTGGAGTTTTCCTGGGAGCTGGAACATAAGGAGGCATTTCTGGGGCGTAGTGGTGGTACTCGGTTTCTAGGTTAGGAAGAGTCTGAGATTTTTTAGTACGCGGAGCTGACTTGGCCACAGTGGTCTTACATTGTGAGTCCATAGCAGTACTAAAGGATTCCCAGCTGACCAGGACAGGACTCTTCGTCTGCAACATTTGGTGAGCCCAAACTTTGATGCGTCCAGACAACAGGTTGATAGCCGCTCTGACCCTGATGAATTCTGTGGCATAAGTTCGAGGCTTTAAGGAAAACAACACCTCACAATCCATCTTGAAAGACTGAAAGGATGTGCGGCTACCATCAAATCGGTCGGGCATGATGACAAACGGTTCAGGAAAAGCTGGTTCCGGGGCTGGATGTACTGCGCCTTTAAGGAATAAAATTTCTTGCTGCAGCTCCGAAACAGTCTGGGCCAGGCTGGACACACGCTGGGTCGAGGGTGAGCACATCTCTGCGGACTCCATAATGGTCAAGTCCTTAAGTCAGGGTCTTACCTGAGTTGGGAGTCTGTAGCGCAGATATGATGCTCACCCTTGCAGATAGCCACAGGCCGAGGTGGTCAGGTAAGAATTCACCTGGCCTGTGGGTCTGTGCACGGGGGCTGTGCAGGATGCAATACCAATACGCAGGGCAGGCAAGGACTGAACCAGCAGGATGGTCGAGGGATAGCCGAGGTCAAAGGATGCCAGAGGACAGGAACAACGAGGAGTAGCCGAAGTCAAGGGATGCCAGAAGTCAGAATAAACGAGTCAGGAAGCCGGGGTCAATAATGCGAAGCGATGAAACAGGAACACTGGAACAAACAGGATCAAAGACTTGACCCTGAGCACAGGGCGAGGCTGGGTTTATATACCCTGCTGATGACTGATCAGAGTCAGGTGAAACACAGCCAAGTCAAGGTGCAGCCCCCAGAGTAGTAGCCATGTCAGGATGAACAGGACTGGAATCAGTCTTCACTGTAAATAGCTGCTGTGGCTCAGAGGTAGAAAGCAGGACCAGGACTGAGAAGATCCCTGGTTCAAGTCCCCTGTTGGGAACTCCAAGAGCGACCACGTCTTGCCGTCTGTCTATCAGGTGAGAACCGTGACATTTATAAAGCATGCTCCCATGCAAGGGAGGGATTTACAGTAATTATTACAGTAGCCAATCCTGTCCTGGTAACCTCCCACACATCTCCTCCCCTCAGCCAGCATCATAATCCCCTTATCCAGTACAGTAATTCCCCCCGTTTCTGGATGTACCCCTAAACGTAGGGGTACCTCTTTAAATCCTACATCCCCGGATACCCCTGATCTGGGTGAACAACATATCCAAAAATCACCCAGATCAGACCAGGGGTTCGGGAAATGTATGGAGGGAATAAAATGACCGACCGCACTAACTGAGATAGCCGAATAAGGTTCCATGCGAATGGGCCCTGCGGTCGGTCCTGGCATAAGGGAACAAAATACACGAAAGCCTCTAGCTATAGAGGCTAGGGAGGGTTCGCCTGAATCCCCTCGTTCGGTATTTTCTATCTACCGAACGAGGGGCCGTTCGGTAGTTTGGAACCGAACGGACCAGGTTTGTGGAGGTCTCAGCGGTGTTCGCCTACTCGAGTGTCCGATTTTAGTTCCAGACACTCAACGGCAAAACACCGCTGTTCGGGAGTTTTAAAATGGCCGCCGCTACGTGTTCGTTTGCTACTTACTATTCAATTACCCATTGGCAACAATGTTGCAACGGGTAATTGAGGACACACTTCACACAGGGGAGGTCTGGTTGTTCGGTAGTTTCATTCGAATAAACTAAGGGAATGACACTACCGAACAATCAGAGGAATACAATTCTTTTTAACACATATAAAACACAGCAGATACACGAATGCAGTTATGTACAGTATATTTGTAGGATCGCCTGGTGCCATCCGCTACAACCACATTCACTAAAACACACACTAAGTGATCTACAGTAGCTTGGGGGGGTCTTGGCCTTGGCCCCCCTACAACGTGCAGTGCTCCCTTTGTGCCCCCCCAATTGACGTTGAAGCTGGGAGCAGCACTGTAACTGTGGGCCAGAGGGGGCACTGTGCTGGGAGGACTTGCGCCTGGGTCACAGAGAGCAGCGCAGGGGAGAGACAGGGAGAGGAACAGAGGCATACAGGCAACTGCTGGTAAGTGTGAGTCAATTTGTGTGTTTCAGTCTGTGTGTGTGGTGGGGGGGAGTGGTGTCTGTGCGTGTGTGTGGTTCAGTCTCTGTATGTGGGGGGGGTCAATCTGAATGTGGGGGACTAAGTCTGTGTATGTATGGGTCAGTCTGCGTGGGGGAGCAGTCTGTGTGTATGTATGGGTCAGTCTGTGTGTGTGTGGGTCTGTGTGTGGGTTTGTATGGGTCAGTCTGTGGGTTTGTATGGGTCAGTCTGTGTAAGTGCTTGAGATCAAAGGGAGATACCTCTCATCTCGTGACTTCCCCTGTACCCGATGGATAGGCAGTCTTCTCAACCACCATGGATCTGTGTGTGTGGGGGGGATGTGTATGGGTCAGTCTGTGTGGGAGGTCAGTCTGTGTATGTATGGGTCAGTCTGTGTGTGTGGGGGGGGAGGTCAGTCTGTGTATGTATGGGTCAGTCTGTGTTGGGGAGCAGTCTGTGTGTGTTTGTATGGGTCAGTCTGTGTTGTGGGCAGCCTGTGTGTGTATGGGTCTGTGTGTGTGTGTGTGTGTGTGTGTATGGGATACCTCTCATCTCGTGACCTCTCCTGCACCCGATGGATAGGCAGCCTTCTCAACCACGATGGATCTAATTGTGCCACCCCCTCCCTGCAAGGTAAGATCAGGAAAAGGGGAATATTGTTTTTTAATTTAAGAAAAAGAAAAAATCTATTATTAAAGTAAAAATTGTAAAGCTTTTTCCCTATCCCACTCTCTACACCCCTCTGAACACAGTACACCCTCACAGACAGTGAACCCCCCGCATGCAGTACACTCCCACCAACACAGAGTACACCTTTGCATACACACACAGTGCACCCCTCACACACATCATCTCTTCACCCACACACACACTTCTTCCCCACAAACCTTTACCCCCACACACACATACAAACATACATGATTCACCCCATTAGGCACCGAATCTTGTATACGTATATATAATAACTACAGCTACTTGATAAGCACACATTGCAACCCCAATACACATACACTCACAATGCAGCCCCTAGATGCACAGGCACACACTTAACAGGCCCTTTCAACACACACAATCTCAAAAGCTCCTATACATGAGCATGTGCTCACACTACAGCCCATAGTTACATATAGTGCAGCATAAACAGACTCCTATATACAGACACTTCACCACAGCCCCTTCTAAACACCATGGGAAATTATCTTGCATCTCCTCAAAAGGTTTTCCAGTTTGTGTTCATTTTGTTCTGCTGTTTTTCGTGTGAGATTGAAAATACAGTGCAATACCAGTGCCGGTCAGTAGTATATAGAGAGAGACAGGGCTACAGCTTATCCCTGCTTCTCTCTCCTGACTGAATCCGCAGGGTAGCAGCACATGCAGTTAGCAACTCTCAGACTGCAGAGGCAGTCTACAGATCAGGGAAGTGTGGGATGGGGGGCAGCCTACAGATCAGGTATGTAAGGCATGGGGGGGAGAGATAGCCTATAGATCAGGGAAGTGAGGCATGGTGGGGGGCAGCCTACAGATCAGGTAAGTGAGGCATGGGGGGGAGATAGTCTATAGATCAGGGAAGTGAGGCATGGCGGTGGCAGCCTACAGATCAGGGAAGTGAGGCATGGCGGGGGGCAGCCTACAGATCAGGGAATTGAGGCATGGCGGGGTAGCCTACAGATCAGGGAAGTGAGGGAGGGGTGAGGGGGCAGCCTACAGATCAAGGAAGTGAGAGAGAGGGGAGGGGGCAGCCTGCAGATCAGGGAAGTGAGGGATGAGGGGAGGAAACAGCCTATAGATCAGGTAAGTGAGGGATGGGGGAGACAACCTACAGGAAGGATCAGCTAGGAGCAGGAAGGTAAAGTAAGAGAAGGAGCAGAAAGAAGAAGAAACAGAAATGAGAAGGGACAACAAGGAGCAGAAAGGGTCAGCAATGAGCTGGAAGGGGCAGAAGGAGCACAAACGTAAAGTAGGAGAAGGAGCAGAAATTATCAGGAAGAGTCAGCAATGAGCAGGAAGGGTCAGCAATGAGCAGGAAGGTCCCACAAGGAGCAGGAAGGGGCTGAAAGGAGCAGGAAGGGTCTGCATGGGGCAGCAATGAGTAGGAAGGTTCTGCAAAGAGAAGGAAGGGTTTGCAAAGAGCAGAAAGGGACAGAAGGAGCACAAAGGTAAAGGAGCAGAAAGAATTAGAAGGAGCACAAAGATAAAGTAGGAGAAGGAGCAGAAAAGGATAGCAAGGAGCAGGAAGAGACAGCAAGGAGCAAACGATAAAGCAGGAGAAGGAGCAGAAAGGGACCAGAAAGAGAAAGGAGCTGAAGGGCGCAAAATAAGCAGAAAGTAGCAGAAAGGTAAAGGAGCAGAAGGAGCCAAGGAGGAGAGAAGAGAAGACGGTGTCAGAAGAAAAAGAAGACTGTGTCAAATGAAGGAGTAGAAAAGGAGATTGGAGCAGTAAGGACAAGTGAAGTGAACCCTCCACTTTATTCTGGACACCACATCATAAGGCTTTGGTACCTGGGCCTGGCAGGGAAACTTTGAACCTTCTCATCTCCCCAGGTAAAAAAGAATATCAGTGTTAATGTGTTCACTTTTATTTACTGAGTGTCAGGAAGCACAGAGTGCTGCTGGGTAGGAGTGTCGCTGATTGGCTAGAGCAGTCAGCTGGCACTCTAAGCCAATCAGTAACTCCCCATTCTTAAAAAAGTTAAACATTTTTATGAACCGGGAACTAGCGTTTGGCTTAGAGCGTCAATTGGCCACTCTAGCCAATCTGCAGCACTCGTGCCTGACGTCAATCTGCACTTCCTGACACTCCATTTCAGAAGCTGAATACCACTGAGCGACCTGGAGATCTGGAGCTAGAGGAACCTTTAGGGTTAAACCATTTGAGAGCAGTTTAACCCCTTAAAGGGAAGAGGGCACCCAGGGGCTTCCTGGCATCATAGCATTTTCATTTAGATAAAGTTGTTGTGGTGACCAAAATGTTCCTTTAATTTGCTTAACCCCTTAAGGACACATGACATGTCATGATTCCCTTTTATTCCAGAAGTTTGGTCCTTAAGGGGTTAAAGGAACACTATAGTGTCAGGAATATAAACATGTATTCCTTACACCATAGTTGTGAAAATGCTATTCACCCTGGCTTTATGTGATAATGACTATGCCCCTTCCCTTTAAAGACATTGTCAAAAAGGGACCAGGCATGGATGTCATTACAATTATGCCTGTGCAATTAGGGCCACCTGATGGGCATGTGTTTTCAGGGGCCCAAAACTGCTTTGCACCAGCGCCCTCTCTACGTTGGTAGCAGCTTCCCCAGCACCCAATCTTCAAAACTTTTATATCTACCTAGCAATAGTGCCTTCTTCCTTACATTTGGTGTACTATCATACTCTCCAATCTTTGATTGTTTGATGCTAAAATGGATCAAATGATCAAAGACTCTTTTATGTCTAATGGGAAAGTGATTTCAATTTTAATATATTTATTTATTATTTTCTAAAACAATATAACATGAAAAAAAGAAATGTGAAATTCAACTATGGCCATTTACATATTAAGTGTAGCCAGTGTTATAAATGCAGCCAGGAACATTCCTTAAAGGACCACTCTAGGCACCCAGACCACTTCAGCTTAATGAAGTGGTCTGGGTGCCAGGTCCTTCTAGGGTTAACCCATTTTTTCATAATTATAGCAGTTTCAGAGAAACTGCTATAATTATGAATGGGTTAAGCCTTCCCCCTAATCCTCTAGTAGCTGTCTCATTGACAGCCACTAGAGGCGCTTGCGTGCTTCTCACTGTGATTTTCACAGTGAGAGCACGCAAGCGTCCATAGGAAAGCATTGTAAATGCTTTTCTATGCGACGGGCTGAATGCGCGCGCAGCTCTTGCCGCGCGTGCGCATTCAGCCCAGGAGGAGGAACGGAGGAGGAGAGAAGGAGGAGAGCTCCCCGCCCAGCGCTGGAAAAAGGTACGTTTTTACCCCTTTTCCCCTTCCAGAGCCGGGCGGGAGGGGGTCCCTGAGGGTGGGGGCACCCTCAGGGCACTATAGTGCCAGGAAAACGAGTATGTTTTCCTGGCACTATAGTGGTCCTTTAAACATCAAACATATTTCTAAGCCAGGACAATTCTTTTATAGCTCTTTTGAGCGTGAATGTAACAGAATTATAGTATCACAAATATGATATACTCATATGGAAACTAATTTATTTCACAGCTATATGTTGTTTTACTTATTATACTTTTATTTATGGGAATAAACAGTATAAGAGAAAGCAGTTATGGTTTGGAAAATGTGACAGCTGACATAACCGTACTTACCCTTGGGTTCATCACCATCAAGTGATGGCTTGTTCAATTTTGTGAAGCAGCCAGCATTGCATATTGTCACCAAAATGCCAAAGGCGAATATTGTAGCCAAAATAAACTTCTGCAAAGTATAAATAAATAAACGTAAGGTGGTTTATCAGTGCAGTATTACAAATATAGCAGCAGGCAAAGTAGACCCACTTCCTTTCTTACTGACCGAACAAGGTTCTTAATTGGTTTCGGTAGGGTAGAAGCCAAATTTGGGGAAAATTCTACTTTGCCTGCTGCTATATTTTTAAGGTTGTGTGAAGTAAAGATTTGTTCTACATCTACACCAGCCTACAACCAGTTTTCTGCCTACATCTCCTATGGGATCATTGTTTGGATACTTTATAGTTAGAGCTGACCCTACACTTGTGCGTGTGTGTCTCTAATTTTTTATATATTTATAACAGTGTTATAACAATATCACACTATATATTTCCCCCCTTTTTTATCATGTACATGTGTATGGATATCGTTTTACCTCTTTGAGTGGTTTGAAAATTAACATTCTGAAAGTTGTGGTAATTTTAAATATTTCCTTTCTTCTACACTGTATTACACGGTGCACTTTACACTTGTGTGGCACTAATATTTTTTTTTTGAAAGTGTTGTATAAAGCATTATCAGTTGCACTTTAATTGCTGCACTTCATTGCAATTTTGCACAAAATAAGTATTGCATTTTTTACTTTAAAGATTTAAAGACACAGCACACTTTTTTTATTTTTACTCAATGCTAAACATTGTTAAAAAAAAAAAGAAAGAAAACAATAAACATAAAAAAAAGATAATACATATATGGTTACAATAAAATAGCCCTTTTTCAGGAATTTTTAAATGAAACCTAGTTCACCAAAGAGACTCTTTGATAGTACCAATAGCCATGTTAATTTGCGTGTTAACTTGTCTTAACATTAGGAATTATATGGGTAAAGCGCAATTCTCCATAACATGTATCCCATTGTACAGCGCTACAGAATCAGATGGCGCTATATAAATAATAATAATAATATTTAAAAAGCTGAGAATGTACCCTACATTTTAATAAAAAATCCAAGTCAAACAAGAGCCAAGCTATTCTAATTAGAAATATATACTAAAAAAAAGCAGCACCTAGTTTAATAAATGAAAGATGTCAGGAAAAAATATTGCTTTTTTTGCAAAACAGGACATACTGCACTTACCATTTTGTTTTTTCTGGATATTACTGCTTTCAAAAATGTCCTGCAGTGGCATCTTATATAGGAATGTGGTTGCACTTTAGTATGATCAATTCAGAATGACCTTTAATCTGTTTGCTTGTTTTTTTCAAGATCTAACCTATGGATGTTAAAGGGATTCTCCAGTGCCAGGAAAACATATTCGTTTTCCTGGCACTACAGGACCCTCTAGCGCCCCATCCCAAGTTGCTGAAGGGGTTAAAAATGTCCCATAATTAATTGCATTGTGAGTATGTATGTGGTATTATATTAAATATATTGTCTCTCCCGGTACATGCTTACCCAAGGTTTAATAGAATGTTTTTGAAATATATGATTATTCTTTTATTACTAACAACTAATACCCCAAGTACAGAGCAATCATTTACACAGATTATACTCTCATTTTAAGGGGTTCCCCAATTTTTGGGGTTTCTTTTTAGGGACTTTCCACTGTTTATACATATTAGGGTTAGGCCCTTATTTTGAGAATTATATACTTGGATGAGACCCATTTTCTTTTTTTTCTTTCAGTCTCTGCCCTTTATCTGTCTATATGGATGGCATCATCAGAAGTATTGATCAAAGCCAATCAAATGTTTGTTCCATAAGAAAGCAAAACCATTTAATTGGCTGAGACTGTCAAGCAGGCTAATCAGGGGCACAGCCAGCACAAGCCAAACACAGCCCTGGTCAATCAGCATCTCTTCATAGAGATACATTGAATCAATGCATCTCTATGAGGAAAGTTCGGTGTCTCCATGCAGAGGGTGGAGACACTGAATGTCAGCACTACCACAGGAAGCACCTATAGTAGCCATCTGAGGAGTGGCCAGTGGAGGTATCCCTAGGCTGTAATGTAAACTGCATTTTCTCTGAAAAACACAGTATTTACTGCAAAAAGCCTGAAGGGAATGATTATACTATAAAAGTGCTCATGTGCTGAATATTTGAGGTTTTTGCAGCTTCCACTCAACCATAGATTAGCTAATGCCAGGGCCAGACTGGGGATACAAAGCAGCCCTGGAAAAAAAAAATCTATGCCAGCCCCATAAGTCATTGCGCCATATATTGCCGTATGTAATATGTAAGGCAATGTCTTGCCACCCCAGATATTTGAGTGATTTTATATATATATATATATATTTATATTGCTTTTTCTAATATATAATATTGGTCCTTTCAGAGTAAAACGTTTAATTATACATTAAGCATACTCACATGCAGTGTTTACATTGCTTCCTAGTGACACCTCTAGTGACAGTTACTCAGACAGTCACTAGAGGTGCTTCCTGTGTCAGTGCTGCACAGTGTGATTGCACAGTGTGCAGCACCTACATTCAGGGCCTTTGCAGCCAATCTTGTGGCAGAGCATTGGATTGGCTCAGATCATCAAGCTTGATGATCTCAGTCATAGAGGCAGGGCCAGTCGAGGGGAGACCAGCACGGCGTGGGGAGAAATAAAAAAGGTGAGTAAAAACACTTTTTAAATACACACAAACACAGACACCATGACACAGACACACACACACACACACCATGACACACACATACACTCACACTGACAGAATTACACATATTACCTGTGGGTGACCGGCTGGGTGGGCTGGTGGCCACTGGGGGAGGTCTGCTGGCGGCCGCTGGGGGAGGTCTGCTGGTGGCCGCTGGCTGAGGGAGGTCTGCTGGGGGAGCTGTCTCTGTCTCTGCTCCCCAGCGCGCAGCTTAATGAGACCGGGGCCGGAATATGTTGTCATATTCCGTCCCCAGTCTCATTAAGCTGCGCGCTGGGGAGCAGACACAGCTCCCCCAGCCAGTGGCCGCCAGCAGACCCAGGTGTCTGCCTGGCCCCAGGTGCCAACGGCCCACCGGGAAATTTCCCGGTATCCCGGTGGGCCACTCCGGCCCTGGCTAATGCACAAAGAACAATGACATGCACAGGTTATGGAAATTATTTAGTGCATGAAGACTGTCTGGGTTCTTCACTAAAGTGTATATTTAAAGTGAATTTTGAATTGAAGGCGAAAGTGGCCGAACAGGAAGCATAACAGACTCTTTTCTGTTTAGCAATTTTGACCTTAAATTTTGAAAGCCGCTTTGAATTCCCTCAGCAAGAGACACTAACCTTGGTAAGTTGAATACATGATGCCAAGTGTGTGTGTGTGGGAGGGGAGGGGGGCTGCTATAACAGCCAGCTGGACTAAAAGAACACTCCACTGAACACTCCACTAGATGTCTTAAATTAATTTATTTCTGCATGTTTTCATTTGGGGTACATCTAATAGGTTGAAAAAGCTGCAAACCTGCTATCTGCAGCCTTTGCTTACCCTGCCTGCAAAACTCCAATCAGGGTCTTCCTATTGAGAAGCCTCTGTGTTGCATTTAATATAGCTCATTGAAAAGGGGGCTAGACATGTGCGCACTAGAACAACATACTTGCCATTTCTGTTAACTCTATGGGACTAGCAGAAGAGAACCTTCCTAGCTGTCTGACTGACGACCAGGTGTTCCTGCTCCCAGTTATAAAAGTGCTAATTTGTATTGAAAGCATAATTGTTATAAACTATTGCATATGTGACAGGTTCCAGACACAAAGGGAACTTCAGCAAGTTGGTTAGTCTTTAGCATACATTTCAAATAAAATAGAGCATCTCATGAAACAAAGTTCTTGGTGATTTTTAAAACACAGATCATTTAAGTGCAAAAGGAAGGTAACCAGGGCCTCAATCATGTTAAAGGGGTTATTTTGGCTTTTATCCTTGAGTTCCTGGATCAATATTTATTTTCTATATCTGGAAATGAGACCTTGCCGTCCTCAGGTCCTAAGCACAGTGGAAGCCTGGAGAGTGCTGTATCCATTACTTTATTTACATTGACATATAACATTGCCTCACACTATGTAAATATAAATTAAGAGTGTGGCAGTAGTAAACAACTGTCTCAGGTAAATAGGAGCTCAACGCTTGACCATGCTACTCGATAAATTAAAGGGTTTATGACTAAATATTTACCCAATAAAACTTGTAGGGTTTCCAATCGTAATTTGCTGGCATGTGAGCAAAGAAACCCCAGTAAATTCTTTTAATAGGTATTGTAAATTATGAAGTCTAAAGGATTAATACTCCTTAATCATGAAAATCCCTATAAAATGTAAAATCAAATAATGGTTATTACACATGTAGCTTCCATCTTAAAAAACATAACCTGCATCTGCCCCTTTCTTACGCAAGATGCTACCAAGGAGCTTGTCCATGCTCTAGTAATTTCCTGCATGGATTATTGTAACCCTCTCCTAATTAGTCTTCCCAGAAGCTGTATTGCCCCTCTACAGTCTGTAATGAATGCTGCCGCCCGACTGATTTTCCTCTCTAGTCGGTCCTCTCACACCTCACCCGTTTGACAGTCCTTACATTGGCTTCCTGTATCCTATAGGAGTCAATTCAAAGTGCTAACCCACACCTATAAAGCACTGACCAATTCTAGCCCCTCTTATATCCCCTCACAGATCCATAGGTATGCCCCTTTTCGGTCTCTCCACTCTGCCCGTGACCTTCTCCTGTCTGTTGCTCGCACTCACGTTTGCAGGACTTCTCGCGGGTGGCTCCCTTCCTATGGAATAGCCTGCCTACCGCCATCAGACTCTCCCCTTAGTGTTCAATCATTTAAGAAGTGTCTTAAAACCCATCTCTTTAGGAAAGCTTACCTTACATACCTGTCTCTTGCTCTCTCCTAAAGGGCAGCACGCTACTCTCTCCTCCAGCTCTGCTTCACTCCCACCTTATTTGATTGCTATTTCCTGTCCTAATGTGTTTTATACCCCACCTCCTATAGACTGTAAGCTCATTTGAGCAGGGTCCTCTTCAACCTATCATTTCTGTAAGTTTTCTTGTAATTGTCCTATTTATAATTTTAATATATACAAGCAGGGAAGATATGTCAGGTTGCTCATGAAGGTGGGGGGACAACCCCTATAAATAAGGATAGATGAAAATAATGAACCAAGGGGAGAATCGGATGTAGAAGAGAAAATTTAGCCCTCACGAGTCTGCCCTCTGGTGTGAGGAGAGCAACCCATAAATAAAATAATAAAACATAAGTTTTTAATGAATTTCCCTAAAATCCCAACAACTGTGGGAAAATTCAGTCATTACAAATCTTAATAAGTGCTATCTGACGTCAATACAAGAGCTTTCCCTGCCTTCCCATTTTCAGCTGTGCAGTATAGCAATCCGCTATCCCAGATATATCGTTCCCCTTCCTTTCCCACCTGACCAGTGGCTGCCATATCCGTCTGGAGAGTAGGGTCAGATACTATCTCCCTCCCAAACTCGGCAGTGGTATCCCAAGGTGAGGGGACCGAGGCAACACTGGGGTACAGGGATAGGTACGCGTGCCTACCTGAGCCTCAGAGTGTGAGCCGTGCCAGGTGGTGGCTTGCTGCAGGGTCGTTACTGGGTATGTCTCATTGGGGATCCAGAGGGGTACCTAGGTGGAGGTAAGGTGGCCCAGGTCATTGCCAAATAGCACCTCCACGGGCAGTTTTTCCATGAGTCCGACTTCCATTCTCTGGGCTCCAGCACCCCAGTCGAGGTGGATGTTGGCAGTGGGTAGGTGGTGTATGGCCCTCCCGGCTACCCGGACTGCGACTGTTCCCCTGGTCCTCTCTTCCTCTGCAATGAGCTGGGCTCAAACTAGAGTTAGGGTGGCTCCAGTGTCTCGCAGCCCTTGGACAGTGCACCAGTTCAACCAAACCGGCTGTCTGTGGTGGTCCTGGTTGTTGGTAGCGGCCATGCAAAAAGGACCAGGTTTCCTTGTGGGGGTTCTGAAGTTCGGTGAGAGTAGCCTGGTAACAGAGGGCTGCTGCTTGCAGGGCAGGAGGATCTGATGATATTTTGATGATATTTAATGATACTACGGTGGAGCTGGAGCTGGTGCAGCATAATGCATTATGGGAAGAAGGCAGGCCAGTGGCAGCAGTGTTATGCTCTAAGCAATGTTTTGCTGGGAAACCATGCGTCCTGGCATTAATTTTGGATGTTACTTTGACATGTACAACCTTCCTAGAGATTGTTGCAGACCATGTGTTCAGAGGGCTTGTGGAGTCTATGCCTTGAAGCTGTTTTGGCAGCATATAGGGGACTTATATGATATTAGGCAGGTGGCTTTAATGTTGTGGCAGGAGTCACAATAACTTGTCAAGCTTTACAAAGACCCACGTGTTGGTCAAATCATTGCCTGGTTCACTCTTGTCAGAATAAATACTGGCATTTCTATTGGACTAGAATCTTTTTAGGGAAACCATAAAAGTCTGCACCCAGCTAATGCAATTAAGAGAGATTGGCCTCCTTATTGCATTTCTGTAATTCCATAGTAGGTCTACAAAACATTTTTCAGACATTGATTTTTAGTTGAACTTCCCTCATTTTACACATTTTGAAATCTTGTTTGCCTTTTTTAGTGGATACAATTAATGTGCACACTAGCTGCAGGCACCTGGCAAATAGAAAAACCCTACTTTAGCAATGATGCCCTGATAGTAGGTATAGACTAGTAAGTGGCAATAGGTGGAACCTCTGAAAAAAAAAAAGAAAACATATACAAGGGATGCTTTACTCTATATTTTGAACTTTAATATTTGTATTATTGTGACTTTAGCAACCAACTATTTTATTAATCAACAAAGATAGACAATGCAGTTTTGATCGTCATTGTTCCAGTAGATTCAGAGATGATTTAAGGATAGAATCTGGATCATGCTGACCTCATTATTAGCCAACCATTGCGTAACGCTCGCACTCCTTTGTAGGATCCTTCTTTTGTAGTACTTCCACAGTGCATGCATTCTTGTCATACTTGACAAAACATTTCTTCTTGTCATAGTTGACAGGTCTACCATGACTGGAACATAACAGTAAAAGTAGAAATCAAAAGTGAGACGTAGTCATGTTCTATTATTACTTACAGCTATCATATGTATCACTGTTTGCATGTGTATCTATACATAGTGACTATTAGCTGGCTTCTGTTTACCCCTATTGAAATATTCATCTCCAAATCCAGCATTATGTACAATTGCATGCATGAATGCAGTACTCTATGTGGCTGTTTGCAGTGGTGCTCATCAATATCTTGGCATATTTACACAATTATTATTTTTATAAATATTCCCTGACACATCAATAGAATAGTGTTACGCTGCCGATCCAGAGAGACCGCGAGCCTGCGCCCAGTCGGCACATTCTCAAGCCCGCATCCAGTTGTGTGACAACGTGTCCGCGCCCGCTCAGCATGGACACGCTACTCAGGGGCGTTTTAGCCGCGAGGCAAACAAGGCATTTGCCTTGGGCGGCATTTTTCAGGGGGCGGCAAAAAACGCCGCCCCCCAAATGCCCAGGCAAATGCTTTGTTAGCCTCGCGGCTAATTGACCGGCTGGGCTGGCGGGCAGCGCTGGGCAGGCGGCTGGCGAGGGAGCTCTTCCCCTGAGCGGTGCGCTCAGCTCCCTCGCGCGCCGCAGAGTGAGGCTGGGAACCGGAAGATGACGTCATCTTCCGGCTCCCAGCCTCACTTTGCGGCGCGCGAGGGAGCTGAGCAGACCGCTCAGGGGAAGAGCTCCCTCGCCAGCCGCCTGCCTAGCCCAGCCGGCATCCACTGGACCACCAGGGAGGTAATGAACCCCTCCCCCCCAGCACTCCCAAAGGTAAGGGGGGGGCTAAATAAAAATAAATTAAAAAATGTGTTAATGTGAGTGAGTGAGTGTGTGTCTGTTAATGTGTGTGTGTTTTGTTAGTGTGTGTGTGTCTGACTGTGTCTGTTAGTGTGTATGTGTGTGTGTCTGACTGTGTGTCAGTGAGTGTGTGTGTGTCTGTTAATGTGTGTGTGTTTGTGTGTCTGCTAGTGAGTGAGTGTGTCTGTTTGTGTGTGTCTGACTATGTTTGTCTGTTAGTGTGTCAGTGAGTGTGTGTGTATCTGACTGTGTGAGTGTGTTTGCCTGGGAGTGTGTGTGTTAGTGAGTGTGTGTCAGTTAGTGAGTGTGAGTGTGTCTGTTAGTGTGTGTGTGTTTCTGTTAGCGAGTGTATGCGTATCTGTCAGTGAATGTGTGTGTATTTAGAAGGTGGGGGGGGGGTTGGTGCAGGGGGGGTTGGCGCGGGGGGAGGGGAGGGGCGCCTGCGTTTTGTCCTGCCTAGGGCAGCACAAAACCAGGATACACCACTGACGCTACTAATAAAAATAATAAACTTACTTCTTGCTGGGCCTTCCTCCGCTCTCCACGCTATAGAGCAGGGAATTGCGCTGGCGTTCTCGTGAACGCCAGCCACTTCCAAAGGCCGAAATTTAAAGGCACAATCTCCATTTTTGATGCTTGTGATACGGACATGCATGCGTCATCAACGTGCATGCACGTTTTGGCATCACCAGGTCCCAGTATCCGATTAGAGCCCTTCCTGGTCCATTTATTTTATGCTCTGTCATGGTTAATATTTGTTAATCTGAGAGGCAATTTGTATTTCTTGTATTTATGGAATTTTGACTTTGGCTTATCTGTCACTATTATTCTTTCTATTGTCCTTGACCTTTGGCTATTCCTTACATCATTCATCTGTTTCTTTGACCTCAGCTTGTCCTGTACTATTCTTTTGGTGTTTATTCTGGCCATTCTAAGGTCTGGTATTACGCTTCCTGTTATTTTAGTATTTGCTGTCCTTGTCTTTGCTTGTTGGATCCTATCTGTCCGTGACAAATAGAAGCAGTCATTATTGCACTATCATGGTGAGTCTACCACAGACACAGCAGTAATTAAAAGTTGTTTAAACAGTTTATACGTTTTCTAGCTAACTATATCAGGGGTACCCAATTAATTTTTCCTGCGAAACCCTTTGTCATAGTGTACCAACATCATGTAACACACCAAAAATGTTTTGAGCGTAAAATGTCAGAGCGTAATGTTTTTGTTTTGTCAAATTTCAGTTTTTTTAATATAGGCACTAACTTCTACAAATAGTATAGAGATTGTAGGCGTGCTTCTGATTGTAGAGTTGGTGTTTGTATATCATTTTAGCATTTTAATACAGGGGTATGTTTTGTATGTAATGTTTGCATTTGCATGCAGTTGTGTGTTTGGATAGTGTTGAATTTTAAATGTGGATGTACATTTGTGTGCAGTATTGGTGTTAGAAGAAGGGTATGTTTGAGTGTTTGTAAATTTTTGAGTTGAAGTTCAGGGGTGTTTTTGTATGTCATTTTTGTGTTTGCAGGGGGATGTTTCAATGTTGTGTTGGTGTTTGATTGCTGGAATGTCTGCACATACACTGCCAAACACATACTTACACATATATACATGCACATTAACAAACAAACACACAGATACACACATATACACAAACCTTAACACACAGATACAGATACACTGCCTAACACACACATTGACACACAGGTAAACAAACTGGCACACACACACACACTGGCAGATACACAAAGACTTACAGATACACACACACATTGACACAGACAGACACACACCTTGACACACATATACACACGCTGGTACATACAAACACAGATACACACACACACCTTTACACACAGAAATACACACCAGCTGATATTCACAGGTACACACCCTAACACACATACACACACAATGGCACATAGATACACACACTAGCATACACACATACACACATATACACTGACAGATAACACTTTAAGTTGGATATACATCCAGACTCCAGATAATTGTTAACTCTAACAAATGACTTGAAGTGTTAAGTGCAATTGTGTCTTTTTATTAAAGATTCAGAATGTACTGCACCACCTCATTTATTCTCTTATTTTCAGTTTTTTGGAGTGCCAAAAATAACTACTTACAAAATGTAATAATTTAACATCATATTATACCCATAACAATTGGATTCTCAACGCCCAAAATAATTTGTGGTTTGTGAGGGCAATTAATTTAACCCATTAGGGGCTGATTGCCGAAACAGTGTTATACTGTGTGATTCTCTCATTCCTTTCAAGGTTTGCTGTATCTCCCCTTGTGTTTGCATGATAGAAAGGTGTAAGAATGTGCAGTGCATCACAGTTTGCTATGTAAGAGGAAGTATAGCAAAAAACTGGTCAGAATAACAATGACAATTCCTGTCCACCACCACCCTAGTGCATCCTGTGTGGCCATTACATGTTAGATGACATGCTTATCACTGGTGAATATGATGTACTGTAGCTCATAAAGCGAATGTGAAAGCTGTTTTACAACGCCCACAGGAATTTGGATTTAAAGTAAGCATTCATTCTCCACTCCTGTCTAATTTACAGGAGATTAAGTCAATTTTTCAAAGTGGATGGCCTAAAGTAGTTCAACTTGATATTCAGCCATATTTTTCCAGGATGAATGGAAATGTGCATGGCTGTTTTTTCTAGGATTCACAAATAATAATTCCTACTTTGCTGCAAACATTCAATCTGAAGTTACTATACAGCTCACACCAGGGTATAGTAAAAATAGCGCAAAGAGCATGGGAATATATTTGGTGGCCTGCCATTGGATACAAATATATCTTCTTGCTTACAATACATGTGCACAGACTTGTGGAAACCAGCCAGGGATTCCTCCAAGGCTTGCCCATGGCAAACTGAACCATGGACAAGAATCCATATTGATTTTGCAGGACTAGTGGACGGATGAATGTATTTAGAAGATGTGGATGCTCATTCTAAGTGGAAAGAGGTGGTTGGAATGTCAAGTACTACAGCAGAACAAACCATTGTCATACTTTCTAGTTCATTTGCAAGGATGGACTGCCTAAAGCAATGGTCCACAATTCATATCACAGGAATTTTTCTGGATTCAAATAATATCCTACACTATAAGACAGCTTTATATTTTTCAACCTCGAATGGACAGTTCGAACGATTTGTACAAACTTTGAAATGTAATTTAGCTGTCTCTCACAAAACAAAATTTAATCCAGATACACTTTTCAATTTGTTATTTTACTATCAGAACAAACCACATGCCACAAATGGCCTGTCACCTGCTGTATTAATGTTTGGAAGAAGCCAGAGAACTCCTTTTGATCAAGTTTGACCAGAACCTCACAAAGAGGGGTTGAACTTCACTTCTAATGTTCCAGAGTTAAACATTCATCTAGATTATTGATTAGAAACTACTATGGACAGGATAAATGCATCCATAATACAATGCATGAGCAACAGAATGTTTAAAATTTAACAGATAAAACATAGATCTCTACCAGTTAAAATACAATCCCAAGATTCAGATACCTGGTGAACTACAATGTTACCACTAGTGGTTGTCAATCAGACAGCCACTATAGGAACTTCCTTCTTGCTAGGCAACTTTTGGTCGCCTAACTGATGGTGAATGTCCTCATTGTAGCTGAATGGATGCCCTAACTACACTTTTATTCCCTTTCGTTTGGCAGTCCGTACTACCCCGTTTGTTTACCAAACCAACTCTGTGTGGTCCCCTTGTTCGCATCTGTTAATCACGACCACCCCTGGCTGTTAACCACAAACTGATCAGTATTTCCCCCCTGTGGCCACCGTTCTTATAATAGTACATATGTGCTCCAAGAATTGATGGTAGAGGTTAACACAGTAAAGGAGTTTAAGCATGCGTGGGATAGGCATAAGGCTATCCTAACTATAAGATACGCTAGGGACTAAAGAAAGTATTTAGAAAACTGGGCAGACTAGATGGGCCGAATGGTTCTTATCTGCCGTCACATTCTATGTTTCTATGTTTCATTTTGTATCCTGATGCAGGCAGCGGTACATGGTTTTCAATGGCATGGAACTATATCTTGGATATGCTACCCCGTGAACACCCGGCAAACTTGTACCTCTGCCCATCTAACTTCCCGAACAGTTATGAGCATGGCGTTCGGGAGGCATGAACTACCGAACAGGGGGAGCATTTGTTGGTGTTAGTGTAAGAACCCCCGAAAGATGACCGGTTATCTATGGAACGGTTTTGAGGCATCACCTCGTGACCGACCAGTCAAAACATCATTTGAATGGCGTTCCCAGACCACCAAAGGGATCTGAGCGTTATTTTGACAAAGTAGGCGCTCAGACTCAAGCTATACGATATGACTTTTGTGGCGTTCCTATGTTATTAAAATGTATTTTTATGAAAATTTTTAATATTGTGTATGTTTCCTGTATCTGAGAAATAATTGCGTTATAGTTTTCTCATTCAATTATCTCTCAGAAACAGAGGCGCCTGGGAGGAAAACCCTTGAAATGTTGATGTGGAGACCCCATGCGAAAGGTCAGTGCATAAAAGCTGTGTGTGGCCAAAATAAGCTCAGTTGACTCCCAGAACTATGTGTCATCTAGTAGCTGGGGGTAAAGGGTCTTGGATTACTACATTACTTCTTTCAGCTTCGAGGAAGGAATAGCGGAGATACTTATGTGTGGTATTGGAGCTCTTCTACACTCATGCTCTGCATAAAGTTATCCAGAATCAGTCAAATCCCTATAGGAAAGCATTCCATCAATGCTTTCCTATGGGGATGGCTTAATGCACTTGCTGTGCTCGCGACGCATAAACATTAGCACCCCTTGTCAGGTGACATCGGAGAAGGTGGAGCGCCGAGGTCTGGTACCGGGTGAGTACAGTAAGGGTTTATTAACCCTTACAGAGCCGGGGAGAGGGGGGCGAGGGAAGTATATTGCAAACAATACAGATTTCATATTCCTAGCACTATAGTATCCTTTTAACTATACAGATGAACTGTTCTAGTTTACATTTATGGATTACTGTTTTATGTATATTTCTGTTGAATCTTACAATGTTATCCAAAGTCTTTCGTAGCAAAACTGGGATGACTGCAGCTTTAAGAAGAGCATGACACCCCCTGGAATATCTAGATCTTTGTGTGTGAAAGTTGGAAACCATTTTAAGTACTTATTGAGGAATCAGCTCGTAAATTGGATATGTGCTAGGGCTGAATAAAAGGTTTGACTGAAATCCATGTTCATGAGTCTCAGTGATATTTGGAGGCAGTTACTGACACAAGGTTATAACAAAGTACTGAATCTTATAATCATGACCTCACAGGAACATGGCACTAACATCCCAATCATACATCCAAACCCAAGTGATGTTATTACATACATCCCTTAAATTCTGCACTCACAGTTCTGCTTTTCCCATTCAGCCATGACGTATGCTATTTACAAGAGCATGAAGGAGCAAACAAGAAAGTCATCTACTCCCTCATTGGATATTGGACATTCTAAGCCCTGTGTAAACAATTTGGTCTAATTAACTGAATCATAAGAAATTATTGCAACTTACGCCGAACAGCAGGATATCCAAGCAGTTCCACAACTACAGTCCAAGCAATCTTTTGTCCTCCACCGAGTATTAAATTCATGGAGCACACCATTTTCATCCAAACAACCTTCAAAACAGAATTCCTTTTAATCGTACTGTTAATAATCATAATAGAAAAGTTGGAAACCTTCCCAGAAAGTAGGGATCGATCACTCTAAAACCCCAGCCTTGCCATGGACTTTTTTTCTGCCTGGACAGGAACACCACCATTTCATGCGAGTCTCTCCTTGAAAACATTTTCTTAAAGGGACACTCCATGCAGCTGAACAAGTTAAGCTTAAATTAAAGCTAATAAGCTAAAATACCTGTGGTTAGTTTCTTATCTTTCAATTATGTGTAGTTTTACTGCAGTGCTGTAAACTGTTTTACTGTTTTCAGCAGTGTAAAGCAGCCTCCTTAACCACCCCTCTCACATTTCAATATTTTCCGGATTCCCAGTGTCTAAAAGAAATATACCTTTTGCAGCCAATGAACACAGAGGCATGTCTTACCTAAAAAAAAAAAAAACCTCTTTATATTATATTCTTATGTGGGAAATCCTTTATTTCACAGCTACATGTTGTTTTGATTATTATGGGTTTTAGGGAAATAAATAGAATGAGTGAAAGTGGTTATGGTCTGGAAATGTGTCAGCTGACATAACATTACTCACCCTTTGGTTCCTCTCCACCAGGTGATAGTGCATTCATTTGTGTGTAGCAGGCAGCATTGCATTGTGTCACCAAAATGTTGATGGCAAATATTGTAGCCAAAATAAACTTCTGCAAATTATAAATACATAAATGTAAGGTGGTTTATCAGTACAGTATCTCAAAAACGATTTGTCACCCACAAAATCAGTGTATGACAATGTAATCATCATGCAGCTAAATATTTAATCTATACATTGTACAAGGGAAATTGCCAGCAAATATATAATTTACAACATGTGCTTTCTAGACCAGGAGTTGGCAATAATCTATCTTAATGCCTAATGAGGGCAAAGCATCAGGGGAGATGTAGTCCAGAACATCTGGAGTGCCAAATTTGCCTATCCCTGCTCTACACGATTCCAGTGTTCTCCTCCAAGATTATCACTGCAAGTAATGAGATGACACCACACAAAGCCCAGAACACAGGCTACATCCCTGGACATCCACAGAATTTATTTGGGGTGGGGGCAGGTGGACACAATATTAATTACATCCATTCTCTGCCTCTTTTTGACAATGTCATGATGGGTAGAGGCATTATCACGTAACATGCAAGCATGCAAAGTTGAGATGCAAATGTTTATAGAAGAATCAAGTTGCCATTGACTGATTTGAGTGCCGCAACTTCTAATCTGTTTTAATGTTAACACTATTCAATGCACCACATTAGTTATACAACCACGACTAAGGTATTATAACTAAATTATTAAAAACAAATACATAGAATCTGCATTTGCTGTTAACATGCACAAACAAATGGCAAAATATACGAATTATCACAGCACCAGCTTGCACCCACAGTATCAGATTTCACTTGCCAGATTGCAAACAAACCTATTGACACATCACTAGGAAGAACGCAAAGGCAGTTGCCACAGTACAAGGAGACACTCACAGCACCAGCTACAGCCCCAGAAAGTGCCCA
>OW240922.1:49905602-49936304 GCA_933207985.1 Pelobates cultripes | reverse complement strand
AATAAGATGAGGGGAGGGGGGAATAAGAAGAGGGGGGAATAAGAAGAGGGGGGGAATAAGAAGAGGGGAGGGAGGGATAAGAAGAGGGGGGGGAATAAGAGCGGGTATGGCAAAGAACTACTGATTAGCATAACATCAATATCCGTTATAAAACCAGGAAAAGGTGGACATGGATGGTGAACTGATTTGGTGGTGCAATGGGCCACTTGACTGGTTTTGCCCCCCAGGCCTAAGGCTGCCAGCCCTCCCCTGGCCGCTGGGGAGGTCTTTTGGCGGCCGCTGTCGGACTTGTCCTTGCGGCCGCTGGGGGAGCTGCGCGAGCTGCGTTGGCTCTGCTCCCCAGCACGCAGCTGAATGAGACCGGCGCCGGAATATGACATCATATTCCGGCGCCAGTCTCATTCAGCAGCGCGCGAGGGCAGGAGGGCACTAACACAGGAAGCACCTCTAGTGACCGTCTGAGTGACTGTCACTAGCAGTGTCACTTTGAAGCAATGTAAACACTGCCTTTGTCTGAAAAGTCAGTGTTTACGTTGAAAAGCCTGTAGGGACATGCTATAGACACCAGTACCACCACATTAAGCTGTGTGTGTGCGTCTGCTAGTGAGTGAGCTTGCTTGCAT
The DNA here is from genome assembly GCA_933207985.1 of Pelobates cultripes. Lineage (NCBI taxonomy): Eukaryota > Metazoa > Chordata > Amphibia > Anura > Pelobatidae > Pelobates > Pelobates cultripes. The sequence goes on along the minus strand of OW240922.1, from coordinate 49,935,681 downwards.
GCGTGTGCCTGCTAGTGAGTGAGCTTGTGTTTTTATGTCAATGAGCTGATGTATATCAGTAAGATTGTTTGTCTATGAGGCTGTGTATCAATGAGCTTGTGTGTGTCACTGAAATGTCAGTGAAATTGCCTGTGTCTGCATGTGCGTATGCTTACTGTATAATTAAACGTTTTACCCTGAAAGGACCAATATTTTATATTAGAAAAAGCATATATATATATATATTACTCAATCATCTGTCCTGGCAAGACATAGCCTTACATATTACACGCGACAATATATGGCGCAGTGACTTATGGGGCTGGCACAATTTTTTTTTCCAGGGCTGCTTTGTATCCCCAGTCCAGCCCTGTATGGGGCCCTGGAAAATGGTCTCTAACACTGTCTCCATTCGCAATAGCTCTCTTATTCCCAGCCCTAGTTGGCTCCTTTCACCTTAATTACTGTTGATAGCTCGCTGCTGTGCCTGGCTGGCAGCTATGACTGACTGGCTGCTGTGGCTTTCAGGCAGTCTGGTGTGGTGGGCTGGTAGGGCTACTGTGACTGTTACAACATTTAATGCCAAATAATGGACAGTGCCTGCACTTATTTCCAAGGTTATTGATTTAATTAACTTGAAGGCCAGAATCCTCCTCTGCTTCCCCAGGCCCCATTTCCTCTCCTGGATAAGCAGCGCAGAGGACTGCGCGGTTTTTCGTCAGACTTGGGCTACAGGCAGAAAGGCAAGTTCAATGCAGCTTTGCTCTTCTAAATATGTATTCCTTCCTCTCATAAATGTATTTATTTTCTAATACAATGCTACCACAATTTCACACACCATTTATTGAGTTAAATAGAGAGCCAAGCTATGCTAATTAGAAACATACACTAAAGAAAGTACCTACGTTAATAAACAAAAAGATCTCAGAGAAAATATTGCTTTCTTTGAAAAGCAGGACTTACCATTTTGGTTTATCTGGATATTACTGCTTGCAAAAACATTCTGCAGTAGCATCTGGAATCATTTATATAGGGATGTGGTTGCACAATAATTTTATCAATTCAAAATGACCTTTAATCTGTTTGCTTGTTTAGTTCAAAGAGCTAACCGGAATTGTTTGCTACAAATGGTCAAATGTTACATAAAAATCCCAGTAATAATAATAAAAGGACAACACCAGAGAGAATAACAATTCATACGAATAAAGTTGTCATAGACGCCCAGGTGCCGACTTACGTAAAAAATATAAAATAAACATTAACGAAAAGTTTAACTACAAAGTCTTCAAGTTGGCACTTGGCTAGAACTTCCACTTAATGTAGTAGGGTTTAGTAAGAAAGCCTTGGCTCGAGTGCCACTAATAGGCTGAGAGTATTAGCCTATCAGTACCTCTTAATTAAGAAAAGAGAATGAAAAAGATACATACCTTATGATGTTGTCTTGGAGTGCCCCCTTAAAGTACAAATGCATACTGGTGCAAAAAAAAAAGGACATTCAGTGGTGGCATTAAGGCCAAAGGTTGGACAGCCAGGTGTTGCATGGTAAACATGCATTTATGAACTGATTTTGAGGTAATACTGCTTATGTGCTGAATATTTGAAAGGGAGGAACTCACTGCCTCCCCCCCAATTCCCACCCATGAGCAGCAGGTAGAAGCCCTAAGTTAAAAAATGGAGGGGGTGAAAGCTAATGTCTCCACCTTCTGGCCCCCAACATTAGTAGTGGGTGGGAGCCTTAAGTGAGAAAACGGGGGAACCTCTGGTTGTCTACTCAGCCCCCCCAATTGGAGATAGGTGGGTGCTAAATGTAAAAATAACATACCCCCAAGTAAATAAGGGTCCCCAAGCCCCTAGTCATCCCTCCAGTGACAAGGGGTCACCTAGTAACACCCCAATAATTAAAATGCTACCTAACCCCCTCAATACAAGAATGTAATATAACATACGTGCTACCCACTGGGTTACCGTATATAAAATGAAGTTACCCTTTTATGGAAATAATAGATTGTAAGAAGATCCCTCAAGTCTCCTTAATAGAAATATAAGCAATACAATATAGAAACACACAGAAACCAATAATAGTGTGGTATATTAAAAATACCAAAACTGCGCTTGAGACTAAATTGCACTCACAAGATAGTGATTGGTTGCAGGCATATAGAAATCTTTTAGGATTCGAAGGAGCTCCGTTTTCTTCTCCCTCAACCTTTGGTGGGAAATCAAGAGGGAGAGACACAAACATAGTACACCAATATACACCCTGTTCCAAATTATCATGCAAATGATATTTTTCTCATTTACCTAAATAATTGATGTAAATTGTCATTTGTTGTGTTTGCAGCATATTTACTGAAATCAAAAGCTATTTCAATCAAACTTATAACAACATTTTAACTTTTTAAACATTTTAACAGGTCACATTACATTTTAACATGGAAACCTTTATTTGATAGCAGCTTCACAAGTCTTGCATCCATTGAACTTGTACGTTTTTGGACAGTATCTGCTTGAATTTGTTTTCAAGATGTCAGAATAGCCTCCCAGAGCTGCTGTTTGGATGTAATCTGCCTCCCACCCTCATAGATCTTTGCTTGAGGATGCTCCAAAGGTTCTCAATAGGATTGAGGTCAGGGGAGGATGGAGGCCACACCATGACTTTCTCTCCTTTTATCCCCATAGCAGCCATTGATGCAGAGGTATTCTTTGCAGCATGAGATGGTGCATTGTCATGCATGAAGATGATTTTATTATGGAAAGCATAGTTCTTCCTTCTGTACCAGGGAAGAAAGTGGTCAGTCAGAAACTCCACAAACTTTGCAGAGGTCAACTTTACACCTTCGGGGACCCTAAAGGGGCCGACCAGCTCTCTTCCCATGATTCCGGCCCAAAACATGACTCCACCACCTCCTTGCTGACGTCACAGCCTTGTTGGAACAGGGTGGCCGTCCACAAACCGTCCACTACTCCATCCATCTGGACCATCCAGGGTTGCACGGCACTCATCAGTGAACAGGACTGTTTGAAAATTAGTCTTCATGTATTTTTCTGCCCAATGCAGCCATTTCTGCTTGTGAGCATTGGTTAGTGGTGGCCAAATAGAAGGTTTATGCACAGTTGCAAGACTCTGGAGGACTCTACACCTTGATGTCTGTGGGACTCCAGAGGCACCAGCAGCTTCAAATATCTGTTTGCTGCTATGTAATGGTATTTTAGCAGCTGCTCTCTTGATCCGATGCATGGATCTGGCAGAAGTCTTCCTCAATGTGCCTTTATCTGCACAAACCAGTCTGTGCTCTGAATCATCCACAAATCTCTTAATAGTGCGATGATCATGCTTAAGTTTTCGTAAAATAGCTAATGTTTTCATACCTCGTCCAAAGCATTGAACTATTTCACTCTTTTCGGCAGCAGAGAGATCCTCTTTCTTCTCCATATTGCTTGAAAATGGTGCTCTGCTTAATAATGTGGAACACCCTTTTAGTAGTTTTTCCTTAAATTGGGCTCATCTGGCAATCTAATTATCACAGGTGTTTTCAGTGATCAAAAGAGCCCTGAGACACAATGCCATCCATGAGTTAAACTGAAAAACAAAATATTTAATCTTTGTGACACTTAAATAGAATTTGCATAATAATTTGGAACAGGGTGTAGTAAATAGAAAAGGTTTTATTTAGATTGCACTCACAAGATAGAGGTAAAAATCCAGCTTTAGTCACAAGCGCAATTTTGGTGTTTTTAACATATCACCTACTCTCCTCACCCTAACAATAGCAAGGATGGAAGCAATAACCTGAAAACGAAAAAAAAAATCAGACTTACCATTAGATGTCTTCTTTTTTCTAAAAAGCAAATGAATATCAATAAATCCTGTCGAACTAATAGAATAAAGAAAGACCCAATGACAAAAAAAAAAAATAAGCAGAAAAATCATAATTAATCTTCACCCGGTGAGGGCTCCACGCAGACTGAGCTCTGTAGGGCGTGGAAAGGCTTAGAAAGACTTCCCACGCCATACGATTTAACTCAGAGTTCTCTGATTGCCGATTTAATCCAACCAATCAGAGTGCTGTTACATGTAAATCTTAAGACTTTCCTGCCAGGTTGCAATAGTTTACCCTCCCCCTTTTGTCACTTAAGCTCATGGGTGGGGGTTGGGGGGGGCAATAGGTGTCTCACCCCTTTTGTCACCAATTTTGTTCTGTCTTTGGGAATTAGAAGGTTGCATGGTGCATCTCATGAAACAAAGTTAAAGGTGATTTTTAAAATGCAGTGCAATTAAGTGCCAAAGGAAGGTAACTAGGAGCTGGGAAACAGACATGAATCCAAATCTAGATAGTAAAAATTAAAAAGTATTTCTACCTACACCAAACCCGAGTCTGGATTGTAGGAAGTAAAGAGGCTAAAAAATTTAAATCTTCATTGAAACAACTGGTATTTTAAAAGTACAATAATCAATCAGTGACAAAGTGGTGCAATATTAAAAGTGCGAACATTAACGTAAGTTACTCCATTGTTACTATTAAAATTAACACCAGTGCACGAAAATAAAGATATCCCTTTTCTGGAAATCTGGTGCACTATGAAGTTTGTAATAAGAGGATACTTAATTAAAATGGGTTCTAATTTAAGTAAAAATAAAGGTTTCAAACTTTCAGAATTATACATTGCCCTACATAGGCTGGTTGATGAAAATAAAATTCCACATATAAAGTCAAAACAGATAAAATTATAAATATCAAAAATAGAATTAGTGGGGGGCGGGACCAGACTGCCTTGCTGAATGGTCGCATAGACGATCAGCTCCTGCAGATTCCAGGCAATCAAGCTGAAAATTAATGGTTAACCTAGCTTAACAGCCTAAAAGCAGCGGTCCGGCATGCACAGAGGTGCTGTTACCGCAGCTACACTTTCTCCGCATCTTATGGCCCCTTGAGAGGGTGCTACAGCATCATGGTAGCTGAGGCTGAATTGGGTGGTGAGGGGGGTGGACGTCCAAAAAAAGGAATGACATCAAGAACTAGACGTTTTATTAGAAGATTAATGTACTCAAGCAAATATAAGGTAGGCCATAAAAGGAAGAAAGACTTGGGTATCATAATAAATGAATCAGACGTATTTAATTCACTTAAAAATGTTACCTCTTCAATTCACTGTTTAAATATAACAGAGTATCACTTTAAACTAAACAGATGGTAGCACCGAGTAGATTGGCACAAATTTATCCAACTCAGGATCCCCCTTGTTGGAGATGAGGGTTCTTTCAGGCCAATTATTTGGTTAATATTTGGTGGAGTTATATAAAAATGGAAGAACTATGAAAAAACGTAGACATGCATTTAAATAACTACACCCTCACCTTTTTCACCTGAATCATACTTGATAGCAATAAGATTTTTGGTATACACTTTTTTTTTTTTTTTTTAACTAGCATATATATTTTTCATATTGGAATACATTATACTGTAAGTGGTATCTATGGATATTTTTTTCTAGTATTGTGCATCCAATAGACGCTGCGATTTTCTGTTATTGTATTTTCTTTTTTATGTACTGTTTGGAGATGTATGCCCATTGATCATCACTACAGCACCTTTAAGCCCTAGTAACAAGTGAGTAGTGAAGATCGCAATCAAACGGTCAGATTATATATATTATATTATATAAGCCGAATACACGTGGATGACATCTACCATTAACCGGGAGATATTTAAAATCGGAGAGATGAATTGCACATTATACCCCTGAGGAAGTCCTCTAGTAAGGATGAAACGTGGTGGATAACCCAGGTCTACTATAGACTTTTATTTATTGTGTATGTATACTTTTACTTACTGTTTATTTTTAAGTTTGGTTGTTTATTGGGCTGGACCTTCTACCATAGAAGCAGATCCCTCTACATCATACCACCTATGTGGAGACATACCTGATTTCTTCTTTTATTTGTAAGTGCATTACTATTAACATTTCTACTGTTTATACTTACTTCACCAATGTAGGAATTTTTTTCTCTACATGAAAATTCCACATCTATATACCCCAGTGGGGCGATGAGTGCTTAATCTACTTACTTTTGATCTTCTTAAGTTCCTGGAAACAGTACACTAGTGCTGCATCCCATTCTAGATAGCAAGCTATATTTCTATTTTCTATTGTGTACACTGGTGTTTGGTAGTTTTCCAAGATACCATAGACTCATTGTAGGTTGAGTATGAGGTATTGGTCTCAAGGCCTTGTAGTCTGGGAACAGAAAACCACAGACAGTGGCAAAATCTGCATCTGCCTGGCCCTTGGAGACTTAACTTGACTGGCCATCTCAAAGGTTAGCCATACCATTATAACATGACACTAGTGTAATTTGTTGAGTGTCTAAGCGCTGCAAAAGAGTGCAGGTAAAGACAGTATGACCTGATTCAGATGCCTAACAGTATGTATATCATTTGGGTTTGGCTAACTGTAATATTATTTGAGAAGAATTTTGTTTGATGTACAGGAAAAATGATAAGTAAGTCTGAAACTGACAATTGTGACCTTATCATTTCTCAAAGGATGATACATTAGTGGGATTATTTGTGAAAGATGAGGTTGAATCAAAGAAAGCAGGTTACTTGTAATGATAGAGTATCTCATGCTTCCCCAGCCTATTTTATGAAAAGCAATGTAGCCCTTCAAGTATTTTGTATTTAAATGGGCAAAATTTACAAGGAACAAAAAATATCCATGGCCAGAAAATTGATTCTTTAACTTCTTAATTTTGACTAGTCTAAGAGAGAATTTAGAGAGGCCTGCCTATATGCAAAAGTAAATAGAAGCTGAAAAATAAATACATAAATTAATCTAAATCTAAAAAGCCCACTATATAAAGGGACCATTTCTGTCTAAAACATAAGAAGATGTATTTGTGTAAAGATGGTGATACAAAAAAACACAAGTAGAAAAGGAGATATAAAATATTGATATAATGGTATACCTTACAGAAATATGTAATGCAGTAATACATACTGCAGTTGGTTAAAAAAAAGTATTCTGTGTGGAAGCAGTGTACAGTTGTGCTCAAATGTTTGCATACCCTTGGAGAATGGCAATATCTGTACCCCTTTTAAATAAAACACGAGTGAGCAAGCAAAACACATTTATTTTATTTCTTATGGGATTCATATTCAACTGCATGTTATAACAGAATGGCACAATCATAAAACAAAACATGGCAACAAAGAAAAAAAATTAAATTACCCCTGTTCAAAAGTCTGCATACCTAAAATCACTTGAAAAATAATTATATGATTTAAATCATGAAAACAAATCTAACTCATCAATTTCATTATCAGTGATAACAGAAATCAAATAAAAACAAAATTCAATTGGAACATACTTCTTTCATATTAAGACACCTTTAACAATTTTCTTTATTTAAAAGGTAATAAGGCCTCCTCTCTTCTGGTGTCAAAGATCAGGAGCAATGTATCACAGTCTAGAATTGAATACCTATTAGATGACAAAGGCAATACAACTACACAACCAATAAAAATTTGTAATATGTTCACAAATTATTATAAATCTTTTTATAATTTAAATTCTGGTTTTAAAACCATACAACCTACAAAAGAAACAATCAAAACATTTCTAGATAAAATTAATTTCCCCCAAATTTCTAAAGACAATTTAGATACTTTAAACAGTGAAATTACATCATCTGAAATATTACAAGCAATTAAAATTTCCCCTAATGGTAAAAAACCTGGCCCTGATGGTTTCACCGTAACCTATTATAAGGTTACTGTAACCGTAACCTATTATCATTCATTAAAGCAGTATTCGCTTTATATTACAACCCGACTGCAAGCGTTTTGGTTTAAGGATTCATATCAGATGATTTTCCACTTACAAACGGGACAAGACAAGGATGCCCACTATCTCCTCTGTTATTTATTATGGCAATTGAACTTTTAGCAGAATTAATAGACAAACTTCAGATATAGAGGGCATAAAAATTGATAATAATGTTCACAAAATAGTTTTTTTGCGGATGATATTATCCTTTCGATTAAAAATCCATTTAAATCTATAAATTCCCTAAAAATGTTTTTATTGGAGTTTGGAGAAATGTCATATTATAAAATCAATTCTCTCAAAACACAAGGACTCTCTTTTAATATTTCATATCTTGATTTGGATAAACTTTAAAAAGAATATTTTTTCAATTGGAAAAATATTTTTATTGCATATCTTGGCATAAACTTATGCAAAAACCTAAATAATATGCATACATATAATTTACAAAAAATGGCCCGACCTACAAAAAGATATGAAAAGATGGTCTGATTTTGAGCTTTCATGGGTGGAAAGAATGACATCTATCAAGATGAATATTCTTCCCATATTTTTTTTTAACTATCTTGTTATCTATAGCATTAAACTTTTTAAATAAAATTCATTCAATTTTAATAAAATTTATATGGAAAAATAAACCAAGCAGGGTAAAACGTACTACTTTACAACAGCTAAAATGGTGGATTAGGAGTTCCAGACTTTCATAAATATTACACAGCAACAAATGCTGCCTTTGCTATTAAATTTAATATAGACTTAAACAAACCAAGATGGCTGGAGATTGAGTCAGATAAAATAAATCCCATTTCAATTAAAGACATTTTATGGTTACCTCCAAATAAATGCCCAAAAAGTTCTGATATGTTTCCTACTACCAAAATTAAAAGCTTGGAGCACTATTTTTATAGTCAATCATCTGGTTTATCAAGAGCCATGCCACTATCTATTTTAAATCATCATATTTATCCATTAACATTACATTTTTGATATTCATATTCTATATTTAATTTAAATGATTTTTTTAAGGAAATTCCATTATGTAATTTGTTTAAATGAAAGTAATTTTTATCTACCAGACCAAATTATCCAATAATTAAATTTAAATAATGACAAATTAAAAGAATGCTTTAACATAAGTGATTTGGATGTGGGCTATAAATCATTAGAAATCTCTAAATTAGAGAAAATATATCTCCGTGATCTAAACAGTAAAGCAACTATTTCCTTCTGTTACTCCCAAATTTATATTAGACCCAACACTAAATTAAATTCCATGTTATCATGGGAGTCAGAATTAGGCACTCAATATGATATAGATCAGGGGTAGGCAACCTTTTAGCAGCACTGTGCCGATATAGGATTGTGAGGTCCCGTAGCGTGTCGGTCCTATTTTCTTAAATTGAGGTGTATATGCTGCCGTATTCTGCTTGTGTTATTTTTACTGTAATTGCTTTGTATTGTTGTATTTGTGTGTATTTGAGCTATTATATTGTATATGTTCATTAGTAGTTTATGGTATTGTGTATGATACATATGAATGTGGGCTGTGTATGAGGGCTGCTTGTGGAATTGTGTGTGGATGGATATGTCACATTGTGTGTTTGGTAGTGTGTGGGGGCTGTTTGGGGTATTGCATGTGAGAGGCTGCATGTGAGGTTGTGTGCATTTATGTATATTGTTAGTGGTGTTGTGTTTGCGGGGATTGTGTGTTGTGTGTGTGTGTGGGCTGTTCATATTATTTGTATGAGGGGAGGGTTATTATACATTTCTGTGTATATCTAGCAGTGTGGGTGGGTTCCCTGGGTCCCTGGGCACAGGTCAAGGACAGGAGCTGCGATAGCTGTCGAGGGCTGCTCTACTACAGTGTGGATTCCCATTCACAAGTGCTGTGAGGAAGTGATCTGAGATGTGCTGCAATGCATAAATTGAGGTTTGTCCTTTACTACCTCTTCGTATTAGCAGATATCTGAAGTTTTACTGGGACTCCTGATAGGCCAGAGTGCGTTTGGCTCTAGCAGCCTTGGGTGCCGTGCAAAGACACCTCGAGTGCCGTGCATGGCACTAGTGCCGTAGGTTGCCTACCCCTGATATAGATGATTGGCTTAGTTTCCCCCTAAATTTAAAAGATATAACTGTCACATCATGCCATGTTCTGCGGAGATGTCTGGCTTTGGCTTCTGGTATCCAGTACTCTTTTTGCTGTCCTTGCTTGGTTTTTCTGGTTTTCTGGTCTATGTCTGGTTTTCTTTGTTGCTGGGTTTCTGGGTTCATTCTTATATTCCGTCCCTGGATTTCCCAGTCTCTTGGATTCACTTAAATGTTTGTTTTATGTTGCCACACCCGTTTGTTTTCCACTTTCCTTTTGTTTCAGTCTGGACCTGCAGCAGTGTTTCAAGTCTCTGCCCTTTCTTGCAGGTAAGTGCTATATTGTGGTTTAGTATGGTTGTTTTAGCATGCATTAGGCAGTGTAGGACCTGCCAGATATGGGGTACATTGGCGTTGTTGGCAAGCTTATGCAATGTATGATCATATAATGTGACTAAATCCCCATACTTTTCATATATAGTGCTTAGTTATGTCTCCTCTTGTTTTGCCTTGTATATCTTGTCTTGTTTTATTTAGTCTTGTTATCCCAGTCCATGTACATGCCCATGTTATGTTCTTGTTTTCCTCATGTCTTGTGTACATGTTCTGCTTTCTGTCCTGTTCTGGTTCTGGGTACTCCTAGTTTTGTCTTGTTTTCATGTATGGTGTATGGTGCATATCTCTAGTCCTTGCCTTATTCTCCTAGGTCTGTCTTGTTTTTATGTATGGTGCCTATCTCTAGTCTTGCCTTGCTTCAGTACTGGATACATCCCTGCTGCAGAGCCTCCCTATTCAGCTCCTGGGAGGTCTGCTTAATTCCTGCTCCTAGTTCCTGAGATCCACATAAGCTGAATCAGGGTTCTGGTAGGTGGCTGCACAAACGCTGGTGCTCAACACCAGGGGGCGTGCTGTTGGCCTGCACCAGGCCCTGATAATCCACCTCCACACTGTGACTCCTACTCTGAACATCAGGCATACTGGGTCCTGGTCCACGCTCCGCCGTCCGGACAGTGTCTGGGTCCTGGGAACCGGACCGCCACCCGTGACAATAAAACAATGCACAAATCATTTTGAAAACCATTTTAAACTCATATATATATATAAATGGTATTCAGTTCCAGCAAAACTACATAACATAAACCCAAATATACCTAATAAATAATGGAGAGAATGTTGAAATATTGGAAATATGTCCCATATATGTTGGTTCTGTCCCAAATTAAAAACATTTTGGAGAAATATACATGCATTGATTCAAAACATTAACCCATCTTTGACTTATTTTAAGTCAGAATTATACATACATAAAACAAGTGGAGCTTTTAAATATCAGCAGGCTTTCTGTGAAAATAAAATACAAACAGAAAATAGTGCAATATGTCTGTAACACACTATATCGAAAGTAGATTGGAAGATATGTCAAACTCACAAGCCTGGAGTCATACCCTCATATGACTCTGGTAGTATAAGCTTCTGGACCATTTGGGGGTTGTCCAGACCCTTCTTTGGCAGCGTGTTAGATGTTGAGTGGTTCCTTTTGTACCCTTCCAACTGGTTTCAAAAAATAGGGATAAATACCCAGTGTGTCAGGGTTCTTTAAAAAACAATTTATTCCAAAAAATTGTACAAACAAGATATATATAGTAAAAAAGAATACTCATCCCAGATAGTACTGGGTAGACTTAATAGTCCCAAGGTCAAAGTGATAGTCCAAAACGCGTTTCGCCTTTTCATAAGGCTTCCTCAGTTGGCTGTTCTATTTTCCGTCTGTTCTAGTGGCTTTTTAAATGCCTCGTTTGCCGGTTTCACTAATTCCGTCTTTTACTTCCGGGTTTCGTCACTTCCGGTTTGCGTCTTTTTGGAACGCACCGTGCGTTCCAACATCAGTTTCGTCATCGGACTTCCTTGTGTGTATAATTCAACAAGCTTTATTGGCATAAGGAAGTGTCCCATGCATGCGAAATGTTTACATAGGGACCACTAAGCAGAAAAGAGTGCATGTCTGCATAAAGTTCGTGCAGTGTGGGCTCATACATATAATATAATAATAAAAGTGAATGGTAAAAGGTGATTCTTAGTATTTTACAGTAAGTGAACAATCTGGATAGACTAAAAGTTAAATACATAAAAAAGGGGAGGTAAAAACATAATGGATACTAAAATCCACATAAACGAAGAGTATCTGGAATAGACTCCATCTCCGCCAAAATCTCCGAATATTTAGACCATCTATTGCAACCTTTAGTCATCCAGAATCCTGCATATTTAAAAGACACCATCCATATTTTACAAATTTTAGAGGAGACAACTTGGAATGAAGGGAATTTTTTGGTCACATGTGACGTGACTTCGTTATATAGCATAATACCTCATGAAAAGGGATTGGAAGCTGTGCAATACTTTTTAGAAAAACATAATTTTAAAAAAGAACAAGTTTTATTTATTTTAGAAGGTATACATCTTATCCTAACCAACAATTTTTTCTGGTTCAATGAAGTTTTTTACCTACAAGTTAGGGGGACGGCGATGGGCACCAAGTTCGCCCCCAGCTATGCGAACCTGTTCATGGCTTATTGGGAAGAACAGTACGTATATCAAGGACACCCATGGGGGTCGAACTTGGTGAACTATCGCCGTTACATAGACGATATATTTTTTATCTGGACAGGGAATGCTACGGACCTAAACTCCTTCATCTCCTATCTAAATGCCAATGAATGGAACTTAACTCTGACTGCACAGATCAACACGCAACACATTAATTTCTTAGATCTAGATATCCACATAACAGACATGAAGATTGCAACCAGAAATTATTTTAAAGAAGTTGATGCAAATGGCTACATTCGCAAAGAAAGTTGCCACCACTCTCCTTGGTTAACCAATGCACCCAGAGGACAGTTCCTAAGAATTAGGAGGAACTGTTCGAGTGACCAAGATTACTTAAGACAAGCTAATAAGATCAAAATTCAATTTTTACATAAAGGCTACGAGGAATCTTCATTACAGGCAGCCTTAGAAAATGTTTTACAAATACCGAGAAAGGAACTTCTGGTATACAAAAACAAAAAGAATGACTCTAAATGGAGTAACAATAACATTCCTTTCATATGTAATTTTAACGGCAACAACAAGAAAATTAACAAAATTATAAACAAGCAGTGGCATATCCTACGAGATGATCCAGTTCTCAAAAATATTCTGCCCGACAAACCAAAAATAATTTTTAGGGGAGCCAAGAACCTTAAAAATTCCCTAGTACAAAGTTGCAATAGAGAAACAAAAATAAAGAAAAATTTCTTTTCAATCGACAAAGGATTCTATGGATGCGGACAATGTCTAGCATGCAAGAATACTAAGAATAAAAAAAGACATATAACAGATCTAGAACCCTTTATCAATAGGAAATTCACAATAAAAGATCACCTTACCTGCCACTCCAAAGGAGTAATTTACGTTCTAAAATGTCCTTGCAACCTCCTTTACATAGGTCGCACAATTCGAAGCCTTAACATTAGAGTGGCGGAACATATAAGAAACATCAAAAATGGAGTGGAGTCACACAGTGTCTCCAATCACTTCAGAATTGCACACCAAAAAAACCCTGGAGGAATGTTTTTTAGTGCAATTAAGCAAGTAGCAAAAGATTGGAGAGGAGGGGACTATATTAGGAAGATAGGGAAGGAAGAAATGAAATTTATTTTTAATTTTAATACCATGATACCGTATGGATTAAACAAAGATTTTGAATTATGCCACTTTATGAATTAATATGCATTTTTAAGTATACTCTTCGTTTATGTGGATTTTAGTATCCATTATGTTTTTACCTCCCCTTTTTTATGTATTTAACTTTTAGTCTATCCAGATTGTTCACTTACTGTAAAATACTAAGAATCACCTTTTACCATTCACTTTTATTATTATATTATATGTATGAGCCCACACTGCACGAACTTTATGCAGACATGCACTCTTTTCTGCTTAGTGGTCCCTATGTAAACATTTCGCATGCATGGGACACTTCGTTATGCCAATAAAGCTTGTTGAATTATACACACAAGGAAGTCCGATGACGAAACTGATGTTGGAACGCACGGTGCGTTCCAAAAAGACGCAAACCGGAAGTGACGAAACCCGGAAGTAAAAGACGGAATTAGTGAAACCGGCAAACGAGGCATTTAAAAAGCCACTAGAACAGACGGAAAATAGAACAGCCAACTGAGGAAGCCTTATGAAAAGGCGAAACGCGTTTTGGACTATCACTTTGACCTTGGGACTATTAAGTCTACCCAGTACTATCTGGGATAAGTATTCTTTTTTACTATATATATCTTGTTTGTACAATTTTTTGGAATAAATTGTTTTTTAAAGAATCCTGACACACTGGGTATTTATCCCTATTTTTGAAACCAGTTGGAAGGGTACAAAAGGAACCACTCAACATCTAACACGCTGCCAAAGAAGGGTCTGGACAACCCCCAAATGGTCCAGAAGCTTATACTACCAGAGTCATATGAGGGTATGACTCCAGGCTTGTGAGTTTGACATATCTTCCAATCTACTTTCGATATAGTGTGTTACAGACATATTGCACTATTTTCTGTTTGTATTTTATTTTCACAGAAAGCCTGCTGATATTTAAAAGCTCCACTTGTTTTATGTATGTATAATTCTATGTTTTAAGTGGTGTAGGGGATACCACTTTACAGGTGTATTTCGAGCTAGTGCATTACATTCACTTCCACGTTGTGCATACTTTTTATTGTAAGTCAGAATTAGGCTTGTTTAAAAAGTTTCCTCATTCCATAAACAAAATCGACAAAATAATTATAGGACATATTTTAATTGCTGCCAATTGTTCATTGACCCGATACTTGAAATTTCCCAAATTACCATCAATTAAAGAAATCCTGAACCTGACACTAGAGAATAAAACATATAAATTGGCCATAAGACAACCATCCCCCTTATTAGATAAGTTAAAAAAATGTAAAGAAAATGTATTGTTTGTAAATGGTTATGTATAATTTATTTATGTTTACATAATGTTATTATCGATATATATTTAAAGTAATGTGTTATTCTTTATTTTGATGTACAGATATATGCCTAATGTGTGTGTATATATATGACTGAATGGATACCCCATTTCTCCTATTTTCCCCATCCCATTAATATTTATTGTATCTGTTACTATTGTTCACTGTTTAGTACAATATATTTAAAAAAAACTCTGATAAAATATATTTGACACAAAATATAAATAAAATCTCCATACCCTTAGTTCTTAATTTTGTGTATTGCCCCCTTTAGCATCAATGACAGCGTACAGTCTTTTGTAATAATTTTTTTTTATCTATCGCGCCAAAATAACCACACAGATAAAAACTAATATTTCAATTGTCCTTATAGTGCAGAATTAGTATATAATTTTATATATGTGTGTGTGTGTGTGTGTGTGTGTGTGTGTGTGTGTGTATATATATATATAATATATAATATATATATATATATATATATATATATATATATATATATATATATAATTACATACATACACTCATTGACAGTCAAAGATTGGCAATTCCAGATCGCACAGGACTTTAAAACACAAAGTATATACAGATAATAGTGTGATATGTCAGATCTGTGTGAGAACCATATTAGGTGTTAAACTCACACTTTTCTTGAGCTGCTAAGAGCTCTGCTTTAGAGCGCTTGGACGGTACAATCCCCACCTCAGGATATGTGAAGATCTGTTTAGAATTGTACCTAATAATGCTCCAAAAGAAAAAACAGATACTCCAATGGTGTAGTAGGTACATATAAATATAATAAAAATAAATCAAGAGGTTTTGTACTTACAATTTTTTGAGCAGTAATTTCCTCTAGTATGTATAGCTCTGGTGGTATAATAGCAGGAACCAGGATATTGGATCAGTAGCAAAAACAATAAAATAGTACTTATATATAATAAAATATAACTTTATTCCATATATTAAAAAAAAATCTGTTTCTTTATACAGTCTTTTGTAATAGTTGTCTATGAGGCTCCTAATTCTTGCAAGTGGTATAGCAGCCAATTCATCTTGGCAAAATGCCTCCAGGTCATGCAAAGTCATCTTGCATGAACCGCACGTTTGAGATCTCCACAGAGTGGCTCGATGATATTAAGGTCAGGAAACTGTGATGGACACTCCAGAACCTTCACCTTTTTCAGCTGTAACCACTGGAGGGTCAACTTGGCCATGTGCTTAGAGTCATTGTCATGTTGGAAAGTCCAAGAGCGTCCCATACATATCCTTCATGCAGAAGAATGCAAATTGTCTGCCAGTATTTTCTGATAACATGCTGCATTCATCTAGCCATCAATTTTCACACGATTCCCCATGCTTTTAAAACTCACATACACCCAAAACATCAGTGAGCTACCTCCATGATTCACAGTGGGGATGGTATTCTTTTCACTACAGGCCTTGTTGACCCCTCTCCAAACATAGTGCTTATGGTTGTGACCATAAAGTTCTATTTTGGTCTTGTTACTCCAAATAACAGTGTGGTAGAAGCTGTGTGTCAGGGGTTTGGTCGGGAAGGGGTTTTGACCAGTACAGCAACCTCTATAGGGTGGAACCCATAATGCAAAGAAACCAATATACACACAAATCAATCAAAAAACAAATGTATTGATATTTAAGTAAGGAGTTTAAATAAAATACAAACACAACAAATAACTGAGTGTAGTAGGAGGACCTCTGGAAACAGGACAGGCAAGGCAAAGCCTTCTGGAAACAGGACAGGCAAGGCAAAGCCTTCTGGAAACAGGACAGGCAGGGCAAGGCCTTCTGGAAACAGGACAGGCAGGGCAAGGCCTTCTGGAAACAGGACAGGCAGGGCAAGGCCTTCTGGAAACAGGGCAGGCAGGGCAAGGCCTTCTGGAAACAGGGCAGGCAGGGCAAGGCCTTCTGGAAACAGGGCAGGCAGGGCAAGGCCTTCTGGAAACAGGGCAGGCAGGGCAAGGCCTTATGGATACAGGACAGACCTCTGGATACAGGGCAGACCTCTGGATACAGGAGAGACCTCTGGATACAGGACAGGCAAGGCAGACCTCTGGATACAGGACAAGCCTCTGGATACAGGCAAGGCAACACGGGAACAGTCAGCTAGCACAGGAACTCAGGATAAAAGGACCAGACCACCAACAAACATTAATGAACTGGCAAACAAGAAAGGGTGAGGCTCAACTAAATAGGGAGAAGTCAATTAGAAAGTAAGGCCAGCTGAAAACAGAAAGATCTGTCTGGGTGCAGCTGCCTGGGATAGCACCACAGACGGGTAGTGGCACTGTGAGGTACTGCATCAGACTGAGAATAAACCGGATTGTGACACTGTGAGGCATGTCAAAGTGTTGTCGGCATATTGTAACCGGACTTTTTTGTGGCATTGGCGCAGGTAAGTCTTCTTTCTTGCAACTTGACCATGCAGCTCATTTTTGTTCAAGTATCGTCGTATTGTGCTCCTTAAAACAACCACACCGTCTTTTTCCAGGGGATCCTGTATTTCTCCTGAGGTTACCTGTGGGGTTTTCTTTGTGTCCCTAACAATCTTCTGGCTGTTGTGGCTGAAATCTTTCTTGATCTACCTGACCTTGGCTTGGTATCAAGAGATCCCTGAATTTTCCACTTCTATTAAGTGATTGAACAGTATCTAGCCTGCTCACTGCATACACGTGAGAGCTAACTAACTTAATGACTATTTATACACAGACCGTAATTACAATTTAAAAAGCTACCAGTGTGGAAAATGAACTTTTAATTGCCATTTTAACCTGCCTGTCTCATCTTGTGTGTCTGTAACAAGGTCAAACATTCAAGGTTATCTAAACTTTTGATCAGGATATATGGGTGATTTCTGTTATCATTATGATTTTAAAAATGATCCAAACAACTATGTCATAATAAATGGCTTCATATGATCACTATCCTTCAACAAAATACATCAGAACAATTTTCAAAAGCAATGCCAAAATTTCACAATTTCTGCCAGGGTATGCAAAGCTTTAAGTACAACTGTAGAATAATATTAGTATACAGATAATGACAGGTCATGTTACATCCATGTTTGAATACATAGATACAATATGTAATAAATAAACAATAAATGAAATTTTTTTTTTAGTTTTGTGTCATTAAAAAGATAAATGTAGGGGGCAGAGCCAGCTACCTAACTGAACAAACAAGCATTCATAGCAGCCACCCGTGCCAAGTCGTCTTACATGTTTTAAGATCACCAGCTGACGTTCTACCCGGATTTGTCTAGGGCAACCCTAGACTGGAGACAGTCCCTGAGACCCCTGACCACAGCACTCACAAAATGCAAGGTGCCTTACAGATGGGGAACACCAAGGAGTCTTCTCATCCCCCACGAGTGTTCGAGGATACGGAAATACCCAGCATCCTACAGAATCGCGATACCGGCAACCTCAGAAGGATCACCGACATCAACGCCTAACACACAGCCACGAACCTGGGACCCCTCAAGAATCCGCCCGTTTGTTCCAGCCGCCCTGCGGAGTGACCCAGCCACTACCGCGGTACCCTGAACTGCCATAAAACGCAAGCAGTGGCTCTGCCTTATTTTTGTTTGATTTTTATAATGTTAGATTATTTCTTGAAATGCTTTACGCAACTTAGACCACTTTTATTGTCAATTTTTCTAACACTAAACCACTCATAGAGATTATCTCCTCTACTGTCATACACTCGCTGTCATAGGGAGTATACTCCCTTCTAATCCACCCTCCACCTACTCACTCGCCCCTCTTGTAATAAAGCTAACAAGTAGAGTGAGTATTCCTCCTCTTGCTAAAATACTGGCCCGCATGTTAACTCATATGAAACGCAAGAGGAACAAGGACCGCGATACCTCCCAATGATCAGTCACGCTTTACATGGTTTCCTACAGGGATCGCGAGTCCAGGTCCCACTGTTTACACACGCCTTACTGTTCAATACAAAAAATTTTAAGTGTGCTAATACCTGTCACACCACTGTTTTACTCTGTCTTTATCTGCAGTGCATGCAGCTGTTGTTGTGACACTGCCTGCTTGTAAGTTTAAACCTGCACTTTCAAAAATAAAGAATTAAAAAAAAAAAAAAGATAAATGTAATGAGGATCAAAACAGTCTATATCGATTGAACTCAAAATTATCTGAATAAAGAATAAAGCACAGTTTTGTGAATATTATATAGTGTAGCATTACTAAGATGAGGCAACATGGATCAGGGTATATAGGAATGGTTAATGTGTCAATAATGAATAAGGGTTTGTGTAGAGTTGAGCAAACCCGGACTGTAAAGTTCAGGTTCATACCGAACATTACGTTTTTTTTGGACCCCGGACCCGAACACTGACATATCACTGTATGTTCGGGTTAGAGTTTGGTGTTCGGCGATTTAATGGCGCGTTTTGAAAGGCTGCAGGGCAGCCAATCAACAAGCGTTTGACTCGTGTGCCCTGAAAAGCCATCACAGCCATGCCTACTAATGGCATGGCTGTGATTGGTCAGTGCAGCATGTGACCCAGCCTCTATATATAAGCTGGAGTCGCGTAGCGCCACACGCACTTGAGGTTTTATTAGTGTAGGGAGAGGATGCTGCCGCTTTCAGGGACAGATTAGGAAAGAATTCTGCAAACTAGTACATTAGTGGGGTACACTTCATATCTGAGAGTCAAATAGAAGCATCAAATACTGCTGTCACATTGCAGTTTTCAAAATTCTAATATTTTTAGTGCTAAAAAGTACATTAGTGGGGTGCACTTCATATCTGAGAGTCAAATAGAAGCGTCAAATACTGCAGTTACAGCGCAGTTGTAAAAATTCTAATTGTTTTGGTGCTAAACTGCTATATAGTAAATTTGGGGCGTGCTCTTCATATCTGAGAGTCAAATAGAAGTGTCAAATAGTGTGGTTACAGTGCAATTGTAAACATTCTTATTTTCTGGGTGCTAATCTGCTAAATAGTAAATTCGGGGTGTGCTCTTCATATCTGAAAGTCAAATAGAACCGTCAAATACTGCTGTGACATAGCAGTTTTAAAAATTCTAATTCTTTAGGTGCTAAAAAGTCAATTTGGTGCCTGCACTTCGTATCTGAGAGTAAAATAGAACCGTCAAATACTGTGGTTACATCACACTCTAAAAAATTATAATTTTTTGGGTGCTAAATAGTACATTTGCAGCCTGCTGTGCATTTTTTGCAATCCAATAAACTAAAAAAAAATAAAAAAAATAGAAAATTGTTGACTATTGGTGGTTACATTGTCGTCTGACATAAAACATCTGTTTGGTGGGTGAACGCAAAGAATGAGGAGAGCGTCAAATAAGGGACGTGGCCCTGGTGTTGGTTGAGCTCCTGTTGCAAGGAGAGGACGTGGTCGATCTGTGCCAGCTACACACACAAGTGAAACACCTTCCTCATGTGCGAGTATGCGACAAAACCTTCTGCGTTATTTGGTAGGCCCGAATGCCGCTCTACGAATGGTGAGGCCAGAACAAGTACAGGCGATAGTAGATTGGATGGCTGACAGTGCCTCCAGTTACTGCACATTGTCTCCCACCCAGTCCCCTGGTGAAACCTCAGAGTTGGCACCTGCTGCCCATGGCCACCTGTCTTTCACCTCACCCCCTTGCAAATCACCCAAGCAGTCTGAGCCACAAGTCATGCAGCAGTCTCATGCTTTTTGATGACTCTGCTGGCGGGGTTTCCGTGGGCCATCCACCTAGCCCTGCCCCAGAAGTGGAAGAGATTGAGTGCACTGATGCACAACCACTTATGTGTGAGGATGTGAACATGCAAGGACCACCGCAGCACATCTCTGATGAAACACAGGTGCCAACTACTGTGGCTTTCTGCAGTGTGCAGACCGGCAAGGAGGGCAAGGTTGAGGAGTGGGTGGAAGATGATGTGGAAGATGATGAGGTCCTAGACCCCACATGGAATGAAGGTCATGCGAGTGACGTGTGCAGTTTGGAGGAAGAGGCGGTGGTCGCACAGAGGCACTAGCACAGCATAAGAGGGAGCAGGGTGCAAAAGCGGCTGTCCCCTAGACGGTACGCCGGCTACTGCCCAACGCACCCAGGGACCAAGCACACCAAAGCCAGATCCCAGGACTTCCCTGGCGTGGCAGTTCTTCAGACAATGTGCTGACGACAAGAAACAAGTGGTTTGCACGCTGTGCATTCAGAGCCTGAAGCGAGGCATAAATGTGCTAAACCTGAGCACAACCTGCATGACCAAGCATCTACATGCAAAGCATGAGCTGCAGTGGAGTAAGCACCTCAAAAACCAAAAAAGGTCTCAGGCTCCTCCTGCTTCCTCTTCTGCTGTCTCGGCCTCTTCCTCCACCTCTGGAGTCACAGTGGCACCTGCCACCCTGCAAACAGAGGATGTGGCAGCAACGCCACCACGTCCGCCACCGTCCCCAAGCATCTCCACTCTGTCCCATGGAAGCGTTCAGCTGTCCATCCCCCAAATACTGGAGAGAAAGAGGAAGTACCCCCCTAGCCACCCGCGATCCCTGGTCCTGAATGCCAGCATTTCAAAAATCCTGGCCTTTGAAATGCTGTCATTCCTGATGGCGGTGGCTGTCCCACAGTACGTGGTTCCCAGCAGCCACTACTTTTCCAGGCGAGCCATCCCTTCCCTGCACAACCAATTGGGGGACAATCAGGTGTGCACTGCACAACTCCATCTGTGGCAAGGTCCACATAACCACAGATATGTGGACCAGTAAGCACGGGCAGGGACGCTATATCTCCCTAACTTCACACTGGGCAAATGTAGTGGCGGCTGGGCCTGAGGCAGATAGCAGTTTGATGCATGTCCTTCCGCCACCGAGGATTGCAGGGCATTTCTCTTTGCCTCCTGTTGCCTCCTCCTCTTACTCTGCTTCCTCCTCCTCTACCATCACCTCATTCAGGCAGCGTAACACCTTCACCACCAACTTCAGCACAGCCAGGGGGAAACGACAGCAGGCTGTTTTAAAACTCATATGTTTGGGGGAAAAACCCCACACTGCGCAGGAGCTGTGGACGGGCATGGAACAACAGACCGATGAGTGGTTGTTGCCACTGAGCCTCAAGCCCGGCCTGGTGGTGTGCGATAATGGGCGAAATCGCGTAGCAGCTCTGGGACTAGCCAGTTTGCCGCACATCCCTTGCCTGGCACATGTGCTGACTTGGTGGTGCAAAAATTCCTGAAAAATTACCCAGATATATCAGAGCTGCCGCAGAAAGTACGGGCCGTCTGTGCGCACTTTCAGTGTTCTCACCCTGCTGCTGCTCACCTGTCTGTGCTGCAGCGTAACTTCGGCCTTCCCGCTCACCGCCTCATATGCGACGTGCCCACAAGGTGGAACTCCACCTTGCACATGCTGGTGAGACTGTGCGAGCAGCAGCAGGCGATAGTGGAGTTTCAGATGCAGCACGCACGGGTCAGTCGCTCTGCGGAACAGCACCACTTCACCACCAATGAGTGGGCCTCCATGTGAGACCTGTGTGCCATTTTTGTAGTGTTTCAAGTACTCCGCCAACATGGCCAGTGCCTCTGACACCGCTCTCAGCCTTACTATCCCGCTTCTATGTCTCCTTGAAAAAAAACGCTTCGGGCGATTGATGGAAGAGGATGTGGCACAGGACGAAGAGGAAGAGGAGTCATTTCTACGGTTATCAGGCCAGTCATTCACAAGTGGCTTGGAGGGTGGGTTCCTGCAACAGCACAGGCCAGGTACACAATTGTCCAACCAGAGCACAGTTCTGGAGGATGATGAGAATGAGGAGGAACCGTGTTCACAGCAGGGTGGCACCCAACGTAGCTCATGGGCATCACTGGAGCGTGGCTAGGGGATACGGAGGACACAGACGATATACCTCCCACAGAGGACAGCTTGTCCTTGCCTCTGGGCAGCCTGGCACACATGAGCGACTACATGCTGCAGTGCCTGCGCAACGACTGCCGAGTTGCCCACATTCTAACTTGTGCTGATTACTGGGTGGCCACCCTGCTGGATCCCCATTACAAGGACAATGTGCCGTCCTTAATTCCCTCACTGGAGCGTGATCGGAAGATGCGCAACTACAAGCGCACGCTGGTAGATGCGTTGCTGAGGGCATTCCCATCTGGCACCAGGGGCTCAGTGGAAGCACAAGGCGAAGGCAGAGGAGGAGGAAGAGGTCGCCAACGCAGCTGGGGCACTGCCAGCACCTCAGAAGGCAGGGTTAGCATGGCCAAAATGTGGAAAAGCTTTGTCAGCACGCCACAACAACCAACACCACCATCTAATATGGAACGTCTTAGCAGGAGGTAGCATTTCAGCAACATGGTGGAACAGTACGTGTGCACACGCCTACACGTACTGACTGATGGGTCTGCCCCATTCAACTTCTGGGTCTCCAAATTGGGCACATGGCCTTGGCTTGCCCTTTATGCCTTGGAGGTGCTGGCCTGCCCTGCAGCCAATGTATTGTCTGAACGTGTGTTTAGCACGGCAGGGGACTTTATCACAGACAAGCGCAGCCGCCTGTCCACAGCCAACGTGGACAAGCTCACGTTTATTAAAATGAACCAGGCATGGATCCCACCAGACTTTATACCAGCCTCACCCAGCCATTGTTATACTCAAGTGCACGTATTCTTTGTTTTCTTTTTTTATATTTCCCAATATTTTGGGGGCTACGCCAATAAAAAAAAAAGTGTTGGCGGCTTCCTCCTCCTCCACCGCCGCTTCCACCTACACTTCCACGGTCACCGCCTCCTCAACCTATGGGTCACTTAGTATAAACTATGTACACAAAAGCAGAGGCTTGTGAAGGCCTTTTCTCCATGCATCAGGAGTTGAGCTCAGTTTGAACAATGAAAGAGAATACCCTGCACTCCAACCCTCTCTCAAATGGATAATTCTGTTGATCCTCCTGACAGCCATGCTTTAGATTTTGATTTATGTTCTTCCAAAGCTAAAATCAAAGATTCCATCTAGTGCTATTTTATTTTTATTTTTTATTTTTTTTGCATGTGTTAGCCGTTTCTCGGGGTCCCTGTACGGAATGGAACCCTGATTCCCCGTTACCCGTGGTCACCATGGTAGGCGCAGAAACTGGCATCGAAAGTTGATATGGATGACATCTGCATGCAAAGTCGCCGCCACATGGATGTGCGATTGGCCCGAGGTTCTCTAGAGTCAACAAAGTGCCTGCGCAACTATAATGTCAACAGCTACTTTGCAGAACAGAGTTGTCTTTTTTTTTTATATGTCCCAATATTTTGGGGGCTACCCCAATTAAAAAATAAAATAAAAAAATAAATATATATATATATATATATATATATATATATATATATATATATATATATATATATATTGTGACAGTCTATGGGAGGATAATAGAAGGAAGGTATTTAGGACCCAGAATCCTCCATAGCCTGTACTCATTCACCTGCCAATTAGCAACTGCTGAGGCTTTAATTAGCAGGTCTCAGAGCAGAAAGGAGGAGATACAATCTGACCTGCAGAGAGAGCAGGTCTGTGCAGAGCAGCACCAAACAAAGTGCTAAAAGTTGGTGAAACCAATGTTTATTTTGTTGATTTGTGTAGTTTATTACCCTGGTTTAGTAAGGGACATTACTTTGTTTAGTTAGTGCTTGAATTTGAGCTAGGATTTTGTTTGTAGATTTTCCTTTCTGTTTTGCTAAAGTTTTGAACAAACTGATTGCTGCATGGATTTTTGTGCACGATGTAAATAAACCACACCATTTTTGCATAAGAGACTGTTGTTCTATACCTGTTACCCTAGAGGACTGTGTTGCTTTGCCCATAAAGGTCACAAGATGGAGAATGCAGGCATTTAAAGCACATTTATACGGTCTGTGGGTATAGAGGCCTAAGGTACTGTGACTCTGCAAACTGAGACTGGTTGTTTGAAACAGAGGCCTGCAGGTATGGTGTGTGGTATTTACCAGGTGGCTGAAAAAAAAAAAAAGCAAGACTGAAGAGTTAAAAAAAGCCTTTGTACAGGCTACTACTACCCAGCAAGACACAAACCGTGTAACAGCGGCTCAGATCAGTAGCCTCATGGAATCACAGCGACAGGCTGTTGCGGCCCAACAGGAGACAAACCGCTTATTGGCCATACAAATATACTGCGTTATGGAAACACAGCGGGAAGACAGAGTAAAGCTAACAAGTGCTTTGCAACAAACCATACTGTCAAGTGTGACTACCCCTACTATGGATAGGGGGCGCCGGATTAGAGTTACTGACTTTTTACATAAAGTGAGTGAGGTTGATGACATGGAGGCTTACATGACAACCTTTGAAAGGATTGCTACCCAAGAAGGATGGCCTCCAGGTCAGTGGGCTGGATTATTAGCCCCTTGCCTCAGTGGAGAATCCCAAAAAGCATATGATGATTTGCCTCTTAGCCAAGCACAAGACTATGACAGATTGAAAGCAGAAATCCTAACACAGCTTGGAGTTACACCTGCAGTGTGAGCCCAAAGATATAATGCCTAGGGTTGATGACCTAATAGAGAGATTAGGACAATCCAGATATCTGACTACATTAGATTTGACTAAAGGTTATTGGCAAGTTCCCTTAACAGAGCGGGCCAAAGAAAAAATTGCTTTTTCCACACCAGAAGGTTTATTTCACTATAAAGTCTTACCTTTTGGGTTGCATGGTGCACCTGCCACCTTTGAAAGAATGATGGATAGCATCCTTAGACCCCATAGTGAATACGCGGCTGCCTACATTGACCATGTGGTTATACACAGCACAGATTGGGAAACACACCTTCCCCGAGTTCAGGCAGTAATAAAGTCTATACGAGATGCAGGTCTAACTGCCAATCCATCCAAATGTACGATAGGTTTGGAAGAGGCTAAGTATTTGGGCTACACTATTGGGAGGGGTCTCCTGAAACCACAGAAAAGTAAGGTAGATGCTTTTTGGGATTGGCCACGTCCTGTGACAAACAAGTCAGGGCATTTCTAGGCTTAGTGGGCTACTACCGTAGATTCATACCTAACTTTGCTACAATCGCAAACCCGTTGACAGAGCTAACTAAGGCAAAAGGCCCTGTTATGATAAAGTGGACTCCCGAGGAAGAGAAGGCATTTAGTACCCTGAAGGAGGTTTTGTGTGCTGACCCAATTTTGGTTGCCCCAGATTTTACGAAATAATCCTCCTCAACCTATGGGACACATAGTATAAACTATGTAGACAATAGCAGAGGCTTGTGAAGGCCTTTTCTCCATGCATCAGAAGTTGAGCTCAGTTTGAACAATGAAAGAGAATACCCTGCACTCCAACCCTCTCTCAAATGGATAATTATGGTGATCCTCCTGACAGCCATGCTTTAGATTTTGATTTATGTTCTTCCAAAGCTAAAATCAAAGATTCCATCTAGTGCTGTTTTATGGCTCAGCTGTATTTTTAATTTTTATTTAATTTTAAGTGATTTCCCTATCCATATTTGTTTGCAGGGCACTTGCCCTACTCTTACCTCCATCTTACTTCCTTTTGCAGCCCTCTAGCCCTTTCCAGGACTTTTTTAGAGGCATTTTTGTGCCCAAAAGTTCGGGTCCCCATTTACTTCAATGGGGTTCGGGGTCTCGTTTGATCCCGATACCGGACTTTTTTACAAAGTTCGGCCGAACCCGCCGGACCCGAACATCCAGGTGTCCGCTCAACTCTATATATGATGTATGAAATGAATCAAAACCTATATAAAATATATGTAAAAAGTATGTGTGTGTGTGTGTGTGTGTGTGTGTATATATATATATATATATATATATATATATATAATATCTATCAATTAAATAAATCAAATTAATCACTGAGAGCATAAGGGTGTAAAGTATTTTTTAAAAATATATGCATTCCAGTTTTATCACACCTTCAAACAAAACAAAAAACTTATAAGAAAGTAGACACTAACAGCTATGTTTTATATAATAGCAGACATTAAGCCTTGGTTAAACAATATCTTGAAGGGTCAATTACAAAGATTAAGGAAGAATTGTAAAGATTACATTTTAGAAGAACATGCAGGTTTTCTAATAGAAAAATGTACGCAGAAAAAAACACCCTGAAAAATGATTACATAAGTTTCATATAGTATCTAGTGATGCACCGAATGGTTTGCTGGCGAATAGTTCCTGGCGAACATAGCATGTTCGCGTTCGCCACAGTGGGCGAACATATGCGCGGTTCGATCCGCCCCTATTCATCATCATTGAGTAAACTTTGACCCTGTACCTCACAGTCAGCAGACACATTCCAGCCAATTAGCAGCACACCCTCCCTAGCAGACCCTCCCACCTACTGGACAGCATCCATTTTAGATTCATTCTCAAGCTGTATGCTTAGTGAGAGGAGGGAAAGTGTAGCTGCTGTTGATTAGATAGGGAAATGCATAGCTAGGTTAGGGTATACAGTGTCCACTACAGTCCTGAAGGACTCATCTGATCTCTGCTGTAAGGACAGCACCCCAAAAAGCCCTTTTTAGGGCTATAACATCAGTCTGCTTTTTTTTTTTTCTGTGTAATGTAATTGCAGTTGCCTGCCAGCTTCTGTGTCAGGCTCACAGTGGATACTGTGCCCACTTGCCCAGTGCCACCACTCACTCACTGGTGTCACAACAGCGTGCATTTAAAAACCCAAAAACTTTTTTCACTGTTATAGATTGAATAGCAGTTAGTTGTCTCAAAGCGGGTGTGTCAGCCCTACAGCGTGTACTCTGCCAACCTCTGCCAGTTCACAGTGCCACTCATATCTGGTGTCACAGAAGCTTGCACGCATAGTACCACTAATCGAAAAAAAAATGACAGGCAAAGGCAGGCCACCCCGCAGGGGCCGTCGTGGTCGTGGTGCTGTGATTCCCTTTGGCCCTAGAATAATGCCCAGTTTTCAGAGGCCAGGTACCCTGAACTTGAAAAGTTCTGAGGACATAGTTGACTGGCTAACACAGGACACCCAATCTTCTACAGCTTCCGCTCGGAACCTTGACGCAACATCTTCCTCCAGCTTAGCTTCGGGCACCTCTCAAGATACCACTCACCCGCCTGCCGCCACCACCAACACTAGCACCACAGCCGCTTCACTTGGTATGTCAGAGGAGTTATTTACACATCTGTTTGAAGAAATGAGTGATGCGCAACCATTATTGACAGAGGATGTAGATAACAGGGATATGTCTCAATCAGGCAGCATTACACATGTACGGTGTGATGATGATGTTGTACCCGCTGCTGCTTCCTTTGCTGAGTTGTCAGATACAAGTGAAGCGGTTGATGATGACGATGCGTCCATGGATGTCACGTGGGTGCCCGCTCGGCAAGAAGAAGAACAGGGCGAAAGTTCAGATGGGGAGACAGAGGAGGAGGAGGAGGAGACGAGTTGGAAGCAGGGGGAGGTCGTCGAAGGAGCTAGTGGCACAGTCAGACAGCATGCATCGGCACCCGGGGTCAGCCCGACAGCACGCCAATCAACGCATGCTGTGTCCACCACCAGAATGCCGTCATTGCAGAGCTCAGCAGTGTGGAATTTTTTTGTGTGTCTGCCTCTGACAACAGCGATGCCATTTGCAACCTGTGCCAAAAGAAACTGAGTCGTGGGAAGTCCAACATCCACCTAGGTACAACTGCTTTGCGTAGGCACATGATCTCACATCACAGACGCCTATGGGATCAACACATGAGTACAAGCAGCTCGCCTACTCTAAGCCGCCAGCCTCCTCCTGGTCCAGCATCTTCAGCCACGTCAACCACTGCTGTCCTCCTTGTCCCTCTCAACCATCCGCCACTCCGCCTCCCGCCTTGAGCAGTTCACGCTCATCTTCCCACAGTCATGTGTCTGTCAAGGACATGTTTGAGCGTAAGAAGACAATGTCAGAAAGTCACCCCCTTGCCCAGCGTCTGACTGCTGGCTTGTCCGAACTATTAGCCCGCCAGCTTTTACCATACAAGCTGGTGGAGTCTGAGGCGTTCAAAAAATTTGTAGCTATTGGGACACCGCAGTGGAAGGTACCCGGCCGAAATTACTTTTCGCAAAAGGCAATCCCCAACCTGTACTCAATTGTGCAAAAGGAAGTAATAGCATCTCTGGCACACAGTGTTGGGGCAAGGGTCCATTCGACCACTGATACCTGGTCTGCAAAGCATGGTCAGGGCAGGTATATCACCTACACTGCGCATTGGGTAAACCTGCTGACTGCTGCCAAGCATGGAATGCATGGCTCTGCAGAGGAGTTGGTGACACCGCCACGACTTGCAGGCAGTCCTGCTGCCACCTCCTCTACTCCTCCTACTCCATCCTCTTCCATAACCTCCTCGGCTGAGTCCTCTTCTGCTGCTGCGTCTTGCTCCACATCAACGGCACCCCCCCAGCTCCCCAGGTACTATTCCACATCCCGGATACGGCAGTGTCACGCCGTCTTGGGTTTGACTTGCTTGAAAGCAGAGAGTCACACCGGACAAGCACTCCTGTCCGCCATGAACGCACAGGTGGAAAAGTGGCTGACTCCGCAGCGACTGGATATCGGCAAAGTGGTTTGTGACAACGGAACAAATTTGTTAGCGGCATTGAAGTTGGGCAAGTTGTCATATGTGCCGTGCATGGCACATGTGTGTAATCTGATCGCATAACGCTTTGTGCATAAGGCCAGGCTTACAGGACATCCTGAAGCAGGCCAGAAGGTGTGTGGCTACTTCAGACATTCCTACACGCTTTCGCGGCCTTCACGAAATGTATATATCCAGCGCGTAAACAACATGCCAGTGAGGCGCTTGATTTGCGACAGCCCGACACCTTGGAATTCAACACTCCTAATGTTCGACCGCCTGCTCCAACAAGAAAAAGCCGTTAATTAATATTTGTATGACCCGGGTGCTAGGACAGCCTCTGGGGAGCTGGGCATTTTTTTGCCACGTTACTGAACGCTCATGCGCAATGCCTGTAGGCTGATGCGTCCTTTTGAGGAGGTGACAAATTTAGTCAGTCGCACCGAAGGCACCATCAGTGACATCATACCATTTGTTTTCTTCCTGGAGCGTGCCCTGCGAAGAGTGCTGGATCAGGCCGTAGATGAGCATGAAGAGGAAGAGGAAGAGCTGTGGTCACCATCACC
>OW240922.1:49851431-49905502 GCA_933207985.1 Pelobates cultripes | reverse complement strand
TCTGTATGGACGAGAAAGTGTTTAGTTGGATCAGGAGAAGAAAGTACAGGTGATTTAATGAGCACCGTCTTGAGCTGTTGGAAGGCCTGTTCACATTCTGGGGCCCATACTACTATCTTGGGGAGGTTTTTACACGTTTCTATATGGCACTTACTGGGCTTTAGAGTCAGTCCGGACTCCCTAATCCGGTCTATTACGGCTCCTATGTGGGTCAGGTGTTCGGGCCAGGAGCAGCTAAAATGTCTATACCATCCAAGTAGGTGTGTATCAGTGTGTATCAGGGATCCTTAGGACAGGTGTCAATCCATATCTGCCAAGTGACCCTATGTAGGGGGAACAGTCTCTATTCTGCTCTGTGTCAGTGTGTATCATGGTCTCTCTGAGGACAGGTGTCAAATCCATATCTGCCAAGGTGACCCGATGTGGGAGGAACGTCCCTATTAGATCTGTGTCGAGGATCTGTGTCAGTGTGTATCAGGGATCCCTAGGACAGGTGTCAATCCATATCTGCCAAGTGACCCTATGTAAAAAAGGCCTGATGAGATGAGCTGCCTTGGGCTAAAAATAGTCCACACGCTGCTGTATTATAACTCTGAATGCCGGTTGACTTGCGTGACTTATCCACCACCAACTAGGGTTCAAGCCGCCAGTGTGTACTTTATAAATATAAAAGGAGGGCTGCGCCAGAATAAACAGTGTCCAGTATCAATAGTTATTGAAGATAAAAAGTCCGACCTAAAAAGGTATCCTCTCTGTCGTCTTTAGGTACAGGAACGCGAACTTCAGGTAATATATAAAAGATAAAAGGAGAGAACAAACGATGGTGCAGAATGTACGGTTCAAATGAAGTAAAAATTGATTAATGATAACGAACTCACAATTTCCAGAGCTTCTGTCCAGCTCTAGGGTAAAGCGCACACAGCGGTATAATCCCCGCTTATGGGATTTATGATGGGTTCGTCAGGGTATCCAAAACTCAAAGGAAACAGAAACAGCCAAATAGTGCTCTCTGTATAACTGTATATTATAAAAGAGAATTAAAAAAAACGTACTTACAAGTACAGAGCAGACCAACTGCTCTTTGATGTCAGCGCTGGTGGAATAATCCCCACCTATGGATTTCTTTGGTTGTCAGGAACTTGTAGAGGTAGTATTAAAATCGGAATAGAGTGTATATAAAATATAACAATGAACTAAAACAATAAATAGCCAGGGTACATGTATAAATAAAAGTAGTTGGGACTATCAGTTAACCAAAAACTTTAATATTTATTATACAAAATTAAATTTCCATAACGCGTTTCATCTAACAGACTTTATCAAATGGAATAAAGTCTGTTAGACGAAACGCGTTATGGAAATTTAATTTTGTATAATAAATACTAAAGTTTTTATTAAAGGATTTCTGCCCTTTATGGATTAAAACCAGACTCTGTATCAACTGTGTAATTTTCCATGGGAGTTTTGCCATGGATCCCCCTCCGGCATGCCACAGTCCAGGTGTTAGTCCCCTTGAAACAAGTTTTCCATCCCTATTGTGGCCAGAAAGAGTCCCTGTGTGTTTTAAAATTCGCCTGCCCATTGAAGTCAATGGCGGTTCGCCCGGTTCGCCGGTTCGCGAACATTTGCGGATGTTCGACATTTGCGAACCAAAAATTTCGGGTTCGCGACATCACTAGTTTTAATATTGTTTATTTAGTCATGCATATCTAGGTAGTTTGGAGTACTGCAGTCAGCTGCATACATCTTGGCCATTTATATATGTCTAAATTTCCAATGTTTTACATATATAGTATTTAGTTTTGTCTCCTCTTGTTTTGCCTTATATATCTAGTCTTGTTTTATTTTATGTTCCCAGTCCATGTACAGTCCTGTCCTAAACATAGAAACATAGAAACATAGAATGTGACGGCAGATAAGAACCATTCGGCCCATCTAGTCTGCCCAATTTTCTAAATACTTTCATTAGTCCCTAGCCTTATCTTATAGTTAGATAGCCTTATGCCTATCCCATGCATGCTTAAACTCCTTCACTGTGTTAACCTCTACCACTTCAGCTGGAAGGCTATTCCATGCATCCACTACCCTCTCAGTAAAGTAATACTTCCTGATATTATTTTTAAACCTTTGTCCCTCTAATTTAAGACTATGTCCTCTTGTTGTGGTAGTTTTTCTTCTTTTAAATATAGTCTCCTCCTTTACTGTGTTGATTCCCTTTATATATTTAAATGTTTCTATCATATCCCCCCTGTCTCGTCTTTCCTCCAAGCTATACATGTTAAGATCCTTTAACCTTTCCTGGTAAGTTTTATCCCGCAATCCATGAACCAGTTTAGTAGCCCTTCTCTGAACCCTCTCTAAGGTATCAATATCCTTCTGAAGATACGGTCTCCAGTACTGTGTACAATACTCCAAGTGAGGTCTCACTAGTGTTCTGTACAATGGCATGAGCACTTCCCTCTTTCTACTGCTAATACCTCTCCCTATACAACCAAGCATTCTGCTAGCATTTCCTGCTGCTCTATTACATTGTCTGCCTACCTTTAAGTCATCAGAAATAATCACCCCTAAATCCCTTTCCTCATATGTTGAGGTTAGGACTCTATCAAATATTCTGTACTCTGCCCTTGGGTTTTTACGTCCAAGATGCATTATCTTGCACTTATCCACATTAAATGTCAGTTGTCACAATTCTGACCATTTTTCTAGTTTACCTAAATCATTTGTCATTTGGCTTATCCCTCCTGGAACATCAACCCTGTTACATATCTTAGTATCATCAGCAAAAAGACATACCTTACCATCAAGACCTTCTGCAATATCACTAATAAAAATATTAAAGAGAATGGGTCCAAGTACAGATCCCTGAGGTACCCCACTGGTGACAAGTCCAAGCTTCGAATATATTCCATTAACTACAACCCTCTGTTGCCTGTCACTCAGCCACTGCCTTACCCATTCAACAATATTTGAATCCAAACTTAAAGATTGCAGTTTATTGATAAGCCTTCTATGTGCAACAGTGTCAAAAGCCTTACTGAAATCTAGGTAAGCAATGTCTACTGCACCACCCTGATCTATAATTTTAGTTACCCAATCAAAAAAATCAATAAGATTAGTTTGGCATGATCTCCCTGAAGTAAATCCATGTTGTCTCTGATCTTGAAATCCATGTGTTTTTAGATGTTCATCAATCCTATCCTTTAACATGGTTTCCATCACTTTCCCCACTACTGAAGTAAGGCTTACTGCTTACTAGGCTTACTGTCCTGCCCATGTTCTGTTAATGTTTCCCTTTTGTATTGTGTACATGTTCTGGGTTTTGCTTTCTATCCTTCTCTGTTTCTGGGTTCTACACGTTTGGCTTGTTTGGTGCCTATTCTAGTCTTATCTTGTTTCTAGTACTGGATGCATCTCAGCATTCATCGGCTCCTTGCATCCATATAAGCTGCAACAGGGTTGGTATGTGGTGCTCAACACCAGGGGGCGTGCGGTTACCCTGCACCAGACCCTACTTTTCCACTACCATGTTGAAGACTCCATATCAACTACATTAGGCACAGGGGTCCCGGTCTTGGGACAGCCACCCGTGACAATACCATGTTTATTGGTATCGATGGAAAGTTGTATGCCAACTCGAAGTCCCACCTCTGTGATAGGGCATCCTGTGCTTCTGCCTGGGTGTCTTTCCATCTCGAGAAGAACCTGGGAGTTTGTGAATTCCTTGATGAGGCCATCAGATCAATTTGTGGCATTGGGTCTATGCTTGCCCTGCTTAGGAAGTCTGCTAAAGTATTTATTCCTGGGAGATATACTGCTTTCATATTTTTCAGGTGAATAATGGGCCATTTTATGATTGCTTGCAATTGGAAAAGTAGCTGATCGCTCTTTGTGACTCCTTGGTGATTCAAGTATGCAGCAAGCACCCTGTTGTCTGTTCTCATCAGTAATCTCTTCCCCTTTAGGTGGATGGCGAATTATAAAATCGCCTTGAAAACTGCTCACATTTCTAGGATGATGGAGTGGAAGAATCAGATATGATCATTCCATAAGCCATGACATTTTGTGCGATCAGCTGTTGTATGCACTTCTTCATTGCATTCTGTTTTATACCTTTGGATACCTTTGACCAATGAAATAGATAATTTCTTAGGAATTCTTCGAATCCCATTTGTCTTTTATAAAATTTGCCCATATTGGAAAGAACTGTTTCAGACGGCCTCCTACTATTCCAGTATGGGTGATCCGACCTTAATAATGGTTTTGTGCTTTGGCGAGCTTCTCTTCCTCTGAATCCTCTATTGGAAGAGGAAGATTGAAATATCCACTGTGAAGATCTAACATTCCCTTTCAGGCTTGTGTGACCTGCTCTCTCGAAATGACCTTTCTCTGTTTCACTTGTCTCTGTAAGATGTATTGTAGGGACCTCTAGTTGACTGAGGGAGAAAAGCTTTCTTCCCATCAGTGGCCCTTTGAATGGTGTCATCTAAGACTTTTACAAATAGCCTCTCCCCTTAAAGGGTAAGGTGCAAAGACCTGGCTTTGGAGGCGTAGTCTGCTCCCCAAGAGTAAAGCCATAGCACTCTTCTAGTCGCTACAGATAATGCTTTAGTAACGTCTAGGGCAGATTCTGACATGAAGTCTGTTGCCAGTGTGAGGTCTTTCAGGGATTCAATCAAATTCTCTCTGCTTATGCCACTGGGTATATCTTCTTCTAGGTTTTCAATCCAGATCTTCTCATTTCTGGCCACTGATGTTAGGGCTGCTGCATGGTGTAATCTCATTGCCAATATTGCCAAATATTGTTTGACCAAATTTGAGTCCATTCTTTTTTTCCATTGGCTTTTTTAGATAAGCCATACAATCTATGGGAAGAATGGTTTTCTTCGCTAAACTGTTTCACAGCAGCATAAATTTTAGGGATGGTTTCCCAGTTCTTCACTTCTTCTGATGACAAGGGATACATTATTTATACTTTTGTTTGTAGGTATAGTCTCTTTTCCCTTAGTTAGGGGGATAAAGCAGACTTCTACATTATTATCTTGCTCATATTCCATGCTGTGGTTCTCCTCCTGGTATAACCATATTATACATGGTGGTAGTATGTCCAGAAATAAAAACTCATGCTGCAGCCGCCCGAGCGCTCTGTAGAGAGCCTCAGGCGGCTGCAGCTTTGCCCGGGCGGTGCGTCCATGAGGGCGGACCGCACCGCCCAGGCGCAGCCTGAGGAGAGAGGCTGACAGGAGGGAAGCACTCAGCGCTCCCTCCTGTCAGCTTCCTTTGCTGTAGCGTGGCCGAGCCCTGCAGCATGGTCCGACGGGTACAGAGAGCAGCTGAGTGTGCACTTCCTGTTAGTCCGGCCTGGTACAGGAAACAGATGCTCCCTGTACCAACGGACTATACTGGGCTCGGCCACGCTACAGGGAGGTAGGGGGGAAGGGGGGTGAGAGAGAGAAAGGGGAGGGGGGGTGAGAGAGAGAAAGGGGAGGGGGGGTGAGAAATTGGAGCGGGAGGAGAGATTGACATTCATCACATACACACAATGCACCCCTTGCTCACAGAAAAACACACAATCCATTACACACACAGACACACATACACAAGCAATGCAACCCTTACACACGCAGAAACACACAATGCACCCCTTACACACATTCAATGCATCCCATACATACACAGAAACACACCTTGCAGCCCTTACACATACAAACACAATTTTACACAATGCATTCCTTACACACATATCAGGACATCCCCTACACCCTCCACCCCCTGTGAACAAACTCATTGGACCCTGGTGGATCCTGGGACCCAGACCTTGAGCTGTGTAAAGGACCCCCAAAAAATGGAGCTGCTTCCCGTTCTCCCAGAACATTGATTTTTGTGACCACAGTTACAAACCGCCTCCAGAGAGCCTGTTCTGCACCAGACCCAGGCCCGGACTGGCCATCGGGCACACCGGACAAATGTGTATGCAAGGCCGGCACTATCCGAGCGCCGGCCCCGCTGTCTTCCATGGAGGGCGGTGGGGAGATCAAAGATCTCCCTCACCGGCCCATTTAAACAGACCTGCGGCTGGGGAGGGAGGGAGAGGACCCGGCGGAGCTCTATCTTGTAGCTCCGCCAGGTTCCTCTCGCGAGATCCGGTGCGTTGCCATAGCAACACCCCGATCTCGCGAGAGTGAACTCTAGCTCTCAGACTAGAGTTCACTCACCACTGGACCACCAGGGATGATGTCACCGTGCCGGTCCCCCTCTCCCAGACACCACATGCCTGTCCCCCCTCCCAGGCTAAAGGTAAGAGGGAGGGGGGGGATTTAATGCCTACTTAGTGTTTTTTTTATTTCTTTATTTACCCCCCCAACACACATTTATACACAGCACTCTCACACATCACACTATGCACTCTCACACACATCATACACAGCACTCTCACACTCAGCACTCACACACACATCATACACAGCACTCTCACACACATCATACACAGCACTCTTACACTCAGCACTCTCACACACATCATACACAGCACTCTCACACTCAGCACTCTCACACACATCATACACAGCACTCTCACACTCAGCACTCGCACTCTCACACACATCATACACAGCACTCTCACACACATCATACACAGCACTCTCACACACATCATACACACACATCACACTCTGCACTCACACACATCATACACAGCACTCTCACACATCACACTCTCACACACATCATACACAGCACTCTCACACACATCATACACAGCACTCTCACACTCAGCACTCACACACACATCATACACACAGCACTCTCACACATCATACACAGCACTCTCACACATCATACACAGCAGCACTCTCACACTCTGCACTCTCACACACATCATACACATCACTCTCACACACATCATACACAGCACTCTCACACTCTGCACTCTCACACACATCACACTCTGCACTCTCACACACATCACACTCTGCACTCTCACACACATCACACTCAGCACTCTCACACATAACACACACAGCACTCTCACACTCAGCATTCACACACAACAAACACATCACTCTCACACACAACACACACAGCACTCTCACACACATACACAGCACTATCACACACAACACTCTGACACACAGCACTCAGCACTCTCACACATCACTCTCAAACACATAACACTCAGCACTCACACTCAGCACTCACAACACTCTCACACACATCATACACAGCACCCACACACACAGCACCCTCACACAAATCAATCACATACAGCACCCACACATACAGCACCCTCACACAGCACCCACACCTCACACACAGGATCCATCACACACACATACTGCACCCCTCACATACACACACAGCCCCCCGATACACTGCATCACACACATACACAATACTTCCAAACATATTTATATAATATATATACACATATAAATATACACAGCACCCCTCACAGACACACACACACACACACAGCACCCCTAAACACATTTTATTCCAGACACACACTAGATCCTCTACCCAACTCTGGATCATCTACACACATACACACACTAGATCCCTATATACACTCTGAATCCATTATATACGCACGCTCACTAGATCTCCTATACATATTCTGGGTCCTTGAAACACACACACACACTCTGGATCCCCTATACGCACACTAGATTCCTTGTAAGCAAACACATACTACATTCCCTGAACACACACTCTACAAACACTACATCACCTACACACACACACACACACACACACACACACACACACACACTATAGCTTGTATACACACACTTGCTACATCCCCTAAACACACATTCTCTAAAGCCCCTAGCCACATATGCATTACATTACACCACAAACACAACACGACTAAAACCGACCTTATTACACAATACCACACCACGACCAGCTCACTCTGCACACACGCAATACCCCAAGCAGGCTCTAAACACATGTACAATACTCTTTCCTGGCCCTTTTGTCTCCTGGTATCCATTTATAGAGACACCAGAGACAAGTTGCAAGGAAACACAGTGCAAGCATGTTATTACATTTGCTTGCACTGTGCAGAACAAATACAGGGCTTTTTTTCTCATGCTAGAGCTCTTCAGCAGAGCTCTGTGCATGGTCTGCCCTGGAAGAGCATTGAACCAACATGCTCACTTTGAGAGGGGGCGTGTTTGTCATGAGTGATGACAAAACACACCCTCTCTGCCCCGCCCCCTTCTTAGTGGGCCGCTGTGATAAAAAAATGCCCAGGCCGAATTCTTTTCCCAGTCCGGCCCTGACCAGACCAGTGGAGCCAGACTGCAGCTATAGCCCATCATCATCCTCATCTGGTTGTAAGTAGGCAATCTAGTATATTATTCGTGGCACTAAGCTCTAATTTACCTCACATTAAAGAAACACTATAGTCCCCAGAACCACTTCAGCAATGTAGTGGTTCTGGTGTCTATAACCTGTCCCTGCAGGCCTTTTAATGTAAACACGGCGACACTGCAGCACTGGCGTTAGTTAACATGGCAAATCCTTATGGGTGAGGCATTGTGATGTCACATGGGGGGCGGCAAACTTTACTTTTGCCTAGAGCGGCAAAAATCCTTGCACCGGCCCTGGCTGGAGGGGGCTGTGTGAGCTGTGGCCGCACAGTGTCCCATGGTAGTTAGGGTGCCGTGCGGCCAGTACAGCTCACACAAGCAAACAGCTGATAAACTGGCCGCACGGAGGAAATGTGTATGTGTGACTGTCTGCCTGTGACTGTAACTGAGTGTGTGACTGTCTGTCTGTAACTGAGTGTGTGACTGTCTGCCTGTAAATGTGTGTGTGGGGCTGCAGGGATTTTGTAGAAGGGGGCGGGGGTTTTGTATTGGGACAGGAGTCTTTATAAGGGGGGATAAGCAGGGGATTTGTGGAAGGGGGTTGCGGGGGTTTTGTAGACAGGGCAGTACAGGATTTGTAGAAGGGGCAGGACAGAGGTTTTGTAGGAGGGGCGGGGCAGGACAAGGGTTTTGTAGGAGGGGCTGACAGCGGTTTTGCAAAGTTTACAAATTGTTAAAAAAAAGAAAGAAAACCTTTAACATTTTTTACAGGTTTTTTTTTTTCTTTTTTTGGTGGGGGGGGGTGCCAAGCACAGGATCCGCCCCAGGTGCCAAATGCTCTAGGTACGCCCCTGCTTGGGTGTTCCATTAACAATAACTTCACGTATAATAATATAAATTGATAACTCACAATCATGTTAGCTATGTGACCATGTAACTTTGGGTCATTAAAATAAACTTGTCATGAAAAATATGAATTGGTATCATTATAAAGGGGATGCAAGTTAATTTGTAGATTACGCTATGTAGTTTAATCACTTAAAGC
Source organism: Pelobates cultripes (assembly GCA_933207985.1). Lineage (NCBI taxonomy): Eukaryota > Metazoa > Chordata > Amphibia > Anura > Pelobatidae > Pelobates > Pelobates cultripes. The sequence continues at coordinate 49,896,139 of OW240922.1, read as the reverse complement.
TGGAAGCAAATGTACATGTTCTGATCAAAATAAAACCTGGAATTTAACTATATGTCTGTTAAACCATAATTTACCTCTTTCATATTAAAAGGGATACTAAAGTCACCAGAAAAAATACAGCTCATTGTATTTGTTCTGGTGAGTAGAATTATTCCCTTCAGGCTTTTTGCAGAAAACAGTCTTTTCAGAGAAAATTCTGTTTACATTACAGCCTAGTGATAACTCCACCGGCCACTCCTCAGATGGCTGCTAGAGGTGCTTCCTGGGGCAGTGCTGCACAGTGTAAAGCACTGCAATCAGAGGTGTATTCTGGTTTTGTTCTGCTGTAGGCATGACAAAATTCGGACACCCCCCCTCCTCCAAATTTCTCTTCCTAAAAGACACACACCCTCACTTATACATGCACTGACATACACTCACTTACAGATACAGTCATTGTCACACACACTGTTTAACCCCTTAAGGACACATGACATGTGTGACATGTCATGATTCCCTTTTATTCCAGAAGTTTGGTTCTTAAGGGGTTAAACAATACACACTTTCACTGAAACATACTCATTCACAGTTACACACACACACACACACTCACTGACTGACACCCATTCACCGACACACATGCACACTTACTGACAGAAATGCATACAGACTCACTCAGTGTCAGGCGCACACACACTGGGACACACTAACTGACAGATACACACTGACAAACAGATATCCAACACTCACTGACAGACATAAATGCACTCAGAGTCAGACACACACATTTACACACACATTGACTGAAATACACTAGCTGACAGACATTGAATTCCTCTCATTTTATATATACAGATCTTGAGTTGTGTTATTTTAGTGGATACAATTTATGTGCCCACTATCTGCACACATCGGCTGTGGGTACCTGGTGAATAGAAAAAACATTATATCTGAATTATCCCCTGAACCCCTGTTAATCAATATAGACTGGTACGTGGCAATAAGTGGTATCTCTGCCAAAAAAAAATACCCAAAAAAATAAAATTACAAGCAAGCACTCAACATGACTATTTTATTAATTAACAAAGGTATTCAATACAGCATTGATCGTCATTGTTTCAGTAGATTCAGAGAAGGCTTAAGGACGGAATCTGGATCATGCTGACCTCATCGTTAGCCAATCATTGCATAGCGCTCGCACTGCTTTGTAGGATTCTTCCTTTGTAGTACTTCCACGGTGCAAGCATCCTTATCATACTTGACAAAACATTCATTTTCATCATAGTTGACAGGTTCAAAATGACTGGAACATAATAGAAATATTAAATATCAAAAGTGAGATATAGTCAAACTACTTGTTTAATTATGTATCCTGAACACACTAACCTACATTTTCTATTATTACTTACCGCTATCATATTTATCACTCTTTGCCATATGTGACTGTTAGCTGACTTATATTTACCACTATTGAAATATTAAACCCCAAATCCATCATTACTTAAAATAAAAAAGCAAAATGCATGCATGAATGCAGTACACATGTGGCTCTTTGCAATGGCGCTCTTCAATATCTTAGAAACATATTCACAAAATTATTATTTTTATAAATATTCCATGACACAATAGAAATAGCAATTATTGCTCTAGCACGATGTGACTGCTATGGACACAGCAGAAACTCAAAGACCGCAACTTTAATAAATAAAAAATATTCTCTGTTTTTATTCAAATGCCACATGACAAATACATGCAGGGCTGCCATGAGAAATGTTGGGGCCCTTACACGGCTCAAGGCCTGGGCACCCAGGGTTCACTTCCAAGTCCTCCCACAAGTATATGTAAAGTCGATGCAGTGTGTGTTTATAGTGGATGCAGTGTGTGTGTTTGTGTGTGTGTGTGTAGAGTGGTTGCAATGTGTGACTGGAGAGTGGATGCAGTTTGTGTGTGTGTGTGTAGTGGATGCAGAAAGAGTATGTGAGGAAAGTTGATGCAATGTGTAGTGGATGCAGTCTTTGTATAGTGGATGTAGTGTATGTGTTTGTTTAGTGGATGCAGTGTCTGTATTTGTGTAGTGCATGCAGTCTTTATGCAGTGGATGTAGTGTGAGTGTTCGTGAATTGGATACCGTGTGTGTTTGTGGTGTTGGATAAAGGCTGTGGGGAGGAGCAGGTTTTTTTAAAATGTATAATAATGTAAGTTTATGTCCCCTCCCTGCCTCTTACCTGTGGCCGGGGGAGGAGGACGCTAGATGCTGACTGGGTCTAGAACACCCAATTGTTCCTAAGCAAATATATTCATATGAGATAATAAAACCTATTGGGTGTGTATCACCTACCGGGATATTTACTAGAATAACTGAACTACTTGTTGAGGACGTGATGACGTGAGACGCACGTGCAACAACCAGGGCGCGGATAGGAAGTCAGACGCGGCAGATGACAGGAGTGTTCCCTGATGGTAAGGCAGATGCAAAGTGACGTGGTGGAGGTAAAAATCATTGCAGGCAGTTGAGCTAAGCCTGAAAGGAGACAGGAGTGTTCCCTGGTGGACGGTGAGGCAGACACGAAGTGATGCCATGGAGGTGAAAACCATTGCAGTGGAACTGAAAGGGGGAGGCTGACTGGATAAACGTATACAATGGTATACGAATCGCATGCTGAGAGCAGGGGGAAAAGCTGAAGACCCCCAGAGAATGTAGATATAAATTAATTAATTGCTTATATATTTTAAAAAATAGAAATAGTAGTAATAGTACACAATATATATGATAATACTGTTTAAATTAAGAATGATAGGATGTAACGGCACAATATAATACAGAGAATATCACAATGAGATGGTGCAATATATAATTACTGATGAAACTATTATAAAACTAATATTATAGTGCATAATTTAAGATACTTTACAGTATAGATTAAGCCCTTAAGGACGGCGGGCATGCTATGCCGTTCTTGGAGACCCAGCTCTAAACACCAGGGGCGGCATAGCATGTCCCCGCCGTCCTATGTACTTACCCACTTGCTAGCAATCCCACGCCAGCGATCGCGGTGGGGGGACTCACCTGGCATTCCAGGGAGTACCCATGCTGCCATTCCGGTCCTCCTGGGCCATGTGATTGCGAGGTCCTTGTGAGGATCTCACGATCACATGGACGGCATAGCCATCCACTGCAGTGCCAGCAGGGAGAGTGCCTGCTGCCTGAAAAAAGTTAAAATAAAGTTTAAAATAAAATTATATATACTTAGACATATATATATATATATATATATATATTTTTATATATATATATATATATATTTATTTATTTATTATACAAAAATAATGTCTGAAGCCTATAGTTATTTAAGTCTAAAATATGATAATAAACATCAGGATATCAGGGGAAAATGGGGTAAAATTTTGCAGATGGAATTCCATTCCAAAGAATGATCTGAGGCATTAAAAATATATAATGAATCTATTCTGGGTTTGTAAGTACCCTATTTCCCTTTCTATTATATACACATCCAGCCTACGTTATTGCACCAGAGGTATTTCCCTTTATACATTCCAGAATATAAGAAAGGAAGAGTTAAAAGAAGGGATAAGAGTCACCTCTACGGACTCTGAAAGTGCTTCAATTGAGCTATACCCTTTTAGCTCCTAAAAGTGTGAGTGGGACCTTTGTATATTTCTACCACACCTTTTATTATTACAGATTTGCACTATGGTTGTATTTTTCTGTTTATGCTTTTAGGAAATTCCTATAAAGGATTATTGTGAACTATATAAACAGAAGGTATTTTTTCAGTGTTCTGGTGTTCATCACGGGGCATTATTTCTCCACTTTGGTATATAGCGCTTCACCCATACACTGGTCTTTAATCTATTCATAGCACTAATATTTTGGAAAACCAATTAAAACTGATACAATTTTTGTATTCTGTTCCTGCCAGGCTGGCTACGTTTTTGAATACTTATAGGTCTAAATGTTGGAGATGTAGGAAAGCCGGGGGATTATCTTCATATTTGGTGGAAGTGTAATATAATCAAAAAGATGTGGGATATGGTTTTTGAAAAATTATATTTGATTGGCAATGTTATTATTGAGCTGAAACCTGAAATTGCGTTCTTGCATCTAAAATGGCCAAGGCTAAATAAAAATCAGACCCAGTTGATATTTCGCTAAAATATTAATAGCTAGAAAATGGGATAAAATAGATGACATTTAGTGACCACAACTGTGTGAACAGATACTCTTTCAGTGCAGAATGGAACATGGACTGTTTTGGACAAGCGTTAAAGCAAGACAGGAAAGCAGTATTCTTAAAAACTTGCAAAGTATTATTGAAAGTACTTTTTAATAAAAAATTTTTTATAAAAGTTGTTGGTTTTTTTTCTGTTTATATTATCAATGGGTAACATCTCGCGTCCATCCAGGTAAAAATGGTGTATAATTGAATTTATGTTATATGTGTATATGAGTTTATAATATGAATAAGCGAAATACATTGTGTACAATTTAATATCAATGTCATGTGAAACTCATATGTGATTTAATAGAACAAAAAAAAATAACTGAACCACTACTACTCTACATTTTACCTAAAGGAGGACCACCATTGTTTGGTGGATCCTGGATCAAAGCTATAGGCATGCAAAAGTTACCACAAATGGTTACCTCTTACTAAACTAATAGACCACAATAACAATTCATATTCTACTTGGATTGAAACACTAAACCAAAAGTATAAAACTGTATTTGTTGGAACACTAGGTTTAGTCAAAGGCAAGCAAATTTGACTTCACGTAAAGGCAAATGCTATTAAAACATTTTGTACATCAAGAATTGTACCTTTTGCACTGAAAACTAAAATTGAAGCAGATCTGAAAGAATTAAATCAAGGCACTATCATTCTGGTTTACAAAAGGGAGATTTCAATTTTGGGGGAGCTTTCACCGTGGCAGTTAACCCAATAGGTTGCTGATCAATATCCTTTACCACAGATCGTAGAATTGTTTAATGCACTTGCAGGTGGAGAAAAATTAGCAAAACTGACTAACATCAAACACACTTAAAGTTGGAGGTACATCCAGACTCAAGGTACTTGTTAACTTTGTCAACACTTACAAAAGGACTTTTTCCGTATATGTGGATGGTGTTTGGAATTGCCCCAGCACCTTCTGTATGTCAACACACCCATTACATGTTAGATGACATCCCTATTACTGGTGAAAATGATGTAGCTCATAAAGCGAATATCGAACATGTTATACAATTCCCACAGGAATTCAGATTTAAAGTAAACATACAGAAATTTGAGTTCTTACATGACAGTTTGAAGTATTGTGCGCATGCTGTGGAAAATAATGGTGTCCACACAGCTAAGGAAAAGGTGAAAGGGCTAGTTAATGCTTCCACACCTGTCAATGTATCTCAGCTACATCTCAATTATTATCACTGATTCTTACCGAATTTGTCTCACTTTATACATGCACTGCACGGTCTTTTAGATAGTAAAATATCATGTGCAAAGGCATTTGAGTTCTCCAAACAACTTTTTGTGGAATCAAGGCTCCTTGCCCACTATGACTTTAAGAAACCTTTGGTACTAACCTATGATGCTTCCCCATATGGTTTGATTGCAGTGCTTCCACACATTATGCTTGATGGTTCTGAATGTCCTGTGTCCCTTGCATCCAAATCTCTGGCTTAGAAAAATTATGACGCGATTGATCAGGAAGCTCTTGCAATAATTTGGGTTGTGAAGATATTTCACATTTATATTTATGGCAGACATTTTACTATAATCGTGGATCATAAACCACTATTGTCCATTTTATACCCTCAGAAGGGTATCGCTAACACAACAGCGATTTGACTCCTCTTCAGCAGTTGAATCTAAATTCCAAGGTGATTGCTACTTATACATGCTTGTATTCTAGGTTTCAGGAGATTAAGTCTTTTTTTCAAAGTGGGTGACCTAAAGTAGTTCACGCTGATTGTGGCGAAAGTGACCTTGCCACTGGTTTTTGGAGAGGCCTGGGACTATGGGCCCTGTGATAACCCATGTTCAAAAGTACTGTTTCTGCCCCTTGGACTTTTAACTGGAACAGATTCAAACATGTGGCTGTGGCAATCTTAAATTGTCCAGCAGTGTTTTGTTGTCGAGTTTATGGAACTGTTTTGGGCATGGGACCATGTGCACGGTGGGGCAAAAATAAGACTTCCAGGAAATTCCTGAACCCCTGAACCGATCTGGGTGATTTTTGTATATGTTGTTCATCCAGATCGGTGATCACTTTTGTGGGGATATGTTGTATTTTGGAGTACTTTTTGGGGTTTGTAAAAATGTATGTTTTTTTCAACTTACAGTTAGTCCATTGTCTACGTTAATTATATCACAGACGGAGGAGTGGGATTATTTGTAAAACTATGTTTTTCTTGGTTTATGTTCCTTTTGTCCCTGTTTTCCATCAGGTCCAGGGGGTGTGCCTCTGGCCTGAAAAACTGTATATATTCCAGGCTGCGGCAATAAACCTTCTGTTCTACTTAACCCTCAATCTAAAGTCCTTTCTCTTATTGGGTGGAATCTGCTACAAGGGATTGCTATGCTCTTCATACTCGCTTGAATATTCACTAAGCTCTTGTAAGAGCTTGTTCCTGCTTCACTCTCTGGGAAAAGAGAAGTTTACCCACTGGATCCTGGAGCCTTGTCGTAGGTCCAGGGTGGGTAGGAGACAGCGAGACCCCAACCAAGCTGCAGCGGTTCGTGGGGTCTTCAGTGTTTATGATGTCAAGTGGAGTGCTTGGAGCCCTTGTGAAGCACTAGGAGCATCCATCAATGGAGGTACCCAGTTGGGGTGCCAGGTGATCCGTTACACTGATATTCCACCCTGTTTTTCCAAGACAACTCAAATTGTAAAGACTGAGGCTGTCTTTTCTGTGGTTCACAAGTAATAAATCCTACTTGGCTGCAAACGTAAGCTCTAAAGTTACTACACAGCTCACATCAGGCTATAGTAAAAATGAAGCAAAGATCATGGGAATATATTGGGTGGCCTGCATTGAATACAGATATATCTTCTCGTGTAGCTGCTTGCAATGCATGTGCACAGATTCACGGAATCTGACCAGGGATTCCTGCAAGGCTTGGCCATTACCAACTGATTCTTGGACAAGAATCCTGATTTTGCAGGATCAGTGGATGGATGAATGTATTTTGAAGCTGTGGATGCTCTCTGTGTAACCAAAAGGGGTTTGAATATCAAGTACTGCAACAGAACAAACCAGCGTCATACTTTCCAGTTCGTATGCAAGATTGGACTACCTAAAGCAATGGTGCACAATTTGCATCACAGGAACTTTTCGTGATTCAAATAATATCCTACACTGTAAGACTCTTCATATGTATGAGCCTTTAATCAACAATGAATACCAAAAAGGAAGGAAGCTGAAAAAGGGAAACTCGAGGAAGGGGGTAACCCTAGATACTAAAATTAGTGGAAGAAAAAAAGAAACGAGTACCCTTAAAATATAACTTTTATTAAATGTCATCAGATAAAAAAGTACTGCAAGTGTATTCCAAAATTAAATGAAATTTCAAAGTAAAATGCAAATATCTTGATATTTCTACCCTTAAATGAGCTAGATACCTAACTGATTGAATATATTAATAAAATCAAAATCAAAAGATGAGGTTCTGTTCAAAAGTTTTCAGAAACCTGCATCAAAACAAGTTTTGCAAGTTCACGAGTGCTCCAGAATCATGGGGCTGTAGCTTAGTATAATGAACCTGTTAAATACAATGTATCTTAACTGTCATCTGCCTAAGATAAACAGAGAATATTGTTTTCTCTTGATTCATGTGCACGTCTAATAAAGGTTAGCTATATAGACCTAAAGTCACTCAGCATATATCTATATTACTGCTTCATTAAGCCATCAGATACAATTATTCTTTCTCGTGAGTGTTGGATACACTGACACGAGTAAGAGCAAATAAAGCATGTAACACTGTAGCTAAATAAGCCCTAATCAGACTTGTCACATAGATACAAAATTGCAGACTAGCGCTGCCAGTAATTCCTAATATTGTTTGCGAAAAGCTAGGGTGATAAAGTGCTCCCGAAGTCTCGAGACCTCAATGTAAATGGTCTTTCATGAGTAGCCTCGGGACAATGGTCTCCCCTGAGATGATGAGCTGAGGCGAAACGCGCTCGTCAGGGGAGACCGTTGTCCCGAGACTACTCATGAATCTGATTAGGGCTTATTTAGCTACAGTGTTATGAGAAAGAATAATTGTATCTGATGGCTTAATGAAGCAGTAATATAGATATATGCTGAGTGACTTTAGGTCTATATAGCTAACCTTTATTAGACGTGCACATGAATCAAGAGAAAACAATATTCTCTCTTTATCTTAGGCAGATGACAGTTAAGATACATTGTATTTAACGGGTTCATTATACTAAGCTACAGCCCCATGATTCTGGAGCACTCGTGAACTTGCAAAACTTGTTTTTGCATACATCTTTTGATGGAGGTTTCTGAAAACTTTTGAACAGAACCTCATCTTTTGATTTTGATTTTATTAATATATTCAATCAGTTAGGTATCTAGCTCATTTAAGGGTAGAAATATCAAGATATTTGCATTTTACTTTGAAATTTCATTTAATTTTGGAATACACTTGCCTTTAATCAACAGTTTGGACAATTTGTACAAACTCTGAAATGTAATTTAGTTGTCACTCACAAAGCAAAATTTATTCCAGAGACACTTTCCATTTTTTTTAAATTTAACTGTTGGAACACACCATGTCCTACAATTGTGTTAATGTTTGTAAGAAGCTAGAGAACTCCTCTTAATCAAGTTTGGCCAGAACATCCTAAAGAGAGTTTGAACACTTCTAGTGTTCCAGAGTTATACATTCATATATATTATTGATTAGAAACTACCATGGGCAGGATAAATGGATTCTAACGATCATAATACAAGGCATTGGTAACAGAATGTTCAATAGATATGATATACATTTCTACCAATTAAAATACAATCCCAGGATTCATATACCAGAGTATGGTGTCCACCAGAGTGACATAAGGATGAAAATACTATGTCCAAATAGGATACAGAACAGCATCAGAATGATATCATTCAGCAACAAAATGCACAACCATTGTTGACTCACAACCATTGGTTATTCCTCCAGACACCAGATTCCTGCAACCACCTCTGAACCAAATACTCTACGACCATCTAAGCAAAGAAGACCACCCTCAATATGTCCATGTAAATTTGGATCACACCCTGGATTACATGAACGTTAACTATACAGATGAACTGTTCTAGTTTACGTTTGAGTTACTGTTTTATATATATTTCTGTTGAATCTTACACTGTTATCCAAAATCTTTCAGAGTTTTTATTTTATATGCATCTTGACTGCAGCTTTAAGATGAGCAGGACACCCCTCCTGGAATGTCTAGGTCTCGGTGTGTGACAGTTGGAAACAATTTTGAGTTGTTACGGAGGAATCAGCTAGTGTATTGGATATGTGCTTAGACTGAATAAAATGTTAACTGAAAGCCATGTTCCAGAGTCTCAGTAATATTTGGTGACAGATACTGACAAAAGGTGATAACACAGTACTGACTCTTATAATCGTGACCACACAGGAGGAACATGACACTTGCATCACAATCCCGCATCCCAACCCAAATTATGTTTTTATATACACCCCTTTAATTCTGGCCTCACAGTTCTGCTTTTCCCATTTAGCCATAATGTATGATATTTGCAAGAGCATGAAGGAGCAAATCTGAAATCATGTACTCCCTCAATGGATATCCCACATTCTAAGTCCTGTGTAAACAATTTGGTCTGCTTAATTGAATCAAAAGAAATTATTGCAACTTACGCTAAGCAGCAGGACATCAAAGCAGTTGCACAACTGCAGTCAAAGCAATCTTTTGTCCTCCACCGAGTATTAAATTCATGGAGCACACCATTTTCATCCAAACAACCTTCAAAACACAATTCATTTTAATAGTACCATAAAAAAAAATTTAAAAAAAGAGAGAGAAAAAAAAAAGAGAGAAAGAGAAAAAAAAAGAGTGAAAAAAGTGTGTGTGCGCACACACACACACACACACACCCACCCATGGGGAGCCATAGGTGAGAAATGAAAGCAAGAGGATAAATGCAAAAACAATGGAGAGAAATTGAGCAAGACAAAAACATGTTATCTCAAATAAAACAGTGAATTACAGATGCATATGTATTTCTTGCTATAGTATTAACAGCTGGCCAAAATCTTTTACGTCTACCTAGCAATAAGTGTAATACCTTATTCCTTACATTCATACTCTCTCCTAACAACAGTCATCGTTTATTGTTTGATCCTAAAAGAGATCTAATGATCACAGAAATTGGAAAGTTATTTAAATTTGAATAGAATTATCAAAAGAGGGCTTATAAAAGGGTGTTTTATTTCACCTATTGTTTAGTCCTATGCAATTAAAGTTTAATTATTTTGTGCCAGGGGTTTGGAAATATTCTGCAGTTGATGGTGTTACTCTGAAGGTTGTGGTGCCAGAACACCCTGGTTCCCATCTAATTTAAGTAATCAAACCAGGTGCAGTGGAGAGCTTAGCTCAGCAATCATCTGATGATATCAACCAATGAGCTTGCCCGGCACAGCAGGGTTTATCTCAGGAGAGCTAATTTACCAGCACACGGTGGACCCCAGGTAAGTTGTAAAACTGTTAGCAAATAATTTGACTACTTAAATTGGTGGAGCACCAGGACACTCTTGGCACTGTGATCCTTGTCTGCAGGTAGCATGGTCCTCTAGGGTAAAAACAGGCACAGTCCTTTTATTTTCATATAATCCAGGCCCTTTATTTGTAAGTCAACACAGGAGACAGCAGCAAATGAAAACATAAAATATAACACAAATCCCTTTAAACAAAAACCTAGCTCGTCTGAGCACTTACTAACATCAGGTTCCCTGACTCTCATGGGTTAACCTAGAACAAAACAATATTGGTTTCACCAACCTAGTGTCTTTGTCAGCTCTCTGCACTCTAGTGCTTAGTCAGCCTGTTGCTTTCCTTTCTACACTCCCAGTGCTCCAAGCCAGCCTTAACTGCTTTCCTTTCTGCACTTCCAGTGCTCCAAGCCAGCCTTGACTGCTTTCCTTTTGCACTCCCAGTGCTCAGTCTCCTTGATTCTCTCACTGGAGAGAACAGCCTCTCTCCTACCTGCTTCCAGGGAGGAAGCCAGCAATCCCCCTTTACCTGCCTAGCAGGGAGGGGTTTATTCTCACTGCTATAGCTGATTATCTGCAGCTGAGCAGTGGGTTGGAGACAGTTCAAAAAAACTCTTGCCTGGACCTGATTTCTCCCAGTTGTGTATAAACTGAGGAGTGGAGCATTGGCCCACCCTGCTCTCCAAATGCTCCGCCCCAGGGGCCCATAACTAAACGTAGCTTTGTGTTGCACACCACACATACAACACGTACTTCCCCTGGGGTTAAATGGTAAAGGCCTCGCTACCTTCACTTAACACAGCACCATAACAACTACAGTGGGCTGTGGTGGTTATGGTGCTCGAAATGTTCTATAATAGGGGGAATATTTTCAAGAACAATATCACATGAAAAAATAAACATTACTCACCCTTGGGTTCCTCTCCATCAGGGGATGGTTTATTCCTTTGTCTGTAGCAGGCAGCATTGCATATTGTCATCAAACTGCCAAAGGCAAATATTGTAGCCAAAATAAACTTCTGCAAAGTATAAATAAATAAACATAGGTGGTTTATCAGTACAGTAGTTATCCTCAAAATAGACTTGTCACCCACAAAATCAGTGGATGACAATGTAATCATCGTGCATGTAAATGTTCAATTTGTACATTGTACAAGGGAAATTGTCAGCAAATATAGATTTTACAATGTATACTCTGTAGACCAGGAGTAGGCACCAATCTCTCATAATGCTTTTATAGCCATAATGATGGCCAAGTATTAGAGGAGATGTAGTCCAGAACATCTAGAGTGCCAAATTTGCCTGCCCCTGCTCTACACGATTCCAGTGTCTTCCTCCAAGATTATCACTCCAAGTGATGAGATGACAAAAAAAGTTGAATTTGCAAAGAATCTGCATTTCCTGTAAAGGTGCACAAAAAATTAAAATTTATGACTTCTACATGGGATTCCTGAAAATCCAGCAGGCCCCATTGGGCAGATCCTTCTCCGGTCAATATACGGCATGCCTCCAAACCAGTGACCCGATGGGCTGAAAATGGGACTCTCACGACTGGGCTCTATTTTGTCCCCGCGGGGCATTGGCTGAACTTGGCGACGAGCCGTAGAAGAAACTCTCCCTGGCTCAGAACTCTCCTTAGGACCTCCGTTACCACTGCAAGTTGTGGGGGAGTGAATTTGTTTTCTCTTTTGTTTATTATGTATATTGTAGGACTCATGCCTGTCTCCTGTTCTCTTGAATATGTCCCCCAAGGTGAAACTGAGGACCAACCGTAATTAGTCTAGTTGGATTTTATTTTCTTCTCCATAACAGCCTACACACCACTGATGTCTTTAACACAATTGTCTACGCATGCATGGTTGTACTGACTTGATATTTCTAGTATTGATTTCTCAGTTAAACTAAGCTTGTACAAGAATCTTACAATCTACTTGTGCATATCTAGCCTGATTCACTTAAAGGGACACTGTAGGCACCCAGACCACTTCAGCCCATTGAAGTGGTCTAAGTGCTAACTCCCATCACCCTTAACCCTGCAAGTGTAATTATTGCAGTTTTTATAAACTGCAATAATTATCTCTCAGGGTTAAGCCCTCCCTAGTGGCTGTCTAACAGACAGCCATTAGAGGGACTTCCAGCTTCTTAGATGACATCTAAACGAGGCTGGACGTCCTCACACCCTGCATGAGGAGCTCCAGCGTCGCTGTAATTTCCAAAGCAAAGCAATGAATGAGGGAGGTCTAATGCGTATTAGGTCTCCCCCACCGGCGACGTCAGCAGGGGAGGAGCATGGGTGGTGCCTGACCCAGCACCAAGGGACATCGCGCTGGACTCAGGTAAGTGTCTGAAGGGTTTTTTTTGGGAGGGGGGTACTCCAGGATTCTACAGTGCCAGGAAAACTGGTTAGTTTTCCTGTCACAGGAGAATCCCTTTAACATAAAATTGTGCTGATCCTTTTCACATGCCATGTCATTTCTTGATTTAAACATGCTTGCTTTAGCTGTTGTGGCACAGTGAGTTCACTTTTTACCTGTAATCTCATGCACAACAAAAATAAAGAATGAAAGAAAAAATATACATATGTCTTTTCACGGCACCAGATTACACACAAAGCTATTGCCACAGCACTAGGAAGCACACACAGCAGTACAAAGCATCACTCACAGCACCAGTTATAGCACCAGATTGCACCCGCAGCACAAGAATGCACCCATAACACTTCCCACAGAAATTGAGTCTAATGAGTCCCTGGAGAGGGCTCTCTCTAACAGAAGCCTTCTAAGTGTCCATTAGAGAGTCTGTTAGAAACAGTGCCCTCCAGGCCCCATTAGAGACTACAATAAAGTCCAAGGGGTCCTGAAGAGGGGTCTCTTCTAACACTGTCTCCATTTACAATACAACAAACTCTCTGATACCCAGCCAAGTTTGCTCCTTTTGTCTTAATTACTGTTGTTTGTTGGCAGCTGTGGCTGGCAGGCAGGCTGGCGTGTTGGGCTGGTAGACTTGCTGCTGTGGTCGTTCCAACATTCATGGTCAAATAATAGGCGGTGACGATGCATATTTTCAGGGTTCTTAATTCAATTAACTTTTGGGCAAACTGAGTGGATCATTCCCGTTTGCCTTAAAGTAAATCCAGGCCCGTGCTGATGAAGGACATCAACGTCAGTACATGACATAATGTTGCAAGCCTCTGCGCACTGAGCCAAAATTCTTCTCTGCTCCTCCAGATCCCATCTCCCTCCTGGAAAAGCAGCGCCGAGGACTGCGCGGTCTTCGCACCTCACGTAGGACTTAGGCAGATGGCAGAAATGTAGGTTTGCCACATAGAGTGGCAGGGCGGCGAGCACCCTTCCTCGGCTGGACCCTTGGACTCTGTCTGAAGTGCCGACTGCTCAGAACAATTTTTAAAGGGCAAGTTGAAATATCCAGGGGGAGGATTCCCCCTGCAGATGCCCATGGCCACATCTGTAGCTCTTTACTTCTAAGCCAACAGCATATTGAAAACAATAATAATAAATGTGCAGGTAAATTAATAAGTGTGCAGAACTTATAATTGTATAATTAAAATATACAACTACAATAATATTTAACCCTTTATCAGCAGTTCTTAAATGATAACAATTGTCCTAAAAATACTCATTTACTCATACTCATTTGTCTTTTACCTTGTCTTAACACTAGGAATTATATGTGTAAAGATCAATTCTCTATAACACTTACATTACAAAAATGCTGAGAATGTACCCTACATTTTAACAAAAATTCCAATGCAGTTTTGCTCTCCTAAAAATGTATTCCTTCCTCTCATATTTCCTTTATTTCTCAATACTGCTAGCACAATTTTACACAGCATTTACTGAGTTAAACTGAGTCAAACTATGCTAATTCGAAGTATACACTAAAGAAAGAAGCACCTATTTTAATAAATTAAAAGATGTCAGAGAAAATGTTGTTTCCTTTGCAAAATAGGGCATACTGCACTTACCATCTTGGTTTATCTGGATACTTGTGGTTTCAAAAAATATCTGAAGTGGCATCTGGAATCATTTATATAGGGATGTGGTTACGCAATAATATTATCAATTCAGAATGACCTTTAATCTGTTTGCCTATGGGTGTTAAACGCGTTTGATTTGCTATAAAGGGAAACATTTTAAATAAAACTGCCCTGTAATAATTGTAATTAACCCCTTAAGGACCAAACTTCTGGAATAAAAGGGAATCATGACATGTCACACATGTCATGTGTCCTTAAGGGGTTAAAGGAACACGCCAGAGAAAATAACAATTCATTAGAATTAAGTTGTCATAGGCGCCCAAGCACTGCTTTGCCGGAGGGGATTAGACCATTAATGAACCGTTTAACTGCAAAGTTTTCAAGAGGGCACTGATAGGTTGAGAGTATAAGCCTATCAGTAACTCTCCATTAGGAAAAAAATATTTAAAAAAATATATACCTTAGGTTATTGTCATGTCTGGAGTGTCCCTTTAAATGCATACTAGGGCAAAATTAAAGGAAAAAAAAACCTCACTACAACTACAAGAGGGCAGTCAGTGGTGGCATTAATGTCAAATGTTGGACAACCTGGTGTTGCATGGTTGTTGAGAGGGGGGCTTGAAAGGTACACACTAAAATTGATAGCATGATTGCCACTTCCATTCGTGGAGCTAGCAGAAGAGTTAGACAACCTGCCTGGCTGTCTGCTTGACATAGAAACATAGAACGTGACAGCAGATAAGAACCATTCGGCCCATCTAATTTGCTCAATATTCTAAATACTTTCATGAGTCCCTGGCTTTATCTTATATCTAAGATAGCCTTATGCCTATCCCATGCTTGCTTAAACTCTTTTAGCGTGTTTACCTCTACCACTTCAGCTGGAAGGCTATTCCATGCATCCACTTCCCTCTCTGTAATATATCCTGATATTATTTTTAAACTTATTTCTAAACTTTTGCCCAGTGGCGTACCTACCATGGTCGCAGGGGTCGCCACTGTGACTGGGCTCCTCACTCCAGGGGGCCCGGCCGCAGCCACAACCCCTGCAACCATGGGCCGTCTGGACACCTTCTGGGTCGGTGCACAGCCGTTCTGGCCCAGGCCGCGGTTCCCGGGTGTCTGGCAGGAGGGGAGAGCTACTACATAACTACCTTCTTTTGTTTTTAGTCTAACACATTCTTGTTTTACTTCTCTTTTCTCATTTATGTATCTATAAAAAATGTCCCCCTTTTATTTTTACTGACTGGGCTATTTTCTCTTCTATGTGTGATTTGGAAGCTCTCATAACTTGCTTTGCCTCTCTGTGCTTAATATTATAGATCTATCTATTTTTTTCCCAAATTACTAAATGCTAACTTTTCTTTCTACAATTTTCTTCATTTTTTTGCTCTGACTGACAAGTGTAATGCACTTTTCTGTTTCCTTCAGTAGTGCAACTTTTAAATAATCCCATTTCTCCGGAACTCCATTTAAAAAGCTCCAGTCTGATAATGACTCATTACGCATATTCTAATTTCAGAAAAGTCCTGTTTTTCTAAAACTTTTGTTTTTTGTGTGGTGTGACTCAGTCATTTTTCTTATATTACACAACACTGACTGGTGATCACTAGATCCTAAACTTTCACCTACAGTAACATCTGATATTAAATCTCCATTTGTTAACAGCAAATCTAGTATGGCCACCTTACAAGTTGGCTCCTCAATGACTTGTTTTAGAGTTAATCCAAGTAGGGAGTTTTGAATATGTGTACTCTTAGCACAAGCAGATATTTTGGGTTTTCCAGCTTACATCAGGAAGATTAAAGTCACCCATGATGATAAGTTCCCCTTTCAATGTCAGTTTAGCTATCTCCTCAACTAGTAGATTGTCTAACTCTTCTATTTCTCCAGAGGACCTATAAATCACACCTACATGAGTTACTGTGCGATTTCTAAATATTACAGTAACCCAAACTGACTATGTTCACCTCACTAATTTGTATTAGGTTTTATTTTATGTCATCCTTCGCCTACAGGGCTACCCCTTCCCTTTCTGGCCTTCTCTGTGTTTTCTATATAAAGAGTACCCTGCTATTGCTATAACCCAGGTAGGTGTTCCTGCTCCCAGTTTAAAAAAAAAAAAAACACAAAAATGCTAATTTGTTTTGAATTCAGCCTTATAAAGCACTTTAGCAAATCAGTCTTTGATATATATATAAATTGAGCATCTCAACAAAAGGTTTAGGTGATTTTAAATGGGTTTTCTTTTTTAATGATATAAATTCCTCTTTAAGTCAATCAAGTAATTTTAGACCTCCTGGTAAGTCATTTGTAGACCTCTTGGTAATATAATGTTCTCCAGTGAGTGAAGATCTCCTTACAAAAGTATATTTGAAAGGAGATGTGATAAAGTTAAATTGATGAACAGAAAGAAAGGCAAAATAACTGGCAGAGGCAAAGTACACTGAGTCGGTAAGAGATTTTAAAATACAATAACCAGAATACATTTTATTTCTTCCTGTACAAATAAAAAGTAAAGTTTGCCTTCGAATATTTGATTTGGTTTAATGATTTACTTTACTATTTCAGCACAGGCTTCTTTGGAATTATGTTACCAGATGGTATATGGATTAAAAAAAACAGTTGTTACAAAATAATACTCAAACATTTCAGCATTGTTTTTCTTTATTACAGGTTCTACACAACTCCATGCTCAATTAATTTATGTTATTATCAGCAGGGTCTTCAAACAATGTAGACCTCCATTTTAGCTCTTCAAATGATCACAATCACAAAACTTGTCAAATGATTTATCTACAGAAGTCACTATAAATGTCTATGTGGATGTTTTGATCATTTAAAAATCTTATCCAAAATAATTAAGTTGAAGGGGTATTGCTATCTGTAAAAACTGACTAGACGTGTTGGTTGGAGCTCCGACTTCAAACACCACAAAACTGCTAAACTGCCACAAAATTGGAGGAAATTTTACTCACGAAATATGATTTTGAATCCCTGACAGAGAAATGGGATGGAAACATCACAAATTAACCCACTCAGAGGGTTCCCAATTAGCTGACATCAGTTGGTACTTATTAACAAAACAATGGTGGGCACGCCTGGTTGTCCGCCATATGCAATAGATTCAGGCAATTAATACAGATAAGGGTACTCACTCATAAAGCCCTATTTCCAAAAGGCTACTGATACAATAATATAATACTGAAAAGAGGAGCACAACCAACTAAAATACAAAATATTTTATTTTCAATCTATCAATATAGTCAAACATATACAACGATATGCAAGCACTGACTAAGACCAAAGAAAGAGATCAGGAAAAATCAATCTGAAATATGCGAACTGAGTGGTATAACCACAAATATAGAAAAACATTTTTTATGATACCTGTATGAGAGTGTAAACCAAAAAGTACATACCGAAAATAGAACCTGTTAAGGCTCATGAGAAGAGGGTGAAGACATCAAAAAAATAATAGCCCCCAACGTTTCGGCACTATCCACCTTTATTAAGGGAGCATGTAGTGAAAAAGAAAATATCACCTTTATATACCATCACTTAATAACAAAATAAAAGACACCTGAGTGAAATGGGTGGCCACCCACAAATGATTGGAACTCTCACAACCATAGTCAAGGTAATCATTAAAAAGAAAATGCACTCATCACATTATGATGTACATTAAATACACTTCAGTGAGCCACAAAAAATAATACAGAATATAATTAAGGTATAGTATAGGTTCAAAACCAAAAACAAGCATTGTCCCCAGTAATAGTAATATCTTTATTCAAGGCTCAAACTTATAGGTGTCATATTATGATATCATATATTAAAATTGGCTAACTTGGACTCAGGAAATGCTTGATGCTTAAAACGACACTTAAGACCATATATGTCTAGTTCCGGGAGCAGATAGTCCCACCTGAGCTGTCTCTTCTCAAATTATTCTATTCTTTCTCAGAATTTATTTGTTATATGTACAATACATTCATCCCTATGTCTTATCTGTACTCCTTTCACCCTTTCACTACCTTCCTACTACTATCCAATAAGTATTTTTTTAATGTATAAAAACCCAACTGAAGAATCAACGACAGAGGCTTATTTTGAATACCAACAGTTGTCTGGTGTCTAATTCGCGCTCCATTCCAAGTGCACTTGTAATAATAATTTGGGCTTCCTCTGAATATAACAAAGATCAATATTTGGATCAATATCAATTTGGTGCAGTGAAACCCGGGATCAGACGAGTCCAGTCCATCCGGACCCAGAAGGATTGACTCGGAGCCCAGGCGGTTAATCAACTGCAGCGGGTAAGAATAATTATTTTTCTACCTAGAATTGTTTTTGACTCTCTGGTGCTCTTTGAGACCCCTGTTCGGCTAGGTAAGGATTTTAAAAATGTCTGATCTAAAGAACCTGTTTTCTGTGGTATTATGGTTATTTTCAGGTGGATGTTGTGTTATGTCTTGTGAAAGGAATCTTGAGATTGCCTTGTCATTTGTTTTATATTTGAGTTAGCATACTCCAAAGGCAGATCTCCTGATCTGTGTTTAGAATAACGAAGACAAGACTGTGGGAACAAAAAAGGGGAACAAGAAAAACAGGGAGATATAGTGCAGACGGTTTATCCAGATAGGCAGTTGATAGTAATTAATGGCTTAAACCACTCACATGGACAGGAGCCTATATAGTATTGGCTCCGTAAAGAAGGTCCTTTATGCTCTTTGGGCAGCAAACACCCCTTTGTCCCCGGCAGTATATATTATTATTATTTTATATTATTGTATATTTTAGTCCAAAGTCCTTTCTAGCCGTCAGGAACTCCATTGGGGAGAGTGATATTCCCCCCTAAAATAGCACATTGCTTTCTAACCTCAGAGCCGGGATTTCAGGGCTCTGGAAAAGGTAAGCACTACTATTTATACCTTTTATACCAATATAGTATGTGCCTTTCTACACAGCTGCTTCTCTGTTTTCTCTCTCGTTGTATACTCCTGGAGTGATACTGCCGGGGACAAAGGGGTGTTTGCTGCCCAAAGAGCATAAAGGACCTTCTTTACGGAGCCAATACTATATAGGCTCCTGTCCATGTGAGTGGTTTAAGCCATTTATTACTATCAACTGCCTATCTGGATAAACCGTCTGCACTATATCTCCCTGTTTTTCTTGTTCCCCTTTTATGTCTATGCAGGTTTCTCAAGATTGTCACTGTACTTAAATGGGGGGTAAGTAAACCCCTTCATTGTTTATAGTGCTCCACTTGTCTGGTATAACTTTTATACCTTATTTTTGTATTACCCTTGAGGTATAGTTAAGTGGTATAATGCAACATTTTTAACTTAATGTGGCAAAACGTGGCAAAAGCCACCAAAGTTACATTGTCAAACCAATTCGTGAGATGATGGTCTGCCATGAATTTCTTGTATAGGTAGTAAACTCTGTCGTATGCGCTGTGTGTGTTTAGCGAGAGCGAGTTTTATAAGTATCTTGCTGTGTTGTAATAATTTCTCTAGTCCATGATTAGATTCTGGAGTTGGGGGGTGATCGTGGCTACCGGTGACGCTGTTGGTAGAGACTACCTGAACGCCTGAAATTGAAAGCGGGACAACTGGTCAGAGGCTGTATTATATATATATATATATATATATATATATATACCTGGCCTTTGTTTATGATGTGGCAAATCGCCAAGTTGTCAGAAAAACATCTACCTGCCCAAGACTGTCCCCATGTGACTGCTGGGGAGCAAAGAGTGCAGAATTCCTAAAAAAGCCTTCAATTTGATTAACTTATTCCGGCCATCTACCCCATAGCCAGTTGTCCCCAAAAATGGCTGCAAAACCTGTGGAGGCTGCTGCGTCGGTCCAAAGGGTAGGGGAATCCTCTGTGACTTGGGGGAGGAACATGCTCCTGCCATTCCAGTTTGACAGGAACACGTTCCACGTGTGTAAGTCTGCGGTGGTATGCAAATCAAGAGTGGTACGTTTGTGCTCTTCAGTTAGTGTCGGAAGAAGGCACAGGAGTCTGGAAATGAATGCTCTTCCTTGGGGTATAATACGGATGGCAAAATTAAGAGAGACAATCAGCGACGGAAGCTCTTTCCTATTGCATGAGCTTATGTACTGCTGAATGGTCTGAGTGATGTTGTCAATCTTATCTCTAGGGAGGCTGGCTTCCATAGTTACGGAGTCCAGTTGTATCCCCAGAAACTGAATTATCATATCTGGACCTTCTGTCTTGGTGGAAGATACTGGAACCCCTATGGTGTTAAATAAATGCATGGCTTTGTGTAGACCGTTAGGGGGGATAGAGTTATTTTCTATGAAAAGGAAGTCATCCAAGTAATGAATGACGCTATGGCACCTGCTGGTATTCAGGAGCAGCCAGCACAAGGTCTCTGCGAAAGTGTCAAATATTTTAGGCCTGCTCTTGGATCCGAATGTGAGCCTTGTGAAGAAGTAATACTGGCCTCTCTATTTGATGCCATGCAAATGCCACAGCGACGGGTGTATGGGGAGTAGCTTAACAGCGTTAACTATGTCTGTTTTGCTCAACCATGCGCCTACGCCTGCTGAGATGATGGTGGATATGGCGTCATCTATGGTGGTGTATTGTAAAGAAAATGCCTCTGACAGGATCAGGTAATTTAGGCTGGGTTTCACCGAAGCATGTGGTGCGGACAGGTCTATAATGAGTCTCTATTTGTTAGATGTTTTCCCAGTGACCAGTCCAATTGGATTTGTTTTCCAAATAGAGAATGGAGGGTCAATTAACAGTCTTGTTCTATTTGTAGTAGGTAGTCTACTAAGTCTGTGTCACAAAGGGCGGACTGGAGGTTATTGGCTTCCCATATACCCCCTGGTATGTAAATGAGGCTGTTACAAACTGTCATTTGTAACTGGCCCTTTAAATGACTAATTGCCCTGCTTTCCTGGGTTGTGGAGAAGCATATTTGCCAGCCTCCTTCCGCATGACTATGGCCCCTGGGAGATTGTGAAAACATATGGACTTTTATTGGGTGTGGCACTTTAAAATAGTCGTGGGCATATTGGGGCTTATGGACTTTTTATGGGACTGGTGCTGGCCCTTTAAGCACCTGTTTGGGGCATAGGGAAAATTGGGACACTGCCCCTTTAAGACGGTGTCCCCAGACGTGTTTGCGACACTGCCCCTTTAAGACGGTGTCCCCAGTGTCCCCAGACCTGGTTAAAACCCTTTGTTCCTGGCTATTTCCCACTTGGTTCAGTAAATGGGGCTTACTGAACCAAGTACCACACAGGCGGACCACCTGTATTGGGAGTGTGTTGGCAATTTACCTCCCAGAAGCTGCGGTTAACCGCAGCTTAATTGACAATGCTGGGTGGCCTTTGTTCGTTTGCCGAACACGTGGCAGCGGCCATCTTTGTTCATTCGCACAAGGTCAGCGGTATGTGTAGCCAAATTCATGGAACTAAAATCGGCTACACATTTCCGCGAACACCGCTGAGCCCTACCTTCTCCCACAATGATTTTGCAGCCGCAGAGACTAAGTCCCATTCGGCGATGGGACTTAGTAGTTTTTTCAGCCTGAAATAGACCGACCGCACAGCCCAAATCTATGGAACTGTTTTGGGCAGGAAAATGTGCTTGCGGTTGGTCATAAAGGGACCTCCAGCTAACTTTTTAACCCCTGGATGGATTTGGATGATTTTTGGTTATGTATATATTCGAAGGTTGCTGATTCTAAATATGTCATTATTATGGAGATTGGATGTGTGGTTGTAAAGTTACAGGATATGTGTAAAAACTGTATTTTTCCTGCCTGTGTTAATTATGTTAAACCATTGTGTAACATAATTATATCACAGGCAGAGGGGAGGATTTTTGTATGTAATTGCTGGGAGTGTTTCTGTAATGTACGTGTATGATTGGTTGTTTTGTAAAACCCTGTGGGTGGTCCTATCTAAGGGAAACCTGCATAAAAGATGGTTCTTTTGGTGCCAATAAACAGAATGACTTGACCCTCTAACTTGCAGCCTTGACTCATGTTTGTTGGGGACAGCTATAATCACTACAGGGATTGCTATGCTCTTCATACTCCCTTAGCTAGTGAGCTCTTGTAAGAGCTCTTGTTCCTGATCCTGCTTCGCTCTACAGAAGGAAGAGGTTCACCTACTGGAACCTGGAGCCTGGTCGTAGGTCCAGGGTGGATAGCAGCCGGCAAGATCCTAGCCCAGCAGCGGCGGTTCGTGGAGTCTGCAGTACTTATGGTGTCTACGCAGTAGTTATGGTGTTTACAGTGCTGATGGTCCTTTGGTGAGCGCTAGGAGCATCCTTTCTATGGTCCAACTTCCAGCCAGCCTGGAGGCAACCGTAACAGAGGCCAGTATGAAACCCTTGGGAAAACCCTGCGATCAAATACTCCACAAGATGTGTAGGAGGGTGCTTGGAGAGAAGCCCTGCCAGAACATCAATATTCAAGGTAGTCAGGTAGGGTTTAACGTGCATTTTATTAGGGCACATAGCCTTTGCATGTGCCCTGAAACAATGGGAGCAGATATGCAACAGACGGCAAGCACTATAGGCGCAAGCTCCAACATTAAAATTATTACTTATCTGTGACTTGCCCAAATACATGATAGGGCGACCCAGCTTGTCGCTACCCTGTTTCTCCCCCCTGGAAGTGCTTGGTGTGGCATTGTTTGGGGCATCGTCTGTGGAGACAGGACAGAGATTTGCAGCGTGCGTGGTAGCCGCACATATTGCACAAGCTGGAGACCTTAGCCCGGCAAAGTGCCTGAGGAACAGCTCTGTATCCATTAGGCTCCAATACATTCTTGCGTTATACTGGGCGAGAGCTGTTGCCACATTAGTTGAAAAAGAACGGGAATTTGTTGCCCAGGTCTACCAGCTTGTGCATGTACAGGTCTAACTCTTCCCTTCTCTGTGGGTAAACTGAGCACAGTACGTCCCTGTAAATGCCGAATGCGATAACGAAGTCTGGGATTGCTAGTTTTTTGCCTAGTCTAGGATCTCTGGCCTTGAGGACCACAGAAATATCGCCATACGTATATGCGCGGTTTTCTGTCCTGGGAGGCAATAAGCAGAGAGACTAGATTTACATCCTTGCCCTTCAGGATGTCTTTTTTAAGGTTTGCTGGTACCATATGGGCTGGGTTGATCACTTGTGACCTAAGGATGGTGAGGGTATTATGATTACCAGGTTGGGCTTGTGATGGCCCTGGGATATCGGTAGCGGGTGGCTCTAGTGTCACAACTGGACCGCTACGAGCTTCCAGTCTTTCCAGTCTCTCATTAATCTGCCCCATGGAAGACACTAGTGAGGTGACCATGGTATACAGATTAGCATTGCTTGAGTTACTAGTGCCTTCCCCGGCATCAGAATTGTCCTGATTGGATTAAATAAGCCTGTACAATTCTGCCTTGCGGGCTGTAGCTGGATAAGGAATACTACGTTTGCGTAGTTCGGCCGTGATCTGTGGGATGGTCCATGATCTAATAGATGACGGGCTGCCGATGTCCCCTTAGCGTGTGGGGGTGGCAGTCCTGGTCAGTGTACTAGGCATTGATAGTTCATCTCTTTCTTCATGAATTTGGGACATACGTATATATATATATATATATAAATACATATGTAATCGTGAGTTTCATTATGGAGGGTGTCAAATGTTGTTTAACTAGTGCCAAAGTTGCGAAATAATTCATTAAACTTGTGGCAGGTGAGTCCCTATTAAATGCCAAGTGGCTAGTAGGATTTAACTATGGTTGGCGTGTGGGGTTGATCTGCTGAACATGTTTTACAAGTGGAGATTTTATCGTTAATTGAGGGTTATGACAGATGACGCCCTAGCTATGCAACATGCGAGGCGTCTAGCTATGATTTGGCCCGTGGGGGTTTAATACCTCTTACATCGAGGATGGAAGTTGGCCTTGCGGGACCTCTAACCCTATGGCAGAAGGTGCCTGGGAGGCGAATTACTTAAGTGGGCATGTTGATGTTTCTTATACTGGTTGCCGCAACCGAGATAACTTACCTGAGTGCCCAACGTTTGCCTGGTAGTCCTGTAGTAGTTTGATTACTGTTAGGGAGGATGGCCTAAACCCGGTGCTGGATGACAGAATGGAAGGCATAAGGTACATATAAGTGTGCACTGCTATCTTGTAGCTAAAGCCTGCCTCCCCACCCCCCTTTTTGTGGTGTATGTCCTATGACCACCTACCTATGGTTGAAGGTTACGAACAAGTAGGTTCTAAAGGCCAAGTCCGTCTTAGTTTGGTTCTTGAGAATGTAACACATGTTAAAACCATTATAGCAGTGCCACAAATATCTGCTTGGCACAAAGTGCACTCGGTGTACATTTGTGAGCATATGCACTGAGTGTCATATGTCTGATTAATGGAACGTACGTCGCACATATGTTGTACGTACCAAGGAAGCAATATAATACTTTGTCTCGGCCTATGACCCTGCTAGGGGAAATCAGTATACCAGGTCACCAAAAAAAGGGAAGATATTCTTGAACTTGCAATTTGTCTATAACCACGCAAGTAATTCTGAAGATTTAAATGAAACCGTGGTGTGAGTATATGGTATATATTCTTGAGTCACATAGATTCACATATCAGGTAGAGTAGTCACATAATTACATCACAATTTAGTGCCCGAGAGCAGCTCATATCTATCTTACATGCTTTAAACCGTTGTTTCCACCAATGTATACGTAACCGGTTATGCATGAATTAAATGAATACTTTATTATTCCTAAAGTATGAGGCCTGATCCCCCGGCGGGAATCAAGCCGAATCAGCCCTGATGAGGGAGTTTCCGTCCCCCACAATACTGTAGCCGTGGACCTCGGCGGGTCGGGATATGTGTAGGCTGCAGACCGGTACAATGATACCGATCTGCCAACTCACTGTTTAGTAGGGAAACCGGCGGAAGGAGCACCTGAAAACTTTGAAAATGCAGCTGTCAGGAGAAACTGAAACCAGGTTGGGAACTTGTTAGTATATAAGTTGCTACACTGTTATCTTATCACACAGTTGAATAGATACTTATCCTCTTATAGACTGACCTAGCAGTAGACATTTATAGAATGTAAAATATGGTATCCTTTTATATGTGATTCTTACTTGAGATTATTTGATCTCTTTTTGGCTGGAACTGATTTTGAGTTTATTGGAGCGCTCAGTAATACACTTGTTTTAACCCTTTTAATAACTATTAGTCACTTGTTGTTGTATTGTGAAGCAGCCCATTTAAAGTGCTATTTATAATGATTCAGTAACTAACGATTTTTTCAAATTACAGAGGTTGGTTAGAAGATAATAACTTAGTTGAATTCACCCAAAAATGCCATGATACTGCAGTTGAACTAACTAAATGTGGTTGTAGAGAAACCACCAGAAAAGGAGTACCATATTATCAATGTTTTGGACGTCTAGGGTCCCAGAGTAGGCAAGATCCTGGGAAAAATCTTGTAAAACCACCCCTTTACCAGGATAATGCAGGGACTCCTTTTGTCCCTAAAGACCGGGTGATTTCCCTTTTACAGAGATCAAAACCTCTCTTTCCAGTAATATTACGCAGTGGGACTTCATTTGGTTCCCCAGCAGCCCCAGTAAGACCTATGGGTTCATTAGAGGAGGAGGGTAGTCCACCAGACTTAAGGGAACCCGTAGTTGCCCCCATATACGCTCCACAATTTACTACTCCCATGAGAGCGTATACCATGAGAAGAGACAGCCGAGCTCAGGTATCCAATACTGGGTAGAATATAAGCCCTGGACACCCAGTGAACAACTGGCAATAATACAGCAGCTGCCAGATGTTCAAAATGCCCCTTAGTCCAGTCTCTATCCACCATTCAATCTACTTACCAGTGTACTTGGATGGATTTAAAACAGATTGTCGCCCTAAAAGCTGACCCCATTTGGGCTATAATAATTGCCCTGTAATAATAATAATTAAAGGAACACGCCAGAGAGAATAACAATTCATTAGAATTAAGTTGTTATAGGCGCCCAGGCACTGCTTTACTAGAGGGGATTAAACCATTAACAAACAGTTTAACTGCAAAGTTTTCAAGCCGGCACTGATAGGGTGAGAGCATTAGCCTATCAGTAACTCCCCATTAAGAAAAATTAATGAAATAAGATATATACATTAGGTTATTGTCATGTCTGGAGTGTCCCCTTAAATGCATACTAGGGCAAAATTAAAGAAAAACAAAACCTCACTACAACTACAAGTGGGCAGTCAGTGGTGGCATTAATGTCAAATGTTGGACAACCAGGTGTTGCATGGTAAACGTGCATTTATGAACTCAATTGTTTTTCCAATGCTTCTTAATCAAATGTAATACATCTCATTGAGAGAGGGGCTAGAAAGGTGCACACTAAAACAGTATGATTGCCACTTCCGTTCGTGGAGCTAGCAGAAGAGTTAGACAACCTGCCTGGCTGTCTGATTGACATAGAAACATCAAATGTGACGGCAGATAAGAATCATTTGGCCCATCTAGTTTGCTCAGTTTTCTAAATACTTTCATGAGTCCCTGGCTTTATCTTATATCTAAGATAGCCTTTTACCTATCCCTTGCTTGCTTAAACTCTTTCAGTGTTTTAACCTCTACCACTTCAGCTGGAAGGCTATTCCATGCACCCATTTCCCTCTCTGTAATACATCCTGATATTATTTTTAAATTTATTTCTAAACTTTTGCCCAGAGGCATACCTACCACGGTTGCAGGGGTCACCACTGTGACTGTGGAAGGTGCGACCGTTGGCCGTCTGGACACCTTCTGGGACGGTGCACAGCCGTACCGGCCCAGGCCGCGGTTTCCGGGTGTCTGGCAGGAGGGCAGAGCTACTACATACCTACCTTCTTTTGTTTTTAGTCTAACTAATCCTTGTTTTACTT
Organism: Pelobates cultripes; assembly: GCA_933207985.1. Taxonomy (NCBI): domain Eukaryota; kingdom Metazoa; phylum Chordata; class Amphibia; order Anura; family Pelobatidae; genus Pelobates; species Pelobates cultripes. The sequence continues at coordinate 49,868,472 of OW240922.1, read as the reverse complement.
TTCTTTTCTCATTTATGTATCTAAACAAAATGTACCCCTTTTTTTTACTGACTGGGCTATTCTCTTCTGTGTGTGATTCAAAAGCTCTTATATCTTGCTTTGCCTCTCTGTGCCTAATATTATAGATCTATCTATTTTTTTTCAAATTACTAAATGCTAACTTTTCTTTTTACAATTTTCTTCATTTTTTTGCTCTGACTGACAAGTGTAATGCACTTTTCTGTTGCCTTCAGTAGTGCAACTTTTAAATAACCCCATTTCTCCTGAACTCCATTTAAAAAGCTCCAGTCTGATAATGACTCATTACGCATATTGTAATTTCAGAAAAGTCTGTTTTCTAAAATCTAAAACTTTTGTTTTTGTGTGGTGTGACTCAGTCACTGTACTTATATTAAACCACACGGACTGTTGATCACTAGATCCTAAACTTTAACCTACAGTAATATCTGATATTAAATCTCTATTTGTTAACAACAAATCTAGTATGGCCACCTTACAAGTTGGCTCCTCAACGACTTGTTTTAGAGTTAATCCAAGTAGGGAGTTTTGAATATGTGTGCTCCTGGCACAAGCAGCTATTTTGGTTTTCCAGCTTACATCAGGAAGATTAAAGTCACCCATGATGATAAGTTCCCCTTTCAATGTCAGTTTAGCTATCTCCTCAACTAGTAGATTATCTAACTCTTCTATTTGTCCAGAGGACCTATAAATCACACCTACATGAGTTACTGTGCGATTACTAAATATTACAGTAACCCAAACTGACTATGTTCACCTCACTAATTTGTATTAGGTTTTATTTATGCCATCCTTCACATATAGGGCCACTCCTCCCCTTTCTTGCCTTCTCTGTCTTTTCTATATAAAGAGTACCCTGCTATTGCTATACCACATGGAGGTGTACCTGCTCCCAGTTAAAAAAAAAAAAATGCTGCTATGTTTTGAATTCAGCCTTATAAAGCACTTTAGCAAATCAATCTGTGATATAATTTTTTTTTTTTTAAATGGACCATTGCAACAAAAGGTTTAGGTGATTTTAAATGTGTTTTCATTTTTAATAATATAAATTCCTCTTTAAGTCAATCAAGTAATTTTAGACCTCCTGGTAAGTCATTTGTAGACCTCTTGGTAATATAATGTTCTCCAGTGAGTGAAGACTTCCTTACAAAAGTATATTTGAAAGGAGATGTGATAAAGTTAAATTGATGAACAGAAAGAAAGGCAAAAGAACTAGCAGAGGCAAGGTACACTGAGTAGGTAAGAGATACTAAAATACAATAACCAGAATACATTTTATTTCTTCCTGTACAAATAAAAAGTAAAGTTTGCCTTCGAATATTTGATTTGGTTTAATGATTTACTTTACTATTTCAGCACAGGCTTCTTTGGAATTATGTTACCAGATGGTATATGGATTAAAAAAACCAGTTGTTACAAAATAATGCTCAAACATTTCAGCATTGTTTTTCTTTATTACAGGTTCTACACAACTCCAAGCTCAATTAATTTATGTTATTATCAGCAGGGTCTTCAAATAATGTAGACCTCGATTTTAGCTCTTCAAATGATCACTAGTGATGTCGCGAACATTAAATTTTCGGTTCGCGAACAGCGAACGCGAACTTCCGCAAATGTTCGCGAACCGGGCGAACCCGGCGAACCGCCATAGACTTCAATAGGCAGGTGAATTTTAAAACCCACAGGGACTCTTTCTGGCGGGTGGGGGCCATAAAGATAATGAGGGGGGGACCTACAGTCCTCCCCCTCTCCGGCCCCTACCCCTGTGCGGCGGGTGGGGGCCCTAAAAATAACAATAAGGGGGGGACCTACTGTCCCCCCCCGGCCCCCACCCCTGAGCGGTGGGTGGGGGCCCTAATAACAATAAGGGGGGGACCTATTGTCCCCCCCTGCCCCCACCCTTGAGCGGTGGGTGGGGGCCCTAATAACAATAAGAGAGGGACCTATTGTCCTCCCCCGGCCTCCACCCCTGAGCGGTGTGTTGGGGCCCTAAAATTAACAATAAGGGGGCGACCTACTGTCCCCCCCCCAGCCCCCACCCCTGAGCAGTGGATGGAGGCCCTAAAATGAACAATAAGGAGGAAACGTATTGTCCCCCCCCCTGGCCCCCACCCCTGAGCGGTGGGTGGGGTCCCTAAAATGAACAATAAGGGGGGGACAGTAGGAGTGCTCTTTGTCATTTTACACAGCGTGGGAAAGTTCAACTTTCCCACGCTGTGTAAAATGACACAGAGCACTGTGATTGGATGGCTTGAAAGCCATCCAATCACAGTGCTCTGTGTCATTTTACACAGCGTGGGAAAATTTAACTTTCCTAGGCTGTGTAAAATGACAAAGGGCACTCTGATTGGCTTAAACCCACCAATCAGAGTGTTCTTAGCCTAATTGCAGGGCGGGGCAAGGCTTTATAAGCCTTCCCCCGCCCTGCGGAGCTCAGTCTGCGCGGAGCCCTCCATGGGTGAAGATGGATTATTTTTTTGTGCTCGGGTTTTTTCTTTTTCGTCAGGTTTTTTTTTTGGCGCTCAGGATTTTTTTTTTTTTTTAGTTCGACGGTTATGATGGTTTTTTATTTGGCCTTTTTTGGGGCTGAAAAATTAAGATTTGAGAAAAAAGAAGACGTCGAATGATAAGTTAAATTTTATTTTACAGGTTAGTTATTTTATTCCCCCCTCACTATTTTTTAGGGTGAGGGGGGTAGGTAGGGACTTTTTATTTGGGGGGGGTGGGTGACTAGGGGCTTGGGGACCCCTAGTCACCTTGGGGGGGGAGAATTTACTTAGGGCCCCCACCCGCAGCCCAGGGGTGGGGGCCGGGGGGGGAGGACAGTAGGTCCGTCCCCCTCATTATCTTTATGGCCCCCACCCGCCGCCCAGGGGTGGGGGCCAGAGGGGGGGTGGACAGTAGGTCCCCCCCATTATCAATATGGCCCCCACCCATCGCGCAGGGGTGGGGGCCGGGTGGGGGCCGGGTGGGGCAGTAGGTCCCCCCCTCATTATCAATATGGCCCCCAACCGCCGTGCAGGGGTGGGGGCCGGGGGGGGCAGTAGGTCCCCCGCTCATTATCAATATGGCCCCCACCCACCGCGCAGGGGTGGGGGCCGGGGGGGGCAGTAGGTCCCCCCCCTCATTATCAATATGGCCCCCACCCGCCGCGCAGGGGTGGGGGCTGTGGGGGACAATAGGTCCCCCCCTTATTGTTCATTTTAGGGCCCCCACCCACCGCTCAGGGGTGGGGGCCGGGGGGGACAATAGGTCCCCCCCCTTATTGTTCATTTTAGGGCCCCCACCCACCGCTCAGGGGTGGGGGCCGGGGGGGGGGACAATAGGTCCCCCCCTATTAGTATTTAGGGGGACCCTTTTTTTTAGCCACAGGCTGCTCACTATTTAATAGACATGCCCCTACTCGCGGTATTGCGAGTAGGGGCACAATTTACTAATACTAAGTAATTTTTACTTAGTATTAGTAAATTAATAGGGGGCGGACCGAACATCGCGTATGTTCGCCATCCGTGGCGAACGCGAACACGCTATGTTCGCCAGGAACTATTCGCCAGCGAACCGTTCGGGACATCACTAATGATCACAATCACAAAACTTGTCAAATGATTTATCTACAGAAGTCACTATAAATGTCTATGTGGATGTTTTGATCATTTAAAAATCTTATCCAAAATAATTAAATTGAAGGGGTATTGCTATCTGTAAAAACTGACTAGACGTGTTGGTGAGGAGATCTGGCTTCAGACACCACAAAACTGCTAAACTGCCACAAAATTGGAGGAAATTTTACTCACAAAATATGATTTTGAACCCCCAACAGAGAAATGGGGAAAGCTGAGCCTTAGCTTTCATATCTGTATTCAGGATCCTGAAGGCTTCAGCCACCCGTACAGATGCTCCCAGTGACATTATTGCAGCCACTCTGGACATTTCCATTAAGATGGCTCTTCTTGCCCCATCAAGAAATCCTCCCACTGTTCCTATAGAAAATTATTAAACTGAATTCTTCAATGACTTACCATTCTCTGTCTTGCTGGCGAGATGCAGTTTGCTGCCGGTCACTAGGTGTTTAAGAAAAAACGGCATTCGATACAGTGCATGGGGTTCGATGGGGTGCATCGGGATCCTTGGTAGTGCCCTGTGGCAGAACACCCTACGAAAAACCTGACTTCCTTGCAGCTACTACATGCACACGGCCCATTGCATGGTCAGAGTGCAAGTAGAGAAACAAAAGCCTCAACTACAGAATCCTCCATAGTACACTTGATTAAGAGGAGTGGGACGTAAGAGGTCAGCCAGACCTCATCAGGGTTACTATAAGACCTAAGCCCTATCAATGTTTTAAATTGCAGTTTGCAATTTTTCTTTGACTGAAGCAAATTATCCACTTGCTCTGTCATTGAACACTGTCAGAGGGAATGTAGCGGTGTGCATCAGTAAGTGGGAGTGGGTAAATGGGGTAGTGTTTAAAGTGGGGGAGCGGGGATGGGAGCTGCCAAGAGTCAGCACATTCTATTGGACCTAATGCTTATGCAATGCTATGAATGGAGAGGGTGCCTGATAGGCTTTCATGTTATGGTGAGTGATCCCACAGCTCCCAGCTGGGCACTGTGTCGGTGTACAACTTATGCCACCTACAACCTAAGTGTATGCTACCTTTCTAGTTGGGAGGGAAGTGAGTGTGCCATGAGAGAGTGTGAGAGATAATGGATTAATCGATGTGTGAGTGAAGTGATTGATGAACAAACAAAAGCTCATTCATTTTTAGTCTTCTCTGAGCCACTATTAGCAAGGCTTCTTTTTATGACATGATTATATATTATTAAACAATGTGGAAAATGTGTATTTGCTTGACATTTCTGTGTGATTCCACAACATAAATAAAGATTCAATAATTAAATTGAGGACTTAATGATTTCAAAATATGTTTATTATAGAGGGATAATGAAACATTCTAAATGTATTCACTAACTAGGAATTGACCAGTGAATTGAAAACATAACACCATGAAGTCTAAATTAAATGGTAGACTTGTGAAAGTGAAAAAAAATTGGTTTGACCAAATAGAAACATTATTTCTGGTTCTACGCCACTCAGGTATACTTGCTTCTTTTTTCTTCACAATATGGTTATAGATTACTATTTTATGTTCTTATACGTATCTTTATTACTTATAGTTCACAGTCAGGCTCCTCCTTTCCCATTCAAGTTACGATCGCATCCATTCTTTTTTTTTTTCTTCTTTTTTTTTTCATGCGATCAATGAACAATTATAGGTGTATTACCACAACAGCAGACACATGCATTTCGAAATCATTACACAGTACTTACAAGACATGATAGAGGTACATTTTGCACACATTTTGTAGTTATTGTGGACTGATATATTATAATGAGAGAGTTAACAAATAAAACAATTGCGGTGTGGGACACCAGGCACAGTACAAGCATCTAAGTGCTAAAAGATGGTATATAGCGTTGGTTAGGATGTCCTAATGTGGTAGTCGAGCCCCAGCTCTGTTTCAAGGGCTAGAGGTGGAGAGTGCGCTTTAAGGTGCCATATTTATGGACAGTATTTGTCTGGTGGTTTAATGTGGCCTTTCTTTAGAGGGTCTAGTACATTAAAAAGGCCTGAGCCCATGATGTTTATCAGCTGTGGCCAAGTGGCACACTCTCTGCATTGCACTGTGCGCAAAGGGATATGTCATAATAATGGTGACAGCTATGTGTAGTCGTGACATGTCTCATAAACATTGCTAGTTTGAGTCGAGTTGGGTAGGAGCTGTGGTAGTATTATACAGCCGAGCTGAGCCGATAGGGTATAATTCTAGTTATCGCATTGTTGCCTTACTGCTCGGTGGGAGTCAGGGGTAGGGAGCTCCGTCTCTAGACAATTCGTTTTGCAATTCGTTTTGTTCTGAATTTAAATTCTGACGAATTTCGGCAATTCGGACATTCGGATGCCGAATGGCGGATTTCTGAATTACCGAACCTTTTGCACATGCACATCCCTATCCGTCACTATTAATACCCTTATTAATTAATACCTTTTGCGTCTTATGGACTGCTTGCTTGATAGGTTCAACCTAAAGTCTAACTGTTAAAAAAAACAAAACAAAACATTTGCATGGTAGGTTACTCTAACAAAACATAATAGATAAATATACAGGCTGCAGGTAGTGAAGGTTAAGTCAGGTCTTGGTGCCTCTTTTCTTTCTAGTCATGAAGACCCTTGCAGTGTCCACATTCCGAGGTTGGGGGCATGGCTGTGTTGTTGAGGCCTTATTGTGTTTAGGAAGTCCTAGTGCCGCCATTAATGCTGGACCGTCTTTAGGATCTGTGGTCTTGTAGTGTAATTTTTGGAGCAGGGTGTCAGAAAAAACTGCATCAGCAATATCAGCAGGATGCTCTGGAGGTAATGGCAGTGTATGAGGATGGAATTACTGTGGGATGCCTCCAATTTGTGCAGATTGGAGTAGGTGGCTCAGGAGCTCGAGTAAAGCACGTCTGCTCCGTTGCGGTGTCAGGCTCTGCCCCCCGATTACATCCATTCTCAAAGGTATGTGAAGTTGCATCCTTCTGTTCACTGTATTTCCTTTCTTTCCATAGTACATGATTAATTGGTGTATTTACTTCAATAGGTGCACACTTACTACAGTTCTTCCCTTTGAATCATTCTTGTCTACCAAGGTACGTACGTTTATCGATTAAGCTCAGAACAAAGGAGTCAATCTCCCGTCTAGGTTGTTAGGCTGTTAGGTTCAGGGGCTGGTCCTCATTTAGTATAATTAATTTTACAGTCCTGCAAGACTAACTCCTTGGCTCACCATGGAGGTTTTGTCCAAATAGCCTGCGTCATAGTTATAGCCTTGCAAACCCTTCTGCAGGGTCATAGTCAGGGCCTCATGTCACGGCCACATGTTTTATGACTTTTTAATTGTCACAGAAAGGCCGTCACCCCATCACTTTGCAAAGTGGCCAAGAACTCCCCTCAAGCCTTTCATCGTTATATGGCAACTAATAGGGCCTCACCTGTCACTAGGTAGGTAATATTTCGCCTGCCAGCACTAGCTAGCAAGCCAGTTCTGTATTTGGTATATGATTGCTCACCCAAGTTGGCATGTGGCATTTTTTCTCTATACAATGTCGAAGAATCAGGTCCAGCCAGGCCCTGCACCCCAGTCAAACCTGGTTCTCCTGCAGAATCACTTGTCCCCGCTACTCCCAGGTCACTGAGGTCTTGGACCATATCTATGCTGACAGTGGAACTATGTCATAGAGGTGTCCCATTCCCGACCACAGCTCTGAAGGCAGAACTCTGAATGCTGCTAGCTGCTCAGTCCAATGACCCAAGGCATGGCACAAGCTCACAGTGGGGAAGCTGTAATAGTTTATGGGAAGTGCAGGGCATGATGTCGACTATCATGGCTTCTCTGCAGGCCATTAATGAGAGACTCACTAAGTTAAAAATGCCCAACCCCCGTCAAGCTAGCACTCTGGACATTCCAGCTCCAGTTCCAACACTTCCAAACATGCAGGGTAGTGCTACCATTTTTCCTCACCCCCTACCACTTACCACATCATTACTCCCCCCCATTAAAGTTTTAAAAGGATTGAATAAGAAGCTTTCAATCCCCAAATGCGTCCTGGGTTATACAAATATGTCATCTGCTCTGAGTATCCCCAAAGGCAGGAGGAACTGGACCTCTATTTGCACAGGTTGGTGGATTTAGGGCATAAGTACTTTTTACGACTACCATAAGTTGGTGTCGGCCAAAGCAGCTGCAACTCTGACCCAGTTCAACATCTGGATCAATTGGCGTCAACTGTACATGGAGCTGTTCCGCAGGCATTTCACCGGCTTGGAGCCCCCATCCTATGTGCTACGTTCTTCCATTTCACACTCCACCAACTTGTGCCACTGCAAAGCAGACCCTTCCATGTCCCATTCTGCCAAAGGCCCCTCCGTCAGTCAAGAACGTGGCCAAAAGGAGAAGGTTGCAGGCCCATAATTTTCTTGGGCAAGACACAGGTGTGCAACAATTTCAATGCTGGCACATGCAGCTTCACTGCTTGTAAGTTGTTGCACATCTGCTTGATCTGCTTCAGGGCACACATAAAATCGATTTGCCCCTCCAAGCTTTTCCCCAAGAAAATGACTGACAGAGGTCGACATTTACGCCCTTTCCTTTCACTTATGCTCACACCCCTCACCTCACAGTGGAGTTTCAAATCTCTGGGTTTTCTAGAGAATTCCACTGGACTTGTAGCACTCCATTCAGGAATGCTGGGATGTCCCAACCTGCTCTCAGCCTCTGCCGAACCCTTGACTGTGGATGAGTTATTTTGCAAAAAAACCCAACCAGTTTTCATGATAGGATCATTTCCTCTACCACCTTTTTCTACATGGTGCACTAACCACATAGGCATTGTTAGTAACAGAAACTCTAATAAAACAAGTTTGATCATAGATCTATCCGCTCCTCATTCATCGCACACCCCAAGGCTCAATTCACTTATCCCAGCTGAAGAATCTTCCCTCCACTAGGCCACATTTAATAATGCCATTCAAGCTATTTTGCACACAGGCCACCATGCTTTGATAAGCAAAATAGACATATCCAATGCTTTCAAATTACCACCAATACACCCATCTCCATATGGCACATTTATGGTATTAAGTGGAGGGACAGGTACTACTTCGCCACCAGGCTCTTTTTTGGTTCCAAGAGCAGCCCTACATTATGTACCATTTTTGCAGAGACTCTCTGCTGGCTGCTCCTGAATGTTGTCAGGTGTCCCATGGTCATACACTACCTGGGCAGCTTTCTGTTGTTGGAATTAGGTTCTCGGACACCACGCAGAATTCTCAGCACTACAGCTCTCTTTTCCACATCATCTTCTCTGACTGCACCGGCACCGTGATTATCAGAGTTCCACATACATGGAATGATGATCATTTGGCACTTAAGACCCAAACCCTTGCCTAGGTAGAGGCTTTTTTCAGGGGTTTTACATAAGGGGAAAAACGGCACAGAGCCAGGGACCGTGACAGCCCTTTCAGGGTAAGGTATGTCCAACAGAGTTCATGGTTTGCCACAATAACCCCCATTATGGCATAACATTTGGTAAAATGTATAAAACCCAGGGTACTCGAAATGGGCCACAAACCCTGGCCAAAGTTAACTTTTATATTTGTTTTTTGGGGGGAATTTTTACAACTACACTTTTACCAATGATATCAGTATTATACATTTTATTGCTCTAAAACAATCATATTTGTGTAGAGTAATATCTCACAAGTACAACAGTAGCCACCATGTACAGGTTTTATGGGTTTTTTTTTTAAAGTTACAGGGTCAAATATAAGACATGCCTATTTCCATTTTTGCAAATTGAAATTTGCCAGATTGGTTATGTTGCCTTTGAGACTGTATTGCAGCGCAGAAATGAAAATTAACCCCACCGTGGCATACCGTTTGAAAAGTACACAAGCCAGGGTATTGAAAATGGGTATGGAGTATGTCCAGTCTTTTGTAGTAGCCACAAACCCAAAGCCAAAGTTAGTATTCATATTTGTTTTTTGCATTTTTTACACACAAATAGCACTTTTACAGGTGATATCATCGCCGTGATAAGTTTTACTGTTTTGAAATACTCATATTTGTGTTCAGCGTAGTCTCTCGAATACAACAGTACCTGCCATGTACAGGTTTTATAGTGTTTTGGAAGGTTACAGAGTTAAACAGGGGGCTTACAAATTAAATTCTCTGGACTTGATGCCTGTGCTGTCAGGCAGGTCCTTCAAATTAGAATGAATAAAATGACTTAATTGTGTGAAAAGATAATATAAATATAAAAGTAGACTTTAAATATATATATATATATATATATATAAATTCTATGTGTATATTTCTGTAATTATTTATGTAAATATATATATATATACACACACACACAAGTAAACTACACTTTTATAAATAAATATAAATATTTATTTATAACATACACAAGATCCGGCGCACTCACTCATCCACTAAACAGCAACGTTCAAAGCTCAAAGATTTTATTATTTTTTTTGGTTTTTATTAAAAACACATAATCTAGGCAAAAATGATGGGGGTTTAGTTACATTATATGATCATACATTGCATAAGCCTGTCACAATGTCAATATACCCCATCTTTTGCAGGTCCTACTCACACAGCCTAATGTCTGTTCTTATGAGATTAACCCACTTACCTGGGGGGGAAAAATCCATCTGTGGCTCTCTGCAGTACAAGGCTAAGTAGGGCCCTGGAATGAGGCACCTGTGACAGAGATGGGTGCAAAACCAAAGAGTTGGCCGAGACTCCCCCCAAAAAAACATGAAACCAGGAGGCTGCACACACCTTAACATGCATTAATATGGTGCTGCTAGGGCCAATTTATACAATACACAAGATCCAGTGCACTTGCTCATCCACTAAACGACAACTTCAAAGGCAAAAATAATGGAGGTTTAGTTACAGTCTCACTAGTACAGCAGTACCCCCCATTAACAAATGTTACGGTGTTTTGGAAAGTTACAGGGTCAAATATATCACATTTAATTTTTTTCACATTAAAATTTGCCAGATTAGTAATGTTACCTTTGAGACCGTGTGGTAACCCAGGAATGAGAATTACCCCCATGATGGCATACCATTTGCAAAAGTACACAACCCAAGGTATTGCAAGAGGAGTATGTCCAGTCTTTTTTAGTAGCCACTTAGTCACAAACACTATACACTGCTGTCCAAACAAAACATTGCTGCACGTTTACAGTTTGCACAAGAGCACCTGGATGTTCCACAGCAGTACTGGCAAAATATTCTGTGGACAGATGAAACCAAAGTTGAGTTGTCTGGAAGAAACACACAACACTAAGTGTGGTGAAAAAAAGGCACAGCACACCAACATCAAAACCTCATCCTGTCACGGTAGTTTACCCCAACTCGCAAGATTTAGTCCAACAATTGACAATATAGAGCAGATACGTCTTACCGGACCTTAGAATGGCCGGACTCGACGTAGAGCAGAGAAATACAGAGTCAGGAACGATCCGAGGTCAAGGGTACAAAGAGACAGCGAAAACAAGAACTAGCCAAGGTCTGGTACACAGTAATCAGTAAGCCGGCAAACAAGACAAAACAGGGATAAAGAGATAAATGGAGTCAGATACAAAGCCAAGGTCAAGTACGAAAAATCATAACTGCTAAAGGGAACTGAAACAGAAACCACGATAGGGCAGGGAGTTAAGGGAGAGGTAAGTATAAATACCCTAGCATTTCATTTGATTGGCCCCTGTCATATCCACGCCCACAAAATGTGAGTGTATGTGGAATGTGGGATGACAGGGGCCAATGGGAGACCGTTTTAGTTTTCGGCTCCCACTTTCCCTTTAAGAGCGTGCCCGAGACGCTCTCTTAGAGCTAGGCGGGACACGTGACCGCATCTCGCGGTCAGTGCCCGTCATCATCCGAGCCCTGAGCGAGCCGCGTGCGCCGGCCCCCGGATAAGGTAAGTACCGCTACACATCCCAACTGTGAAGTATGGTGGTGGGGGCATCATGGTTTGGGGCTGCTTTGCTGCGTCAGGGCCTGGACGGATTGCTATCATCGAATGAAAAATGAATTCCCAAGTTTCTCAAGACATTTTGCAGGAGAACTTAAGGCCATCTGTCTACCAGCTGAAGCTCAACAGAAGATGGGTGTTGCAACAGGACAATGACCCAAAGCATATGAGTAAATCAAAAATAGAATGGCTTAAACAGAAGAAAATACGTAAAAACCCAAGGGCAGAGTACAGAATATTTGATAGAGTTCTAACCTCAACATATGAGGAAAGGGATTTAGGGGTGATTATTTCTGATGACTTAAAGGTAGGCAGACAATGTAATAGAGCAGCAAATGCTAGCAGAATGCTTGGTTGTATAGGGAGAGGTATTAGCAGTAGAAAGAGGGAAGTGCTCATGCCATTATACAGAACACTGGTGAGACCTCACTTGGAGTATTGTACACAGTACTGGAGACCGTATCTTCAGAAGGATATTGATACCTTAGAGGGTTCAGAGAAGGGCTACTAAACTGGTTCATGGATTGCGGGATAAAACTTACCAGGAAAGGTTAAAGGATCTTAACATGTATAGCTTGGAGGAAAGACGAGACAGGGGGGATATGATAGAAACATTTAAATATATAAAAGGAATCAACACAGTAAAGGAGGAGACTATATTTAAAAGAAGAAAAACTACCACAACAAGAGGACATAGTCTTAAATTAGAGGGACAAAGGTTTAAAAATAATATCAGGAAGTATTACTTTACTGAGAGGGTAGTGGATGCATGGAATAGCCTTCCAGCTGAAGTGGTAGAGGTTAACACAGTAAAGGAGTTTAAGCATGCGTGGGATAGGCATAAGGCTATCCTAACTATAAGATAAGACTAGGGACTAATGAAAGTATTTAGAAAATTGGGCAGACTAGATGGGCCGAATGGTTCTTATCTGCCGTCACATTCTATGTTTCTATGTTTCTATGTTTCTATGTTCTGAAGTGGCCCAGTCAGAGTCCTGACCTCAACCCGATTGAGATGCTGTGGCATGACCTCAAGAAAGAGATTCACACCAGACATCCCAAGAATATTGCTGAACTGAAACAGTTCTGTAAAGAGGAATGGTCAAGAATTACTCCTGACCGTTGTGCACGTCTGATCTGCAACTACAGGAAACATTTGGTTGAAGTTATTGCTGCCAAAGGAGGTTCAACCAGTTTTTAAATCCAAGGGTTCATATACTTTTTCCACCAGCACTGTGAATGTTTACATGGTGTGTTCAATAAAAACATGGCAACATTTCGGGGGGGGCGGAGCCTGGAGCTGAACCGGACCGGACGCCATCTCTCCCAGCTCCGTCGATCGCACTCACAATCTAGGCAATATCCTGGAGACTAGCCGCCATACGCCGGCGTAAGCAACAGCTACAACCTGGGGACACCACACCGAACCCCCAGATGCCCTTCCAGTACTCCCCGAGGCATTTAAAAGTAAGACGCAGGACCGGGGCCTACCACACACCCGCCAACCGCGACCTCGAGTTTCTCTGGGGCGGGGACCCCGCGGGAAACACAGCCGAGTGGTGGCCGACCCTGACATCACCTGCTAACACAGCAATGGGGCGTAGAAATCAGAAGGGTACCCCCAGCAACGCTCCAGAACAGAGGGACATAGGAGCTATGCTCCAACGGCACACCTCCACCAAGATGGCGGCCGCGGAAGGCCCGACCTCACCAGAGGCTCCCCACACAGAGGCATCTGCAACACTCCAGCTGCAGAACACAACAGAGAGCTCACAGCAACAGCCCACAGCATCAGCAGGTAATTCTGAACCTGCAACCAAACAGGACCTCCAAACCCTGTACACTATGCTACAGGACATTCAAAACCTCCTCACTGCAGACCTGCCTATCCTAAAATCATCCCTACATCAACTAACAGGCAGAATGGAGGCAACTGAAACAAATATTAAGGAGCTAAGCCAAGACACATCTGCCATGCAGGCATCTATACTCCAACTACAAGCAGCCCAACAGGCCCTTACACTACAAGTGGCAGCGCAGGAGGACAGGTACCGCCGCAACCACGTAAAAATAAGGGGCATCCCGGCCACGGTCCCCCAAGAGGAACTGCCACACTACGTCAGAAGGCTGCTGGCCTCAGTACTGCCACCGGCTACCGCTAAAAAAATAACCATAGCTGGGCTATATCGAATACCAACGTCTACCTTAACTACCGCCAAAACGCCCGGCGACGTCATACTCCGCTGCGCACTACCTCAAGACAAGGGGCAAATAATGGCAGCGGTAAGAAACAAGACTCCACTGCCCTTTGAAGACTTGCAACTGTCCTTCTACCAGGACTTATCAAAGGCCACACTACAATGGCGAAAATCTCTGAACCCTGTCACCACCCGACTGCGGGCAGCAGGAGTGCCCTACAGGTGGGGAACACCACGATCCCTCCTTGTCTCGTACAAGGGGTCCACGCAACGGCTAACTACGGGGACTGATATCCCAGCATTCCTTGCAGCGTTAGACATGCAAGAGGCAACAGTAGCACCAACGGACTCAAATCGCGCACACGGATGGGACCCATCCAGAGTGGTACCATTTGTGCCCAGAACTGTAGCCGATTGCCCACCTGATTCCTGACTGGCAGGGACATCTCCAGCCCGGTCCAAACCTAACGGAGGGACTCACTGATCCGGCAGCCCTAGGCTGCAAAGTTGCAAAGTTGTAGAGATGTACAGTTCTGCTTGTTCTTGTGTTATCACTTTTTTTTTTTTTTTTTTATACCGTATGTCTATGTCCCCTGCGGTAGACTCACCCATTAGAAGACACAATTTTCCGCCTGGGCCCACTGGGCAGAGAGACACCAGGCTCACTACACCCAAACACTCACGAAGCTGCGCCAGCTATGACCCTAGTCCGGTTGCATCTAGCCACACACGACCAATCATTGAAGCGCACACACCCCCCCCCTCCGCTACCCCCTTGGTCAGGGGCTATGCCTCTCTTTGAGAGGTCAACCATGCACAAACCATCTCCCCCCACCCCACCCAGGGGAGGAGGGCAAAGCTTACACCACCGACACTCGAGTGCAGATATTGCTTGATTTAACTAAGTTAGACATGTTATTAAACCTCTTGTGATCAAAACCTATGCTACTGTAACATGTTTTTGCTTACATCCTGTTCTGAGCGACATTATTTTAACACTATAAAATGTGCTGATAAGTTCATTGTTCCAATTGTTAAGTCTGAAAACATGCTCGGGGAATGCTATTGGGGCACCACGAGCTTGCTTGTTATATGCTCAAAGCACGATAAAAATAAAGAATTTAAAAAAAAAAAAAAATGGCAACATTTCATTCTTTGTGTGTTATTAAATATATAAAATAAAACGGTGCACACAAAAACCAGCAAGGTGAAAAACAGGCTCTAACACTTAAGTGAAGGAATCCCTTAACCTTCACAACACAGAACATGCAATGAAAAACAAAATATAAGTGGAGCTCTGATTTACCTGTATGAATGGTGGTATAATACAGATGGACAAAATCACTATTACAATAATCTGTAAGTAAGTAACAATAAAATCTAAGTGCAGACAGTAGTATCAATATAAATATATAAAAGTATGAATAGTAAATGGGTAACTCACAAACATAGAGCCAATAACACACTTGGCTCTAGTGGTAAATGCCTCTGGATCTTCTTAGGGGAGATCCACCACCCTCTTTTGATTGCCTCCTGATGTCCTCCACCTTAGATTCGAGTATGGATGGAATGGATAGAATGGCAAATTCCAAATGGTAGTGTAAACAAGAATTTATTATATTAAAAAATATTCAAATGAAAATAAATTGAAAGGAATATATGATAAAAGTACATAAAATAATCCCAAAACGCGTTTCGCCAATAAACTGGCTTCCTCAGTTGGTATAAAAGACCTTGCGTCCTCCTGTTCTTTTTATATATGCTTAATAGCAAAATAACCGGCATCTGCTACACCGGAAGAACGCTCTGTGGAACGCACGTAGAGCGGATTGGAACGCACATATGAACGTGCGTGCGGAAATCACGTGACATAGTTTCTCGTCGTCGTGGAACGCTAACATATGCGTTCCACCATCTTCAAACGTAATATCCGGCTGCTATGCTTCCTCTTTCTTCGTGGAACGCATTATATGCGTTCCACTGCCGGAGCTCTATTACTGATTGCAAAAGTCCCAAAAATTGAATGTCCATTAATTTTCAAATATATCAATAGAAGGGGAAAACATAAACACAATAATTAAATCACAAATAAATAACATAATAATCATGGGTATTAATATGTACATTAAAAACTATATAATATAGCCTTTAAAATGTAAATAACAATATCCAATCTCTGTGGTTGTGGGCAATGGCAAATACAAAAGTGAATAAAAATTTGAGTAAAAATTTAGGAGGGTGGAGAAAGACTCATTAAAAGTATGTATAATAAAGATTCATTTATACAGTACTATTAAGTAGAGGAAAATTGGTTATAAAAAGTGACATAATTCAAAATCCAAATTTAATCCATAAGGAACCATAGTATTAAAATTAAAAATAAGTCATTTCTTCTATCCCAATTTTTTTAATAAAATCTCCACCCCTCCAATTTTTTTTAACCAATTTAAGTGCACAAAACATAAGACCCTGTGGGTTTTGATGGTGGTATTGTTTAAAATGTTGTGAGACACTATGTGTGTCAACTCCTTTTTTGATGTTTCTCACATGTTCCGAAACTCTAACATGGAGGCACCTAATGGTCCTCCCTATATACATCTTGTTGCACGGACAAATTAATAAATAAATTATATTTTTAGAATAACATGTCAATTGGTCTCTTATTGTAAATTCTTTATTAGTAATTTCATTCGTATTTTTGATGTGTCTCTTTTTACTTATTGTTTCCCTACATGCAAAGCACGTTCCACACCCAAAAAAACCTTTACTTTTTGTCAAGAAGTTATCATTTTCATTCTGATGATTCTTTAAATTACTATTTACTAAAAAGTTCTTTATATTCTTGCATCCCCTATGCACTATTTTGGGTCTCTCTGGTAATATTTCTTTTAAAATTGGGTCGTCCTGTAATAAGTGCCAATACTTGTTAATGGCATATCGTACTTTCTTATTGTTTGCAGAAAAATTACAAATAAAAGGAATGTTGCATTTGTTATCTTCTATTCTTGTTTTTTTCTTTTTATATATTAGTAATTCTTTTCGCTCTAGTTTTGTTATTTCTTCTATGCCCTTTTGGAGATCTTCTTCTTTGTATCCTTTTTCTAAGAATTGATTTTTAATTGTCTGAGTTTGTCTTAGAAAATCTTCATTTTTAGTACAGTTTCTTTTTAACCTCATGAACTGGCTTTTGGGTGCATTCGTAAGCCACGGAGTATGGTGACAACTAGTGA
>OW240922.1:49840319-49851331 GCA_933207985.1 Pelobates cultripes | reverse complement strand
TAAGGGTATTTGATTTGGATTAACAAAAACTGACATACTGAGAGATTGTCTGTGGTAGATATGTGTGTTTTTCTATTTAATTAATTAAAAAAAATACAAATTTTATGATATATAATGTATATGTTTTGATTTTCTATTATTTTTAAATTATTCACTTTGAATTAAGTGCTTACTAGGGATTTAAAAGTGGTAAAATAGAATAATTTATGCCATATCATTATATTCCACCATGTTGCTGCCGAGACTATTGTGTTTTGTCTCAATAGATACACGATTTCTTTCAACATTCACTACTTAGAATTGTACCCCTGGCGACCACCAGAGGGCTCTGTCAATAGACATCTTGATTTCACTTGCTGGAACGCACGATCGAATGGAACACGGAAGTGTGTGTTCACTTCCGGTTCCGTTTTTCGGCTGATACTGGACGCGGGAATTTTTGACTGCAACTACAATCAGAAAGAGACAGCTGGATGTAAGTAATTACCACACCAATGACGAAAGGAATCCAGGAGGACGCCCAGGATGCCACTAATTAACTTAGGGGTTAGCTCTATATAACAGGACTGATGGGAGGGTGGGATTAGGCTGTATTTTATACTTTGTCATTGCTGTATAATATTTGGTTTTAATTTTGGTCCCTGAGGAAGTTCCGTACTGTGAACAAAACGCGTAGGACCTCATTTTAAGTTTATATTTTCTTTTATTGCTGGGTGAATATTCACCCTTAATAAAGCCATTTTTTCCACCATCCTGTGAGTCTTGCTTTCCATTCACCTATTGGGAGCAACTGGAGGAAGAGAATAGCCCCCCACTACTAACAGGGGAGGCACCCTAGAGCGCTATTTCTCGTCTAATCTTGTGAGTGCATTTCACGAATATTAATTCATTATTTGAAACTGATTTACACTATGTAGAGAAAAGCACAAATAAGGGTGCGCCTAAGACAAGTAGAATGAATGTATAAAAATATGCATCAGAGAGTCCAAGCAGCGTTACCTAGAAAGTCCGAATATAAATAATCCACATATGCAGGAGGTAGTCCTAGTGCTACATAAAATGGTATGTGAAGTCCCAGATGTATATCCGCAGCTTCAAAATGGATATGTGAAGAAAACAGAAGACAAGGGAAACTCCAATGGTATAGTATGAACGGTAAAATAATATTGTATATAGAATAGTAGAACTACTCACAATATTCAGAGCTTATATCCAGCTCTGGTGTAAATGGCACGTAGTGGAATAATCCCCACTCAAGGATATACGTTGCTCCTCTTTTGTTCTTTAGCAGAGTACTTTGGTGGAGTAGTCCAGCTCGAGGTAAAAGAATAAAATATAGTGCTCACTGTATAGTTGATAAAATGTAAAAACAGAATAAAATATACTCACGGTATATAGAGCAGACGTACTGCTCGGTGGATGGCGTATGGGTGGTATAATCCCCACCTTAGGATTCTTGTTACTCCAATATGGACAAAAAAGTAGTAGTAGTCAGGTCTGAATAAAATAAACTTGCAAATAGTAAAATAATAAAATTATACTAAAAGAAGGTAATATAATACTAAGGTGGGAAGAGGAATGTGGCAACCAAATGTATAATAGCCAAATATTCCTTTATTAACACTTAGATTATATAAAAAGTTCCTATACGCGTTTCGCCACAATAGGCTTCATCAAGTAGAAACTTATAAAAAGAGCTTTTTTTGCTAGTACACCACTAAGCTCTTTTAATAACTTTGGGTGCATTCCATCAGGTCCCATTGACTTATTTGTCTTTACTTTTGACAGTTGAAATAGGACCTCTTCCTCTGTTAACTCACATGTAACAAATGACTAATTTGTCCTTTTTCCTTCATTTTCATCTGTAAATACTCATTGAGGCAGTCAGCTAGTCCTTTATTCTCTTCTACATAACTTCTTTTTTTTTGTTTTTACTCTAACTAATACTTGTTTTACTTTCCTTTTCTCATTTATGTATCTAAAGAAATTTTGACCCCCTTTTTTTACTGACAGTGCTATTTTCTCTTCTGTGTGTGATTTGGAAGCTCTTATAACTTGCTTAGGCTCTTTCTGCCTCATCTTATAGAGTATTATTATTGCCATTTATATAGCGCCAACAGATTCCGTAGCGCTTTACAATATTTTGAGAGGGGGGATGTAACAATAAATAGGACAATTACAAGAAAACTTACAGGAACAATAGGTTGAAGAGGACCCTTCTCAAACGAGCTTACAGACTATAGGAGATGGGGTATTAGAAACATTAGGACAAGAAATATCAAGTATCTGTCTATCTTCCTCACACTGTTTTTTTTATAATTACTAAATGCTAACTTTTTGTTTTGTACAATTTTGGCCACATTAGCGGAGTACCACAGTGGTTTCTTGAATTTTTTGCTTTTACTAACAAGCCTAACACACAAATTTTATGTTGACTTCAGCAGTGCAACTTTTAAATAATCCCATTTCTCTTGGACTCTATTTAAATTGCTCCAGTCTGATAAAGACTCATTTACACAGTCTAATTTTTTTTTTTTAAAGTCAGTTTTTCTAAAGTCTAAAACTTTTGTTTTTGTGTGGTGTGACACAGTTACTGTTCTTATATTAAACCACACTGACTGATGATCACTGGATCCTAAACTTTCACCTACAGTAAAATCTGATACTAAATCTCCATTTGTTAACACTAAATCTAGTATGGCATTTTACAAGTTGGCTCCTCAATGACTTGTTTTAGAGACAGTCCCAGTAGGGAGTTTAGAATATGTGTGCTCCTGGCACATGCAACTTGTCTGGTTACAACTACATGTCTGTTCGTCCACCCATTGTAAAGCGCTGCGGAATTTGATGGCGCTATATAAATATCATAATAATAATAATAATAATAATGTTCACTTTGGCCCACTTATTAAATACAATTTCCTTATTTTAGTATAGCACACTGTGTAAGCTGGTTTATCCATTACTAATTTATTGTATTCTAGAGACAGGTCAGAGAAGAGTCAAAGTAAACCTTGTGGGAATCTAGGAAAAATCAACCTATATATAATATTTGGCCAGCAAGGTCCCCCTCCCCAGCAGTGGTGTAAAGTCTAGAATTTTGCAGACTGCAGGGAACTCAGCTAAGGTAACATTCACACATGTGCAGTGTTAGTTCATATATTGTCTGTCCTTACTGCCAGCCTTGATTATTTTTTTAGCTGAAGAGAGATACATTCTCTTTAGTCTCTATATAACTTTGTATAATCTGCAACAAATTTGATTTTGTTGTCATTTGTACTGGTTACGGCATATGTTTAATCAGCATGCATATACTTCTTGCATCTCTAGGTGGCTCTAAAGAGCTGTTGAACAATAAAAATGAACAAAAAGCTCACCTTTCTGTTTTTAAGCCTTTAAGATCCCAGGGTTGATTAATTTAAAAATTACACATTACGTTTTGTGTCTGGTTTTTGCTAAATTCTTATGTACAAAACTATTGCTACACCATTTATGCATTAGTAACTGTTTTTTTAACACATTTGTAATTTGCCAAAATGATACATCTTGGATTCATTTTATCTTTGTGATTTTACCATTGATTACATTCACAAAACCAGTCAAATGAGTATTATTACTATAAAAAAAGGAACATTGCAATTTGAAGGAATTATATTTCTTAAGCAAAAAAAAAAAAAAAAAAGACTTTCAAAACTGCTCATTTGTTCTGGTTTCTTCTGGGAACATTTGTTGGAAAAAGAGGCACACTCTTGCACCTATTACATAGTTACATAGCTGAATAGAGACTCGCATCCATCTGGTTCAGTCTTCCTCACAAATTATTTTGCTGTTAATCCACAAGAAGGCCAAAAACCCAGTCTGAAGCGCTTCCAATTTTGCAACAAATTAGGAAAACATTCCTTCTTGACCCCAAAATGGCAGTTAGATAAATCCTTGAATCAAGCAGCTATTACCCCACTAATTAGAAATGATATCCCTGTGTGTTATGTTTTGCAAGTATTTATCCAATTTCTGTTTAAACATCTGTATGGACTCAGATAAAACTACCTCTTCAAGCAGATAATACCACATCCTTTTAGTTCTTACTGTAAAAAAACCTTTCCTTTGGCTTAGACTAAATCTCCTTTTTTCCAGCCTAAATGTGTGACCTCGTGTCCTATGTATAGCCCTGTTTATGAATAGATTTCCAGATAATAGTTTGTACTGGCTCCAAAAATATTTGTATGATGTTATCATATCCCTCTGAGGCTCTGTTTTTCCAAACTAAAGACATTTAAATGTTTTAACCTTTCTTCATAGCTAAAACGCTCCATTCCTTTAAATAATTTTGTAGCTCGTCTCTGGACTTTTTCTAGTGCCATGATATCCTTCTTTAGAATAGGTGCCCATATTGCACAGCATATTAAAGGTGTGGTCTTACCACTGATTTAGATAGAAGCTAAATTATATTTTCATCCCAAGAATTTATGCCCCTATTTATACATGACAAAACCTTACTGGCCTTAGCAACTGCAGATTGACATTGCATGTTGCTGCCTAATTTATTGTCTATAACAATTTCCAAATCCTTCTCGTGTGTGGTTATCCATAAGTCACTACCATTTAGGGTGTAAGTTGCTTGTGCATTCTTTATCCCGAAGTGCAACATTTTTCTATATTAAATGTCATCTGCCATTTTTTTGCCCAGTACTATGTAACTATGTAACTCTTGCACTACTTTTTATAGATTGAATGCACCACTATTTAAAATGACAAAAAAAGAGGTGCAGGATGAAACTGTTGTAAAAGAAGCAAAGAGGAAAATTCGGAACAGATTAAGGAATGCCACAAAAATAAACTTTTTTTATTTCACCTCCAATAGATAAAATAGCATAGATGGGTATCTGGAATTTATTTATAACCACTACAGAATACAACATATTTTCAGGACTATTTTGCTTAATAGAACGTTCCCTTCCTTGAATTTATGATTTAAAAATATTCAGTGTTTGAAGGTAGTGATTCAAGGAGAGTGTCAGCTGATGCTCTTAGCCTAGAGATACATGTAAACTCCAATAATTTTACTCTTTTAATTTTTTAAAACTTTATTGCAACTCTTATATATATATATAAATTATTTATAATGATATATTTTTTAAGCAACTTTGTCCCTTTCCTCTGGCTGAGCTATCATAAATTGGAATCTGAACCTTTATCTTTCGTTGCTGCTATGTATGCAGAGGGTGATAACTTTGTTCACCATAGCCATATGTGCACTTTCCAGGTCTCCTACCTGCAGTGCAACATGAAAGAGTTTATGCAGTGAACGATTACATGCCAAGTTGTGTCTGTGTGTGGTTGTTAGTTGTTGTGAAAGTGTGTTCCTGACTGTGTGTGTTATGTGTGTGTATGCCTCACGGTGTGTTTTTTTTATGTGTGACACAGTTTGTGCTCATGATCTGTCACTATATCTGTGTGTTAGCTGTTTTAATTTGTGGATGCATTCTTGTTTCAGGCTGTTTGTGGAGTTGTTTGTCATGCTGATTGTGTGTGTGTCAAACTGAACTTGTCATGTTGCTTGATTGTGATGCCCTTTGTTTTTTGTGTCAAAGGCGTTGTTTGTTTCACTTACTGAGAAGCACTTTGTGTGTTTCTGGCTGTTTTGGCGTAGTTTGTTTAATGCTGTGTGAGACTGCATGTGTTTGTTCATGGCACTGTGCTTATGTTTAAGCTGTACATGTCAGCTTGAGTATGAGATGATTTTGTATGTCTCTTGTTACATTTGTGTAGGTGACTCTGTGTTTGTAATGTATTAAAACCCAGTAGCTGGGTTTAACCTCATTACTCTTGATTTTGATGATACCTAAGAGACACTAAAGGAACACTAAGTATTAGTTGGTTATTTATTTATTTATACATTTCTAGTAAAATTTATGGGAAAGTCTTACATTCCGATGTATCTTATATTTAAAAGAAATACAGTATAATTGGATTTTTATCCATATTTTAATCTGTTCAAAATGAAATACACGTTTTTATTTAATTGTTATTTCGTAAAAATGCACACGGGTCATCATGCATTTTTATTATTTATTAAGATGAAATTGTTATGGTGTCCGACGAGCTCCTTTAAGCATAGTGTATTACCGCACTTTTAAAACATCCTGAAGCCCATGAAAAGAGGAATTTGGGATTATTCTCCTTATTTTGAAAAAAACGAACTTTTTCAAAATCAGGTCTATTGAACATATGCATCCAGTGTTGACTCAAAATCTTGCTCACTGAAATTTTATAGAAGGCGATTAATGCACCGTTCTAGCCTTGAACTTCTATAATATGTTTTTCT
Source organism: Pelobates cultripes (assembly GCA_933207985.1). NCBI lineage: Eukaryota > Metazoa > Chordata > Amphibia > Anura > Pelobatidae > Pelobates > Pelobates cultripes. The sequence continues at coordinate 49,845,006 of OW240922.1, read as the reverse complement.
GTGCTTTGAAATAGGAGGTCCTGTTATTTCAAACATAGGCTAGTAGACAGTTATGTATATTGTTGGGTTTAGATATCTATTAAAAAAGTAAACACACACACACACACACAGGTTAAAGGTCCCTTTTGGTCAGAATACTCCCAGTTGTTCTTATATAAGTAACTGTTACCAGATTTTATAGCACTCAGATTGGAAACTGTCCGTATCTACATATACATGATGGTAAGTATTATAATTTAAGTTTTTCAATGAATGCTATAATTGAATGTTTCATTTAATTAAACCGTAATTTTTTATTTGTGAAATCATCATTGCAAAGCTCTCTTATAAAAAACAAATTGATCATGTTTTTTTTAATTATTAATCTTATTTTTTATGTATGTTGATGTTAAAATTAAGTTCTATAAATGAAAACCAAGGCTATGTCAGATCAATATCAGAATGTACATTACATTTTTGGTAGTAGTTATGGATTATTTTTTTTTATACAGTAAGTTTTAAGTTTATAATCCATTTCACAGTATAAACAGGTAAAACAAGATGAAAACAATTAAAATGTTTCTATTTCTTTAATTGATGACTTCATTACAAGAGGTTAGGCAAATCCTGGGAAATTTTGTCATGAAGAGGTTATAGTTTATTTTTATCCTGCATACACTGTGTTATTACCAATGGCTGAAGCCTTCCAACAATAGAGCTAAAACTCCACAATATGTCATTGAAAGCAGTTAGCTACCATATCAATACATAAGTCTGTAAAAAATTAAGATATTTAAAAGGAACACTCTGAGAACCATAACAACTTAATCTCAAAGTAGTTGTTACGATGCCTGGAGTTCCGTGGGGGCCGTCTTACTCTAAGGGGATAAACCTTTTACAAACGGTTTAACTCCAAAGTTAAGAAGACAGTGCCCATCTGCTCTGCCCCTGTTTTCTAGCGATGGTCCAAGGTTTCAGTGAGGAAGCCTGTGAGAAGCCTTAGCCCAGAAGCTGCTGATAGGCTGAGAGCACAAGCTGATCCTTTAGCCTATAAGTATCCCCCTACAGTCCTTTACCAGATAGTTTTGTCAATGTGGAGCTAGTGATCGGCTCAGAGCATCAGATGACACTCTCTGTCTATTAACAAGACAGAGTCTAAGGCTTCCTCACTGAAGCCCTTAGGCCATAGCTGGGGGCAGGTAGGCGTTGTCTTCACAACCATTCATAAACAGTTTTATCCCTTAAGGGAAGACAGTACCTTGTACCTCCTAGTACCACAACAGCTTAACTAAATTAAATTGTTATGGTGTTATAGAACGTTCCTTTAAATACCATGATCAAAGTGTACATATCTAAAATTAAATAAATGAACACATTCATGATAACTCTTAAACTCCTGAGTCTACTTTCATTTTCCTATAATTTTCAGAGATATATTTTTGTTACTCTTTTTGACATTGGCTACTTGGTGATGACATGTGATGCATACTGTTACCTAGTAAAGCTGAAAGGTCAAAAACCTGAGGGTGAGTTATACATGATCGACACTCTGCAACTCATATCCTGCAACTCAAATATTGACTGACTTCTTTGAACCCAACTCTATAACTGACTCTCTTCAGTCTGGATTGCATGCCCGTCACGCTGTCAAAACTGCCCTGACCAAAAGTATCCAATTTAATTGCTACTAAATCCAGTGGTTACTACTTTTTTGTGATCCAGGTCTTTTTTTTAAATTTTTAATAGTGATGGGCTTTTGTATTGTCTTTTTTGGGGGCTGAAAATAGAGGTGGATTGTAAAACAAAGAAAAATTCTAAAAAGCAAGTATGATTTTTTTTTTGTTTTTATTTACAGATAATAGATCTAATAGGCTTCCCTCACTTTTATTAGAAAGGGATTGGTAGGCAGGGCATTGTTTAATGGAGGGTGCTTGTACATTCGTAGCCAACTTACGTTCCAGGTTAAAGATATCCGGGTTTTGCTCCCAGAGCATTAAGTTTCATGTTGCCACACCTAAGCTGGTTTCCAGATGTTTTGGCCATTTTGTAATGTCAGGTTCGGTGCAAGGAACCTGGAGAAAAATTCAGAGTGCAACCCATGGAGCCTTACAACCTCTTTGGCAAAGACTTGAGCAAGCTCTGCAGCGGTAGGCAACTTGGGCAATGGAAGAAAGAGTTGCATTTTTGAAAACCTGTTGACAACCATGAGAATGTGAGAATGGTAGTGTGATCATTGGTCTCCAATAAAATCCTTTGACAGATAACTCGAGGGGCGATAACGTATGGGCAGAGTTTAGAGGCAGAATGCGGGAAACAGGCATTCAAGTCCCACCAGAGGTAGATTTCCTGACACCATTGGTGTTGGCTCTTGCTGGAGTACTCAAGAGACCCAACTCAGGGCTGGACCTTTTGGCATCCTGTGTGTAAAATCTTCACAGTGCCCCTTTCTAGTCACACACCTCCCTGGCCACACCACCTTATACAATACCACTCACCATTTAAAACCTCACATTCTTACTAATCCCAAAACAAGTCCTATATGTATACTTATTAATTAAACAGCAGTAAACAAACTAAAGTGGTAAACAATAACTGCCAAACTAATATACTAACATATTAGGGTGCAGATAAACAATCCTGAAAAATAAGTGTCATGTATTGCTGATCCTTTATTTCAAGTAAGTACACCCAGAAAAGTAAAAAAAAAAAAAGACAGCACAAAACATAGACTGCAGGTTACATAATGCATCCTGCATCACCCTCACCCGCTCTCCATGTTTCCCAGGGAGTAATCAATCCCACACAGCAGCAGTGTGTTATATGGTTAAGCACAGAAAGTAGCTATCTCTTTACAGGGCTAGTGAGTGAAACGCTACAGTGCCTGAGGTAAAAGAAGCAGCTCAACACTAAAAGTGGAATACCCCTTATCCACAATAAAGTACAAAAACACAAGAGAAAGTGGTATAGGCTATATACCAACAAGTGGAGCGCTATTACAATTTGAACAATATAGGGGTACACTCACCCCTTCATTACCGTGACAGTCTTGAACGTATATGCTTGAATATACATACAAAAGGAAACAGAAACAAATATATAGTGCAGATGGTTCCCAAAAGAGGATAAATGATGGTAATAAATGACTGAAACCACTCACATGTACTGGAGCCTATGTAATATTGGATCTGTAAATAGATCCTTTATGCTTTTTGGGCAGCAAATGCACCCCTTTGTCCCAAGCGGTACTCCTCCAGGGATATGGAACAGAAAAAAGGGGAGACAGGCCGGCTGTGTAGTATTGTATAGAATGTGGTTATAATATAGGTGGTAATGGTTTGTGCTCACCTTTGACAGAGCCTATGAACTCCCGGCTCTGAGGTTGATGGACAATGTGCTAGTTTTTGTGGGGTAGCACTCCCCAATGAAAGTTCCTGATGGCTAGGAAGGACTTGTTGGACTAAAATATAAAGTATTAAAAGTAATTTATTAACAATAAGTTAAAACAAAGATAATACTTCATCTAAAAAATAGAAAAGTCCAAATAGAAAGTCCAGAAATCAGCTAAACGCGTTTCACTCTTCTATGAGCTTCCTCAGGAGCAGTGTGTTATATGGTTTGCAACATTTAATGAATTTGTTTTTAAGAATGTACTTGAATAGTTATTTGTGCCTTTTGAACGTTATGTTTTTTTAAATATAGAACATTTACCTCTGTGAATTTTTGGGACGGGCGTTGTCTCTGCTGCAGCAGAGCCAGGACAGGAACAAACATAAAGGAGATTAGGCAGGGTGAGTTATAATGATTATAAAGTACATAACCCTGTCCGCTCTCCTGGCATTGGCTGCCTGCCCACTACCTGGCTGGCCCAGCAGTCACTATAGTTCAACAACAATTGAGATACAATCCACCTATAAAGACTAGAATAAAACAATATTGAGTAGTAACATCTTCATTATGCTGCATTGGGGCAATTGAAAGTTGCACCCCCAAAAGCAAATGAGCATAAAAACATTCAAATTGGTAATAGCAAGTTCTATTTGTTTTCTGAGTATTTTGAGTAATTTATTATATATTTCATTATTCACATTGGTGAAGAAACAAATAATTAAGAATCACCAAGGCACTTTGCTTGCATGAACTAAGCACTTTCAGTGTTTTGCACTATTGTATATACATGTTTTCTTATTTTGATTAGCAGTGAGAGAACTGCTTATTTGTCCTTCTCATCTGCCCTTTGGCCTGCCCTCTCCCTTTTCCCCTTCCCTTGACAGCCTACCCAGACTGCCTGAAACTTAAGGAAGGGAATTGGAGAAAAACACTTTTCTTGCAACATCTGTGCCCACCTGTCCACCCACAGGTGGTTTGGCAACAACTCTTCTCTCCATACTGCCACCACCACTATCTCTAAGTTCCCTCACTGGCTGTATGGCCCACGTAGTGGAGGTCTGGCTTTAAAGGCACCTCCCTCTCCATTGCTGTGCATCCCACCACCGCTCCTTGATGGATGCCATTGGTATCAGGATTAAACTTTAGGGTTAAACTGTTCAAAACAATTTAAACAGATAAAGTAAGTGGATGCACGAGGACTCAAGCCCTCATAGCAACGTCCCTTAGTTGTTTTGGGGGTAGACTGTTCCATTATAGGATGATCTGAGAACAATTTAAACTTTTGGGAATAACATGTTGTCAACACCTAAATATTAAAGGA
>OW240922.1:49707041-49840219 GCA_933207985.1 Pelobates cultripes | reverse complement strand
GATCGGCAGGCCCATAACCCTTCCAATCGACCAAATATTGCAGAGACCCTCGAGAAAACCTGGAGTTAATTATAAAGGAGACTTCGTACACCTTCTGTCCAGAAGCAACCAAAGGAGGGGAAGGGATAGAAGGGCTGGTATAACTGTTACAGATAAGAGGCTTAAGTAGGGATACATGAAATGTATTAGGAATACACAGAGAGGCTGGGAGAGACAGAGAATAAGACACAGGAATAATCCTACGAATAATTGGAAAGGGACCAATAAACCTGTGTGCAAATTTCATGCTAGGGACATTGAATTTAATATTCCTTGTGGAGAGCCATACCCGGTCATCCACCTGGTAAACAGGGTTGGTGGTAAACAAGGTTGGCACCCCGCCTCTTATCAGGTTGCAGCTTGAAATGAGCCGTAGCTGTTTCCAAAGCCGTGTGAACCTTAGTCCAAGTCTCACAAATACATGTGAGATGGTCATCCTGAGTGGGAATAGCAGTGTCAGAGAACACCACAGGGAGGACAGTAGGATGATGACCGTTATTTCTGCCGAATTCTGTCCACGGTAACAAATTAGACCAGTTTTCCTGAGTGCCATTAATAAAACATCTCAAATATTGTTCCAAAAATTAATTGTCTCTCTCAGTGTATGTGTGGGCAGTGTGTGAATGTGCATTGTGTGTGTGTGTGTGTGTGTATGTGGGCAGTGTGTGTATGTGTCAATGTCTCCCCTCTCCTTCCCAGTCTCTCTCTTCCCCCTCTGCCTCTTTCTTCCCCTCCCCTTGTGTGTCTCTCTCATTTCTCCCTCTTTGTCTCTCTCTTCACCCTCTGCCTCTTTCACCCCCTTTCCCTGTGTCTCTCCCTCCTCCCCATCTCTCTCCCTCCCCCCTTTCCCTGTCTCTCCCTCCAACCCATCTCTCCCCCCCTTTCCCTGTGTCTCTCCCCTCTCCCCATCTCTCTTCCTCCCCCCTTTCCCTTTGTCTCTCTCCCTCCAACCCATATCTCCCCGCCTTTCCCTGTCTCTCCCCTCTCCCCATCTCTCTTCCTCCCCCTTTCCCTGTGTGTCTCCCCCTCCAACCCATATCTCCCTCCCTTTCCCTGTGTCTCTCCCCTCTCCCCATCTCTCTCCCTCCCCCCTTTCCCTGTGTCTCTCCCCTATCCTCCCTCCCCCTTTTCCTGTGTCTCTCCCCATCTCTCCTCCCCTTCCCTGTGTCTCTCCCCATCTCTCCCCTCCCAACTTCCCCTATGTCTCTCCCATCTCTCTCCCTCCCCCTTCCCTGTGTCTCTCCCCATCTCTCTCCCTCCCCCTTTCCTCCTCCCTCTGCCTCCGTGTCTCTCCCATCTCTCTCTCCCTCCTGTTTCATGTGTCTCTCCTCACTCCCCATCTCTTTCCACTCCCAACTTTCCTGTGTCCTCTCCCCTCTTCCCCCTTTCCTGTCTCTCCCAATCTCCTCTCCCTCCCCTTTCCCTTTGTCTCTCCCTCTCTCTCTCCCTCCCCTTTCCTGTGTCTCTCCCCTATCCCTCCCTCCCCCCATTTCCTGTGTCTCTCCCATCTTCCTCCCTCCCCCTTTCCTGTGTCTCTCCCCTATCCTCCTCCCCTCTCTCTATTCCCCTCACACCTCCCCCCCCAATTTACCTTAGAGAAGGCAAGGGGGCCGGCCGTGTTCCAGACTGGAGCCGCCGGGCCGGGTGGCAGCTTGGCCTTTCCGGCGGTACTCCAGTCACTGATGGCTGAAGGAGGAGGAGCCTGTCTACCATGCTCCCTGGAACCACGAGGGAGCATGGTAGACAAGCTCCTCCTCGTTCAGCCATCAGTGACTGGAGTGCCACCGGACCGGCCTCGAACGCGGCCGGCCCCCTCTCAGTGTGCCACCGGACCGGCCGCCCGGTGGCACCCATGTGTCAGCGCAGCCCCCAGGTGCCACGGCCCACCGGGAAATTTCCCGGTATACCGGTGGGCCAGTCCGGCCCTGTTTGTATTTGTATAGATAATAGATACTCTACTTTAGGTAGTGGATATAGAGGCTGCAATATGTGTTTGTAAGTAAGATAGTGGCTGCAGTGTGTGTTTGTAGGATAGTTGCTGTAGTGTGGGTGTGGGGAAATAGTGTAGAAAGTGATAGAGGCTGTAGTGGGCTCAGAAGGACATAGGGGCTGTAGTGGGGGCCAGGAGGGATGGGGGATGTAGTCGGTCAAATGGGTACAGGGTGAGGTGGATGTTCTATGGCTGTGCTAGGTGCAGGGGTCATAAGGGCTGTGATGGGTGCATAGAGGCTAAGGTGGTTACATAGAAGTATAGAGGCTAAGACTAGTGTAGGGAGGAATGGGGGCTGAGGTGTGTGCGGGAAGGCAAAGAGACTGTGGTGGGTGCAGAAAGGCATAGGGGCTGTGGGTACAGGGAGAGATAGAGGTTGAGGTGGGTGCAGGGAGACATCGTGGTTGTGGTGGGTGCAAAGATGCAAATCCCCCCCCCCTGGATTTTCCAGCTTGTGCTGCTATTTTTCGTTTGTGTGAGAATACACTGCAATACCGGCGCAAGCCAGTAGGTGGCGCTGTGAATGGAGAAAGGAACTCACAGCTTATCCCTGCACCAACCTTTAAGATTGACACAGGATATAGAATGTAACAATCAGTATTCAAGAACTTTGATGCCAAACAAAGGTTATTTCCACCAGGATTCTAGGGTGAACAACGAAGAGGTGAATCTAGCAATGCTAGAGTTGGAGGAGATAAAAGCAAAAGTAAAAGTGTTAAAAGAAGAGTTAGAAAAACTCAGAACTGACACGATGGTAGCAGATGTTATGACTTAGCCTGCAACAAAGTCCAAGTTAGAAACGTTTTTGAGTTATATATTTGGAATGTAAGTCATGTAATATATGAATATGCAAAATGACAAACTTGAGAGCAAGTGGAGTTGTATAAACTAGAAGTGCTCTCATAGTGCTGTAACCTATGCTATACATTGAATGGTTAAAATGAGTGTAAATAAAGTTTGTTGTTACTCCTTACTTTTCCTCCTGAAACAGGAAGACAATAAAGACACAGAAGCAAGAAGTACCTGTGTGTTTTTTCCCTCCATCTTTATATAAGGTTATCCTACCCTAATAATCAAAATGGCAACATAGCAGAGACAAGTTAATCCTCTAACAAAAACATTGACATCCCTGAAGAATGCAGGGTTAAACGGAGGGGCACATGACACCCAGACCACTCATTGAGATGAAGTGATCCGGGTGCCTATAGTGTTTAAGAAACACTCCACACAAGCATTTCATCTTGCTGATGTGCTTTACGTGTCTGGAGACTGTCACATTTGTGAAAGGTAATAGACGTGACAATTTCAATAGAAATCAGCACTTTAAAAGTTGGGGTTACAAACACCAGAGGAAGGCTTTCTTCCGCTAGCTTCACAGAGCCCCTGCCTTCCCTCCTTCTATATTACAGGTCATTGGAAAGCCACAACTGCATGAACGCACATGTTTTACACTTCCAGCACAGAGACTTCTCGTCCCTGTTTGTAGAAACGAGATCTACAGTTTTTGAAAGCTGTTTTTAAATATATCTCCAATGGGAAGATGCATAAATAAATGTATGATTGCATGTTTTCACTAGGCATATAGGTAAACAGCAATAAACAAAACAAAAAAAAAGCAATAGAGTTTTTTTAAAATGTGTATATATAGTCTGAATGCATTTAATAAAAAAGAAGACAATTATTGTTGTAGAAACACAGAGCACAAATACTAGATTTTGTTTTTATTCTGGAGTTAAACAGTTGCTTTGGTATGTAAGCAGTAACATGATCTCCCAAATCGGCTATCAGATTCTGCAACAGGAAGGACTGTAAGACCCAGTTTGGGCTCTGGTCACATGCACAATAGCGCAGGAATCACGTGATGCGAGTCACCTGACCCTGGCTCCATCATGGCGCCTGCTGTAGGGGCATAGTTGGGGCAGCGATTTGGAAACACAAAGTTCCGCCTTTAGAACGTAACAATCATCCTGTCCCGATTGACGTTCCATAGCCAGTTCGGTGGTGAATGCCTTTTGTTTTGGGGAAGTTAGCAGGCTAAACGGCTTACTGATCGTGGCCATGAACGGTCCTTTTAACGGGGCGTCAGAGGAGCAGGTCTGGGAGCGCCCATGGTCCCTGGATGAAATCAGTAGGAACAGCCAGAATTGGTCCCTGGGGGCAGATGCAGGGGTGAGATGTCCTGTGTTTACTGTGTGTGTGCCTGTCCCCCTCCTGGTAGTTTTCTTATACAAAGTCTGGCTTAATATCATGGGTTATGTCAGATCACCTGATGTTTTATATCATACATAAATCATTGTTAATGCTAAGGGGGATCAGTCAGTGCCATAACAATCATGGGTTATGTCAGATCACCTGATGTTTTATATCATACATAAATCATTGTTTATGCTCGGGGGGATCAGTCAGTGCCATAAAAATCATGTTGATGACATTGTCTGTCTCTGTGTGACTATTATTATTTAGAATAATGACTATGCTGGTCAAGTTGTGGGGTTACTGTTATATATAACAGATCTACAGGATATGTAGTGCAGTTGTTTAGTTTGCAGTTAACACAATTGATAAAAAATTTAAAATAAAGCGCCTACATTTTAATCTCATTGGTTGTGAATTTGTTTGCACCGTTCTTTCATCACTTTTATTGTATAATTATTTTCACTGCTGATGTTCCTTTTATTCATTTGATGTGTTCTTTCGCTTTTTGGTTTATTACTATTACCCAGGCATGATGCAGTATATTCAGAAATGGGAGAATTACATAATCCAGTGTATTTACACTCATTCTTACTTCCTAGTATACATTTTTGTCAGTAGAGGCTGTGATCCAATTTAAAAGAAAGACACGACCAAGTTCCCACTCATAACAGAATAGAATGTTTTTTGTCAAATTATCATTTTGCTGCCCCACATTTTACCTGTTTGTGTTTTGTTTTATTCTATCCACAGTACATCGATTATCTATGAGTTAGAGGCAATCTGCTCTGTTTTTTACAGAAATAACTTTAACAGGTTGCTTTTAATTTGTCTGTATGACATTTCATATCAATATTTAAGTTGCAATACTTTTTGACAAATTCTGCAAAGGAAATTCCATTCTCTTTATTGTGTATTGACAGATCCTGATTGAGGCTAATGGGAGTTGTAGTTCGTTAATAACTGTCAATTTCCTAAAACGTTGTTTTCTATTTATTTTTACTCTTGATCTACATTTCAAAAGAAATGTACATGAAGTATTTCCGTGCTCTAAAATTAAATGGTTAAAAGACTTTCATGTTCTCATTATTTGTGTTTTTTTGGCATCGGCCTTCAGATGAAATGTGCTTACTAGTGATGTCCCGAACGGTTCGCCGTGGACGGCGAACATATGCGCTGTTCGGTCCGCCCCCTATTCGTCATCATTGAGTAAACTTTGACCCTGTACCTCACAGTCAGCAGACCCTCCCTCCCACCTCCTGGACAGCTCACTAAGAATGCAGCTTCACAATGAATGTAAAATGGATGCTGTCCAGGAGGTGGGAGGGTCTGCTGCTGATTGGCTGGAATGTGTCTGCTGACTGTGAGGTATAGGGTCAAAGTTTACTCAATGATGACATAGGGGGCGGACCGAACAGCGCATATGAACCGTCCGCAGTGAACCGTTCGGTACATCACTAGTGCTTACTACTACTTGGAGTAGAACATTTGATCAAAAATACGTGGCATTTCCTGGAAATATTTGGGAGGAGTGGAAATCATTGTTTTTGTTTTTTTTCTTTGTTTTGTTTTTTAGCATCGATATTAACTTTGCCACGGAAATATTTGGTTATTGAGGTATTAAAGGACCACTATAGCGCCAGGAAAACATACTCGTTTTCCTGGCACTATAGGGCCCTGATGGTGCCCCCACCCTCAGGGTCCCCCTCCCGCCCAGCACTGGAAGGGGGAAAAGAGTTAAATCTTACCTTTTTCCAGCGCAGGGCGGGGAGCTCTCCTCCTCCGATCCTCCTCTTCTCCTCCCCGTCGGCTGAATGCGCACGCGCGGCAAGAGCTGCGCGCGCATTCAGCCGGTCACATAGGAAAGCATTCATAATGCTTTCCTATGGACGCTTGCGTGCTCTCACTGTGATTTTCAAAATGGGTTAACCCTACTTGATTTGAGACCCAGACCACTTCATTAAGCTGAAGTGGTCTGGGTGCCTAGAGTGGTCCTTTAAGCATTATCTCTTTTTTTAAAAGCACTTTAGGCACCATAACAACCCATGTTGTTATAAGTTGTTATAGTGCATGGAGATAGAGTCCGTCTTACTTTAAGGGGCTGAACGGTAATGAATGCTTTAATTCTAAAGTCTTAAAGCCAGTGTCCTGCACTTTCTCTCAGTGTATGGTGTATGAGGCTTTAAAGCGGCACTGTCATGGCCGAATCCTGTTTGTTTTTTGTTTTTTTTAACCCCCCTCCCGACTCCACTACATCTAATTGATCCCTTAGTCTGCCCCTAAGCTCCCCATATTACCTATTTTTTATTCTTTATTTTCTGCACGACCTATATTCAGGGCACCGCCATCTTTTGTGTGGGTAGAGGAAGTCCCTGTGGGACACGTCATCTGACCACTCTAGATAGCACTGTGAGATTCCCGCAAATGACCAGTTAAACACTTGGGCATGCGAACGGGAATTTCATCCATTCATTCGTCAGAAAGACGAATGAATAGAAAAATCAGACTAACAAACAAACACTGTGTATCAGTGTTCGCTCAGTTTATTACAAGGAGGAAGCTACCGGTGCGCAGCTCCCTCCTTGTAATATGTCAAAATAGAAGCGGCAGGGAGCAGTGCTCCCCGCCACTTCCTAAGCCCCCCATGTCCTCCCTCACTCTATGGGGGTCAATATGAATAAACTACAATGGGGGGGACCTACTGTCTTTCCGATCCCTGGGCGGCGGGTGGGGGCAATAAAGATAATGGGGGGGACGGGACCTATTGTCCTCCCCACCCCTGAGCAGTGGGTGGGGGCCATAAATTACAATGGGGGGACCTACTGTCCACCCCCAGCCCCCACCCTTGAGCGGTGGGTGGGGGCCATAAAGATAATGAGGGTGGGAACCTACTTCCCCCCCTTCCGGCCCTAAAACAAATTTCCCCCCCATCAAAGGTGACTAGGGATCCCCAAGCCCCTAGTCACCCACCCCACCAAATAAAAAATTACCCCCTACCTACCCCCTCACCCTAAAAAATAGTGAGGGGGGAATAAAATAACTAACCTGTAAAGAAAATTAAACTTACCATTCAACGTCTTTTTTTTTTCTCAAATCTTCATTTTTCAGCCCCAAAGAAGGCAAAATAAAAAGCCATCATACCCGTCGAAATGAAAATAAAATAAAAAACCCGAGCGCAAAAAAAAAGAAGAAAAAAACAGACGCTCTACAGGGCGGGGGAAGACTTATAAAGCCTTGCCCCGCCCTGCAATTAGGCTAAGAACACTCTGATTGGTTGGTTTAAGCCAATGTGAGAGTGCTCTTTGTCATTTTGCACACCGTGGGAAAATTCCAAAGAACTTTCCCACGCTGTGTAAAATGACACAGAGCACTGTGATTGGATGGCTTGAAATACATCCAATAACAGTGCTCTGTGTCATTTTACACAGTGTGGGACAATTCCAATAAACTTTCCCAAGCTGTGTAAAGTGACTCAGAGCACTCTGATTGGTTGGTTTAAACCAACCAATCATTGTGCTCTGAGCCTAATTGCAGGGCGTGGTAAGGCCTTGACCCGCCCTGTGGAGCTCAGTATGCGGCGTGCCCTCGAAGGGTGAAGATTTTTTTTTGGGAGTTCGACGATATTTATGACTTTTTATTTGGCCTTTTTGGGGGCTGAAGAAAGAAGCAATTAGAAAAAAGAAGACATCTAATGGTAAGTTTATATATTTTTTTTCTTTACAGGTGTTTAGCTTCATTGTCCCCCCTCACTATTATTAGGATGAGGGGGGTAGGTAGGGATTTATTTTATTGGGCGAATGGGTGTGACTAGGGGCTCGGGGACTCCTAGTCACTGAAAGGGGGGGGGGATTTTAAACTTGGCCCCCACCAGCCGGTCAGGGTGGGGAAACAATATGTTTCCCCCCCTCCTTGTTGTTAATGGCCCCCACCTGCCGCTCTGGGGTGGGGGCCAGAGGGGGAACAATAGGTTCCCCCCTCTTATTGTTGTTTATGGCCCCCACCTGCCCCTCAGGGGTGGGGGTCAGGAGGGGAATTTATTTTATTGGGGGAATGGGGTGACTAGGGGCTCGGGGACCCCTAGTCACTGAAAGGGGGGGATTTTAAACTTGGCCCCCACCAGCTGGTCAGGGTGAGGAAACAATAGGTTTCCCCCCCTCCTTTGTTAATGGGCCCCCACCTGCCGCTCTGGGGTGGGGGAACAATAGGTTCCCCCCTCTTATTGTTGTTTATGGCCTCCACCTGCCACTCAGGGGTGGGGGTCAGGAGGGGAACAATAGGTTCCCCCCCTCTTATTGTTTTTAAAGGCCCCCACCTGCCACTTGGGGGGGGGGGCAATAGGTTCCCCCTCTTATTGTTTTTAAAGGCCCCCACCTGCTGCTCAGGGGAGGAGGCAATATGTCTCCTCCCTCTTATAGTTAAGGGCCGCCACCCGCCGCTCAGGGGTGGGGACCAGGGGGGTAGGCAATAGGTCTCCCCCCATCTTACTTTCAAGGGCCCCCACCTGCCACTCAGGGGTTGGGCCCAAGGGGTGAGGCAATAGTCCCTCCCCCGCTCTTATTGCTAACGGCCCCCGTCGCCGCTCAGGGGTGGGGGCCAAGGGGGGGAGGACTCGGCACAGGTGGGGGCTGGGGGGACAATTGTGTGTGGGGTTTTTTTTTTTTTTTAACAGTGAGCAGCCACAGGCTGCTAACGCGAGTAGGGACATATTATTTACTAATACTAAGTAATCTTTACTTAGTATTAGTAAAGTTGGCTGAAAGACAAATTTAGGTCTTTCAGCTTTTTGGAAGATAACTCCCTAATACTGTGGGAATTAGGCAGTTATCTACTAAGCAGCTGCAAGTGGCAGCTGTGGCACAAATTGAATCGGAGTTTCATTCATTCGAATGAAATTCTGATATGAACAAAGTGCCGAATTAAGTTCTAAAACAAACGAACATACTGTTCTCAATCAGTTAGAACACAATTCAGCAGTTTCGTCTAAAATGACAGGAAGCATCGCGAGATCAGAGGAAACTTAAAAATTATGGGAAAATTGCTCTGACCAGTGGAAATGAAGCACACTTTGCTCCTCTGCTGGTCAAGCGGAGGAAACCTCCATAAGACAAAGAGTCCCTACTTTGTCTTATGATTTTAAAGAAAACTAAAGAAGACAGGAAGAAAAGAAGAACAGATCCTGAGAGAGGGGGAGAAGAGGAAGAGATTGAGGAAAGGTAAGTTCGGCATGACAGTGCCGCTTTAATCAGGCAGCCTCAGACTGCACGCCCCCAATAAAAGGCTGAGGGAGCCATTAGCTAGGTCCACGTTGAGAAAAGTGAAGTATGGGTTTTTAAACTCCGGGTTTTTTTTTTTTTTTTTCAGTACTGTTTAGTGTCTTAGAAATTGGGTCTGCATCCTGCTTTGAGTGTCACTTAAATCTTGATCAAGCTTCCAACTTACAATTGGTTTCAGACCACTTGCTGAAACTCTAAAAAATATTAATATATTATTCTAATCAAATCTTTTTCTCTTGCGTTTTTTTGTTACATCATTCTGTGATTTTTGTTGTACATTACATAATAATTCCCCCTGAAAAAAAATGTTCTCTCTTTCTTTTAGCTCTTGAATTTTCTTAGAGAATTCTCCCAGCAGATTATATCGAAGACACATGACATAGAGAAACAGCTGGATGGATTGATTCGCGAAACAAAAGCTGTCGACTGCAGGCTACACAATGTCTTCAATGATTTTCTCATGCTGTCAAACACTCAATTCATTGAAAATGTAAGTTGTTTTTTTTTCTTCTCTTCTTTTCTTATAGAGGCCAATTCAGTATTGTGCTCAAGTGCAGTGAGCCAAATGTTACAAAAACTGTGTAAAATGACTAATATGGTTAGCCTAGAAGAGGGGTATCTGAAAGATCTCAAGATAAAGAACTACAACTCCCGTGATGCTCTGAATTCCTTTAACCCCTAAAGGACCAAACTTCTGGAATAAAAGGGAATCATGACATGTCAGACATGTCATGTGTCCTTAAGGGGTTAAAATGATAACGCACCTTGTAAGCTGTAGTTTTAAAACATCTGATGATCTACTTTTTGGCACCCATGGCTTAGAAACTATTCCTATATATTGACCAGTAATAAAAGGGCACCAAATAGAACAGTGTTTGCAGTATCTTGAACGCAAGTTTTAAGCACCTGGCAATGTGTTTTCATATTAAAGTTTACCTGTACTTTGCATAAATTCATTCCTCTTGTGATTCCTTTTAATATACATTGTGCTAGCAAAATCACTAGCTAATGTATAGATTTTGCTACAAACCATAATTAAAATTGTGATTCCTGTGCTAATTGTGCTACAGGCTCTTGCTCAGCTTTAAGCCTCTAAAATGTGGCAACATCATTTATATAGATAATCACAAACTTCTAGCTGCTCAATGTTAGTTATGCTTGTATAAAAAACAATATTAGTTTATTTTGAATCACTAACATAATCTAAAACAGACCAAGAAAACAATGTGCTTATAGTCCCAGAAACTAATATTAAGTAAGCTGTTACATCATAAGCTCTTGTCAATCTTAATTCAGCGTGATTTCTAAAAATATTAACTGTCTACATGTTTCGTAGCCAAAAATGTCCAATGTACTTTTTTAGAGTCTGTTCGCATAACGCCCATATAATTGCCATATCTTTTTATTAGGGATTTTGCGGGGTTATTTTTCAAAGTATTCTGTTCTAAAAAGTGGTGAGGCTGTGTGATTTAATTTTAATTTTCTTGCTTACTTAGAGAGTGTATGATGAAGAGATCGAAGAGCACATTGCAAAGCCAGATTCCGGAGACAAGCCTGAACAGGTAAGCGAAGTCTTCCATTATAGCAATATGATATGAATACATAATTATGGTCATATTTATGGTCATATTAGAACAGCAGCCAGTACCAATAATGGCCAACCTTTTTTACTATTTAATTTACACTACTTTCCTTAATGTAAGCGCTGAAATCCGTTCTGGCATATAAATGTATATTGCGTGGGCACATTTCTTTTATTAACTATTTATTAATTTACTTTGTTTTATTTATTAATCTTGTTCGTTTAATTTTTTTAAGGAAAAATCAAGGGAGCAGATTGAAGCAGAGCTCATTCCAAAAATACAAGAAGCTGTCAACTATGGGTTGCAAGTGTTAGAAAGTGCATTTGAACAACTTGATATCAAAGCAGGGAACTCGGACTCTGAAGATGAGGAAGTTAACGGAAGAGTTGAACTTATTCTCGAACCAAAGGTAAAAATATATAAGTGCCTCTGTATACATTTTTTTTTTTTTTTTTTTACATTTGTGCTTCAAATCTACTTGCTTCCAGTAGTCCATATCTGAAATTTTGGGAAATTAAAATTTAAAAGCAGGATATCCAGACTGTACTTAGAAGCACAACATTTAATTTTATTTAGTGACTTTGCCTCTTATATTTTGTTTTATTATATGCAAATATTAATACATTGATTTCCTTTTAGGACCTCTATATAGACAGACCTCTGCCTCATTTAATCGGTTCCCAGCTATTCATGCAACAAGATGATGTGGGTCTGGGGGACATTTCCAGCGAAGGTGTGTTCTGTTTTACTAAAATCCTATTTGGGACGGCCTATTGGTTGGTTATCTATGTTTACATGTATAGTGACTCCCCACTACATCCGCTATGACCAGTGTCTTTTTTTTTTTTTTTTTATTCATTATTTCTCTTGTGCATATAAGGACAGTTAACATTTTGTCTTGCGATGCCATAACCGCATTAGCAGACTGATTAAGAACAATGTATTTGACATGGCATGCGATTAGACAGCACATTTTTATGTTAATATCGGGTTAGAACTGTAACGATTATTGCAAGATTAAGAAATACAAGGTTAATCCAGAGGGTTGATTAGGGTACGTTTAAGAAAGGCACACATTTGTTTAGTAAAGTAGCTTGGACTCATATTGATCATTCGCGTTCTATGGTTACAAGTATATATGTTGTGTGGTCAATATTTGTGATTCCGCTGTGTGCATCTGTGTATGTAAGCATTGTATAGTGTTGCAGAGGGTTAACAAGCTAGACATAAATACAGGCATAGTAGGGCTAAGCATTCAGTTTGACCTGTAAGCGAGGCACAGGTGATAGGCATGTCTGATCGTTCTGAGCCTTATTTTGCAGTAAGTTGGGCCACATTTACAAAGACATTTTCTGTTGTTGTGTGTCTCTACCCACATCTAGCGGGTAAAAGGTGTCGCTTATCTGGTGTTTTACGTAGGCTGTGAAGAGAGAGTCTCTGCTTTGTGTGCAGGGTCTGAGGCTTTGTGCCTCACAATGTGGCCGTCCGGATTGCCTCAGCCGATGCCCATCCTGGAGGCCATGCTTGCGTGCCCGGAGGTTTTTTTTAGGCGTTGGTGTGGTGGGCGCTGTCCATGGGAGCAGGTGTATTCCGTGGCACTTCTATGTAGGGGCTCAGTCCCTGCTGTGGGCGGCGGCATGGGTCTACTCACAGCTTGCTGGTAGGCGATTGACTCCATAGAGGGTAGCTGATTGTCGTGTAGGGCTCCAGGTCTTGGGTCTGGCGAGGTGTTTGCGTGTTGGTCTAGTGAAGCGCCCCAGTTCCTGCTTGTATGGGGACGGGTGTTAGTGCCCGCATGCCCAGTAGTCGCTTCCTGCTTTGCAGGTCGATTGCCATTACCCCGCCAGTTAGCTGTTTTGGGGGTCCGCGGTAGCGTTCCATATTGGCGGCGCCTGGTGGGTGGGCGGATCCATTAGGCCACCGCTTTCATCGCTTGATATTGTGTCGCTGCTTGGTTATGGAGTATTGCCCAGAAGCTTTCACAAAGCAGGTCCATGGCTGCTGTGGGCTGAAGCGGCAGCTGGATGCTTGTGCCCTTTGGCTGGGGCCTGTGCTGGGCCGCCATCTTGGCTGTGCCGCAACGGTGCCTTACCCCTAGAAGCCACGTGGCCCTCTGGTCCGTCCTCGAGTGCGCTTAGTGTGGCTGGGGAAGACTGGGCAGCCCAGTAGAAGACGCATCCAAGATGGTGGCGGACAGAGAAGCCTCCAGCATCATGACGGACACGGAGCTCCGACTAGCCGCGATCTTCAACTCCTTTTGGTAGAAGCTGGAGGCACGTATGCGACCTCCCCTCCCGGACACCCAGACAGAAGGCAAGCTACAATGCCCGGTCCAGTTGGCCGCACAACGGCAAGCTAACAACCCCACAGGCTCCATGCACCCGATGGGCCGGCGCCTAAGGGGAGCTATCTTGAGGAAAAACCTTCCCTATAATAACAGCGGCAGCCTAAAACAGACCCAGAGGACCGAGAGAGTGAACAGAACGGTGTACTCAAGCCCCCCTTACCGACAAGCTGCAGACAGCAACAGACATCGCAAGTACAACGTGACACCCGACCGGAAGCGGGGACGGCGAGTAACGAAACCCACAATGGTGGCAACACCGAGCCGGACCAACAACGGCACACAAACAAAAAAAGGGGCGCCTCCCGAGCACAAACAGCGGATGAGACCAAGAAACACAGGGGCTCCCAAACGTGCATGCAAAATACCTCTAGCGGGTGTTGGCTGACCGGGACACTTGTCACCACAGATGAGACAAGCTCCCCACACGTCCCACTGTCTCTATCGCTCTGTGACCTATTGTTACTGCATGACTTTAAGATACTCTTACACTATCATTCCCTGAGCTAGTCACAGTCACAGTAGTGTCTATAATTCGGTAACTCAGGTTCACAATGCGTTTTACCCGTAGTTTAACACTCATCTAATGTTTAACGGTGAATAAGCCTACAAAAGTCAGGGTTAGTTTATGAAGCAGATTTTTGTCTTAATTGCAGCCTAGCCTTAATGTCTAACCCATAGCCCTGATCACATATATTCAGCATGTTACTAACACATTTGTTTACCTAACTAAACATGATGGAGTGCTAACGACATAACTGTCTAGGTATGCGCACACAGTGAACTCCCTATTAATGTTGATGCTTTGCGTAGCTTAAAATATGAATATTCAATTGTATAATCAGCGTAAAGTTTAAACGTGGACAATCTCTACATAAATAATTAAAAAAGGTGCACGGATTTATGTAATCCCCATTGTTAAAGTGTTGATACTCAGCGTGAGGAATGCTATTGGGGCACCACACGCCTGCTGTTATGGTTTTTCTTGCACTGCAAAAATAAAGAATTAAAAAAAATATATATATAATGCACACATGAACATTAGATTGCTTCATTAGCACAATAGAATCTGGTGCACATGGCGTTGCATTCGGAGGCTCAGTGCTACGTCCATACATTTTGTAAGTATGGTCACGACAAACTGAAAATATTTAGCGATGTCTGGAGCCACAGAAAGTCAGTTTCCAAAGGGGAATCTTCTGGGTTTTATGTATATCTTTAATTACCTACACAATGCAAAACAATATGACCTGACATTTTTTTTAATTTTTTTTTTCTGTTTTAATGATTACTCTCTCAAAACTCTTGATTTCTTCAAATTGAACTCAAGCTGAAGTATCCAGAATTGAGTTAAAGCCAGGTTTTCACCTTTGTTTCCTCTGGAACGCAGAGGCAAACTTCAAATTTATTGACCAGCCTGTACATTTCCTAATTCAAGGCAAATGATCGTGTGTACCCCAATTGCACACACGCTCCGGTTAACGCCAAAAACCGTGATGTGAATTAACAAACAGAAAGTAACGTGATGCACTGCAATCTCAAAATGTCACACAGTTGACCTATATCTCGAGATTGCAGTGCACCACACTGCTTTTTTTTTTATTTTATTTTTTAACATTTCTTAATAATTTTGCTTGCTGGTTTTGTTAAAATAAATATGCATTTGTGTAATAGTATTTATTTTTAAGTGCTCACTGTCCTGTCAAACACCAATGGACAAATGTTTGCCGTGTGTTCTGCTTTGGTTAAAGGACAACTGCCATCACGTTTTCACTTCTTGTCTATTACATTTAATGAAACTTAAGGGTTACTTCAAGCAACATGACCACTTTAGTGATTTTAAGTGCTGGTGGTGACTAAAGTTTGGATATGCAGCTTTTTGCTATGAAACACTGCAAATACAAAGTATAACCCTTCTATCAGAAGCATCATTAGCCAGCCGGAACAAGAGTTCTGTGTGGTTAATGCTACTTCTGAGCGGATTTGAGGTTCTGAGACAAGACAGTCATTTTCAGCATGGTTTCTCACTTCATGCCACCCTGAAAAAGGATGAAAAAAGGATGGGCTGTATATCAGTACATCGTTAGAAGAATCTCGGGAAGGCAGGCGAAACCCATCACGGAGGACGTTATTGAGAGGCAGACCCAAGAGTGTCACGTGATCGGGGAAGTGCTGATAGCTGGAAGTGACTGCGTGCTGGTGGTGTTTTTTGATTTATATATGCTTACTGAGTTGTGGGTTAATTGCTGGCATACCCACCACCAAAGTGAGAGTTTTTTTTAACCTTTTTTATGTTTAATTGTTTTAGATACTATTTAATTGGGGTCCTTGCCTCTTTATTCCTCTTGTACTGCACAAAATACCATACATACATCTGACTGAATGGAGACACCTTTCCTGATATAAGCTGTGGGAAGTATCCCTCTCCAGTGGAGCTATTTAAACC
The DNA here is from genome assembly GCA_933207985.1 of Pelobates cultripes. NCBI lineage: Eukaryota > Metazoa > Chordata > Amphibia > Anura > Pelobatidae > Pelobates > Pelobates cultripes. The sequence goes on along the minus strand of OW240922.1, from coordinate 49,824,351 downwards.
ATGAGCCAGGAGTGATAGGGCTCTGTTACATGTGAGTGCTCTCCCAGACACACACATATTATTAGATGTAATGAACGTTGAAAAATCCAAGAAGCAAAATTTTGATGACAGTTGTCCTTTAACCTATTTTTTATAAGGGAAAGCAAATTGTTCTTCATGTTTGATCTCTAGATGGGATATGTATACAGGGAGTGCAGAATTATTAGGCAAGTTGTATTTTTGAGGATTAATTTTATTATTGAACAACAACCATGTTCTCAATGAACCCAAAAAACTCATTAATATCAAGCTGAATATTTTTGGAAGTAGTTTTTAGTTTGTTTTTAGTTATAGCTATGTTAGGGGGATATCTGTGTGTGCAGGTGACTATTACTGTGCATAATTATTAGGCAACTTAACAAAAAACAAATATATACCCATTTCAATTATTTATTATTACCAGTGAAACCAATATAACATCTCAACATTCACAAATATACATTTCTGACATTCAAAAACAAAACAAAAACAAATCAGTGACCAATATAGCCACCTTTCTTTGCAAGGACACTCAAAAGCCTGCCATCCATGGATTCTGTCAGTGTTTTGATCTGTTCACCATCAACATTGCGTGCAGCAGCAACCACAGCCTCCCAGACACTGTTCAGAGAGGTGTACTGTTTTCCCTCCTTGTAAATCTCACATTTGATGATGGACCACAGGTTCTCAATGGGGTTCAGATCAGGTGAACAAGGAGGCCATGTCATTAGATTTCCTTTTTTATACCCTTTCTTGCCAGCCACGCTGTGGAGTACTTGGACGCGTGTGATGGAGCATTGTCCTGCATGAAAATCATGTTTTTCTTGAAGGATGCAGACTTCTTCCTGTACCACTGCTTGAAGAAGGTGTCTTCCAGGAACTGGCAGTAGGACTGGGAGTTGAGCTTGACTCCATCCTCAACCCGAAAAGGCCCCACAAGCTCATCTTTGATGATACCAGCCCAAACCAGTACTCCACCTCCACCTTGCTGGCGTCTGAGTCGGACTGGAGCTCTCTGCCCTTTACCAATCCAGCCACGGGCCCATCCATCTGGCCCATCAAGACTCACTCTCATTTCATCAGTCCATAAAACCTTAGAAAAATCAGTCTTGAGATATTTCTTGGCCCAGTCTTGACGTTTCAGCTTGTGTGTCTTGTTCAGTGGTGGTCGTCTTTCAGCCTTTCTTACCTTGGCCATGTCTCTGAGTATTGCACACCTTGTGCTTTTGGGCACTCCAGTGATGTTGCAGCTCTGAAATATGGCCAAACTGGTGGCAAGTGGCATCGTGGCAGCTGCACGCTTGACTTTTCTCAGTTCATGGGCAGTTATTTTGGGCCTTGGTTTTTCCACACGCTTCTTGCGACCCTGTTGACTATTTTGAATGAAACGCTTGATTGTTCGATGATCACGCTTCAGAAGCTTTGCAATTTTAAGAGTGCTGCATCCCTCTGCAAGATATCTCACTATTTTTGACTTTTCTGAGCCTGTCAAGTCCTTCTTTTGACCCATTTTGCCAAAGGAAAGGAAGTTGCCTAATAATTATGCACACCTGATATAGGGTGTTGATGTCATTAGACCACACCCCTTCTCATTACAGAGATGCACATCACCTAATATGCTTAATTGGTAGTAGGCTTTCGAGCCTATACAGCTTGGAGTAAGACAACATGCATAAAGAGGATGATGTGGTCAAAATACTCATTTGCCTAATAATTCTGCACTCCCTGTATATGGAGTTTAAATGTAATTCTAATTACTGTTTGTTGTTGTTGAAGCAGAAGGCTCTGTAGACAATGACAGGGGAAGCATAATTGACAGTGAAGAAGAAGAGGAAGACGAAGAAAAAGACAATGAGGTAAGAGTTCCTTTTACCAGTCATGTTCACCAAGTACATCTGAGTCTTATACTGCTAAAATTTTCTTACAGAGCCACTAAACATTTTTTAATTTTAATTGTGGCTAATATAGAAGAAAAAAGAGGCGGCACTTTTACAGGGGCAGCATTATGCTGGTCCCCTGTACATGTTAACGAGTCCGCAACAAGCGTTTATCTATGGACCGCAGAGGCAGCTCTTAAGGTGAGTAAGCCGGCCGCTTAAGACCTGTCATTGACTGGGGCTCTACAGCCACCTACTATGCCTTTGTGTGCGTGACCTAGGGGCCCGGTAGCGTGCCCTGTATGCCGATTTGTGCAGTGCCCCGCCACTCAGTCTGCCCTTGGGGGGAGAGAGAGCCCAGTGCCTCAGGTCTGCAGTTTCACTGGGTGCAGAGTTGCAGACTATGTGGTTGAGGCCTTGCAAGTCCGGACAATCAAATTGGCTGCATTACCATGGCAACGCTCTGACACTTTAAATACTGGAGTTTGCAAGACCTCTACCACATGTACTTAAACTCTGCACCTGCCAAAGCTGCAGACCACATAACAAGGCCACTGGGCCACCAGGGAGGGAGACCACTGGACCACCAGGGAATTGATCACCAGATAAAAAAAGATATTTCAGTGGGTGGAAGACGGTCATTAAGACACACACGGTTACCCCCTCACACGCATATACTGTCACACTCCCATTAATTCCTCCTAATCCTGTCACTCTCCCCCTCCCCCTCCAACCATACCACGCTTACCTGCCCTCGCTCTGCCACATGCACAGTATCATATTAACCCCCTCATCCTGTCATTCTCACCCCTTCTGACTATATCACTCACCTGCACTCGCTCAGCCATACTCGCCATATCATATTAACCTACTTAATCCTGTCACACTCGCCTTCTCTTGCACTGTCACACTTCTCTTCTATCACTCTGTCAATGAAATGGTCAATTTATCTTTATGAACTACTTCATTTGGATATGGGGGTGACAGTCGCCTTAAACGCTTGTTTCACCTTGCTTTTGTATAATTGTTTTTTCCTTACGAAGAATCTTCTATTCATATTTTTTAATTGTCCTCGTTATTATAGGAATCAGATGATGATGATTTTGGAAATTCTGAAGATGATAAGAAGCTGGTAAGACTCTGTTATATGTTATTTTAAATATGTCTTATCCTTAAATGTTTTACTACAAACTGGGTTACGTTTGTGCCCTCTGAAGGTCAAATACCTAATGACATCCATATTTTAAGGTGAATGATGAATATGTACCTGGAAAATTTATGTAATCTGTCACATAAGAATTTTTTTTATATATATATATATATATAATTTTTTATTTTTTTTTTTGTTTTTTGTTTTTTTTAAGTTCACATGCACAAGTTGATGCCTGAGCATTCAAAGCAGAACATGTTTTGGGCCAGGGATAAATTATAATATTTTGCTAGCCGCATGGACTTTTTCTACCTATTAAAGCTACTTGAATGCATTGGTAACCCAGGGTTGAGAAAGTTGGGTTTTTAAAGTGAAGAACTCCATCCAGAGTAGAAGAGATAACAGTATTGGGTGAGAGAGAGGAATATGCTGGGAGTGGCAGAAGGGATGAAATTTTGGTTTTTGTTGAAAGAATAAGGAAAATTATGTTTCTGCTTAGAGTATGAGTGCTGAATTAGTAAGGGAAATTAGGATAGAAGTAGTGGTCAGCAGATGGATTATGGAGGCTAGAATGTTTGGCCGCCGGGCAACCTGAAAACCGGATGAGGTCAAGATTGCCTCCATGAATGGGTGGCAGTGGGGGGAAATTATGTTAGAGAGGCCAACGAAGGAGGTGCATTGGAGGATACAGATTCAGCAAAAGCGATTTCAAATTCCAAGGGGGCTGTTGAGTGGGATGAAGGTGGATAGAAAACAGATAAATGAGAAGAAGCACGGAAGGGATGATATATAGATATAGATAGTATTTTTAGGTAGACTTGAAAAAAATAGGAGAATTTTCGTTTTAAATAATGAAAGGTGAAGAGGAGGAGGGTGGTTGCATTAGCTGCAGGAATATAATCGGAGGATGTAAGGGTGCCCATTCCAATTCGGGACCCATTGTGTTGAAAAAAGCTGTGTTAACAGCAGCAAGTGTAGAAGTATTTTATAGGAAGAAATCATTTTTTAAATCGGGCCATGAAATCCAGCTGGTGGAATTGGTCTATTGCAAAGGGATCTTGCTCTCAAAAGAGAGAAGGGCATTTAAAAGATTACATCAACCAAACTGTGTTCAAGAAAGCATTGTCTCCTCATTTCCCCATAGCGAGCCCTGCACACATCAATTAAGTGGTCACGGTGCTTTATATAACTGCGATTTGTATAAGGATATGGGTAAAAAATTGGTTGAGGGCCGCTTTGAGCAGGAAGACCTGATTCGTATAGTTAGTGGGTAAATGAAGCTACTGTAATTAGCATGACAACTTTAGACGACATAAGTACCGGGATGGGGAATTTAATAGGGAGCATGACGGATTGAAAGACCTGTATATTGGAAATAGAGTTAAAGATCTATTGTGTTTAAAGTAGGAGGAATTGCCCAGTGTGTCTTTGGTGAATGAGTGTATGAGAGGTGGTAATTAGAAAGAAATGTCAGTGTTTCCTATGTGAGCTTTTCTTAATGCTTTATGCTAAAATAATGTAGCCTTTATGGTATATCAATATTAAATAACAAATGTAAATGTTTGAGTGTTGAACACTTTGAAAACAAAAGGCTTTAGACCTCTTTACAAATTCTGAATTTGTGATGTTTTTATGTTTACTCTAAATTCTAAAGCGCTCGGCCTTAAGTGATGAAGATGACGATGATAATGGCTCAGATCTGTTTGGTGATTCAGAAAAAGAGGAAGAGGACACTGAAAAATCTGTAAGAATGAATGTTATGCCACAAAGCATTATTTTATTTATTTTTCAGGTTCTGGTGAATATTCTTAAATGTTTCTTAGAATGTAACAATGTGTATTTTGTTAATTTAAAAACAAAAGTTGATGCAAGTTTAATATTCATCATTGATTTAATACTCCGTCTACATATTTTGTTATCAATGGATTGGAAAAATTGAGCATTTTAACAAATTCTAAGTTTTATTAGGTGCCATGTTATGTGTGCTATCAGAATAGTGTGTGGTTTCCTGTACAAATTGTTCTCTCTGCTCTCTGCTCTCTGCAAAATGAAATTTGAGTTTTTCATAAAAATAAAATCTGGGTTACTGCTTTAAAGATGCACTCCCAGCAATTCTACGGCGCGTATTAGATCATCATGCAAAAATCATCCTGATTTTATGTTGAGTTTTTTTGCGTTTTAATTTGTTTTTGCATGATGCTAAATGAAGAGCTCGCAATTTCAAGTCCTGAGCTGCTATCCACGTCTAAACATAACCCCCACCACTTAATCAGTTTTCACTCACGAACATCAAATGGGGATTTTGAGTCTTTTAGATACCTATTTGTTTTGCAGAAAGGCTTTTTAGCTTGTGTTCTTCCAACTGGAAGGGATTGAAGCTAAGAAACAATGCAGCTATTTGTACGTTTTACACAAATACCTGTTCTTTTTGTAATGTACGTTCATGGAGACCCTCTAATTTAAAGTAAATAATTAAGTGAATGCAAGCTTCTGACACCTTTATTTCACTTCTATGAACGTTATTCCTGCTTAGCATGCTAAAATAATCGCCAGTGACCGCTTCACAGGCCTTTATCAAATGTAATTGCGAGGTCACTTCTTATGATGATGGTAACTTGCAGAGGACTTAAAATGGCTGGCCCTTTTAAACAAGAGTAAGCCAGGAGACGCACCAGAAAGGGGCATTTTCTTAAATGTATGCATTGCGAAAGAATACCTTCAGACTATAGTAAATGTAATCTTTCATTTTAAATAATTATTTCCAAAAAAGGCTGTTTTCCTTTAAGATGTGACTGTGCATAATGTATGTTGTGTGTGTGTGTGTGTGTGTGTATGTATATATATATATATCCGCGTGCTTCTGTGTATGTGCGTCAGGGTGTGTGTCAGGGTGTGGGCATGTGTGTATGTGTCGGTGTATTTATATGCATCTGTGTGTTAATGTGCATGAATATCTGTGTAAGTATGTATGTATGTATGTGGTAGTTTATGTACATACATCCAAGCAGTCAAACACCAGCACAACATACAAACACACTCCTGCAATCTAACTCAAATATTACATACACACACACACACACACACACAACTGCATTCAAACTAAAAAATATAATTTCAAACACAAATGCACATCCGCATTTAAAAATGAACTACTTTCAGACACACCCCTGCAATCAAGCCCAAACATTACATACAAACGCACCCCTTCAAACACCAACACTGTACATTACACTATAGCGCCAGTAAATGATGCAGCGCTGTACAGATACGCAACCTAGAAATTTTGACTTGGGGTGCCCTTGGAAAAATACTGAAATATTAAGGGCGCGTTGAACCTAAAAAGTTTGGGAACCACTGCTCTATATCATAATATACATTGAGTAACCTGTTTTTACTTGCAGTTAAAGACTAGGACTAAATCTTTTGCTGATGAACTAGCTGAAAGGATTCAAGCAGATGTTCCGAAAAAGTCAACACCAGACCAGTCATGTGAGTCCTGGCACCCTCACATGGGTCTATTAACTAAATTGTGAATTGAATTGTAAAAATAAAAACCTCCAAGTTTGTTTTTGGCCTAAAATGTGCAATTACCTTACCAATTCTATGGAATTTCCAGTTATGACAAATTCCTTATTTTGACTGCGGTAACCTCTACAGCACCAATCCTGTTACTTTGTTTTCTGCTCGAACAAGTGGGTTTTTTTTGTTTTGTTTTTTTAACTTTTTTTATTTTTTTTTATTTTAAGATCCCATTAGCGTCCACAGAAAAAGCTTCCTTAAATAGGATATTATTTGAATTCTTTCTTCAGTGAAATATTCATAAACACTACCAAATGATTGTTCTGTTTTTGCAGAGATTAATTTGTGGGACTGTCAGCCTTATTTAATTCCTGCGCTCCCTCATTTTTTAAAAGTTTTTTTTTAAAAATGGCAGTAATAACTGAAGTGATGAAAAGTTAACTCGCGTTTTATACGATTACAAACCTGGCACAACTGGGGGGTGGGGGGGGGGATCCAGTAAGGTTCATACAGATTTTGAGAATATAAATATGACATTATAATGGGAAAATGGCCTTTACATTTTAAATAGAACTTTAAATAGAGCTATTTGTATTACTGTATTTATTTTTGACAACAAGAGGTCAGGATCCTAATGGTTTTAGGTATTGCTGGATTTTTATTCGTTTTATTCTTTTTGTTATTCTGATGATTTGTGTTTATTTAATTTTTAGCTATATCATCATTAGAAGTTAAATCCAGGAAAGAGAAAGAAAAGAGCAAAGTCAGAAAATTGCCTTCAGATGGTAAGACCTTTTTGAATATCCATATTGAATGTGAACTATATCCAATTTGATTGGTTGCCTGTTCCATTACACAAAAGTGTAGATTTTGAGAGAGCCTGGGTAATAGTGAGGGTGACAAAGGAGAAGAATTATCAAAGTATTCTGTTCTAAAACATGACCTTCTTCCATTTGCATGCACATTAAGTCGGAGAGTGTTTGAAAACAGAAATGGGTATATTCACTAAAGTGTCTGTTTAAAATTATTTTCAAATTTAAAGGAAAACTATAGTCACCAAACAAGTTAAGTTTTTGTGTATAGATAATGCTGTCTCACTCACTCAATGCTGCTCCATTCTCTGCCATTTAGGAGTTAAATCACTCTGTTTCTGTTTATGCAGTCCTAGCCACCCATCACCACTCCTCCCCCCCAAGGTCTGACTGACACAGCCTCCATTAAAACAAAATGGTTTCACTTTACATCGGATGTAACTTACAGATTCTAGGGTCTAGCAAGCTATTAACCGAGCAGGAGATAAAAAAGAAATCTAGTGTAAACATTAGATGACTCTTTACAGGAAGTGTTTATGAAGGCTGTGCAAGTCACATGCAGGGAGGTGTGGCTAGGGCTGCATAAACAATGTGATTTATCTCTTAAATGGCACAGAATTGAACAGTTAGACTGCAAGGACATGATCTATACACCAAAACTGCTTCATTAAGCGAACGTTGTTTTGATGACTATAGTGTCCCTGGGCAAAAATATCCAAACTGGAACTATTTTCTAAGCCAGCCATGCTATTATTTTGGCTACTCTGGCCTTAAATTTGAAATTCACTTTAACCTTGTTAGTCTCTATGGTCTTCCCTGCTTTACTCCTGTCACAGAAACAGATAAGACCATAGAGACTGTCCTTGTTTTTTTTGTTTTGTTTTGTTTTACAAATACTTTTATTTAAAACTATGTATTTCCTTTTACTACTTAATGGAAATATTTAAAAAAAATATATGTTCGAGGTGACTGTTGAAGCACAAGGACTTTGTTTGAATGTCTGCTCTGTACATCATAGTGTAGAAAGCAAATTGTACTAAAGATTTTACTAAACTGTTATTTGTAATGAAAACTAGGGTATTGAAATCCAGACAACTATTTTATAATTTGTACGTTTGTTCTCCTCAATCAAGATGAAGATGATGACCTTTTTAAACCACCCAAACTGACCGATGAGGATTTCTTACCATTTGGAAGCAAGGGTCATCTTTTCAGTGGTGGAGAAGGGCTTTTTGATGATGATGAAGAGGTTGGTATAAAGAGTTGGGGTGGGGGGTGGAGTTCTTTAAAGCTTCTGTGGCTTATCATTTGTTTTTTTTTTTTTTTTTTTAAATGTATGGCATTAAAAACGAATTTCTTAATATCTACCTTCTTTTCTTATTTCCACACAGGGTGATCTTTTTGCAGAAGCTCCAAAAAGAGAAGTCAAACAAACTGATGCAACTCCTGTAGTGAATACAGGTAAGAATTTTCTTTTCTGTTTCTTTTTCTTTTCTTTTAGTAACAATGTATTTTTATGATTATTTTTGTTTTCGATCACCAATATATTTATTATATTTTGTGTGTCTGTGTGTATATATTTATCCTCTCCCTTCCCCTTCCCCCTCTCCATTTTTTGTTTCTTTATACCACAGAAACTTTGTCATCGAATACCAAAAGGAAGCCACCTGTCGGAGGAATCTCTCTTTTCCCAGGTATGAAATAATTCTTTGTGAGGAACGAATGAAAGGTCTACAACATATTCTGGTTTCTGGAGATTTATTTGTGGTTTTGTTATTTATTTTTACTATTGTTATTCCTTTTATTTCCACTACGTTTAAAGGGTAACTGGCAGCATCACAAATGTGTTTGTGGGATGTGAAAAAAAAAATATTAGGAGTAAAACAGCTTTGTCCTTTGTACCTGGAAGCTACCACAGAGGAAGAGGAGACCTGAAACAATGTTTTTGTTTCTCCTTTTCATTTGCAGTGTTTGCCCTTTCTTTGAATAAACTGGATTATTGAGTAATTTTCTAACTCTTTAACATGCATTTTAAAAGAAAATAAAGCATCTTGTGAAATGGGTTTAAGCAAGTAATAGGTGATTTCCAGTATTTTAATCTATAGTGTAATTTTCAGGGGAGTAACAATTCCCCTTTATATGGGGATGGTTGGGAAGTCCACCCTGGATTGTCCCTTTGAACAATTTGTGTGCGTCATATTCCCGGTAATAAATATGTTGGTGCCTAATAGGTGGAATGTTGGTACCCTTTGACCTGAGAAATGCCATTAATATTGCAGGTGGAGAGGATGTGATTGGCGCTTCCCTTTTGGCTAACAAGGAGAAGACCAAGCATCCCACTCCTACCACAGATACAGATCCAAAGCTGACCACAAGCACAGTGTTGTTTGATGATGAGCTATTTGGATACAGTGATGTACAATCAACCGCTAAATCAGGTTAGTATGTGTTTATATACTTTGTGTGTGTACAGGAATTGGGAAATAGAGTAGCTTGGCAAATACTTTGTATAGGACTGTGAGATGCATCCCATCTCAGCTGTACTGTATAGATAATGCAACGAAATATACAACAGCCAATCCAAAATTATAAAAGATGTAAAAAAACACACTTGCTATGTGTGAATAGTAAATGCCCTGTAAGCAGATAGTATTGACGAGTCTCCCAGATCAGGGGTGTTTTTTTTTTGTTTGTTTGTTTTTACAATCTGTTAATTTATTTATTTTTGAGAATGTTTGTTTTTTATTTATCTTTTTTTGTTTAACTATTCCTTCCTTTACTCTTCACCTCTTTCCATTCAGAACTTGTTTTTTTGTTTGTTTTTTTTTGTTTTTGTTTTTTGTTTTTTTTTACTCCACAATTACTTCTCGAAATCAACAAAATTTCAAAATTTTGGAGTTCTAACTTAAGGATAACGCATTTGAGCATGTTCACTTCCTATTTATTAAAGACTAAATTATTATCTTTAATTCATTGTTATTCTCATACCTACAGAGGTACTGGTAGTCCTCACTTAGCAAATTACCTGTTTACCGGCTGCTTGGACATACGACCAGCTCTCTAGCGCAGGGAATCCCCCAAATCTGTGTCGCAGGAATTCCCTCAAATAAAGATTTGAGTGATTTGGTCTATGTTTGGGGGAATTCCCATAAACATTGACCTGCTTTCTAGCGCAAGCGAGACCTGGTTGTCAGGCTGGTGTGAGTCCAATTAGCTTTACGACCTAGTTGTAGGAACGGAACTCTGTAGGTAAGTGAGGAGTGCCTGTATATGCAGTATTTCTTTTGCTAGTTGTACATGTTCAATGATTGTAAATAATGCATCCTTAACATTAACATATCTTTATATTGTATATTTTTTATTTTTCTTCTGATATATACATTTATTAAAAAAAAATTAAATATACATGTTGCTTCATCAACCTTGAGTCTTGCCAATTCAAGAAAGTAGCTTGGCCTCTCTGTCTCTTCTATGGAGTCTGAACAAAGGTTTGTGTGGAAGAGGGACTAGTTCACTCCACGTTCTAATCAGTGCAGAGATTCCTGCTACTTCTACTTTAGTTATCCCCTTTATTATTATGGAAGCTGTTATCTAAAATGCAACTTTCTGAAACCAACCGTTGTTGCGTTTTCTGACGACACACACAATTTTGTTGGGCTTCAATGTTTTGATAGGGAGAGGGACAATACAAATGCTGTAACATGTCCATGTACAAAATCAGTACAGTGTACAGGAACCATAAAAAGAAAGTATTTCAGGATTGGGGGATATATGACACATTTTAAGAGAACAAAATAAACTGTACAAAAGTGAGCATATTACTAATACAGCATATTATTCAGGCCTAATGCTATCACATGCATGAAAGATTTTGGGCGTCTTAAGTGTTCCTTGAACTGACAGCTTAATGGATTACCCTGTTTGAAGAAAGTTACAGAAGCCATGGAATGAAATAAAATTTACCATTCAAGTTTAGCCAAGATTTTTTTTTTTCTGTTTTCATGGACCGTTGGGTTTACCTGATTTTATATATATTTTTTTTCAAAATTAAATATTTTCTTTTCTTACTTTTAGTAAAAGCTAAACCGCCATCTGACCTGTTTGCTGATGAAAAAGATGACTTATTCAAGGACAAGCCATCCCTTCCTCCAGCAATTAACAATGCAAAGGAAACCAGCAGAACAACAACACAAAAGGTCACTGACAAAAAGGTACATGGGTAATGGAGGAAAAAGCTAACCACTGTGAAGCTCGCTATAACAAACGTATTTGGTGGGGAGGTGAAAATGTATGTTTTTTCTTGAAGAAAACAAACCGTATTGCCACTACAGGTACACTCTTCCTTTGTATGACCTTGCAGTTTGCAAAGATTGTGAACCTAGTGTATTGCTTTAATTCTGGTGCTAGGTGTTAAAGACTTGCTATGAAACCTGCTGGGCCTTAAAACTTTGAAAGGTTAAACACATTACACCTACCATTTTTCATGCAATGCTCTTCATCTCTGTACATCTACATGTAATTAAAGGGAAGGGATTCAATAGTGTTAGGAATACAAATCTGTAATACTAACACTGTAGAGCCCTCTGGCAGCTAAAGGGTTAAATATTTAGTCACTTGCACGATTCCAGCGCTGATGTCCCTCAGCCTCCTTTTGACTTGGGGCTAATGCCCGAGCGCCAGATCGCTTAAGGCCCTCTCCATAGGAAAGCACTCTCCATCTGGGATAAAATGAAGTGGTCTGGGTGACTATAGTGTCCCTTTAAGCAGCAAATCACGTCACATACTGGGATATATAAATATATTTATATAAGTGTATATATATATATATATATATATATATATATATATATACATGTACACACTGTTGTAACCACAGTATTCTGAAGTACTATGGAAGCCAGATATACAGGTCTTTTAAGCTATCATTTGCTACACCGGCTTGTTCGCTCAAATGTGATTATTTTCAATTTTGAATACGTACACACACACACATGGTAATTTCAAATATAAGGTCAAAATAGCCTAAATGAAAAACTTCGCTATATGCTCTATGCTTTAATTTCAGCTGCTCTGCCCTTAAATTTTGAGTTATCACTTTAGTAAATAACCCTAACTTTATGCATATGTGTTGGAAATTGATATTTCCTAAACACTTGGCTATTAACCACATTTAAATTATTTTAATAGTAGAGTAAAATCATACACCACTATTGTGTCTAAACATACGTTGTATTTCGTACCCATGGTATATCATTACAAAAGTGTAAATGAACAAATCAAGAAGGAAAAACGGTAAGAGAGCAGAATATGCACATGGGAAATTAAGCTTGCTGAAATGCTTTATGTGTCTTGAAAGGAAAGGGGTTTTGTTTTTTGTTCTCGGTCTGAAGAAATGTTTAATTTTCAGAGTCTGCACAGATGTTCAAACGGCAACTAGCAAAAAAAAAAAAACATTCGATGATACCATTTTTCATTTGTAGGGTAATAGCTGCTTGATCCAAGGATAAATCTGACTGCCATTCTGGGGTCAATAAGGTTTTTTTTCCTAGTTTGTTGCAAAGTTGGAAGTGCTTCAAACTGGGGTTTTTGCCTTCTGTTGGATCAACAGCAAAAAACAGATGTGATGAATGTGTGAACTTGATGAACATATGTCTCTTTTCAGCCAATGTAACTATTTATAAAAGTGCTGATTTCAATAGAAACCGCACTTTTATTATTGGAAGTAGAAACATCTCCCTGGCCGTCAATCAGACAGACAGCCAGGTTTTCTTCCACTTCAAATAGTTTTGCAGAGCTAAAAGAAGGAGCAGGCATGCTGGAGCGCGCCTGCCTGCCTCTCTTCTCAATGAAGTGTATTAAAGCTTAATCAGAAGAATAGCACATGCGCTCGTGGTTCTAGCACAGAGACTTCTAAACAAGAATCCTTTGATTGGCTTATTCCCCAGAACAGACTGAAAGTCTCGGAGTGTTCCTTTAATACGGTGTGTTAATTGTGCTTCAGAGTAAATATATTTTGTGAGTTTTTATTATGTTGCCTCTAAAGCTATTGTTGCAAATGTCTTTTTATTAGAGTCAAGTCCCTGTAGAAAAAGCTAAGCCAACCGAACCCTCAACGAAAAAACAAGCTAGTGGTCTCTTTTCTGATGAGGATGATTCAGAGGTATGTTCCTATCTGTGTGAATGATTGCATGACCGTTCAAATCTCCTCTTGTGTACTATATCAGAAGTGTCTAATTAAAATGTTTGTTTTTAACTAAAATTTCTAAACAGCCATAAGTATAGCAGATAACCGAGGGAGGTTTCTCCAATAGGGACTGGATTTTGTTTTTCCTTATTTTATTTTTTTGTATTTTATTATGCAGTTGACTGCTTTCCATTTATACAATATTTATCTGAAAGGATACTATTATCTACAGAGGTACATGCTGTGATTAAATGTACATTCTGGATCCGTAAAGCACTTAAGTGTGCTGAATTGCTTTATAGGTGAACAGTCTGTCTTCAGTGGAGCTAAATTCAAGAGGCAGGTAGTTGCCCAGAGCACCTGCCTTGCAAAGACTTCTCACTGATCTGCATTAGGAAGTCTGGGATTGGACAGCCACAGATAGTCTATGTTGGGTTAGAAGGGGAGGGCTTGCTAACAAGAGAACAGCAGGCTTTACATGTGCACTCAATGAAAAAAAACATTTTCTTTGGGGTATATCTACTAAGCAGTGAGGTGTTTTTTTTGTTTGTTTTTTGTTTTGTTTTTTTGTTTTTTGTTTTTATGGGCAGTGAAGTGCTTCTTTAAATGTTATCCCTTTTTGGTGGATGTAGTTTTTCTTTCCATGAAATGTTGAACCTCAGAAAGGGAGATGCCTTCCTTTACAAAATGTATATTGTCCACCTAGTGTCTGTACCGTGCCCATTGGGAAGCCATTGAAAGTGAACACCTAGCAGAGAAGTTCTAAGGGATTTGTAATAGTGCCACTGCTTCAAGAGAAATCTTTATTGAAATGCCTTGTTTGTGACTTCTGTAACACTAGTTTAACGCATAATATTGTAAAAATGAAAGGAATCGTTCGATATCATGCTCTGTAGTGCAAAAACTGTTTAGTACACAGGTTTTACAGCAGTGCGCAATGTAACCGAGTTATTGACAAGATAACTACGTATTGGCATAGAAGGATAGAGGATCCTGCATTTGAGAGTTTAAAATCAAGATAGAGATATAAGTGATGGATACTGACAGGAAGGGAGTAATTTGTAAGAGAAAATTCAGGTTCTGAAAGACCGTTTGTGGTGAGAAATGATGGCTAAGGTGTGGCGATGCCAAGGCTGTATGTGTCATGTTACATTGATTCCTTTCTGGTTTAAAAGAAGCCCATCCTACTTTCTTTTTATCTTTTTTTTTTTTCTCTCTTTTTTGTAAATCAGTTTATTGACTTTGTAACAAGTACGCATGTTATACATAAACGAACAGTGCCGAGATAGGCATGTAGTGTTGTGTATGGGTTTCACTCTCTGATAACCTAGCCTATGTGGAATCCATGTAGGGTGTGAGTTCCCTTAGAAAGCCTATAGAGGTATATGAGACTCTCACTCTAGGAGTGGATCCCAAGGGGGTCTCTCCTTACAAGAATTGCGTGAGATCATGGGCATTCAGGAGAGCAGAGCTCGAAAACTGTCAGACACTGAGGATACAAGCCAATGTGTCCAGATCGTTGCATATTAATTTATCTGTCAGTTGCACTAAAAATCAGTTCTTCCATGGAGTGCAGTTCCTCCATTTATGAGTACCATATCTGCTTAGGTGGCAGCGCTGATCGCATCCATTTCACTGGGATTAGGCTCTTGGCTTCGCTAAAAATGCAAATTGTGTCATTTTGTATGCAACTGTGGGGGTATTCGTGTAGCGGAGTAGAAACGAGGCAGGCTGAAAAGGGGGTTTTATCTCAGAAGTAGTTGATCATAGTGTGTAACTTTTCACAGAGCAGCAATCTCACCAAACGTGTAGGTTCGAGCCTTTGTGACAGTGCCAGCCAAGCCCCGAAGGGGAAGTGTCAATGGCCTTCAGTTTCTGCGTGTCTTGCTGCACTAGATCTCTTATCTTCTGCCACTGTGGCACCAAAAGTGTTGTTTCCAATGCGGCCTCCCAATGACCAAAGAATAAGGGTTCATGGTTTATTTTATAGAGTGGTATATAGGTGTAAAATCACATACTCTAGAGGCTCGGGTTCCAGACAAATCGATTCGAGTGGAGTGAAATCAAGGAACACCTGATGATGTTGTTGGATGCCCTTTAAATAAATCTGGAGTTTATAATATCTACATGAAGGATGGTTCATGTCTGGTTGTTGGTAAGGTCTGGTAATGTTTCAAGTTTTCAACTTTTTGCTACATGTGTAGCCTGAGGGAGAAGGGACCTCAGAGCCTTTGAGTCAATATTTGGCGGGAATGCGAGGTGAAATGTCAGTGGTAGTAGCTGGAAATTAAGTAAATTCCAACCGTTGTGCCAAGTCTGTAGGGTATCCCTGACCAGGTGTGCGACCTTGCCAGTTTCCTGTTATGTTCCATTCTCACCCATAACAGGGTTTGGAGGGGACTCCCTATCTGAGTTTCTTCTATTGCTTTCTAGAGCAGGCATAGGCAACCTTCGACACTCCTGATGGTTTGGACTACACCTCTCCAAGGACGTATCTTACGCGAGGCAAACAAGGCATCTGCATTGGGCGGCACTTTGCAGGGGGTGGCAAAAAAAGCCGCCCCCAAACGCCCAGGCAGATGACATGTTTGCCTCGTTTCCTGGGGGGCTCAAGAGCTGGCCGGCTGGCCGAGGCGGGCAGCGAGGGAGCATGCTCACCTCAGCGCCGCTTAATGAAGCCGGGAGCCGGAATATGACGTCACTCTAGCTCCCGGCATCACTAAGCGGCGCGTGAGGGAGCTGAGCAGGGAGATTAAAGCTCCCTCGCCACCTACTCAGCCTGTCTGCCCCCTGCCTGCCTGCCCAGCAGCCCCACTGGACTGCAGGTAAGCCATACACTCCAGCTCTCCCAGGGAGGCTGGGTGGATTTAAAATAAAATTTACAAAAATAATAAATTGTGAGTGTTGGTGGAAATGTGAGTGAATGTGTGTGTGTGTCTGTCAGTGTGTTTCCGAGTAATAGTGTGTGTCTGTCTATCAGTGTGGCAAATCAGTGAGTGTGTGTGTATGTCATTGTTTGTCAGTGTATATGAAAGTGTGTGTCTGTCAATAAGTGTATGCATCTGTCAGTGACAGTCAGTCAAAGTGCGGCCTTGACAGGAAGGGGTAGGAAAAATTTTAATTTTGGGGAAGGGGGTTGCCCGAGCACCGTCCTGCCTAGGGCAGCACAAATCCTAAATACACCACTGCACTTCTCATGATGTTTTGCCAGCATTATGGGTGTAAGTGCATTATGGGGGATATAGTCCACAACATCTGGAGTGCCAAAGGTTGCCTATCCCTGTTCTAGAGTCTGTCTATGCCTATTGTAGCCCACTCCACCACCCGAAGTAGATGTGTTGCTTGGTAGTATAATTTAAAGTCAAGCAACGCCAGGTCCCCTTTCAGTTTTAGCAAGGTGAGCGTTTGAAATCAAAGGCGTGACTTTGCCATTCTCTAAACGTACCTGATGAGAAAAGACCTAAGTGTTTTGGAAAATGTGTTGGGCAGTGAAATGGGGACAATTTAGAACATCCTTGGCAGCAAGTTCATTTTAATGAATGCTATCCTACACAGAGATGTTTGGAAGATCCTAGTTCTCTACATTCTGCTGAAATCTGGTAATCATTGGTAGGAAATTCTTATGATACCAAGAGGTCTTGATTTTTTTGTAATTTTTTTTTTTTTGAAGGTGGTACTGGAATGGATCGCATAATATTATCTCCACTTGTTACGTACTAGATCCTATTTAATGAAGAAGAAAAAAACGAAATAAATTTGCTTTTGATTTCAGGCGGACTTATTTTCCCCAAGCCAAAGTACTGGAAAACCCAAAACAACATTACCAGCAACAAGGCCAAGCAAAGCTCTATCTCTGTTTGATGACGACGATGAGGAGGTATGGAGGTATCCATCTTCTTTAACCTCCTGCAGTATTCATGCTATGAGATGTTTCTGTTTCTTGTTGCATCTAATCCTAGTGTTGATATGCGCAATATACAACACTATCTGGAACTTCATGCCAAGCCAGGCCATCTATATTTTTATTTTTTTAACTTTTAGTATCAGACATCATGTGTTTTATGTGAGTATTTTTGACCTGGAGGTATTCTTATGTATATTTCCAGGTAATATTTTAAGAATAGTTTTTGTGTTCATGTGAAAATTATATTTTGGAGATTGCTACATTACGAGTCGATTCTGTAAACTGCTACCAGCTTTCCATTTTTGTTTCTCGTTCAGACATGCCCTGGTATTCAGAATCATGTTAATTCTACGTGTGATATGTTTACTACTTATGCATTCCCGATTGCTCTTATATCTAGTGATTGTATGTTCCGTTCTTCGTTTGTCTAGGATTTGTTTGGTTCTATAACAGAAAAGAAGCCCTTGCCTGTTGCGGTGAAACCAAGCAAGCCATCGCTGTTACCTGCAGAAACCAAGATTCAGAAATCAGGACTTTTTAGCAGTGATGAAGAGGTAAAAGTTTACAACATCTTTACATCTGCTTTTTTTTTTTTTACCAGTCTCGTCATTCCCATACTTGGGTTGTAAGGTTCTTCTATATTTTGTCACAAAGTGTTAGTTGTTTTTTAGGTGTAGTATCACTTTTTGATTTTATTTTGCTTGTTTTTTTCCCCATTAGCCCAGACCACGTTCCCTCTGTAGCAGGGAGAGAGTAGTTTAATTTTTTGCAGTACAAGATGATCTTATATGGTGGGGCACCTTTATGTATGTATTCAACATTTGATGAATTGTTATATACTCAGGGCTAATGTGAATCTCTCATCTGCAAATATGTAGATAACTTGGTTGCATTATGTAAGAAATTAATTGTAACCTATACATTGCACAAACATGTGTAACTTTAATTATGTGTGTCTATCTGTAAATGTCTTTGTTGCCTTTGTAGTAGGCTGCTTGTGCGTCACAATAAAGCCTACTGATTTGTCACTGGAGGCAATTGGTGCTGCAGAGTGCATTGTATTCTGTAAATTGAAAGTCCAGATAATTATTTTTTAAATGTACTTCAATAAGGCAAGATAAATAAAACAAATATAGCATTTCTGAAGCTGTAACATCATACATGAGAAATTTAAATATACTAATAAAACTGGATCTTTTATAAACTGTGTGCATAAAAAAAAATTGATTGTGTTGGGATAGGTTCGAAAATGTGCTTCTCTGACAAAGCTGCTGCTTTGAAAGAATTATGTTTCCTCCTGTGAACTTTTGTTTTGTTTTTTTGCTTTTTACATTCTCTAATCTCACATAGGAGGCTGCATTGCACAGCTGCACACTGTGTTGAAATATGTTCCAAAATTAACACTTCTTTTCAAAAAGTGTTTAGATTCTTGAGTCAAAACAGGAAAGGTGTAGCTTGGTCTGTAGAAATAAAGTAATTTAACTCCTAAATAGCAGTGAAACTGTAGGGGCATGATCTACATAATAAAACTACTTTGTTAAGCTTGAAGTGATCCTATAGTGCCAGGAAAACAAACCCAATTTGCTGGCACTATAGGCTCTTGGAGGGCCCCCCTCCCTCTGCGGTGAAGGGGTTAAAAGCCATTCAGCCACTTACCTTAATCCAGCTCTGGGCTCCCTCGGCACTGGTGACCTCTCCTCCCCCGCCGACGTCAGCTCCCTAGTGGAGCCGAAATGCACATGCATGGCCCAAAGCACGCGCATTCAAACCTGCCCATAGGAAACCATTGCTCAATGCTTTCCTATGGGGATCTTATCTGACGGACTCCACGAGGACGTCCAGCGTCCGATAAGGACTATTTACTCAGTGTAAATTGCGGAAGCGGCCTCTAGTGGCTGTCAAGGAGATATAGATATATATAGATATATATATATATAGGGAAAAAACCTTTATAATAAACAAATAAAAACGCTAACTTTGGCCAGCATTTGTGACTAATTGGCTACTACAAAAGACTGGAAATACCTCATGTGGAATACTCTGGGTTAACTACATTTGAAAATGTTATGCCATGATGGGGTTATTTCACATTCCTGGGCTACCATATGGTCTCAAAAGGCAGCACAGACCCAGCAAACCAATCTGGCAAACTGAATTGGGCAAGCCCTATATTGACCCTGTAACTTTCCAAAACACCATAAAACCTGTACCTGGGAGTATTGTTGTATTCAGGAGACTTCGCTGAACACAAATGAGTGTTTAAAACCGTAAAACCTATCACGACGATGAAATCACCAGTAAAAGTGCAGTTTTCGTTTAAAAAAAAAAACACAGATATGAATGCTAAATTTGGCAAGTGTTTGTGGTTAAATGGCTACTACAAAAGACTGGACATACCCCATTTTGAATACCGTAGGTTGTCTACTTTTACAAATGGTATGCCATGATGGTGTTAATTTTCATTCCTAGGCTGCTGTATGGTCTCAAAGGCAACATAGGCCCAGCAAACCAATCTGGCAAATTTCAATGTGCAAACATGGAAAAGGGGAAAGCCCTACATTTGAACCCTGTAAGTTTGCAAAAACCCATAAAACATGTACATTGGGGGCCCTGTTGTACTTGGGAGATGTTGCTGAACACATATTGGGGTGTTCTTTGTCAGGAAGACATAACAGGAACTGAGTATCCTTGCCTAAATTACAATCTGACAGAAAAATAACACAAAAGAGTGACTACCCAAAAGTTTGACAAAGACTGGTGGTAGATTTAGTGCATGGAAAATGTTAAAATACTACCATTTGAAAAAAATAAAAATGGTTTGGAAATAGCAAAGTGCTGCTTGTACTTATAGCCCTATAATTTTCCAAAAAGAAAGCTAAGGACATGTTAACATTGGTAATTTCTAAATTCAGGACAAAATGTAGAAACTATTTAGCATGGGTGTTTTTTTGGCGGTTGTAGATGTGGAACAGGTTTTGGGGGTCAAAGTTAGAAAAAAAAATTATTTATTTTTTTCATTATTTTATAAAAAGAAATTATAGTAAATTATATGATATGATGAAAATAATGGTATCTTTAGAAAGACCATTTAATGGCAAGAAAAACGGTATATAATATGTGTGGGTACAGTAAATGAGTAAGAGGAAAATTACAGCTAAACACAAACACCGCAGAAATGTAAAAAGAGCCCTGGTACTTAAATGACCACTATAGGCACCCAGACCACTTCAGCTTAATGAGGTGGTCTGTGTGCCTGGTCCATCTAGGGTTAACCCTTTTTTCTATAAACATAGCAGTTTCAGAGAAACTGCTATGTTTATGTTAGGGTTAATCCAGCCTCTAGTGGCTGTCTCATTTACAGCCGCTAGAGGGCTTCCACGTTTCTCACTGTGAAAATCACAGTGAGAAGACGCCAGCGTCCATAGGAAAGCATTGTGAATGCTTTCCTATGGACTGGCTGAATGCGCGCGCAGCTTCTGCCGCGCATGCGCATTCAGCTGAAGAGGCAGAGAGGAGGAGGAGAGCTCCCCGCCCGGCTCTGGAGAAAGAGGTAAGTTTAACCCCTTCCTCTCCATCCAGCCCGGCGGTAGGGGGACCCTGAGGGTGGGGTCACCCTTAGGGCACTATAGTGCCAGGAAAACGAGTATGTTTTCCTGGCACTATAGTGGTCCTTTAACTGTAAGAAAATTGAAGAACGGTCTGGTCACTAAGGGGTTAAATGTACCCTTTGTTGTTCTCCACAGTACTAGAATAAAAATAAATGTAAATTGTCACTTCCACAAGCAGTCTAGGTACTCTCTACATCAACCCAAATACGGCAACCTTGTTTGTGTAGCACTTGGCAAACTACACCCTTAAACCACAGAACTGTTCGATTTTTATGTGCTTATGAGGAAAATACTACCAGCTGTAACCGTATTAATTAAATATAAATATAGATTTTTTTTTTTTATTATATGTATTGTGTGCTGCATAAAAAAGTTTTTTGTTTTTTTAAATCTTCACTGTTTGGGGTTTATACCCTTTGAATACAACTTATTCTTCATATTGTTTTATGCCTGTAGGATCCTGTTGGCATCTTAAATCAGAAAAAAACAGTTGAGCAAATTCGCCCGACAACTGATGCCCCCCCTGTAGCAAAAGAAAAAGAGACAAAGGTTAAAAAGACCAGCTTATTCGACGATGAAGAGGATGACCTTTTTGCAGTTACAAAGGATAGGTGAATAAGCATAAATATTATTTGATGTAACTGTGAAAGTATTTAGTGGACGACGCTGGGTATAATTTCAAATGACTGACATTACAGTTCAATTGGGCATCCGAAGGACAGTAAGGTTTTAAAAAAAAAAAAGTTGCCATAGCAACTAAACCTTACGTGCCGGTTTCATACACTGTCCATAGTGAACATCTCCTACTACCTGTGTTTTTTTAACTGCTACTTAGACATGTTTTGTGCACCTGCCTATGGGTCACTTTGCAGGAAATCATTTTTCGTGTCTACATTTTTGGGTGCAGTCACTCTTGTTTTTGAAAGTTCAGAATTGTTTCTGAGCAGCAGAGGCAGTAAATATTTTGGGTGTCAAATAGTCTGAACCCAAAGACTCCTAGTACCATAATGACTATAGGAAGCTATAAAGATCATGTTTTGACAGCATAGACAGATGTTGTTTAACTCTTTGTATCAAATTAAAGTTCTTTATTATAAACTTACATTGAACATATAGTTTGTTCAATAATACTAGATTAGAAATTAGTAACCTGTTAAATGAGCTAAACATTTAAAAAATGTTTCTATATTTGTACATGTTCCGTAATGTTCGATTGTGTTGTACTTTTCTGTTTTTGCATGCATGAATGCTTGACTGCTATTTTAGAGATAACATTTTATAATTGTTTTTTTTGTTGTTGTTTTTTTTTACCTCCCAGTCAGATGAAACCTCATCGAGTTTCTCTCTTGTTTGAGGAGGAAAATGATCACGAAGGATCTTTGTTTGCTGCTCCAAAAGTGGACCCTATAATTCCAGCAGTCCAAGATTCGGTATGTTACTTATTTATAGTCGCTTAGATAAACTCTGAAACTGAAAAAAATATATATTTAGGTGGTTTGTTTCTTTTGGAGAATTTATTTTAAAACCTGGGGAAAAAATAGCAAATGTCCAGCCTGTCATAAAGAGACATCCAAGGAGCATGCACCACTACAACTTATTGCGGTGTTTTTGTTAAATTCCATGTCCCGTGTCCCTTTAATGGGCACACATGGTGGTTTTAGAGATTGGAAGCTGCTGTAAACAAATATTTCTCCCTGCGCTTCTTTTTAGTCATCTCTACAAAAGTTGTATTTGGGGTTCTTTTTTTTTTTTTTAGCACTTTAGTTGTAGCCTTGTTCTTTTGTATGTTTGAGTTTTATTTTTTATAAAAGCCATATGCATAAAATCTTTACATGCTATCAAGTTCTTCCACTTCACTACAACGGAATACTTTTCAAAAAACTTTTTAACTATTACTTCCTTTTCACATCACCCACACACTGGAGAATCTGTTGTGTTTTCGCAGACTAGGTTATGTACTCGTAAGACTTACCAATTTACTAAGGAGACATGTTCTCGCAATTGCTTCTGTTCGAATGTAGCATGTACCCGTTTACACCCGCGTAGGGTTCTGGTTGAGCCTTCATAATTAGAACTTCATCCGACTTGGATTCGCACAAAGTGCACAGTCGTTCCCGTTTAGCAGTGCTACCTAAGCCGTTTGTATTCTGCTCAGATTTTATATTTAGTACATGATCGTACCAGGTATTAGCTTGCATAGACATAGTGGATATCATACAACTCTCAAAGACAGGCATTCTAAAGAAACCACACATGCATGCAGTTTGTCGAATCCTTTCCCTTGGAAATCAACCATGTGTAGCTTGCTAGTATGCACTTTGGGGCTTAGTCACCCACACAATCACAGCTGTTGAAATTTCATTTTTTAGTTGTTGGCTCATCATTCATCTACATTTTCACTGCCACAAGTCATTAACCCAAGTAATATATATATATATATATATATATAGCATTAAAAAACACATGGTAGATCTACCGTGGATTATTATCAACATAACTACACTATGGATTTCCTTTCAGTTTAGCAAGAATTTGTTGCTTGAATGGCTTGCACATGATGGTGAATTTTTGTTGTTCCTACATGAGTGGTCCACTTTGAGTAGTTATTTAAAGGGACACACTAAGCACAAAAACCAGTTTTAACTTTAAAAAAAATCTTTTAAGTCATTTCAGTTAAGTGGTCTAGTTGCAGTGGCCCTTTTATTTTAATCCTGGAATGTAAAACATTGTAGTTTTGTAGAAACTTCAATGTTTACATTGTAGGGTAAAAAAAGCCTCCAATGGGAACACCTCCAGCCATTAAAGGCACTTCCACCTGCTCTGACTGAGTAAAATTTAGTCTCATGGAACTGCAGCAGCTGTGAATACGATGTTTTCCTGTGAAAATCATTGGATGCACGTATGGCTCTTACACGAATACCAATTCATAACAGCAATGAGCGCTGTAATAGGTTTAAAGCAGTCAGCTGAGAATTTCAGCCCATCACATTCATCCACTGTTGGTCAGGCCATTACTCCCTCATTAGCACAAGCAGCACCGAGGGTAACTGGCTGCTGAAGAAGTTCGTTTAGCATTAAAACATTTTAAATGGTTTAATGCTAAATGGAAAGGCAGTGCTAGGGGACTACAGACACTGTAACCATTTCAATCAAATGAAGCAGTTACATTACCTACAGTATCCCTTTTAATTTTGGTTATTCATATTTGCTAATGGCAGACCTCTTTCCCATGATATACTTTTCTATATACATACATACATGCATACAGAGAGAGAGAGATAATCATTTAGTACACATGGCTCAGGATACACTACTAGATAAGTATCATAGCTTTGTGCATTTAAAAAAATCCAAGTCATGTTATAGTTGTCAAATCTCTTGTTCTGTTGTAAAAGCATGTGTAAAAACCAGCTCACCAAGTAAGTCTGGTGCTGTAAGGGCAGGAGTTGAGATGTGCATTTTTCTTTGTTTCTAGTGAATTCCCCCCTGGGTGTTTGTAGAAGGAGTCATATTGTACATGTGCTAGGAACTAGATGAACGGAGTACTTTCTCAAGTCTTTTATATTTTTTTTTTTTTCTCCTCTAAGGAACCTCCAAAAATGTCTGTGCCAGCAAAATCGGATATAGAAAAGGAATCCTTGTTTCGTAACTCTAAGAAAAAATCTGAAACAAACGCTTCTAGCAACGAGAACGAGGAGCCCCCATCCAGGAATGAAAAGGTAAGTTAGAAGCAAGTTAGCATGCCGATCGAACGAATGTGCATTTGTTGCTGCGAGCTGATTTCCTGTTAAAAAAAAACTGCAAACTGTAACATTGCCCGTTTTGATATCTTTTCTTATATACTACAGTATAAGTATCTATCTATACTTTGACTGAGGTTAGAACAGTTCCTCTGATCTGGGAGGTGGGAAACAACAAACATTACATTATTTACTACATTGTAAAACCGTTATGGTGTTTTGGGGGTATATAATTGTTAAAGGGAAACTAAATAGGCACTATAATAATGAAAGCTAATTGTTCCTGGAGTCCTCCAAATCTGACTCTGTACCTAGTGGAGGTAAGAATAAGGCATAGAATACACAATTCCTTCTAGCTCAGGGGTTCCAAACCCAGTCCTCAAGTACCCCCTACCAGCCCAGGATTTAGGGATTACCCTGTTGTGTTTAAAGTGTTTTTTGTTTTTGTTTTTCTCTAAAAACGCATTAAACACAGCTAGGTAATCCTTAAATCCTGGACGGTTAGGGAGTACTTGAGGACTGGGTTGGGAACCACTGTTCTAGCCATACCAATTCCTGACATAAATAAGCTGCTGTGACAGGCTGAAAGAGGGCAGCTGGCATTCTCAGCCTCTCACATCTAATCAGGCAATTACTTCCTCATTAGTCAGAACACCATAAAGGGGATGGTCTGCTGGGGACTCAGTGTGTACTGGGCAGCTGACAGTCATCGGAATGTTGCAGAGGCAGTCTCTGGAAGGATATTGCTGGCTGTTTTGTGTTTAAAATATGCACCAATAACCATTTACATGCCGCAATTGTCGTGTAACAGCGCACTTGAATGCCACCAACATTTGTTTAGGCTAGTTGTCATCCAATCACCGTGACCTTGTGCCACAGTGATCAGATGCCTTGGACATCTCAGGGTAGGTTTTCAGAGTACCTCACTAGTGATGTTACTGCAGCTGGTTCCCCTATTTACCACTATAACATTTAAAAACATAGAATGTAGCAGGGCTGACCGTACAGAAATCTTAGCTATAATATTATATGGTTAGTAAGAGTTCGTCAATTTAAAATATATACATAATTGAGAATACAATAAAAATAGGGATTGTATTAGAAGCAATAAAGTTTTGAATTTAAAACATTTAATTAAATAAAAATATAAATATAGACCTATAAAAACATAATCTATTATAATAATTAACAGCAGAGTTTATAAGATTGCATTATATGCTTGCAATATCTGTAAAATAGAATAACTGACCCTCTTGAAGAAGACAACCTCTCAGTTTTGGCAAGATGGAGCAAATGTTCTCTTCTGTCTTTAATATTAAATATTCACAAATATTTGTACCTTGGATTTTCAGTTGGGTCATGTTAGGACCTACCATAACTTGGCAACGGTGCAAGACCGTGATCATTGAATGATATAGCCTTGACCTGGTCATTTCACATGGGAGCATTTTAATCCGTATATTGTCATGACCTAGACATCTTCTCTATGTTTCTGACTAAAACATGGCATAGGCAAGGCCTTGACTTGTACATTTACCTAGGACAAAATTACATCCTAAAGTCTAAACACCATATTCACTGCATATGGGTAAGAGGTCATTTATTAAAGAAACATTGTATGAGGATCAATATGTTCCATTTCTAACGTCTTGTCCCTTTGCAAAATCTCTTAAACACAAAGTACACAGTTTAAAAAAATACATCTTTTCATTCTAAGGACTTGTAATATATGCATATTCCCATAACAGCGAGGACTCTGGCAGTACAAGAGTCACACCGGTATTGGAACATAATATTAATATGTACAAAAAAAGGCCTCTTTTCCAGACAATATTGGAAAACAAAGAATTTTCGAATTAACGTCTAAATGGCAGGTCATTTAAAGCTATGAAAACTGACATTTATTTCGTTTTATTATTACAGGTGAGGCATGGAATCAAATTAGAAGATGGTGAAAATGCTGATCTTTTCCCTGCCTCCCCACCACCAGATATATATGCCAAGCCCAAGAGCAAAACCGTCCTTAGCCTGTTTGAGGATGAAGATGAAGATAATTTTGAAGATCCGATAACTATTAATGTTAAACAGAAGAGTTCTGAAAAGGTACATGGGGAGTTTTAGATGAACAACTGGGAAGCGGCTAGAATCTTTATTACACCTCTCTGGACAAGAGGACACTCTTAGGGCAAACAGATGCTCAAAGTGTCAGCAAAAACTTTGATTTGGCTTCTTTACTTGAGGCAAAGAATATTCATAAATCCCTTTTTTTATAAATCCATTTTAGAATCACCACCAGACTTACTTTTTTTCCTAGCCCAAAGACTCATTACAGCAGCCTGATCCTCCTCCGGTTAAGTCATTAAAATTGATGACTATTGTCCAAACATTTGCTTCACATTATGGATACATGATACATGGCGCATATGTAGCTAGTGCTCCAATCCTCTAATTCAAGGCGTTTACAACATCCGAAGTCGGCATACTTTGCATGATGATTCTGGACTTTAATGTGATATAGATACAGTAACTGAATCTGTTAACGTCTACGGGGCAGCGGTAGGCAAACCTTTGCACTCTGGAAATTGTGGATTACATCGCCCATAATGCTGGTAAAGCATGAAATGTGATGTAGTTCACAACATGTGGCGTGTTGAAAGGTTGCCTACCTCTCCCCTAGTGGCTATCTAAATGATGGAAATTATTAGTAGTGGAAATTGCAAAATGTAAATACTGCTGTATCTCAGAGTTGGCGCTCTTTGCCACACCAAACCTGCATGAACAACATATACACCTCAAAATTTCTTCGTTAAAATTAAATAATTTTTACACTAGGACTGTCCCTTTAAAGAGCAAAAAAAAAATGTAATCACTTGAAAGTCATTTTAGAAATGAGCTAGTTACTTATGTTGAGTGTGTTGGTTAATGTTATTTTGGCTGTAGAATTAATTTTGAAATTATTTTTGTATCACTTATTTCTTTAAGTTTAATATGTATGAAGCGTTTTAATTTACCGTGTAGAAGACTAATGTGAGCGTGGTTGTACCTGTGACCTCATGTGATATTTGTACATACTCTGGCTGTTCTATACATCACTCAGTATGTCCCATTCGTTGTTCAGGTTTCCTCTGAAAAGAGCGCACAAGGAAAGAGCACCAGGGTTTTCCAAGATGAAGAATTACTATTTAGCCAGGAATTACAGCGAGACAACGACCCTGATGTGGATCTCTTTGCTAGTGCAAAAAAACCAACGGTGAGTTGTTTTAATACTTTTTCTTTTGTTAGTTGGGGAGATGTTTTGGGATCACTGTGTATGTAGTATGTGTGTGTGTGTGTGTGTGTATGTATGTATGTATGTATGTATGTGTATGTGTGTATATATATATATATATATATATATATATAAAGACAAAAATGCTTGGCACTGGATCTTGAGGAAGACCCTGAGGGGTCGAAACGTCGATCGTATCATGTAATCCTTTTTAATAAATACTGCATTTTTTGTTTATACAAGTCCTTAGAGTGCATCTCTTATTTTCTGCATATATATATATATATATATATATTATATATATATAATATATATATATATAATCTCAAAATCCAATTAGGTTATGGTGGGGAAAAATTGTGATTGAAAACTTCTTACACCTGAATTCTGTGGATAATTAATACAATGTTAAACAAAAATCTGCACACCAGTCAAGCCATAAGACTTTCTTTTCCCACAGAAATCACAAAATTGCAGCGATGTTACAACCGCAAAGGATTCTGGGTGGGCATATGCAAATTAGTTTAACAACAAAACTGCTATCCATGAGTGGTTCACTGGTTTTGCATCTTTTCCTATACTGTGTTTCAAGCTGTTGTATACAGAAAACACAGATTAAAAGGAATCCATGTTTAAAATGGAATGAGGCAAAAATGTGATTCTTTGTTAAACTAATTTGCATATGCCCACCCAGGATCCTTTGCAGTTGTAACATCGCTGCATATATATAGTGAGTAAAGGGTGCACTCACAGAACTTATAGATAAGCTCAGTGTGGCGAAACCGACCTCGCCACTGGGCATTGGAGAAGACTAATTGCCAGCCTCCTGCCATGTGACTATTGCCCCTGGGATGTATTGCCCTTTAAAGACATTATTTGGCTTATTGGATTTTGAAACACACTTTCTGCCCCTTTGAATACATGAGAAGGTGTGCCCCTCCCCCATTTTCTGTCTATTGTTCTCAAGCAGGGCGTTGTCACAGGGACACTGCCAGACCAGTTGGAACTTGTTGCTATGGTTTAACCCCATGGTGATTTGACTGTGTTTGTGGTTTCTGAGCGCTGTTCGGATATAGTGAGCGCTCAGATCCAAGCTATCTGGGGATAGGTTGAATGTGGGGGTTCTGTTAAGTGTAATAGGCATTATGTATTTTTATGTGTTTTTACTGTTGTTGTGAATAGAGATATTTTCTGTATGCTGGAGGTAACTGGCTTACCACACCCAAGCCATGCTTGCCGACGGTCAAGGGACTTTCAACTAACTTTTGACCCACTGGACCAATTTGTATGATTTTGACGTATTTTTGTGTTTGGAGTATGCTGATTCTGAAAATGTAATTCACATTTTATGTGAAAGTGATGTATACTTTTAGATTTATGAATATTGTGTATTTTCCTGCCTGTGATAATTACATTAGACCCATTGTGTTCAGTAATTATATCACAGGCAGAGGGGAGGATTTTGTGTGGGAGTGTCTGAAAGTATTGTACGTATTGATTGGTTGTTCTGCAAAACCCTGAGGGCAGTACTGTGTGTGTGAAATGTGCATAAAAGCAGAGTGTTTGATTAAAAGCTTCAGTTCTACTTCACAAAAAAAAAAATGTGCTTGTCCTGTGAGTGCACCCTTTATTTTTATATTATCAACGCAGGGTGCACCCAGGCATATTGAAATATATTTTTGTACTGCAAGGAGAGTGCCAAGCGTATTCATATTGTGTGTGTGTGTGTGTACGTAACACGTTTTCCCGTATTATCAAGGCAACATTTTTGAGTTTCTGCGTAGAAAAGCAGCAAGGGACCAAATGTTGTTTCATTTCTTTACATCATCATTTTAGATGTACACTAACCTCCATATGGGTTTTGATCCCAATAACCACAAAAGCTTATACACCTGTTCAGTATATGTAATAATGTGTCCTATGCTTTAAATTTGTACAGTCCCATTTGCTATTCACAGTATTGTCTGTGTGAACGAAAAATGAACTAGAATTTATAACCACTTATTTCATGAACATAAATCTGTATCATCACCACTTACAGTTAAACAAACTCCATTGGGGTTCGAAGAATTGGGTATGTTGATCTTACCCAAGAAGAAAACACTTTGGCATTTTTAAATACTCGGCAGCCTTCCTTGTTCCAGTTCATTAAAAAAATGCATCTTTTCTTATAATGAACAAAAAGTGAGCCTTGCTACAAAGAAGTATGTGGCAAACATGTCAGAACAAACAAAATGTCCAGTATACTTGCATAGACAAATGTATTGTACAAAACCAAATAAACTTAAAATTGTATCCATAAATTAAATAGATTGTCTGTTATAGGTGATTGCATTCTATACCTATTAAATTACAAAACCATTTAAATCTTGAAGCTACCAACTTTTTTCCATTTGTGTTTCAGTCTGAAAAACCCAGCCAAGCAAAACCCCAAGCCGGGACTGGATTATTCGGTGATGAGGAAGATGATGACCTTTTTAGTAGCAATAAAGCCAAAAAGCCACCGGTACTTGTGCTTGTTCATATTTCTTAATTTTCTTATGTTGTATATATTATCTAATTTAAAAGCCATGTATCTACCAATATTTCTTGTATCACTGCATCTGTTAACTTCTGTTGGCTCTGCTGAGCTTAGCCTACAGTGGGATTAGGCAGATGGCACGAGAAAGGGGTAAAGGAGCAAACGATGTGAAAAGTGAGGTAGAAAATACGTCCCTGCATTCACAAAAAATACATGTGTGTGTGTGTGTGTGTGTATATATATATATATATATATATATATATATATATATGTGTGTGTATATATATACACATACATACAACAATTGTCACTCATTCTGACACTACACATAGATAACCAATGTATTCACACACAATGACCTTCTGCTCTGCAAATCAAAAATAAAATGCATCGCATTTGTGGTGGCAACAAACTATTAATCCTGACTAATAGCCTAGGACCTTTGACCTTTCTATGATGTTACAGTCAAAGACAAGTATACAGAATAGGTTGTGCTAACACCAACACTTTATTAGTATCTTACCTGAAATAAAATAGTCTGTTAAACTTTTAGCTCCGTTTTATCACGAATAAATCTGTATATAATGTATGTGTGTATGTGTGTGTGCTTCCCAATACAACAAACGCCAAATTCAGTGAAACAAACTGTGTAGTAACCAAAAGCAAGCAAAAGTGAGTTCTGCTTGCCTGAACTTGTCCCTTCCGGTTGTCGCCATCTGCATTCGGCTGGTCCTCTTTAGAAGCGCCATGAGCTGACGTCACTGCTGTACTCTTGAACGTGTGCGAGAGTACAGCATTGAGGTCTACTAAGGAGACTGTGGGATCCTCCATATACGAAGCCAATTGGCTGCAGCTATCACTGGTGTAAGCTGCGGGATTGACACTTCTAGATAACCGTAGCCTCGTCCAGTGTCTAGTAATGTCAGGCGTAGAAAATATACTGAGATAAAGTAATGTCTTAGTATATCTCTTGACTGGATTGCAATTTCAATAGGGAAGGGTGACACTGCCACTTTAACACAAGGCTGTTAGGCACCTAAATAACTCCTGCAGTCATACTGTTAGTATAGCTATGTTTTATAATCATGTCACTTGTCATTTCCTTTAGCTTTTATTCTCATGACTTCAAAATTCTCTTACACTTACTTGGTACTGTGTTTTGTTTTAATTTTTAATATCATGTTGTCTCTCTTGCATCTAAAGCCTATGGAGTTTGTTTCCATGTATATTACTTTTAGTCATAATCTAAATATTATTTATATTACAGAAAGTTCAAGAAAAGAAAACTGTGATTAAAAGAGAAACCGCTGATGAATCTAAGGAAACTAACAGTGTGCCAGAGTTCAAAGACCAGCTTCCTCTGAGGAAAGGTGATACAGAGGTTAGTACCGTTTTCTGAATGTACTAGTACAAATAAAACAAAATATATTTAAAAAAATACTTAGTGTAAATTACTTGTGAGATATCCGATTTAAAAAAATGTATTTATTTGTTCTGATGCTTTTGTGGTCACTACTTAATTTTTGATAAGTTGATGAATGTAGCTTTACATGTCGTTTATTATCAAGCATAAGGACATCAATCACTCTAAACTCACCCATCAGAAGTTGGCGCTTCTATATTATTATTATTATTATATAGCGCCAACAAATTCCGTAGCGCTTTACAATGAGTGGACTAACAAACGTGTAATTGGATAGTGGAATGGGCCAACATCTTAGTCGCATCTGGCGTTAAGTAGGGGCGGATGCGCGCAATGTTTCTGAGATGGAAATGACAAGATTTGGCGATAGATTGAACATGAAGCTTGAAGGAGAGATCGGAGTCAAAGAGAACATCTAGGCAGCGAGCCTGCGTGGTGGAGCTGATCTAATGTTTAATGTGGTGGAGAATGATCTAATGTTTAAACTTTCTTTGTAGCACAGTCAGTTTAATTAGGAATGTCTTCTTTCCTGCTATGTTAATCACCTTCTAGACCCTACAAGAGAGTCATGTGTGTGATTAAAGTTCAATTTACACAGCAAGAGATAACCAGTTCTAAAGTAAGTTAACTTATGATTGAAAATTAAAAAAATAATTCATGCAGGGCGTGGCTGTGGCAGAATAAACAGAAGCAAAATTGATTTAACTCCAAAATGGCAGAGAATTGAGCAGGGAGACCGAAGGAGCATGACCTATATACTAAAACTTCTTCAATAAGCTAAAGTTTTTCCAATGCCTATAGTATCCCTTTAAAAGTTAGCTTTTATTAGTTTTGTTGAAATTCAACCACCAGATGTCAGTCTTATTAGCACACCTAATAGTCATACAAATGACAAAAAAGCAAGCTTTCAAAAACAAAATGAAAGTGAATTTTCCATATGGACAGCGGCAGTACTACAGCAGGTATTTTCCTTTCATAATCCTTCTTGACAGGCAACGTAAGTGTAAAACTTTTAATATGTATGGTAAGTACCACCATTAAAGGGACTCTCCAGTGCCAGGAAAACAAACCCTTTTTCCTGCAGTGCCCCTCTCCATCCCACCCCCTATCCCCTGTTGCGGTTAAAACCCCTTCAGTGACTTTCTTGAATCCAGTGCTGGGTCAGGCTCTGCCCATGCTCCTCCCCCCCTCCCCACCGGGGGGGAAGACCTAATGAGCATGTGCGGCAGTGGCCACGTGCACGCATTAGACCTCCCAATAGGAAAGCATTATTCAATTCTTTCCTATGGGGATTCCGGTGATGCTGGAGGTCCTCATGCATAGCGTTTAAAACTTTTCGTGTTTTAAGAACCCGGAAGTCCCTCTAGTGGGTGTCTGATAGACAGGCAATAGAGGAGGACTTAACCCTGCAAGTTAATCATTGCAGTTTATAAAAACTGCAATAATTACACTTGCAGGGTTAAGGGTGATGGGAGTTGGCACCCAGACCACTCCAATGGGCAGAAGTGGTCTGGGTGCCTGGAGTGTTGCTTTAACTCCTCCCCTCTGGGGTATAAAACTATAGCCACAAGAAAGAACCCCAGTTTTCTGCCAGTCCCTCTAGGAAACAGGTCTTAGGTTGCATTTATCCCTTTGTTCTTTTTTTCCCCTGTAGTAGATGAGTCTGCATGGTTGCAGACTAGGGCAGCTGTAGACAGGTGAGATGCCTATTGAGGCTCTCTGGTCTGACAAACTGTGTGGTTGTGGAGCCTCAGATGTTGCTGAACCTCTTTGGACCACACGCTGGAATTACAGCAACGGCATGCGTTCCATGGATCTTATCTTGCTACCCTCACTTCCGCCAGAAACAAAAGGAGGAGCCAGCTAAAGGCTGCGGGGCTATTAGGAGTGTAATGCACACCGGGGTTGTTTGTGTTCCATCACTGATACCCTTGTGTGCGCGCACACATGCACAAATGGGGGGGGGCCTTCCTCACTGCAAAATCAGAAATGTAAAAAAGCCCTGGTGAGGGTCTAGATTGGCAAATGCAATTCTACACGTGGCAGTGCTATCACCTTTTCGCCCTGTGCACTGCAGACGCATTTTTAAGGTAAGAAATATTAAATTTCTTTACTTACAAGGTCCTTTGGAGATTATCTTCCCAAGTTTGTAGGTACTCCTTTTTCTGTTTTGTTCCCGACATGTCGAACACACCTGAGGTGCAAGAATTCCCTGTGAAGCATGAGAGATCCAAAGCTGTTGCCAAAACAAAACATCTTAATTGCTCTGTTTAATGTTTCATTGCCAGGTGCATACGAAAAGAAAAATTGTAACGCATGTATGAAAGAAACTGCGGAGTCATCAAAATGTACAGAAATGTCTTTCTTCATTAACTGGTTTCAGCAAAACTTATAAATCTGCATTTCAGGACATTAAAACAGCCACTCTACAAAATATTTCTGTTATTACTAATAATTCTTGTGGGAATTCCCATGAAAAAAGAACCAGGTCTCCAGATAATTCTGATTCAGAGGAGTCTGAAACCAGCTCATCTTCATATTCTTCAGATTTTTCAGATTGCTCTGAGTATATTATGGTTTTTGATGTATATTTCATTGGCAAACTGATCAAAGAGGTTATGAAAATGGATGAAGGTATTTCTCCTCATTAGAAAAAAAAAAACTTTTCCACCCATCTTAGATTTCAATAATTAATGGCTAGATAAAGAAAAAGGCATTTTTAACCAAACATTTTAAAGCCATCTTTGCTTTTTTTTAGAATTCGTCCCTAAGGTGGATGTTCCCATAGCACAACTAACGTGTGTGTGTGTGTGTGTGTGTGTGTGTGTGTGTGTGTGTGTGTGAGAGAGAGAGGTGGGGAGGACTACCATTCCAATTGGTGAAATGTCCAGTTTACGAGATCCTATGGACAAGAAGTCCGAAACTTAATTGAGAAACATTTTCAAGGCCTTTGCTGCTCAGAGTAAAACCCCAGTTAAAAACATGGACATACTATCAGTGGGTAGAAAAGCCGTGTGGAAAAAATCTTGGCCAGATGACGCCCCCTCCAAATATGCGCTGCATAATATCCCCTTCGAACAAGGCTGGCTTTTTGGTTCATCTTTAGACAATTTATTGAAGTCTGTGGCAGAAGATAGGGAAAAGGCCTTATTGGAAAAAAATTTGTTTTTAGGAAGTAATTGGTACGGAAAATGTTATCTGGCCCCAACATAAGGCATATATTTTAAGACAATAACAGAGAAAGGGGGAAAAAATTTAGATCTCATCTTACCGAGAAATTCTGACACCAGGCAAGTAGGAGGAATATTGTCCCCATTTGCAAGTAGATGGTGAGATGCGTATAAGAAACTATTAAGAGGATTCATTATAGAATTCAACCATGTTTCTCCCCAATCTTTCATTTGTTTAACTGTTTAATCAAAAGATATAAGGTAAGCTCTTTGTTATACAGTCTCACATCTCATAAAAAGAACGTTCTAGAAAAGGTTCCCAAAAAAGGCGTTCCAGGGAACATATTCAAGATTGTTTCTGTCGAAAAACCTGATGGCTGTTTTCATCCAATTCTAGATCTGAAAAAAGTGAATTAATAAATCTCAAAGAAAAAGTTCAGGATGGAAATGATTCAGTAAGCTTTCATCTGATCAGAGAAGGAGACATCCTGGCTTCCCTAGACTTGAAAGATGCTTATCTCCATGTCCCCATAGCAATCTGAAGCAGAACGTTTTTAGGATTTGCCATAAGA
The DNA here is from genome assembly GCA_933207985.1 of Pelobates cultripes. Taxonomy (NCBI): domain Eukaryota; kingdom Metazoa; phylum Chordata; class Amphibia; order Anura; family Pelobatidae; genus Pelobates; species Pelobates cultripes. The sequence continues at coordinate 49,788,585 of OW240922.1, read as the reverse complement.
GAAAGAAACGAGATTCTACATTTTCAATTCAAAGCATTGCCATTCAGCCTCTCATCTTCTCCAAGGGTATTCACCAAGATTCTCATTTGTCCTTACTGATATTCTAAGAGAAAAAGGACAACAAGAAATTGTCCTGGCTTCGTTTTGTCAATATGCTGTTCATCCTCAAGAAAACACTCTTCATAAATTAGATGTAAAATGTACTCTACAACTTTATTTGAAAAGAATTAGCTTTTTCAGAAGTTCTTTTTGTTCTTTTTAAAGGTATGAATAAAGAGAAAGCAGTCTCCAAGGCTTCTATAGCCAGATAGATGAAATAAACCATTATAAAAGCTAATCAGGTTTTTGGAGTGACTCATCCCCTCTACATTAAAGCTTACTCCAAGAGAGCCATCTCTGCGTCATTGTCATCTCACGCTTCAGAAATTCAAATTTGCAAAGCAACAAAACGTTAGAGATCCATGCCTCTGAAGATGCTTAATGTGCAGTAACCCACCATTCAGTACAGATTGCTATGTCCCTGTTGTAGTGCTGACGCTGTCTGTATGGGAAAATAGGATCAGTGTCAGTACAAGTGAATGAATATAATTTCCAATGAGTATGTGGCTTGATTTGCTGGGGTTCTATGTTGGTTTTATTTCCAAAAGGGGAGGTGTTAAGTTTGGTGCTTACCATATTTATTAAAAGTTTTAGACTTCTGCAGCCGGTGCTGGAATGAAAATCCCTGCTGTAGTACTACTGCTGATCATATGGAAAATTTAATTTACGATGAGTAAAAATTCAGTTTTCTCCCAATTTAAGACATAATCCAACCGTATGGCTATAAAAGCACGAAGTCAAAATTCCAAATCAGTAATAGTTCTCTTCAGTAAATCTTCCTAAAATAAAGGGTAATATACTCACTCAAACGTGAATGAATAGCTAGGATCCAATAGATTAGGAGGCTGAAGGAGATCTATAGTGACAGGCAAAACAAAAAAACTTTGGTATAATCTGGAGAGTCCACCATTGATCTTCATAAACTATAAGAGTCTACAGTTTCAACCACAAGTTTCTTATGGAACTTTATTCAATAATTTAAATACGAGCCTTTTTAACATCACCTCTAGCTCTCATTTTTATAAGAAACTGACTCTGCAACACCATCAAGTAATAAGGAATTTATTTAGTAACCACACATGCTTTTGCCAAGCCAGTAGGCCAATTAGAGAACACTTTTGACATACGAGCATTTGTAACATGGAGTCTTGTATAGAATATATTACATATAGATTTTTTTATTATTTTATTTTAACCCTCTTTCATTTTGTATAGCAACCTACCGATCGTGTGCCAATTAAAACAAAAAGCCCGTCCTCTCGGATTGGAAAATTACAAGTAACTATACGCTTAACGATTTTCACTTAAACTGTCTATTTCTTCCTTCTCAAATGGCTGTCAGGTTTGTGGGTGGGATTTTTGTTTTGTTGTTTACTGTAATTTCGTTTTGTATTTACTGCTTAATAAAAAGCATCTGTCACCCACTGTGCTTGGCCCTGGGCTGTTATGGATTTACTGCACCATTTCCTCTGTACAGCATGTAATCCCTTTCTGGAACAATTTCTCTGCTTTCTCTTTTCTATCAAAGGAGCAGCATCAACACTGGAGTCTAATGTAAATGGTTAAACCCACTATTTATTTCTATTTTTTTTCCCCTCAGGCAAACTTGCATATTAACCCTGCCAGCATGTTACCGGGTGCAGTTCCCAAGCTTACTGGTGCAAGACACGTGATCCCAGAACAACTGGTTTCTGCTCCTGATGTGACAGATACCAGAAGCATGCCCCCAGCAAGCAACACTGTGATTGGGGCAGTGAGTTTTGAAAACCCAGCACAAATAGACACTCTTCATAATGCTAATAAGGTAATAAAGATTTACTTTTTAAAAAGAAAACCCATTTATGTGCATTTCAATCGTTTCGTTAGGAAATGGATGCTTTATAGAGTCAAATTTTTTATATCATTGCTTTTCACAATCAATTTACACTAAATGTGATCCTAACAGTTACCCAAGATTTAAAGTAGATCTGTCACCCTCCACCCCCCAAAAAATAATAATACAATCTTTATGAAATGCTCACAAAGACTGCGTTGGAATTTCATTAAAACTCCAATCCAGTCCAAAGATCTCATAAGACAAAGTAGGGACTACTTTCTGTTATACATTTTTCCTACACTTTATAAAAAAGGTAGAGCGAGTGTTGTCAAATTTTGTCAACCTTCAGCCTTAAAAGGTTGTGTCTAAGGAGGACCGTGAAGATGTGAAGGACAGGTTCAGGTAAGTAAAAACTACCACCCCGAACCACCATGCTGAAAGCAGAGCTTTCACTATCTGGGGTATTTGCAGAATATGCAAAGACCCCAGTAGGTGACAGAGCCACATTATAAGAATTAAAAGCTTAAGATTAAAATTATTTTTTTATTTTGTATATAATATATAAAGCAGTGTTAATCTGGGATGTTGTTGTAATTCTGTTTTGTCTTTTCTTACTCTTTAGACTCGAGCCAAAGTTGGTGGGAAAAGGCGCCCACCCACAAGAATGGGCAGAAAACTGGCATCCGAAGATTCTGGTGAGACAGAGGACCTCAGTAGGTCATCTGCAATTTCTGCGACATCTGATACAAAGCATCAAGATGGATCACTACATGCAAACCCTGAAATAAATAGAGAAGAACGTATTTCTTCTATCAAAGTGTCTCTGTCAGAGAATGACATACAGTCTAGTACCAAAACTAGAATTGTTCCAAAACCTCTGACACCTGATGTGAATGACCTTTTTGGTTCAGATTTGTTTGGAAAAAGTACAATTGCCAACGCCTCTGCCTCAAAAATGAACGAACCTTCCCCTAATCCAGAATTTACCAACAAACCTCTTGTGGAGGCTGGGAAGAAGTCCTCTTCTGCTTTGGTGTTGAATGAGAATGGCAGTGATGATGATCTCTTCCAACCAGTAAAACCGAAGACCACAAAAGCATTTAGGCCCACATCTCTGGCAGATTATGAACCTGAAGATGATCTCTTTGGAAGTCAGAAAGCGGATGTTCAACCCATTCCAACGAAAGATACCAAGTCTGTTACCAAAGATATATTTGAGGTATAACATTAAATTATAATCTTTCTTTTTTTTACTCCTGGCATTAATAGTTTTGTCGGTCTCTTCAAATCTCTTTTTTAGTTTTGAAGAAGGGGGTAAAAAATGTTTTGCCTCTTACTGCAACATAACCCTCCTCAATTAGCCACACCTACTCTTCACAAAATGTGAATTGAAGTACTAAATGTGGCTCAGCCAATGAAAAGTCACTTTGAGCAGAACTGCTGATTTAACTCTGCCCCACAAATAGTTGCTGTCTTCTTATATGTATAGTATTTAAAACATGCTAATGGGATAGGTGACAGATATTTAAAGGATAGTGATTGGCTGTAGGGCAGAGACATGTCAGCAGATTGGCTCACACCAGTCTCTCATTGGCTGAGCTATATACATACACTGCATACTTTCAGGATGGAGAATTTTGTGCAAATTGTGTGAAATGTATTGGTTAATATATTTATTTTGCATAAATGGCCACCTGCTTACTAGGCAATTTTTTAAGTGTGTTTTTCCTCCTCAAGTGCACACACTCCATTTCCATTTTAACCTATTGTGTTTTTTTTAGGGTAGTTTGCTTATTTTGTGGATTGATTTAGCATAGATACAAAAACACACATACCCCCCCATCCCCCCTTTCCTATTGGAACAGGGGCAAAAATTGTATTTTATTTTCTTTGAGCACTTTCACACATAAACTATATTACTGTGTTTCTAAAAGTCTTTATTTTTTATTTATTTTTTTAAACCCAGTGTTACTGGGTTTTTTTTGTTTGTTTTTTGTCTGTTTGTTTTTTTAGCATGAATTCACTAAATGTGGAGGAGACAGGTATTTAAACAGAATGAATATGTGGTCTAGGATCCACTAGTTTACAAACTTCCCATTCTATTCAAAATGATGTCATTAAAAAGAAGTATGTTTACTTGTAGACATCTAATTTATGTACTACAGATTTTTTTTTGTGTGTGTGTGCAATAGTATGTTTATTTTAAAATAAATATTTCCTTATCACATTATTTGATGCAGATAAACTTGGTTGTACATGTATGAATTAAGCATTAAATTATTATATATTTTGTGACAATTCGTGCTAGAGATATGTATTGAATAACCATTGTATATTTATTCAGGATGACATATTTGCAACTGAATCCACAAAACCAGGGAAAAAAACAAACGAGAAGAAAGCAACAGCAGAACCGAATCTTTTTGATGATAACTTGGATATTTTTGCTGACCTCACACAAAAATCTAAAGACAAAAAGATTAAGAAGAAGGTGGAACCCAAGTCTATATTTGATGATGACATGGGTATGTACAGTTTCAGTAATATTTAATATCCCCTCACTGGACATGATTAATTATGGATGCGTGTATTGGTACCGCAAAATTCTAAGCTTAAAGGAACATTCTAACGTTAGGAATACAAGCATGTATTCTCAATGTTAGAGTGTCTTACTAACTATTTTTAAACTGTAGTGATTATTTTGCTTAGAGTGTCCCTTTAATGTGTCCTGATTGAGATGCTGTACAAATTAATTTATCAATGTGCAGCCAATAAAATAAGAATTTCCTGTTGTGTCTTTGGCCTAAACTCCATTTAGAATAATAGGAAGTAGTTACTAGACATATTGGCTTCTTTTTTGTAATGTGCTCTCATGTCTGTAATCCCTCATAATGTAAAGCATTGCAAAAGTTGTTGGCATGTTTTAAATTGTTTTCCTTACCCCTGACATTTGAACAGAATTGAATGTAGAGCAAGTGTCATCTGTTGTATACTTATTTAAATGCTGGTTTTCTAGCTGTAACTCCCTGAAGACTATGTGCCGTCTCTGTGCACTAATTTGACTGGATGTTGATATAGTGACAAAGAATGTGATCCAGTACACACTATGCAGGGAACAAAAGGTGACTTATTTACACAGTCACGCATAAGACAATGGTTCAAGTGACATAGAACATTCTTATCCCTGACTAATTCTAGTGCCAATCTGTGCAAGTATGATTGTATTGATGTGGATTTGTGTTTAGCGGCCTTTGAGTATATATACATGTCTGTTTACTATAGATATAGAGTTTTGATAAATAATTTCACTAAGTTGGAGAAAGCATAGTACTAGCAGTAGTTGGAGAGCAATACTTGTTGAGTAAGTGTATTAATAGACTATATAAATGCATCTGAGAATCTGTGCACCTCTCAGCATGCTGCCTAGTATGTATTTGTTTTCTGTGCAAGAAATATAAAAATGAATGATCTCATAGTTAAATAGAACACAATCATCATACTTCGCAAGACCTATGAATGCAATTTAGCCCAGGCAGCTACTGATAGGCAAACGAATGAGTAACACTTATGGTTGATATATTTATTCATCTGATATTTCATTGATATCCATTTTAGAATGTTATTCATTAATATTCACTTTATATGAAACCAAATTATACCTTATATCTTTTTGACTTGAATGTAAAACCGTATCATATTTGTATTTTATGTTGCCTGATTTTTTTGTTTTATGAGTTTTTTTTTTTTTTTTTTTTAAAGCACATGTTAAAACTGAACTAAAAAATTGTATTTCTAATTTCGTAAAGGTAATAGGTTTTCATTATGACTTTAAGAAGAAGAAAAAAAAATATGTATGGTAAGAATAAATAATGTTTCCTCTTATTGCAGATGATATATTTTCATCTAGCAACGTGAAAAAGACCAAGCCAAAAGTAAAACAAAGTCAGCCATCAACAGAGCCGAAATCAGACTCCAAACCTTCCAGTGATTTTGAAGATCCTTTAAATGTTTTGGGCAATTGAACAAAAAATTTACAATTTTGTACACCTATTTCAATACTTTCCATTCAAAATGTTATCAGTAACTGCATTTTTTTTAAGAAAGGATGAACTACAAATTCTTATAACTTTATATGCCCTTAACAAGATGTTTGTGCCAAACTTTTTGGATTTGGTGTGTATATATATGTATTTACAAACCCTGGTGCACACGCTTTCTAGTCCATTGAATACCTAGACACTGGGCCAGTATCTATGTTAAAATTCTTATGGAGGAAAATGGTGTAATCTTTTAAAAATATTGGTAACTTCGAAGTAACTTACTGTTACGCAATTCTACATTACTTTTGGCAGTACTGAAATGTATCATGAGAATAAAATGGTTAAAGGGTGATTCCAGTTTTGAGTTGATCCCGTTTTAATGAAAAATAATTGCTTAAAATACTCACCTTTGTAGTTCCCGCATTTGACGCAAATCCCCAGGATTTGCTGATTTTGCAACTAGCATTCCTGAAAGCAAGTGACAGCTAAAACTTCTTAGAAAATCCCATCTTTCTCCCATTGTTCTAAATTGAGTCACTGAGATTATGCCAGAAACCCCTTGACAATTTTTGGAGATATGTAGTTAAGGAGTCAGCTGTTTTCATGATGGAAAAACAAGAATAAAACTTCTGTATATGATAAGAGGATGCGGTGCTAAATAGCTCAATTCATGTGTTTCATAGTCTTATAGAAGGTTATCATGGTCCCTTTCGGACTTAGTGGAGGCTTGTATTGTTCGTTCACATTGCACTGCATCCTCTTGAGATGCTAGTAAGTAAAGTTTTGGGACTAGAACTGAAGCACTTTTTTTTTTTTTTTCAAACTGTTAGGAGTTATAAACCGATATAAAGAAGTCGAGGACAGTGGAGCATTTATTGCACCATGACCTGTCCTATACAAAGAGTTAAGGTAAAGTTTTTGAAGTGTCCTCTAAATCATTTATCTGTAGAAACACTTTTGGAATTCCATCCAAGGTGTACCGTTTACATGGTTTTTGTTTGTTTGTTTGTTTGTTTTGTGTATTATGGCAATGAGAGACTGTAATAGAGTAAAACTCTACGTTTGTGAGAATTTATATGGAAATTGAAAATAAAGCCTTCCAAGTTACATAATGTATCAATATAAATAAAATCTAAACCATAGCTTCTATTTCTAACCCTAATAGAATATGTAAACTAATTAAATGTGTTGTCAACAAACAGTGTTTTGGTGTTGTATTATTGAAAATATTTCACATTTGTATTTCAAACAAGATACTAACTTTGTTTGCACCTGAACCAAATAGGTGTTTGGTATCTAAGTTGATCTTATAGCATAAGCAGGTTCATGATATTTTCATTGAAACCACATTTTGGTTAGTTTGTCCCTAAGTGTTTACAGAGAAAATATTTTCTGTATATCTACATAGGTGGTTTTATAAGAAATGTTTAGCTTCAACCCTGACCAACCAATAATTCATACAAGGAGTGATTAAAAAAAAGTTTTTATTTTAACCCTAAATGGTATATATTTAGAAAAATGTTTTATATGCTCCTTCAGTTACATGTACTGTAGTGTTTCAATTATCAAAGTTGCCTTTGGCGCCAATCTCAACTTCCCCCAGGCAGCATCTGGCTTCACTACCGGGCAGGGGTGCCACTGATTCGCTGAGAGTGGTCAGCTGACACTATCAGCCAATTAGTGAACCCCCAATTCATAAAACTGGCTTGGAAAAGGTATGTTTGTTTTTTTTTCTCATGTTTACCTGCTTCTTTTTTCCTAAGCTTTCCACACACACTGTGAAAAAGTGCATTAGGTATGCCTGACGGGTTTACAATTGTGTAGTTGAAAGATCTCTTCACCTTGCAACATTCTGGTGGGTGAAGAGAATGATTCTGATCAGTGTGATCATGCAGAACAGTCTATGGTGTCAGGTTCTCTATCCTGCTGCTGCACAATAATTCTATATTTCTGTATATTGTGGATAGGCCTAAAACTGAGCTGGTTGGGTTAGAGGGAGGAGTGGGGGAGGCTGAAAAAACTCCTCTAGCTGAGAGGTGTGCCCAATAATGCAATCTGACCAAGTTTTGTTGGGGTTTTTTTTTTGTTTTTTTGTTTTTTTTGCTTTATTTTGGTTTGTATATTTATTTAGAAGTGTTTGTCAAATAGTTGTCAAGTGGCTCATGTCCATTTAATGAATTATAGCAACTTGATCTAATTGAAGTTGTTATCGCACCTACAGGATTTCCCTTTAATCTGCCCTCCAAATATTAATATTTTAAAAGCCACAGCTCTAAGTTCTATGAATAGCAGAGACAGGTCTGTTACTTCCTGGCTCTCATACAGAGGTATACTGTGATGTCACACGTCCATGTGCAGTGCCATCACAGTTTTCAATAGAGAATCATTGCAATGCTTCTCTATGACAAGATTTTGATTGGCATATCGAGGTGAGGGCCATGCATGTGCCTACTGTTTGCAGTGCTCCTCTTTGAGGAGCATTGCATTAAACCGTTATCCTGGCGTCACACAAGGAAAATGCACGGCAGCACTGAGGGAGAATCAATGCTGGAGAAAAGGTAAGGTAATTTTATTTTCCAGTGAACACATGGGAGCCTGCAAATAGAGATAGTAATACTGTAGAGTTAGTAATACAGATTTGTATTCCTATCACTACAGTATACCTTTAAGAATTTCTGCGATCAGGCGTGGGCTAGTATTGGTGGGGCATGGCAGTGATACAATCAGCATCTCTGTAAAGCTGGCTAGCCATCTTTTGTTTATGCATGCTAAGATGCAAGGCTGCCCACACACAATGTTGATGCAGTTATGTGTGCAATGCCCTGTATTTCATCCCAAGTGCAGTGTGTGATTTGACACAAATTATCATTTAAAATCTATATTGAACCCTGTTAATGATGTGTGCGCGCATACACACACCTACACATCCACCATTAACAGGTTTATTTACTAAAGTGGGAATACAAAATGTTTTTCAGACCATAGTAGTTGGACTTTTTTTTTTTTTTTTTTCAGTTGGGCTATTGTAACCTTACAGACAGTCCAATGCCCAAATACAAAGGAAAAGGAGTCACTGTTTAGTAGCTATACCCTAATAAAAACATTCATGTAAATAACTTTATTTTATTGGGGGTATATCTAGACCATTATCTTGTCTGTAGCCTTTTTGCAAACCTTCCCCTTCCAATCATAGACTTCCCAATGCAACTCAATGAGACATCTATGCAAAGCAGGTGCTCTGAGCATTTGCTGCCTCTGGAGTTTGGCTCCATTGAACTGATCAAATTCGGACATAATCGGACCTGTTACCTGCTTGAAAGCCAGGCCCGTAATCAGGTTAGTTTATAAAATTGCCAATTTCTATTGAAATCAGCACTTTTTGTAAAATGGGAGAGAGAGAGAGAGAGAGAGAGAAAAAAAGAGGTTAAACTGCATTTCAGCAAGCTAAAGTGTTTTAGGGTTCTGGAGTGTCCCTTTACGCTTGAAATTCACTTTGAATTTTCACTTTATTGATTAAACCAGCCTGTTTCTTGGTTTCATTCGCTAATTTCATAATTTTACCAAATTCAATTGCGAATGGCAAAATGTAATCACAAATAGCTGCTTTGGAAAATGTTGTTTATAATGGGCTATATAATCACAGCTTGATGAATGCAGCCTACATTCTGCCAGTTGGATTGTAATACTGTGCAATATGGAGTTTACTGAATGATTCTATGATTCTGGGGCATGGAATGTTTCCTATTTAATAAGGGGAAGGAAAAAAAAAAAAAAAAAAAAAGAATCTCTTCCTATAGTGCTCTCATTGGCTGGGGGTCTAATCGAGTCACGTGACCAGCAATGTTCCTTCCGAGACGTGTCTGGAGAGCGAGTCACGTGATCGCCGTTGCTAGGGACTAAGGTTAACGTCCGGGATACCTGGTAACAACAACAAAAGGCAGTTAGACACGCCCACCTCCGATACTCTCGAGGGAAGGCTTTTTTTTTTCCTCTCTGTGTGTGCGCCGAAGCCACGCCCTTTCATTTTGATTGGTTCCCATGCTCGGCGTGTACGCCTACTTGTGAATTCCGATGATGATTGGCTGGCGCAGCTGTCACATTTAGTGCCTCCACAAAGGAGGGGCGTGGTCTCTGGTGCTAGGGTGGGGGGCGGGGTTGGGCTGGGAAGAGACAGGGTCTGCCCATCCGGGTTATTACACACACACGGGAGGGCGCGGGGTGATGAGCGGCCGGAGCGGCTCCCCATTACCTGTCTGCCAGGACGTGACAGAGCGCGAGCTGGGGGCGGGGCCTCGTTATATGGGAAGCCCAGCAGGTGTTCCTGATGCCCCTTCTATCTTGCCCCAGTGGGCCACACACCGCCCCCCCGGCTCCCCGCCCTGTGTCGGTTGAATTGATGGCTGGCATGAGGTAGGTCATGACCTGACTGGCAACCATGGTCCGTGCTGCTCACCCTGCACTGTGCCCCAGGGAGGGTCCCCAGCTACCCCATGGCTCATATCATCCTGGGGGAACAAAGTGCTGCCCAGCCTGCACTGTGCCCCAGGGAGGGTCCCCAGCTACCCCCATGGCTCACTGAGGGCACATTCATATCATCCTGGGGGGAACAAAGTGCTGCCCAGCCTGCACTGTGCCCCAGGGAGGGTCCCCAGCTACCCCCATGGCTCACTGAGGGCACATTCATATCATCCTGGGGGAACAAAGTGCTGCCCAGCCTGCACTGTGCCCCAGGGAGGGTCCCCAGCTACACCATGGCTCACTGAGGGCACATTCATATCATGCTGGGGGAACAAAGTGCTGCCCAGTGCCCAGCTGGGGGTCTGCTCTCCTGCATGAAACATTATTTATTATTATCGTTAGTCTTTATTATTATTACTATTTTATTTATTTTCATTATTGTTACTATTTATTATTATTATTTTTTATTATTATTAGTATTATTATTATTTATTTCTGCATACTCCAGCACTTTGGAAATGTGTGATGAAGTGATCTATGCTGAAAATGTGGTGGAGGTTGTAGCAAAATTGTGTCGTATGTGAAGCTGCATTGTGCTCTCAACGTGCCAGGTGTCTTATTTGTGTTTATGAATAATAAAAGGAGCCAAGATATTTTTTTGCATTATTTGCAATGGGTATCATAGCACTACCTTCACCACAATTAAAAAAAAAAAAAACTCTGAACGCATAAGTACCTTGCGATCTAGGTAAATTCACTAAAAAATAAACACCACAAAAAAAAAAAAAATCAAGTCCAAGATCCAATCTGTATCTGTAAAGGGGGGGGATGCAATGGAGTCTAGGAATACCCTAAGCGAGTTCATATTTACCCCAACGCTTTACCATAGTATCTTCCACTACAGTATATCAATTAAACAAAATCACAATTAACATAAATGTCCACCTTCCACAAGCATTTAAATAAAAATTTAGAACACTTTTGGAATTATTGAACATTCTTATAGTTAATACTTATCAGATTCAAAACACAAGTTAATGTTTACGAAGTTCCATTTGTTTTAACTTTTATGTGCCCTAGATAACAAAAGGTGTCTTATGTCAAGTCTGCTAATACAGTATTGCTTGATACAAATCGATTTCTTCTATTTTTATATAGGTGGCTTATAAAAGTGTTCTGAACAATTCTAATGAATGTTTCAGTAATATTGTAAGATATGCATGGGTGGGATAGGCATAAGGCTATCCTAACCATAAGATAAGGCTAGGGACTAATGAAAGTATTTAGAAAATTGGGCAGACAAGATGGGCCGAATGGTTCTTATCTGCCGTCACATTCTATGTTTCTATTTTTCGTTTCTTGCGAACTGTGGTTTGGCTTATTCTCATGCAATGAGCAATTGTGTCAATACATTTAAAGCCTGTTTGTGGTAGGCCACAACCCATATAGAGTTTTAGTGATGCTCTAATTCTACATGGTTTAAAAAAATAACCATGTACATTACTAACAGGGTTATTTACAAAGGTGTGAATTTCAAATTTATGGGCAAAATACTTGAGTTGGAAAAATTCTCACAAGTCCGCTATGCTTCCAATTTGGCTCTTAAACAAAGTGATTTAAAGGAAAACTATAGTGCCAGGAAAACAAACTCGTCTTCCGGGCACTATAGCTTCCCCCTATGTCAAGCCTAACCCATGGTGCAGAAGGTGTTAGTAACCCATTCTGTCGCTTACCTGCGTCCAGCGCCGATGTCCCTCAGTGCTGACTGTGCTCCACCCACACTTTTCCCCTGCCGACTAGGGAGACCTAATGAGCCTGCGCGGCAATGCTGAAGTGGTCTGGGTGCCTACAGTGTCCCTTTTAACTCCTAAATGGCAGAGAATTGAGCAGTTGAACTGCAGGGGCATGATCTATACTCCAAAATCAATCAATTAAGTTAACGTCTCTTTAATCTAAAGTTTGTAATTCACCTTTAATTCCTGACAATTTTCACTTTAGTGAATGCAGTCATTAAATGATGGATATGATTGCCTATTAACCTATACAACATTGCAGGGGGGTGCGTATGGATTTTTGGTACTTCTATTTAAAATAAATAATATTTTTTTTAAAAGCTTCATGTCCTCCCAAGAGGGTCCTAAGCAAGTAAGCAGGGCCGGCTCTCAGTGGGCCGGCAGGGGAGAGCAAAAGATCTCCCCTGTCGGCCAGGGCACATGGGCATCACACTGGGGCCCCCGGGCAAGTACTCAGCATACCCATGCAGAAAGACGTCCCTGGTGTTATGTGATTGTGGTGATCGCCTGTCAGCACAATCACTGATACAATATTAAAGGACCACTATAGTGCCAGGAAAACATACTCGTTTTCCTGGCACTATAGTGCCCTGAGGGTGCCCCCACCCTCAGGGACCCCCTCCCGCCCGGCTCTGGAAGGGGGAAAGGGGTTTAAACTTACCTTTTTCCAGCTGGTGAGAGCTCTCCTCCTCCTCTCCGCCTCCGTCAAGCCGCCCGTTGAATCGCGCCAGCGGCAAGAGCTTCTTGGCGCTTTCATCTCAGAAAGCATTTACAATGCTTTCCTATGGACGCTAGCGTGCTCTCACTGTGATTTTCACAGTGAGAAGCACGCAAGCGCCTCTAGTGGCTGTCAATGAGACAGCCACTAGAGGATTAGGGGGAAGGCTTAACCCATTCATAATTATAGCGGTTTCTCTGAAACTGCTATAATTATGAAAAAATGGGTTAACCCTAGAAGGACCTGGCACCCAGACCACTTCATTAAGCTGAAGTGGTCTGGGTGCCTAGAGTGGTCCTTTAATTCAAACACCACTGTGGCTTTGCTCCCATCATCTACACAGGGTCGTTTAGAATGTCCCACGGTGTCTGAGGTACCCCCAAACTTCACCTCCTATTAAATAACCCCATTTGTTTTCAATTGCTTGCGTCATAACCAGCATTGATGTTTGCAAGCCATTCAATTATTTTAAACTTTTTATGATGGATGGCATCTTTGAACATATGGTTGAACAAACTAATTTGTATTTCAGCCAATATCTCGCTGCCAATCCTGAATTTCACTATAGCAGGAAGAACACATGGTACCTCACTGAAATAAGGAGGCTTTTGCTTTGATGATGGCTATAGGGATTGTAAAAATACCCAGCCTTGTAAGTCAGGGCTTGAAAAATTTGCTTTGAATCTAGGAGCCAGCTAAAAAAGTTAGGAGACAGATTTTTAAAATACAATTCTTAAAGGGACACTATAGTCACCGGGACCACTCCAGCTTAATGTAGTGGTTCTGGTGTCTATAGCCTGTCTTTGCAGACTTTTCCGAGAAAAGGCAGTGTTTGCGTTGCTTCTTAGTGACACCTCTTGTGACCATCACTCAGACGGTCACTAGAGGTGCTTCTTGTGTCAGTGTTGCACAGTGTGCAGCACCTACATTCAGCGTCTCCACGCTCTGCATGGAGGCGCTGAACGTTCCCCATAGAGATGCATTGATTCAATGCCTCTCTATGAGGAGATGCTGATTGGTGCAGCGTTTGACCGGCACACGCAGCATCCCATCACACGCTCGCATCCCGTGACACAGACCCACACACACACCAAGACAGAGAGACCCACACATAATTGCTTGATGTAATGCCTTTGAAGGGTGCAGTGTGCAACCGGCTGGGGCACTATAGAGGCAGGCGGCATGCTTGCTACACGAATAGAAGGTGGGCAGCGAAGGAGCTGTGATGGCTCTGCTCCATCAAGCACCGCTTATTGAGACCGGGGCCGGAATATGATGTCAAATCTCTGCACTGGTCTCATTAAGCGACGCAAAGGGGAGCAGAGACATCACAGCTCCTTCGTTGCCCACCTTCTATTCGCGCAGTCAGCATGCCGCCTCCATAATCCTCCAGCTTGCCGCCAGCCGCCCACTCTGGAGGTAAGGGGCTCGCATATCCCAGGCACCAAGGCATAATTCCTAGGTGCCATGACAACCTGGCGCCGGGGATTTGTCGAGCCCTGTTGTACGTTATTGGTACAAGAGCTCCATCCTATCCAAGGGAAAGGAATGCCCTGTGTTGTCTACTTTTGAAAATAACGTGCCATCATCGGGTAATTTTTCTTTCCTTGAATGCCATATTGTCTCAAATGCAACATATAATGCATATCAGGATTATGAAATTTCATGTGAAAATGGAATTCATTTATATGAAAAAACACTAATGAAAGTATTACCATTATATGTGACTAGACCAAATATCCCAAAATGTGCATTTGAAATATCCTGGGTTACCTACTTTTGAAAATGTTATGCCATAATGGTGAAAATTTTATTCCCTTGGCTTCCATACTATCTCAGAGGTGACATATGCCCAGAAAATCACTTTGTCAGATTTTTAAGTTTGAAATGAGCATGTAATATATTTCACCTGTGACCTGTTCAGCCTAAAAACTGGAAATCTGCACTTGGGGCAGCATTATTTTCTTGAGACGGTGTTACATAAAATTATTGGGGGTTTATTGCACATCAGTGCAGAAAATTACTTTGTAAAATTTTCATGTATGAAGACTGGGGAGGGACTACTGTTGTACTCGTGAGACATAGCTGAACACAAGTATGAGTGTTTCCTCCGAGTAAAACTGATCAGCCACAACCTTAAAGGGATCCTATAGTGCCAGAAAAACAAACCCGTTTCCCTGGCACTATAGGCTCTTGGAGGGCCCCGTTCCCTCTGCGCTACTTACCTTAATCCAGCGCCGGGCTCCCTCAGCGCTGGTGACCTCTCCTCCCCCGGCGATGTCCGCTCCAAAGTGGAGCCGAATGCATGGCCAGAGGCGCGCACATTCAAACCCACCCGTATAAAAGCATCACTCAATGCTTTCCTACGGGGATCTGATGCTGAAATCCGTGTAAATCGCAAAAACAGCCTCTATTGGCTGTCAGGGAGACAGCCACTAGAGGCTAGATTAACCCTCAATGTCAACATCGCAGTGTCTCTGAAACTATGTATTCAGCTGCCGGGTTAAAACTAGGGGGACCTGGCACCCAGATAACTTCATTGAGCTGAAGTGGTCTGGGTGCCTATAGTGGTCCTTTAAGTCCACCAACAGGTGAAGGGAATGGGTGCCTATAGTGGTCATTTAAGTCCACCAACAGGTGAAGGGAATAATGTTGATTGTATCAATACAGTGGGATATATTAGGCAGCAAGTGAACAAACCGTTTTTGAATTTCATGTGTTAGAAGCAGGAAAAAGTTGGCAAGCAAAAAGATCTACGTGACTTTGACAAGGGAAAAATAGTGATGGCTAGATGACTGGATCAGGGTAACTTCAAAACGGCACGTTTTGTGGGGTGTTTCCGGTATGCAGTGGTTAGTACCTACCAAAAGTGATGCAAGTAAGGACAACCGGTGAACTGGTATAAGGGTCATGGGTGCCAAAGGCTCATTGATGCACGTGGAGAGCGAAGGCTTATCCATCTGATGCGATCACACAGAAGAACTGCTGTAGCTCAAATTGCTAAAAAAAAACAAAAAAAAACACAAATAAGTCCCTAATGCTGGCCATGATAGCTCTCCGAACACACAGTGATTCGCAGTTTAATGAGAAATCTTTGCAAGGCAGGCATTACCAGGAAATAGCAGGAAAGGCTATCTAATAGTCAGGGTGGTGTAACAAGGTAATTTTATAAATGTAATAATTTCTGTTGAATTCAGCACTTTTTGTAAAATTGGCTGGGTGGAGGGTGAAGCAGTCTTTTCACACATAGAAGTACTTTTGTCGAAGTGCTTTAGGGGTCTGGATAGTTTAAGGTTTCTCATGATACTCCTTAGTGGGGAGAGGGGGAGGAGGGGGGGGGGGAATACCTTTTTAATTTAAGACAAAGCTTCAAGGCACAGAAATGCATGTTATGTAAATCTATGCCAATGCCCTAATATCACATCACAACATATTGTTGCAAGTATATTGTTGCAACATATTGTTGCAAGTTGCACTTTTGATACTGACGTTCAGTCTCACACTCTGCATGGAGACACTCAACTTTCCTCATAGAGATGCATTGATTCAAGACATCTCTATGTGGAGATGCTGATTGGCCAGGGCTGTGTTTGGACACTGCTGGCTCAGCCCCTGGCCTGCCTCCTTGAATGTCTTGACCAATCCAATGCTTTCCTATGGAAAAGCATTGTGATTGGCGTTGATAAACATTTCTGATGATGTCAGGCAAGTAGACAGATCAAGGACAAAGCCAGCAGCAGCAGACTGAAATAAAGGTTAGATTTTGCTTTATTTATGGGGAGGGAAAGTGCTAGATGGTGGTTTTAACACTATAGGGTTAAGAATACATGTTTGTGTTACTTTTAAACAAATCTGAAGTTATTTTAAATATGAATTATTCATCTGATTGCAAATATCAAAGATTCAAACAACCAGCAGGAATCAGTCTTTTACATATGAAAATTATGATATAAATCGAATCTTACGGACTAGTGATTTAAAGCGAAAATTCAAATCAAGTCCAGGCTTGTATAGACCCTTGTGTATCTGACGCTAATGTTTAGTGAGCCAGTAGCCATATTCTACATACTACAATTTTCTATCTGATTCTTCTACAGTGTCTGTATTGGATACACAGGAAGAAGACAAATAGGACAGAATGAAGGGGTCATAATTTAAAGGAACAAACCCGTATTCCTAATACTATAGGACGCCTGATATATTGTCGGGCTTAAAAACCATTAAAATGTTTTTCCAGCACAAAGTGAGTCTCAGCTCCCCTCTCCGCCTCCCACATTGTTATCAAGGTCCAAGCCAATGTTCCTCGTAGAGAAGCTTGAGGAACCTGATGTTGTGCGCACATTCAGTGCTTCTCATAGGAAAGCATTGAATTCAATGCTTTCCTATAGGCTGCAATGTCACGTGAGTGGGTTTTACTTAATCAGTGCAGCGAAAGCACCTCTAGTGGCAGTAAACATTGCAGTTTCTATAAAAATGCAATGTTTTGCATTGTAGGGTTGAAATGACCGGACTCTTGCACCCAGGCCACTTCATTGAGATGACGTGTTCTTGGTGACTAAAGTGGTCCTATAAGCTGGCACTGTATACATTGATGTTAGCCTATCCCGCAGTGTTCCTCCCAATCTCCGAGGCTAATATGCAGCTAGGTCTTTACTGTAGTAATCAATAATAAAAAAGATCTCAGTGATGTTGTTTAAAGGGACACCCCACACGCCTTAGCAACTTTATTGTAATTTATGTTCGTATGATGCAAGGACTTGCCTCAAGGTTTTAAACTGTAAATTACTTAATTTCGATAAAATTGTTATGGTGTCTAGAGTGTTCCTTTTAAATGTGAGGTGTGCATTTAAATTTTTTTGTATTTTTATTTTTTGTGGTAGGAAAAACTCAACTACGCATCTGGGCAGGTCAAGTAGTTACAAAGTAGTACTTTTATCAGACGTTTGAAAAGTACACACTGCCTATGGGAGAGAATAAAATTTTGAATGTTTCATTTGTGCCTTTCCTATCTGAAGTGGCTTTATTTTTATCTTTCTAGATTTCTACATTTAAGAAATGAAGACATTCATTTGACATTTCTTTTGAGCACTGAGGTGGCCTTTTTTTAACTTTTGTACAAATTTTTTTTTTTTCTTCCCTCTAACTTTTTTATTTTGGCTATGGCAAACAAAAAGGAGCCACCTTTTTTTAACGGGGATAACATTGGATCATTCCTCAACAGCCTCACCTTTTACAGTACAATGGAACTCTTTATTGAAACACTCACAGGAACTTGCTTTGAGTTACGGGTGTCACCCTTTGAAAAAGTGGTATGTGTGAAGGCCAAGATTCAGCGGTTGGAAGGTAGGAACATTTATTTCTTGATCTTGTGTGTTTCACTAATTGTATTCTGGTGCTTGAACTGTCATGTTTAGTTCTATATTATGCTATATAATATTTTAGTTGTTTTGGGGGCAGGGGGTATTTTTTCTTGCGATGATGTGTTGGCATTGATAGTCCCTCTGACAAAAATCACTAGAGATTTACACTTATAAGTTTTTTGTTTGTTTGTTTATTTTTTTATGGTAAAACTCTCTCTTCAAATAATCAACAGTGAGCTGTTCGTTTTGTTAAAGTCACATTTCTAAATGGTTGTACTGTCCTAAGCAGTCACCTTTTTAAAAAAAAAAAAAAAAACTTTATTGCCTACACCAAGGGTAGGCAACCTATGGCACGTGTGTCATTCACAGCACTCAAGGTGTCTTTGCACAGCACTCAAGGCTGCTAGAGCCAAACAGGCTCAGGCCTATCAGGATTCCCAGTGAAACTTCAGATATCTGCTAATACGAAAAGGTGGTGAAGGACAATCCTCAATTTATGCATTGCAGCATGTAAAGGAAGTAATCTCAGATCAGTTCCTCCCAGCACTTGTGAATGGAAATCTGCTGCTGTTTCCTCCCTGTTGACCTGTACCTGGCCAGCCTGGAATCCATGGAAGCTACCCACACTGATAGATATTCACGGAAATGCAGAATAACCCGCCCCTCATACAAATAATACTCAAGCTCAACACCACTAACAATCCACATACATGCAGCATCTCACATGCAATACCCCAAACAGCCCCTCACATACACACGTTAACAAACACACAATGTGGCCTATCCTGGATCCAACCACACACTCCACAAGCAGCCCCCATACACCGTCCATATTCATAGGTATCATACACGATACCACAAACTACTTGTGAAAATATTCAATATAATGACTCTTATACGCCCAAATACAATGATACAAAGCAACTGCAGTATAAATAACACAAGCCGAATACGGCAGCATACACACCTTTAACTTAAAAAAAAAAAAATAAGTCCAGCACACTAGGGGACATCACAATCTTATTTTGGCACAGTGCTGCTAAAAGATTGACCACCCATGGCCTACACACTGAGGTACTGTGATCTGTGCGGGAGTTCAGGGATCCATGGCTGTGATGAGATTCTTAAGCAGGATTTAACCACATTTCTATCTATTTGGCAGGGGGGGGTGTCATTTAACCGCACTGCATGCTTTACAGTTTTGGATTTCAAGCTGATGGCTCAGTGTTGTGATCTTGACTCTAAACACCATGAACACTGCATATTGGTTATGCTGCAATGATTGTTTGGTTGCTTTCCATCCCATGCGTGTCAAACTGTGTTTTTTTTTTTGTGTGTGTTTTTTTTTTTTTAGCAGTATGACAAATTTAACGAGTCTCCCGGCACTTTACCTTTCACATACCTATTCCAACTTTGAGCAAAATAGAGTGTTGGTGGTAGGTTTGCCCTACACTGTCAACATATCATTGCCAAATTCATAACTCCCAACATTCCGCTTTCCAGCCTTGTGAATAAGTGCATTTCTGGAAAAGTTCCCACCCTACCTGAGTAGAATGCTGTTCCCACCTCCGATCCAGTACTAGCATGATATTTTGCATACCACAGTACAAAAATAAAGTGGCTTGATCCTCATTTTCCTATAGAGCACCGCAATTATGGAATAACCTCAGGGACACATTCAATCTAAAATCTTTTAAGAGATCTATGGCAGCACAGAATGCACCTGTCATGGTTGAATATATTTATCATTTGTTATGCATTAAATATATGTGTGTGTGTGTTTATTGTATCCTATTATAACAATACAATGTTTTGTGGACCCAGGACATGCTTGAAAACAAGAGAAATTTCAATGTATCCATCCTGGTTAAATATTTTTATAAACAAACTTTGGAAGATGTGAGATTGAGCTATAAAGCCATTTTTATCCAGATGTATTTTGGTACACCGATATCAGAATGTAATTAATAATCCTCCCAAGTAGGTTGAAAATAAAATATATTAAATCCATATCCAAACTTCACCTCCACTTATTTATGTATTTGCCTCTTTAAAAAAAAAATACTGTAAAGCATCATCCAAATATGATATAAATCACCTTAACCCCTTAAGGACTGGACTGTTTTTGCGATGTTGTACATTTGCGACCAGGCATATTTTTATACTTTTGTGGTGTTTGTGTTTGGCTGTAATTTTCCGCTCTCTCATTTACTGTTCCCATACAAATTATACATTTGTTTTTTTCAGGACAAAAGGGCTTTCTTTACATACCATTATTTATATAATCTCTTTTATTTAAATTTTTTTTTAAATATGATGAAAAATTGAAAAAAATACATGTTTTTTTACTTTTACTTGAAAAATCTTTTACTCGTCTACAAAAGCGAATTAAAAAAACAGCTAAATAGATTCAAAATTTTGTCCTGAGTTTAAAAATACCCAGTGTTTACGTGCTCTTTTGCTTTTTTTTGTGCATGTTATAGGGCTATAGGTACAAGTAGGATATTGCGGTTTCAAAACATACATTTTTTAAATTTATCAATAGTGACATTGTAACACTATTATCTGTCATAAATCTCTGAATAACACCCCACATGTACATATTTTTTTTTTAAAGTAGACAACCCAGGGTATTCAATATGGGGTATGTCCAGACTTTTTTAGTAGCCACTTAGTCGAAAACACTGGCCTAAGTAAGCATTCATATTTGTTTGTGTGGTTACTAGAAAAGACTGGACATAACCCATTTGCAATACCTTGGGTTGTCTTCTTTTGCAAATGGTATGCCATCATGGGGGTAATTCTCATTCCTGGGCTACCATACGCTCTCAAAGGCAACGTAACCAACCTGGCCATTTTCAATGTAAAAATATTTGACCCATATATTTGACCTTGTAACTTTCAAAAATGCTATAAAACCTGTACATGGGGGTACTGTTTTACTCTGGAGACTTTGCTGAACACAAATATTAGGGTTTAAAAACTGGAAAACGTATCACAACAATTATATCAGTAAAAGTGCTGTTTGCGTGTGAAAAATGCAAAAAAAGTCACTTTCACTGACTATCATCGCTGATATATGTTTTACTGTCAAATTAAATTCTCTGGACTTTCGGCCTGGGTTGGCAGGCAGGTCCCTCAAATTGCAATCAATAAAATTACTTAATTATGTAAAAATATTACATAACTACGCACGTAGAAT
Organism: Pelobates cultripes; assembly: GCA_933207985.1. NCBI lineage: Eukaryota > Metazoa > Chordata > Amphibia > Anura > Pelobatidae > Pelobates > Pelobates cultripes. The sequence goes on along the minus strand of OW240922.1, from coordinate 49,767,099 downwards.
TTAAATATATATGCATATTTATATATTTGAAGTCTACGTGTATATTTATATAATTATGTAATTTTGTATATGAATATATGTATATTTTGTATTTTTTTTTATATATATAATATATAAATTCATTCTAAGTGTATTTTGATATAAATATATATTAATTTTAAAATACAGTTAGAATAAAATTTCATTTAGATATATATTTTTTTCAATTTTTATTTAAATTTTTTTTAATTTAAATTACTTATTTATATTTTATTATATATATTTATATTTTAATATATATGTGTGTGAAATTTAATTGTAAGTGTATTTTTATATTAATATATGTACATATTAATATAAAAATACACTTGGTATGAATATATATATATATATATATATATATATATATATTTATAATAATAATAATCTCATTACAAAAATTAAAAATAATATATATATCATTATTTTTATTTTTTTATTTTACACTAGCGGGGAGACTGGCTGTCAGCACAGACAGTCCCCCTGCAGGCAGACACTAGGACACCTATTGTGACCATGTGATCGCTATGTTAAGCGATCACATGGCTACAGGGGTCCTAATTCAGTGTGGGGAGACTGTCTGGGCTGCAGGCAGTCTCCCCACAACGGGAGCAACGCTGATCGCCGCCGGGGGAACGACGGCGATCAGGTAAGTAACTAGGACGGTTCAGGACCGTCATTGGTCGGCAATGGGAAAATGCTGATGACTGTCCTGAACCGTCCTCGGTCCTTAAGGGGTTAATATTTGCTTTCATCCATATAATTGAAATATCTCCAAAAAAGTAACATAACCGTGCAACCTAAATAAAATATTTTAAAAGACTACATGGTTCTTCATTTCACTCACTCTTGAGAGCCTAAATCGGAATAGTCCACGTACATTAACTGATGCTAACACCAATTGTGCTTTTATTTTTAGTTTTCTAGTGCCCATTAAAGTCACCCATATCATTTCAGCTTAATGATGTGATCTGGATGCAGTAGTCCTGTCAATTTTAGAAACATTAGAGAAACTGCATTGTTTACGTTGCAGGGTTAAATGCACCTCTTGTGTTTGTCTCCTCCAAAACTAATTGAATCTGAGTCCTAGAATCAAATGTTGCTGACGGCAGCATTTGATTTGGAGGAGTGTATCTGACTGCGCATGCATGTATATACAATCCATTGCTTCTCCATGAGGAGGAATTGAGAAGACTGAAGAAGTCAACATGCTTCCGGACGTCTTCTGCAAAGACAGAGCGGGTGGCTGCAGCAGAGGAGTCCCGGCACCTGAAAATTGGTAAGTAATCATTCAAAAGGGTTTTATTTTTCTCTTCACATTAGAAGTTGGCATTCCATGTAAGAATGCCTATCCATTTGAGAATATTATCGGACACCAAAAATCATAATTTGTTACACATTTTGATGCTTGTGATAATCTGCTACACTATCTGGCTATTACTATAATTCCAATAGCCGTTCATATACGAATAGGAAGCATCTGGAAAGGTTTATTGGGTGTGGGGAGGCCCAAATGGAAGAAAGAACTCTGCGGAGTCATATCGTAATGAGAACCCAACAATTTCCCAATTACAGTTTCTAATTTAGGGGGTTAATTTAACACCATCCCACCATATGTGTATAAACGAGCAAATATCTTAATTACATCTCCAACAGGTATCTGGCGTGTTATTTTGACATTTAGCTACCATCTGATTTAATATTTATAGTTCTCATAAATATTTGTTGTGCATTGTACATTTTGTAAGTCCTTGCCCATTCTACCTCTGGGAACTCTACCCCTATTTTCTGTTCCCATTAAATAATGCTACTTAATTTCTCTTTTAGGTTTATAGTCCTATAGAATCTTTTTAATTTTTGTAATGAGATTATTATTATTTTATTAAAAGATGTTAAAAGGATACATTAAAAACAGGATTTTAAGAAGAGATATAACAAAAGAGAGAATTGGCAAAAATCTATATATAAACATGCCAACAATTTTTTTTTTCAACAATTCCAGAATAGAATATATTACATTTTAAATTTAAAAAAAAATAAAAAAAAATCTGACCACTTGGGAGCTGGGGTGCTTGATGGTCAGGGTGATTTAACAGCTACTGCGGGGTCTCTTCTGATTTAAAGGCATTTTGTTTTGGGGGTGACCAGCCACCTATTGATGGTCATTTACTACTTTTGAATACATATGTTGCTGAATCAACTGGCCTTTTTTGGCCCGATGGTATCTCGTCCTTCACATTCGTCGTCTGGTGGAACTGACTTCACTGCGCTGTGTAAATGAACAATAGTTTTTACACTGTAATCAATACACTTTATATAATGTACCTGTCTGACAAGTGTCAAATATCTATATAGCAGTAATGACGCACTCGTCCCAAATACACTTACCTTGCATAACTGCATGAGAAGCACACCTGGGAGCCCCAGAGGAGTCCAGTGATTGGTCAAATATCAGACACCACATCATCCTATACTATATGTGTTGCATATAAAATGCTATTCTAATTGTATATGACTCCCCAAAGACTGTTTAAAATGCAAAACTTCTTCCTACAAACACATGCTGGAATAACTGGTGGACATGCCCCAAAATTAAATCATTATAGCAGGAGATTGTAGCTATACTGTTCCATATCTTGCATAAGTCATATCACTTGGGCCCTTTTGCTGTCCTTTTCAATACATTCACAAGATCAGAAAATAAACTAGCAGCTAAATGTTTATTTTTTTGTTTTCAGCTGCAGGGTCTGGGTGCCATTAGAGGCCCTTTAAATTATATATTATTGTATTTGTTTGTTTTTTAAAATCTTCTTTCGAGACGATACCGATAATCTGAACTTTCAGGCCGATAATTTACAGATATTCTGTACATTTACCGTTTTGAAAAAAATAAACGATTTCTCCACAAATCTACTGTTAACTGAACATATTTATTTATTTTGCAAATCTTTTTATTTGTATTTTTTATTAAGTTAAATGCACAAAATATACATGCCAGTCAGAACTTTTTAAGTTTTTAAGAATGTGTGTAGTGGATCAGACTTATTCTCCCTCTTTAATACAAGCTGCACAGAGGGGATGGTCTGTTGAGGGCTACTTACTGTAGTGGTTATAATGTTAGGAGTACCCTAGCTCTTTTGTCCTGTAACGGTGTGACCTGCTACCTGATTTCTACCAGATGACGTTTCCCACAATGGTGGTTTAACCTTATCGATGCTAATCCTGCTGCTCACTTATTGACTGTGAGAATCCATTAAGTGCTCTCAGCCAGTGAATGAGTGTCTGTGGAAAGAAATATGCACAGAATGTACAGGTAATGACACCCTAACAATGTTGTTGGAGGTGAAGTTGCACCTCTTTCAGCAATAGAAGATATCTATTTATGTACAGAGTTTCAAACCTTGAACACATCAAAAATAAAAAAGCCCGAAGTGCTATGATTATCCCTTTAAGTGCTAGTAAGTAACTATATAAAAGTAGATCTAGTCCTCTTTATGTCCTATTTACACCAGTGGACGGTGATGATCTTCACTGACCTAGTACATTCAGTTATGGTTTGGCAGTCTGCAGTGAGGCTTTCTGTTTCTACTAACGTGACCTATACACCCATGTCTTATGGTTGTGTTTTCTCCATTGTTTCACAAGGGCTTTAATTATTGTCTGGTCACTATGGAACATGCTGTAAACATGTAATTCTCCCAGTAAAGTGTGCCATAGTTACCATCTAGATTTCAAACTCTAAAGGTACTAACTTCAGAAATGCACTAAATGACCTTTCGGAAACAAGTACCAAGTTTGATAGGAACAACCCAGGTTGTACTAAAAACAAACATAAGCTTATCTACATAATACTATTATACTGCAATTTTTCTTGGTAAGAATGGTTTGTGTTGAGCCACTTTTCTCCTCCTCCAAGAAGGATACCTACAGTACTCGTATAGTTGCTATGGTGCCAGATCTAGACAGATCTGTGTGTGTGTATGTCAAGTAATTTAATACTGATATTGCATTTTGTAGAAAATTTTAGTAGATGGTTTGTTGTAAAAGGTGACTTTGTTTAGTACTTTGCACATTATTGATTATTCAGATGTGGCACAGCAATTTAAAGTATAATGAAACCTTTCATAATCTATAAATGTTTCATTCATTTATTTTTTTCATTTTATTTATTATATTATGATTATTGCAGGTATTCCGGTTTCCCAGCAGCACTTAATTTGGAACAATGTAGAACTTGAGGATGAGCGCACTCTAAAAGATTACAAGTCAGTAAAAAGCACCAGCTTCATGAAGACCACTTGTATAAGTTATATATTTATGTATTTTATTTTTAATACTTTAATTCTTCTTCTCCTTCTTTCAAGCATTTCTAAAGGCTGCACTTTAAAACTGGTGTTGGCTATGAGAGGTGGTCCCATTAATACACGGCGGGGTGAGTACAATTAAAAAATATCACGTGCGCTATATGACTTAATGCATTGAATCTAGGTAAGAAACCCCATTCGTTTACGCCTCTGCTTTCAAAGGAAAAAACAAAACATTTTATTTTCTGCGCTTGTATATAAAAAACGTTATTGCAAACTATTGTATTAATGATTTTACATGGGACCTGTTGAAAAGTTCAATCAACTTATCCTGCTCCTCACTTTTTTGTTGGAGGTGCCAGGGGGCTGTCAGATCAGTGCTTCATATTTTCTGGGACTGTCCTTTTGTCTGCCGTTTTTTAAACCGAAGTTACGAGGTTATGACCTCAGTTGCTGATAAAGGGGTGATGTTTCACCCAGCTGACACGTTACTAAATCACACCAAGGGGGGGAGGGGGCGCACGCACGCGCACACACTTACTCCCCTATGTTTGTTTTGCTGGTGTTTGACTGCTTGGATGTATGCACATACATACATAGATACTTACAGATATTCATGCACATTAGTACACAGATACATATAAATACATCGACACATACACACTAATTCATATAGACACCAACATACACACATGCACCATGACACATACACCATAACATAGATACACACACTGACATAAAAACACACACCCTGACACATAGATGCACATACACAGATACGCAGTACCCCTATGTACACGGGCATACACTTAAAAATAAATATATATATATATGTGTATGTATATATGTATGTATATGTAAAAAACAGATAAAATTCTTATCTTGTAATACCTTTTTTATTGGACTAACAGAATTTTTTAATGACAAGCTTTCGGGAGAACCTCCCTTTCTCAAGTCTGAAGCATTTCTGAGCAAAACGACACATAGAATTCAAAGTTGAGTTGTGATACAGGGGATAAAGCGACATGAGTGTAGATAAGACACAGGTTTGTTAGAAAATACAGGGAGTGCAGAATTATTAGGCAAGTTGTATTTTTGAGGATTAATTTTATTATTGAACAACAACCATGTTCTCAATGAACCCAAAAAACTCATTAATATCGAAGCTGAATATTTTTGGAAGTAGTTTTTAGTTTGTTTTTAGTTTTAGCTATGTTAGGGGGATATCTGTGTGTGCAGGTGACTATTACTGTGCATAATTATTAGGCAACTTAGCAAAAAACAAATATATACCCATTTCAATTATTTATTATTACCAGTGAAACCACTATAACATCTCAACATTCACAAATATACATTTCTGACATTCAAAAACAAAACAAAAACAAATCAGTGACCAATATAGCCACCTTTCTTTGCAAGGACACTCAAAAGCCTGCCATCCATGGATTCTGTCAGTGTTTTGATCTGTTCACCATCAACATTGCGTGCAGCAGCAACCACAGCCTCCCAGACACTGTTCAGAGAGGTGTACTGTTTTCCCTCCTTGTAAATCTCACATTTGATGATGGACCACAGGTTCTCAATGGGGTTCAGATCAGGTGAACAAGGAGGCCATGTCATTAGATTTCCTTCTTTTATACCCTTTCTTGCCAGCCACGCTGTGGAGTACTTGGACGCGTGTGATGGAGCATTGTCCTGCATGAAAATCATGTTTTTCTTGAAGGATGCAGACTTCTTCCTGTACCACTGCTTGAAGAAGGTGTCTTCCAGGAACTGGCAGTAGGACTGGGAGTTGAGCTTGACTCCATCCTCAACCCGAAAAGGCCCCACAAACTCATCTTTGATGATACCAGCCCAAACCAGTACTCCACCTCCACCTTGCTGGCGCCTGAGTCGGACTGGAGCTCTCTGCCCTTTACCAATCCAGCCACGGGCCCATCCATCTGGCCCATCAAGACTCACTCTCATTCCATCAGTCCATAAAACCTTAGAAAAATCAGTCTTGAGATATTTCTTGGCCCAGTCTTGACGCTTCAGCTTGTGTGTCTTGTTCAGTGGTGGTCGTCTTTCAGCCTTTCTTACCTTGGCCATGTCTCTGAGTATTGCACACCTTGTGCTTTTGGGCACTCCAGTGATGTTGCAGCTCTGAAATATGGCCAAACTGGTGGCAAGTGGCAAGTGGCATCATGGCAGCTGCACGCTTGACTTTTCTCAGTTCATGGGCAGTTATTTTGCGCCTTGGTTTTTCTACACGCTTCTTGCGACCCTGTTGACTATTTTGAATGAAACGCTTGATTGTTCGATGATCACGCTTCAGAAGCTTTGCAATTTTAAGAGTGCTGCATCCCTCTGCAAGATATCTCACTATTTTTGACTTTTCTGAGCCTGTCAAGTCCTTCTTTGACCCATTTTGCCAAAGGAAAGGAAGTTGCCTAATAATTATGCACACCTGATATAGGGTGTTGATGTCATTAGACCACACCCCTTCTCATTACAGAGATGCACATCACCTAATATGCTTAATTGTTAGTAGGCTTTCGAGCTATACAGCTTGGAGTAAGACAACATGCATAAAGAGGATGATGTGGTCAAAATACTCATTTGCCTAATAATTCTGCACTCCCTGTAGACACCATCTTAGCAGAGGGTCATAAATATCTTGTTGAAGATATTTATTTATTTATTATGACCCTCTGCTAAGATGGTGTCTATTTTCTAACAAACCTGTGTCTTATCTACACTCATGTCGCTTTATCCCCTGTATCACAACTCAACTTTGAATTCTATGTGTCGTTTTGCTCAGAAATGCTTCAGACTTGAGAAAGGGAGGTTCTCCCAAAAGCTGGTCATTAAAAAATTCTGTTAGTCCAATAAAAAAGGTATTACAAGATAAGAATTTTATCTGTTTTTTACATCTACATCACTGGACTAATACGGCTACAATCTCTACTTGAACACTATCTATCTATCTCTATCTATCTCATAAAAAGCAAAGTCCACATAAAAATCCAAAACAAGGGGGGCGGGGCCTGGTTGCTGAGCTGAGTGGATGCCTGTAGACACAGCTCCTGCTCTCACGGGCAAATAAAGCAACAAAATCACCAAACTACAGCGAGTACTCAATTCACAAGGGCCACTGAGCTACTGGTGACACCCGGGCGAATCAACGGGTACTAAACATGCCACAATTGAAGCGAGAATCGTCCGAGTACAGAATGCGGCCTACAAGCATGGCCGGCGCGGAGGAGGCGGCTGCTCCTCCAATGACATTCTCGACTGGACACTCGATATTGGGACCGGCGGGGGTCATCCCGGTCCCCATCGATAAGCAGCAGGTTCTCGCTCACTGCCTGCAAAGACCCAGGCCCAACACAAAGCGGGCTTAGCACGCACGCCGCGACACAAATGGCACCTACAGATGCAGGCCACGGCGACGACATGATCAAGCACTCCCTCCGACGCATAGACAAGGCATTCCAGCGCTTCTGGCAGCAATTGGAGCAGCGTATGGCACTGCAAGCACCGAGGCCTATGCGGGAGGTGAGAGAAGCCAAGATGAAGGGGTCGAGCGAGCCCCGCTTGGGCAGACACCAGCCTGGAGCACACACCACCCAGGCTCCCTGCCTACCTGGGCCAAAGGCCAAGAGGGGTAAACCTCCACAGCATCGCCCACGACGCCGGAGAAACGCCCGCCGCTGGCGGCGTCGCAATATCGGGGTCCTCCGCAGCGCCCATAAAAGGAAAGACTTGGCTGCACTGCCTACCAGAGTCTATGGAATACAGATGCAGTCCTTCCATGAGGCTTGGGGCTGGAGCGGGAGCCGTCGCGGCCCACGAAACACCTACATGATCATCACGCAGGACCACAAAGTGGATTACCTCATACAGCACACCAGTGGCATAGGGTGAGAGATCGCAACCCAGCTACCAGCTTTGACACAGAACAGGACTTTGGACGCTCCCTCACTACTATAATAGACTGTAAGCCTAGAGTCATGAATGCCTCTTCATTTTAACTACCTAGGCCTGGTCATTTACTTAGTTTTATTGGCTGCCATGTCGACAACTCCATAAGCTTGCCCTAGCATTGTTGCAGGTTCCTATGAGGATCTCTTTTTGTTTTTACCATGCAAGCCTAAACCAACAGCCAGCCTAACCCGTTAGCTATGCCTATCTTATGCCCAGAGTGCACAGTATGTCTATGCCTTACTGCATAGTATCTTGCAAAACACTTCTGACATCCCTGTCACGCTTGTTTTACCATTTTGAATATACGCCGAATCTATGGAAAATGGCTCTGTTGGCAATAGCCCTACAAATGTCTCATATGTGATGTATTGCTAGCTTGTACTATTTCCTAGGGCAACACAAACCTGCTTATAGATCGCAGACACTGTTTATAAATACCTAACATGCTCTAAACATAATGCACTAAGCTTGTCTCTTCTCAATCTTGCTTTAGGATAGGAGCAGTCTGAGTAAGATTTCACTGTAGCACGCTACAGCTGAGTTTAGCCCGTGTGAATATGTTTAACGTTATGAATCTGTGGCAGAATCCTGTTACTTTAATCAGAGCGCTTAACCTGTTGTGCCGTAAGCTACCAATGCCATGTTGACATGTACTGAGCGAGAGCCTGAGCCTGAGCTGCTTAACACATAGCATGACTAACCTGTTATATTGTACACATGAAACATACCATTTGAGCAATTACTAAATGACTGTTGCACCCATTTCTTAAACAATTGCTTGTAATACTATGTTTACTTGACGTATCACAAACAAAAAATATATGGCAGTCCTTAGTATGAGTGTACTATGTACCATCTTGTTTTCATCAACTTGTATTATCCCATACTGCCTCCTCTCTTTATTTTTTTTTTTATAAACCTGATGTCATTATGATCATACCTCCAAAATTATGCTCAGCTAACTGTTCTGAGTACAATACCCCTAATGTGTGACTTTGCCACTACTATGTGATATGAGACCTGATTATTTTAGTTTTCAAAGTTCAAATTTTTAATGTCTAATTTTTGTGCCTTTTTGTTCCCCTGTCACATTTGTGTAAAAATAGAAGTTTTAATTGCTACCCTGTTTTATGCGTTTTAAAATACAATTATGTCAACGTGACGTTGGGTTTAAAGCACACTTTAGTAGCTTACACATTTAAATGACTACATAAATGCATTCCATTTACATGGGGACTCTCTCACATGACCTATTTTGAGCTTTACTGTGGTACTTTTTATTTATTTTTCACCATTTTCATTCAGTTTGTTGTATTAACACTTTATTTAAAAAAATATATATATATATATATATATATATATATATATATATATATATATATATTAAATTTAAATAAAAAATGCCCCCCTTCCCGCCCATTTTACACAAATTACATCCCTTCACAAACACATCATTCATTATAATAAAAAAATATATACACACACACACTCTGCATTATGTACACTCACTACACACACACTCTGCATTATATACACTCACTACACACACACTCTGCATTACATACACTCACTACACACACACTCTGCATTACATACACTCACTACACACACACTCTGCATTATATACACTCACTACACACACACACTCTGCATTATATACACTCACTACACACTCTATATAATGCAGAGTGTGTGTATATAATGCAGTGTGTGTAGTGAGTGTATATAATGCACACACACTACATAAACACATACTGCATTCACTATACGCACACTACATAAACACACACTGCATTCACTATACGCACACTACACACACTGCATTCACTATACGCACACTACACACACACTGCATTCACTATACGCACACTACACACACACACACTGCATTCACTATACGCACACTACACAAACACACACTGCATTCACTATACACACACACAGCTCCCTGGTCTAAACACATTGCATCCACTACATGTGGCATGTATATTTTGTGCATTTACCTTTAGAAATAGCTTATTTTTTTCAAAATGGTAAATGTACAGATTATCGGCAAGTTATTTGCTTTCGGCCTGAAAGTTCACAGATTATTGGTATCTGCTCTATAAAAACAATATCGGTCGATCCCTAGTTTGTGTTTCTTTGTCATTACAGTGAAGGGTAGGAAATTCCTGTTTTAATTTTTTGGGAAGTAGCATATACATAAGCCTAAAGCAGTCTTTACAACAAGTATTTGTGGTTTTTAGAAAGTGTAAAATTAGGTGAAGCAAATGAGAGGTCAAGAGAATTGTATGTTTTCAGTCTTGATCACTGAATGATTTGAGGTCATAATCTATTTAAATTTTTTTGCAGCATTCTAATGTGAATTTTTTGGAATGTGGTTAGTTAATATTTTTTTATTTTTTTTATTTTTTAGTGCCCCTTGAAGACCCAATCAGGGAAATAGCAGAGTACATTGACCCTGTTCAGGATGAAACATGGGACAGATCTCCTTCCAATAAGCAGGTTACATTTCTGGTTTATCGAGAAGGCGATCAATTAAAATTTTTCCGTGTTGTAGACAGAGGAGATGGCACTTTGACCCCATTATCTGAATCAGTCAGGTAGGTATTGAAAATTGTGTGTCATCCACATTAAATAGTCATCGTTGTAATGATATATTCTCTTAAGACAAGTCACCCAAAAAGTCCTTGATTATTAGCAAGTCAACAAATATTTGTAAAATATATCATGATTTAGAGTATATAATTAAACCTAAGCATTTTTTTTTTTTTTTTTTAAATCTTCATGCATTGCTCACAATGTTTTGTTAAAGGCCATAAATTCCTAACTGAAATAGAAATACATTTTGATATTGCTGCCACTGTGTCTTCTGTTAAGTAAAGTGAATATTTATGTCTTCTCTGTAGTGGAGGTTCGGTTTATAATTTAAACCATGAAGACGAAGATGAAGCTGAGGGTTCTCAATCTGGCCAACAAATCCTAGAGAATTCAATCACTATGAACAAAATGAAGTTTTTGAAATCCAAGATGGAGAGCATGAACCTCAATAAAAAGGTATTTATAGCCAGCTATACATTTATAAAAGTTTTCACTTTAATTAAAAATTCCTTTAAAAAAAAAAAGGATTTTACTATGGGTAATATAATCATTGGTGGGTTTCAAAGTTTCCTTACAGTGTTATTCGTTAAAGGTACACTCCAGTGCCAGGAAAACAATCTGTTTTCCTGGCACTGCAGGTCCCCTCTCCCTCCCACCTCCCAATCCCCGGTTGCTAAAGGGGTAAAAACCCCTTCAGTCACCTGAGACCCCCGTCGATGTCCCTGGGCGGTGGTTTCGGGTAGCCGCCGCTCCTCATTACGTCGGCCGGTGGGCGAGACTGATCCCGGCCGCGGAGACCTAATGCGCATGTGCGGCAATGTCACGCATGCGCATTAGAGCTCTCCATAAGAAAGCATTGAAAATGCTTTTTAATGTTTTCCTATGGGGACTTGAGCGATGCTGGAGGTCCTCACACAGCGTAAGGACGTCCAGTGACGCTCTAGCACAGGTTTTCTAGACAGCCACTAGAAGTGGAGTTAACCCTGCAAGGTAATTATTGCAGTTTATAAAAAAAATCTGCAGTAATTACACTTGCAGGGTTAAGGGTAGTGGGAGTTGGCACCCAGACCACTCCAATGGGCAGAAGTGGTCTGGGTGCCTGGAGTGTCCCTTTAACCCCTTAAGGACACATGACATGTGTGACATGTCATGATTCCCTTTTATTTCAGAAGTTTGGTCCTTAAGAGGTTAAACCTTGAAATTGTAGGCAATTGCCAAGTGAACTTTAAAGCTGTTTAAAATGGCCATGCATTAGTTGTCGAGGTCTACCATTCGCTACTAAATTTAGCAACTCTTCTTTCCTTACTATTCTCAGTTTACTTAATAACCCTGCTTTAGGTTTCTTGTTTTAGACAGCAATGTGAAGTGTTTTTTGTGTTTTTAGTTTTTGTTTTTTCTCCAGACTGTAAGGCACATATCTTTTTAATATGTCTGAGATAAATACAGGTATTAATGTTTGGTGTGGTGTGTTGCAAATTTCATGATTGTTTCTCCTTTCCAACAAGCCTTTCTAGGGTTTGACCAGTTGTAAAGCCTTACCCAAACATCTGACTGGACACCTACCTCCATTCTGAATTATCTTCGTGTGTTGAAGTTTGATTTTCCTAAACTACTAAATGTGCAGTTTGGTTTCCTCCTTGAATAATATGATTTTAAAAATGCACTGTTTAATTGCATGTTCATTGTACTAATTTGTTGTATTTTCTTTCAACAGCCTAAAAAAACATCAAAGTTTAAGCCTAGGCCCCCTATGGCACCACGTCCTTCAAGCACATTATTGGCCTCTGCTCGTCACAGGTTTTTAAAAGTTCTCCCTGACATTGGACAGTCTTGCCTACCTCCTAGAAATCCACTTTCTTCAGAGTCTTCCCAGATTGCACTTTCAAGCCTTACTACTGCTGCGAAGACAAACCCATCCATTACTGGTGACTATATAAATAGAGATGACACTTGGACCACCTCACTTTTGGCTCCCTCACCTAGTATTGTTGGTCTCCCACCTAAAATTTCCAGAGTAGAACTGGAAAGTTCCAGGCATTCCAAAAATACATATTTTTCTCCTGTGTCAACTTTGGCCAAGAAAGAGGAGCCTGCAACACAAAATGATTCCATCTTGCATCAAAATACAAACTTGTTTGCCACTGAGGAATCCTCAGTGGCTATTGGAGAGTCATTTTTGTTAACAGAGGTAGGACCTACTGAGCAATATGAGGAGCTGTACAACTTTGGGAAAGTGAAGCCTGAATTTGCAATCTCAGAAGGATGCAAAGAAACTCCAGCTACAGAAACTTCCCATAAAACTCTGTCTAAATCTTTGAATTCTGAAGCCATGGAAGCTGGACTCCTTAACGGAGAACGAAGTCCACCAAGGAACAAATTTCTCTCACCCATCCATTTTTCCAGCCAAATTACTCATAAGACCTTTCCTAAACCACAAAGGCAACACAATGTGTTTGAATTTGGAAGTTTAAGACCAACTGCTTCACATATGTGCCGTTCTGTAGACATTCACAATATGAGTGATGGCTCATTTTCCAGGTCTAGATTTCGAGGGGTTAAAGTGGATTCTCCAGGGAAAAGGTCAGATGTGATCTCTAAGATCGAAGCTAGGGATATGACTGAAATAGCTAATAAGGCTTCTAAAGAACCTGTGGGTTCATTAAACAACTTGGAATTTTTTGCATCGCTGGCTCGAAGCAGAAGTAGGGACAATTTGCAGAGTTCCAATAATCCAGTCAGACTACGAACGTCTAGTGTTGCTCAAACATCAAGCTTGCAGAACCCTCTTGAAGAACATTTTAAGAGGCTATCACCCTTAAAGGACAATGCAGAGTTTTTCATTGTGAGTATCAGTTGTTTCTGTGCTTCAACATAGTAAATTAAATTTATTCTAAGTTTTCTGTTTTTATCAAAACCATGAACCAGTTTTAAAAAACGTTTGTGTGTTTTTTTTTGGGAGGGGTAGGGGGAGAGGGATGAGGGTGATCTGTGGCTAAGAAAAAAAAATATAAGTAAAGCACTGACAATAAACTGACCAAAAATATGAAAGTGATACAAAATCTATAATATGGTATCTAGGAAAAAAACTTTTAAGGGGGAAAAAATCGTTATGATTGCCAACTAATAGACCATTTACAATTCTTAAAATGTCACAAATAATTGATTACACTTAAAACACAAAGTATACAGTAGTTGTTACATTTGAAAGCGCAATACTCCACTAAGGGATCCCCTTTAACAACACCTTGTAAGTAACATAAAAAAAAAACCACACCATGGGGTGGAGCTACAAAAAAATATAATACATACATTTCCCTTAATCATAAAATATAAAGAAAAGGAACATTAATGCAGTTAAATTACTACAACAACAACACAAGTATAGAGCTGGAATGTCACTTGGCTCTAGTGGGTAGCACCTTAGAATCTTAAGGGAGATCCAAGATCCTCTCTTCTAAGGTGTCCATGTTTTTAAAGTGCAACAGATGCCAAAACGGAGAAGCTTCCATAGTGTAATTTTGTTAAGCAGCTAGTAAAATATGTAACAGAACAGCTCTGCAGAATTACCCCAAGACATAGTATGGGGAAGTGCCTTCACTGGATATGTGTCGCTAGTGGATAGAGCGCGTCGTCAATCAAGAAACCCGGGAACACAAAGATATATAAACGTTTTAGGATGGATGAAGTTCATTCTGCAAATAATTGGCGAAACGCGTTTTGGGAGGACTTTATACAGAGTTGAGTTTGTTTGTTTTTTTTGTTTTTTTTTTAATATATATTAACTTGTTTTATTTTGTTTAATAAAATACTTTTTTATCATTAGACCTTTAATTTGTAGTAATGATCTACCCTTTTTGGGGTAATTCTACTAGATTACCTTCACGTGAGTGCAATCTGCACTTCATATTGTATTGACTGCTTAACAATATTATACTATGGATGCTTCCCATTTTTAGTATTTGTTTACTTGTGCACTTTAGCACAAGGACACCTTCGAAAAGGGTTTTGTATCTCACTTAAGATCCTAAGGCGCTACCCACTAGAGCTAAGTGATATTCTGGCTCTATACTTGTCGGTGCTACATACTAATCCAATACCATTCTTCTAATCCAATACTCTTCTATGTTGTTGTAATGTATCTGCACTATTGTTCCCTTTCTTACTATTTTAAAGAACAGTAGTGTTTTGAGATTAAGGGAAACATGTATTAAATTCTGTATAACTCCTCCCCATTGTGTGTTTAATTGATTACACTTTGTTCATTAAACCAGCAAAGGCATCCATAGCATTTGCTAGGGTGTGTATAAGACTGTCACCAGTAGTATGACGATAAAGGCAAAATACACAAATTTCTATTACTGGGTGGGAGGGGGTCCATTCTCCCAAAAAAGTAAACTTTTAGAAGTGTCCCACAATAGCAGTTCACATATTCGCCATGTCTCCTCTCTCAGCCCTTCTTTTTTTTGACTGAAAACATCAAAGTAAACTGATAGCTTAGCTACTAATTTCTGTAGAGCCTGCTTGGCAGGCAGGGTGTTGTACCTCTGCAACCGAAAAGGTACCTCTTAAAATTTACTAAATTCTCATTGCATGCTGGAAAATGAAGATGTCCTTTCCCTAGACTGAGCGGACATAGCCCAAACAAAGAAATTAGTCTTAGACCTTTTTTCCTTCTCCACCAAACTTTAGAGTAGGCACTTGAAGACTCAATCAAGTGGGAACCTTTTGATATCTGTCAAACTTTTTTATTTTTACTCTGTCAGTCCAAATGGCAAAGACTGGTGTTGTTTTGGGGGGTCTTTGTTACCTGTAATGGTTTCATACAATAATATGCTGCCATCTTTCACACTTTTCACTATTCGTACACAGAATAATCTGATAACCTGGTTTCGCGGCATACCAAAACTAAACCCTGTGTCATGGCAATGTGTGTTTTCTTCAAGTGTCTTTACATTGTTATTTGTGCTCAAATAATCTGACTTTGTTTTTGAGTTGTGATATTTTTACTTATTTATTTGCATGTATTTTAATTCTCATCCTGATATGTTAGCTTAGTAGAGTTAGTTTTTGGGTTTGTTTTTTGTTTTTCATTTTTTTTTTTATTGTAAATTGTAAAAAAATAAAATAAAAAAATCAGCCTTTTTAATCGATCTGATCCAAAAAGAAAGTGAAAACCCCAGTTTGAAGTAATATCCTGTTAAGCTCTGATGTCTTCTTGGATCAATAAATTGATCAAACAGTTCAAATGATTTGATATAGGGTGACTGTACTAAAACACTTTTTTTGCCCCATGACCACTGTAAGGTGTGTTTTTTTGTTTTGTTTTGTTTTTTTCTTACAGCGCACAAACTGTGGGAGCAGATATGTGAGAAATAGAACTTGGACTTGAGTCCCACCTCCCCACTCCTCCAATTTCTGGCTGTACTAGGTCATTAATACTAGACTTAGTTCAGGTCCAACATACTCCTCCACATTTTCAACTATAGCTTGAAGATTTACTCCAGGCTACAGTTGTCCCTGTTTTTAATACAATTCTATAAATAATGCATTAAAATGCATGCAAAATATAGTTATCTGATGTCTGGAACTGCTCAATATAATGCCCTCAATTGCTGTCCATTTATTCACAGCTTGTTAAGTTTCATTTGGATTTGAGCACATCACTCCCCCAAGCAGTCAACCCCGCATGAGCACAGCTGTGGCTGGGAGGGGCTAGGAGCCACCCACAAAGCACTAAACTTAGATGGATTTTTAACATAATAAGAGATTGTCAAATCAGAAGGGGCAGTCTTGTAGCTGCAGTAATTTAATGAGATTTCTTCCCTCCAAATTATGAAATTAGATATTTTAAATACATTGATACTCATTGAAGAAAACCATAAACCTGAGGTATTATGCAGATACAATATATAACCGCCTCCTCTTCTCCCCCCCCTTCCTTTTTGTATCTTGGTTTTTAGTCTCCTCATGGACCTGGTGAGAGTTTGCACAATACAGCTTCTGGAAAACACCTAGGTAAGGGAATTTATTTCTATATTATTTGCCCATGTAATGTGTTATTAAAGTTGAACTGGCAGCAAAAGACACATTCATTGTATTGCTAAACAAAGCATACCTTGTTATAACAGTATGTAACTGGCCATTTTAAAATATCAACAGTGACTTGCATGTTTTTTTTTTGTAAAGTCAGTTTCTCTCTTAACATGCCCAAACAGTTTTACCCCTGCAAGTGAAAGCTTTTGTAGTTCTGCAGAATGGCAATGTTTTTATTGTGGGAGCTAAATGTCTCTAGTGCAGCGCTTCCCCAATTGGTGTTCCACAGAACACAAATGGGGTTACGCCAAAATTTCGGAAAACTAAAGGGCCGCAGCGATAATTGAGGCGGTCGGTGAGGGAGCTGAGCAGGGGAGAGTGCTCCCTCGCCACCCGCCTCAATAATCGCGGCACGCACAGCAGTGATGCCGGAGCCGTAATTTGGACGTCACTCCGGCATCACAAAGAGGCGCGCGAGGGAGTGAAGCAGGAAGATCATTGACCCCTCGTCGCCCGCACGCCAGCCGCTCAGCCCAGCAGCCCCACTGAACCCCAGGGACTGCACACCAACCGTTCAGCCCCACTGGACCCCAGGGAAATAGACTCTCTATGCCAGCACTCCCAAAGGTGTGTATCAGTGTGTCAAGGTTTGTGTGTGTGTGTCACTGTGTGTGTTTGTATGTGCATATGTCAGTGTGTATCTGAGTGTGTGTATATTTCACTGTGAATCGGAGTGTGTGTATTTGTGAGTTAAGATGTGTCAGATACATTCTCACACACACAGATCTACAAACACAGATACACACACCTTGACACAGATATATGCAGATACACTGTGTGTGTATCTGTCTGCTACTATGTGCCTGTGTGTGTGTGTGTGTGTGCGTGCATCTGTGTGTCAGATTCATACACACAGGCACATACAAACACAGATACACTTACTTTGACACGCGGATACACACTGTGTATCTGTGGGCCACTATACATACATACACACACACACACACACAGGTACAAAAAACAGTGCAAATTTGTTTAAAAAAAAAAAAAATGTCACACAGACAGCCGCCAGTAGAGCCGATTCCAATGAAATGGCAGAGTAAAAACCAGCCCACAAAATGGCAGTGATTTTTACTTGGCCATCTCATTCCTCCCCACCCCCCCCGGTTAGTGGTTGACTTTGCTTAGAAGCGATTTGATGTATACCAGGTATCCTCAGTAGGGTCTATAGATAGGACAAGGGGCACATGGACATTGCCCACACCTTGCCTTCACCCCTATGGTCCAGCCACGACGATACAACCGGTGGGTCAAATTGGTCCTTTTACACTTTACAATATGCTTTATAGTCTATGCTGATCTCATTCCCTGCAGAGTCGTGCAAAACTACCGCTATCTATGCTATTAGTGGATTAACCCCTATTGTTTCCCTAGACCTTGATTCATACACCATCACAGGGCTTATCACTATCACTTACGATGACTAACGCGACTACAAAAAAAAAAGAAATTGGTGCAATATTACCTGACAATGTATTATTTTGTTACGACTTAATTTGCTTACTTGCGTTTCTCAAACCAGTCCTCAAGATCCACCAACAGTCCAGGTTTTGTTAGTATCTCCATTGGAATAGAACAGGGAAATACATAAATCTTGGACTGTTGGTGGGCCATGAGGACTCTGCCTTTGTCTGGTTAAGAATCACTTTGCCTGAAGAGACCAATTAGTATTTTGCAATTACATAGTTATTGTGCTAATGGATGTTTGGTGTTTTTTTTTTTTTAATTATTGATTTACCTGGGGGACCAAGGCACCCCATTTATAAATTGTCTTGGTGGTGGCAGCGTTAAAATAGTAATAGTTCTATTATTATGTTTAAGTGTGGGTTGTGTTAAGGGGGATTTTTGTCATTATTTCCATTCTAGTGCAGACAAATGGTGAACTATAACCCTTTCACCACCACAACTACGTCACGCAAACTCTTATATTAGGGTGCGTTCATAACATCCACCACTTGATTATTTTTTTATTATTATTATTTATTTATATTTTTTATTAACATACTCTCTTATTGTTAATCCTTTTTGGCCTGGTAAACAAACCCGATCATCAAAACTGGACCTCTTTGGTTTGAGGAAACAAAAATAGACTCCACTATTTAACTCTATCTGCGGACATGTTGGAAAAAATCATGGTTTTTTGTAAGTGCATATGGCCTTTCTAACTCTCTCTTTATATTACCGTTTACAGTTGAAGCCACACATCTCTTCCCTCCTGTCAAATCTACACTTCGTAACAAGAAGAAGCCCACAAAGCACTGTTTCTTTTGTAGAAAGAAAACCGGATTGGCAACAAGTTTTGATTGCAGGTAATTAACCATATAACAGCTTTTCTTTTTGTACTTAGTCAACAGCTCTAGCCATTGGCAAATTAAAATTTAGCCCTGGCAGATTGTGCCATACGCCCTACAGACTTGCAGTGGTTAGTAGCATTGGACTTAAAAATGTAAGCCCTGGTTTAGTCTATTCTGCAGGGTACTTATGTATTTATTTGTTTTTGGTCTATGCTTCAATGGTATGACTGGGTTCGTGTGTCAAGAGAAAGTTATTTCAGTTGTGATGATCAGCAGCACTATAATGTAAGAGACTGAGTAGAGACCAGGTAGAAACTATATAGCTGAACTACAAAATCTTACTTGTTACTGTTCTTGGCAGTGCTAAACAACAATAAACAAATTAATGATCAACCAGGAATGGTTTGTCTTGACATGGATGAAGTCTTTCTTTTATAAGACAAGACTCAAACTGAATTAAGTCTTATACACTGACCAGCCACAACCTTAAAACCACTGGCAGGTGAAGTAAATATCATTGATTAGATCAAAACAATGGCACCTGTCAAGGGGTGGGACATATTAGGCAGCAGGTGAACCGTCTGTTCTTGAATTTCATGCGTTGGAAGCAGGAAAAAGGGGCAAGCATACAATCTGAGTGAATTTGACAAGGGCCCAATTGTGATGGCTAGAACCCCTCAGATCATCTCCAAAATGGCAAACTGGTGCAAGGAAGGACAGCCAGTAAACCGGCATCAGGGTCATTGGCACTCAAGGCTCATTGATGCACATGCAGAGCAAAGGATACCCCGTCTGGTCCGCTCACACAGAACAGCTACTGTAGCTCAATCTCCTGAAAAATACAGGGAGTGCAGAATTATTAGGCAAATGAGTATTTTGACCACATCATCCTCTTTATGCATGTTGTCTTACTCCAAGCTGTATAGGCTCGAAAGCCTACTACCAATTAAGCATATTAGGTGATGTGCATCTCTGTAATGAGAAGGGGTGTGGTCTAATGACATCAACACCCTATATCAGGTGTGCATAATTATTAGGCAATTTCCTTTCCTTTGGCAAAATGGGTCAAAAGAAGGACTTGACAGGCTCAGAAAAGTCAAAAATAGTGAGATATCTTGCAGAGGGATGCAGCACTCTTAAAATTGCAAAGCTTCTGAAGCGTGATCATCGAACAATCAAGCGTTTCATTCAAAATAGTCAACAGGGTCGCAAGAAGCGTGTGGAAAAACCAAGGCGCAAAATAACTGCCCATGAACTGAGAAAAGTCAAGCGTGCAGCTGCCACGATGCCACTTGCCACCAGTTTGGCCATATTTCAGAGCTGCAACATCACTGGAGTGCCCAAAAGCACAAGGTGTGCAATACTCAGAGACATGGCCAAGGTAAGAAAGGCTGAAAGACGACCACCACTGAACAAGACACACAAGCTGAAACGTCAAGACTGGGCCAAGAAATATCTCAAGACTGATTTTTCTAAGGTTTTATGGACTGATGAAATGAGAGTGAGTCTTGATGGGACAGATGGATGGGCCCGTGGCTGGATTTGTAAAGGGCAGAGAGCTCCAGTCCGACTCAGACGCCAGCAAGGTGGAGGTGGAGTACTGGTTTGGGCTGGTATCATCAAAGATGAGCTTGTGGGGCCTTTTCGGGTTGAGGATGGAGTCAAGCTCAACTCCCAGTCCTACTGCCAGTTCCTGGAAGACACCTTCTTCAAGCAGTGGTACAGGAAGAAGTCTGCATCCTTCAAGAAAAACATGATTTTCATGCAGGACAATGCTCCATCACACGCGTCCAAGTACTCCACAGCGTGGCTGGCAAGAAAGGGTATAAAAGAAGAAAATCTAATGACATGGCCTCCTTGTTCACCTGATCTGAACCCCATTGAGAACCTGTGGTCCATCATCAAATGTGAGATTTACAAGGAGGGAAAACAGTACACCTCTCTGAACAGTGTCTGGGAGGCTGTGGTTGCTGCTGCACGCAATGTTGATGGTGAACAGATCAAAACACTGACAGAATCCATGGATGGCAGGCTTTTGAGTGTCCTTGCAAAGAAAGGTGGCTATATTGGTCACTGATTTGTTTTTGTTTTGTTTTTGAATGTCAGAAATGTATATTTGTGAATGTTGAGATGTTATATTGGTTTCACTGGTAATAATAAATAATTGAAATGGGTATATATTTGTTTTTTGTTAAGTTGCCTAATAATTATGCACAGTAATAGTCACCTGCACACACAGATATCCCCCTAACATAGCTATAACTAAAAACAAACTAAAAACTACTTCCAAAAATATTCAGCTTTGATATTAATGAGTTTTTTGGGTTCATTGAGAACATGGTTGTTGTTCAATAATAAAATTAATCCTCAAAAATACAACTTGCCTAATAAATCTGCACTCCCTGTATAATGCTGTCCGTGATAGAAATGTGTCAGAACACACAGTGCATTGCATTATTGGGTGTATGGGGCTTCATAGCTGCAGACTGGTCATAGTGCCTATAAAGACCCCTGTCCACTGCAAAAAGCGTCTTTAATGGGGACCTGAGAGGGAGAACTGCACTATAGAGCAATGGAAGAAGGGTGACTGGACTGACTTGCGTTGTCGTTTTGATCAGATTGATGGCAAGATGTTTGTGCGTTGTTTACCTGGCGAAGATAGCAGCAGGATGCACTATGGGAAGAAGGCAGTGTTATGTTCTGGACATTATTCTGCTGGGAAACCTGGGGTCCTGGCATTCACGCGGATGTTACTTTGACACGTACCTCCTATCTAGAGATTATTGGAGATTAAGTTCACCCCGTCATGGCAATGGTGTTCCCTAATGACAGTGGTCTCTTTCAGTGTAATAATGCACTCTGCCACACTGCAAAAAGTGATCAGGAATGGTTTAAGGGACATGACAAAGAGTTGAAGGCATGACCTTGGCCTCCAAATCCCCAATACAATTAAGTAGTTGTGGAAGGTGCTGGAAACAAGTCCTATCCATGGAAGCATTTAAAGGATCTCCTGGTAATGTCTTAAACCAGATTCCACAGGACTTGTTCAGAGGTCTTGTGGAGTTCATGCTTCGAAACATCAAAGCTGTTTTTGGCAGGACAAGGGAGTCCTACATGATGTTGGGCAGGTGGTTTTGATGAGGCTGCACAGTGTAGTCTTAAAGTGTATTACATGCAAGCAGACTTAATTGCAATACCCTACCAGATAAATGTGACATCAGTGGCAACATTTCAATTGGTACTAGACTTCTTGGTGGCTGTACTTGTAATTCAGTTGGTGCTAAAGCACATTACTGCAGTTATTGATGCAAAGAGTCTTTGGGTAATGTTCGGGGGTTTTTGTTTTTTTTGTGTAAATTTTTCTTAATCTCTTCCAGATGTGGGAATAACTTCTGTGCAACGCACCGCTATGCAGAAACTCACAACTGTTCATATGACTACAAGACTGCGGGAAGACAATATTTGCAAGAGGCATGTCCTGTTGTCACTGCACCAAAACTTCCCAAAATCTAACTCCAGTCAAGACCAAGAAAAGGATTTCCTTTTCATACATTATTTATTGTCTCACCCCCCCCACACACACACACAAATAAAGATTTGCCAAGTCACTTAACGTCTACTCGGCTATCATAATGTGAACATCATCTTACATGGTCAGTTGTTTGATCCTTTAATCAAAGTCTAACAAGGGTTTTTTAAAAAGAAAATATTTTCACTATGATGATTAACTTTTGTTACCTCACGTCTCGTGTTAAGTGTTTTATATTGGGGAGAAAATGCTATTTCACTAGACAAGTCTTTCAAAAGATGCACTTTACTGAATATTTACTGTATAAAGATACAGTGCTAAGGAGTCATTTATTCATATTTACTTGTGGTTGACTGGGGAGGGGGGGTTCTTGTTTTTAATTTAAATTGTCTGTCACTTTAATCATTTTTTTTTTTCTCCTAATTGGCATTATAAACATTCTAATTTCAATGTATATTGTGACCACAGTACCAAGCAACACTCTATGGTTTGTAATGAAATATATATTGGGCCACAAAGCCATTAAGTGAAATTCATTTTAAACTTTTGCAAACCTATATTTTAAATGTCTTTCCTTTAAATGATTTGTCCTCCTAAAATTATAATAAATATTGCCTTTTTATTACTTGTTTTTACTTTTTTTGTGTCAACATATTTATACATGTTTACATACATTTTTCTAATTTATTTAGAGCCTGCTCAGGCAATGTTATACAATGTACTGTAGATTGTCCAAAATAAACATTTTAAACTGTAAAAGCCAAACTGGCAGCATAGTCAACGTGGATTAAAATGTAAGATTCACTTTGATATAGCGCATATCCATCAATTTTCAAAAATACAAAGGAGAATTGATAAAAAAAATTCATGTAGAAATCCAGAAAGGGGGACAATCGGAGACTAGTGAAGGTAGAGTAGGTCGGTAACCAGCCTTATTAGTCTTTATAGAGAGAGAGACAGGCAGGGTTATGGACTAATGGAAGTGTTGCAGCCAAGAGTCCTGTGTCTTCATTAGAATTGTGCACAATTTGTGGTTTGTGGGGGGGGTTTTGTTTGTGTTTTAGCTGGTACGAATTGATCAAATTACATATAATCCTTGCATAAATGAATTGGTCTATTCTGGTCTTAGTCAAGAAATACGACTTCACAGGTAAATCCCATACAGATTGACTTGTTTGGGTGTATATTAAAAGGAATTTGATTAATTTGCACCAGCTGATATATTGTGTGCGTGTCTAAAAGTCTAGTATTCATAAATGACAATAGTCTTGTAAGTAAATTGTAACTTGTTCATTTCCTACAGCCCTGTTTTTTGTTTGCGTGCGTGCGCGCGCAGCACATGCAATCTATAAAAATTATTAGTACTCTGCTTTTCCAGTATTTAGCGATGAGTAATTATTGCATGGAATTGCAACTGAGGACATTTTTATGAGGAACCAACCTTTCTACATATTCTGCAACGTATGAAACATTTTGAATTAACTTTCTTAAAACACAGTATGCTAAATCATGCTTCCAGTAGAATTTCTCCTTTTCAATGTAAATAGGTTATTAGTATGACTTGCTAAGTAATGTTACACAATATCTCTGCATTATTTCCAAGAAAGAGAATCAATTGGGGAAAATGCCATACGGGTTGTGTACACTAGGTGGAGCACCAGGATCTCTGATTAAAGGACCACTATAGTGCCAGGAAAACTATAGTGTTAATAGATCATCCCCCCCCCACCCTAATGGCCCTCCTCCTGCCGGGCTCTAGAGGGAGGAAGGGGTTAAAGGCTTACCTTTCTCCAGCGCCGAGCTGCCTCGACGCTGGGGACTCTCCTCCCTCGCAAGAGCCATGCGCGCATTCAGTCAGTCCATAGGAAAGCATTCTCAATGCTTTCCCATGGACGCTGGCTTCTTCTCACTGTGAAAATCAATGAGACAGCCACTAAAGGCTGGATTAGCCCTAGTGTAAACATAGCAGTTTCTCTGAAACTGCTATGTTTACAGCTGCAGGGTTAACCCTAGATGGACCTGGCACCCAGACCACTTCATTAAGCTTAAGTCGTCTAGGAGCCTATAGTGGTCCTTTAAACAGTTTTTTTGGTTTTTCGGTATATGGCATAGTCATGGTTATCCTACCATGGGCAAATAATGTGGAACCTATCCTTAGAAATGTTTTATATGGTGAGACAAATGATGAGTAGAGATGTCGCGAACGGTTCGCCGCGAACTCCGGTCAGCTGACACATCCCGGCCAATCTCCGGCAGACCCTCCCACCTCCTGGACAGCATCCATGTTGAAGCTGCCTTCAGCATGGATGCTGTCCAGGAAGTAGGAGGGTCTGGGAGGGAGGGTCTGCCGGAGATTGGCCGGGATGTGTCAGCTGACCGGAGTTCGCCGCGAACGCTTCGCGGCAAGTTCGCGACATCTCTAATGATGAGTGGAACTAAACACAAACCGTGTAGTAAAGAAAATAAACCATCCCAAATTGAAGCAAAATAGGTCCTTCATACTTCTACTCTGTCATGAAAAATCCTAATAATAATAACGAAGTATTTAACCAGGAAAGGTACATTCAGCTTACTCTGGTTTGCAAGTACATCCTGGGGATGTTACCTTAGCCCAACATCCAGGGGTTGTTACTATTACCTAACTTACAAATCTGTTACTGTGCCGGGGGTGGTGAAATCCTTTGCATGAGCTGACCAATAAACACCTCTGTCTGTCTCTGAAGGACACATGGGCACTTGGTGATTTGAGAGTCCTTTAAAGATTTATGTATTATTGAAATACAACATCCATCCTACAGTTTTGGATGGGTAGGCATCTACATGTATTTTAGCTCTTTTTGAACACCCAGGGTTTGCCCCCTCAACCTACAGCACACTCGGTAAGGAAGAGACCACTGCTTATTTTACTACCTCCTAATTTCCTGCATATGGGATTAGGAAAGAGATGGGTACCTAACTGTAAATGACAACCCTCTAACACAAGCATGTCAAACTCGCGGCCCACAATGGACATCTTTGCAGCCCGGCGAGCTGCAAGTACATGCTTAATGTTATCGCAGAGTAGGCATCTGCTTTCCCCACATAAAACTTACCCGGCCGAGGAGGAGGGCTAGCGAGGGAGCTCATTGTTCCTGCTCCCTCGCATGCGTCATCTGAAGTGAAGCCAGGCACCAGAATATGACATCATATTCCAGGACTCTGCATCACTAAACCGCGCGAAGGAGCAGATAGAAGATCCCCACTGGACCCCAGGGAGAGGCCCCACATCGGCTCCCAATGGTAGGGAGCAATAATGAAAATGGTGTGTGTGTGTGTTGGTCAGTGTTGCATTGGCTGCGACTGGACAGTGGAGTACCTGGAGGTGCATGGAGGCACGCAACGCCACATCACATTCCGACGTGACATCGACATGCTCCACCTTCACAGGGTTTCAAGAAGTAGCGGGAGGATCAGATTTGGCACAGGGTGCGGATGGCGCCATTTGGGGTATACCAGAGGCTGGACTCCGGAGTCACATACTGGCAGCGGCAATGTGAGTCGAGTCTGCTTGTTGGGTAGAGGGGGGACTGGGTTTTTTTTTTTTTTATACTGTACTTTTCAAAATAAACCTACGTTTCTATGAAAATGTAAGTTGTTTGGGTTTTTTCTGCGGCCCACATAAATGTAAACCTTGTTTATGTGGCCCATGCTAGACTTTGAGTTTGACATGCTTGCTCTAACATTTTCACACTCAACACTAGTCTTCGGAGGCCAAACTTTATGGCTATAGTGACTGAAGTGATTTATTGAACCATGACAATCTGCAATGCCCAGTATTGACTGTACTTACAGTATGTGGTCATTGCATCCATTATTAGGCAATATTGTACATTCTGGTAGCATTTTTAGGAAACAATATTCCATAAATGCCCTTTGATTCCTTACAAATAACCATAATTGTATTTCTACTTCTATACTAATATTTCAGAACCTGTCTGAAATATTGCAAGATATGGAATACTATATAATTTATAAAGAATAAATAAATGAAAATGTAAACTTGTTTACATTAATAAAATTATTATTTATCCATGAACATTAACCGCTGTATGAAGTTGCATGTTTATCATATGTCCATGTCAAATGTTATACTAACTTTAAAAAACAACAACTCTGTAGTGAAGTTAATTGCCTGAAATGATGTGTAAATCACAATAATAAGCTACCAGTCTTCACTGCATTATAAGCTTAATTTCTGATGCTACAACTATAGATACAAATACAACCAAAAGCCTTTAAAAAAAAAAAAAAGTCCAGCATTTAACAAATAATCCTTAATGTTTAGTTTTCTTTTAGCATGTGTATCCTAAATTATATTCATTTTATTCAATATCAACAAAATTTATTATTAATATTAAAATATAGCACTAACCATGTAACTATGTTTTATTGCATATTTAAAAAAAAAAAAAGTTACATTGAATCAAAGGTCTTCAAAGGAACATAAACGCTTATAGCTGTGGCAAGCATGGCTGATATCTGATTTTTCCATTTAATTTTAAACCACAATATAAAAAACATTGTAGCCACAGGTAGTAATAGGAGCAAAGTGCTTATTTGTCTCCAATAACTATGATTATACGCTTGATGTACCCGGGTGTCTACTTCACAACATATTGCTCTTTAAAAAATTGCTATACTGCATTCCTTATAATTTGTTGAGTTACAGATCATTGTGCTGTCAGGTGCCAATTTCAATACACTGGAGATTCTGTTGTACTAGACTTCCATCTTAAGTGTCCGCTTTAGCTCTGCACTTCGTATTCTTTCTGTAGCATTGGCAAATGTATGTAGATACATGCAGGGTCAGTGTAAATACTCTGAGATTGCAGACCAAGGTTTCACATTAAAGAGAGTCTTATTCTGAATGTCTTCTTTTATGTTCATTACAAGTGAATCCTGAAGAAGACCAAATTCTGTATGATGGATGCATTTATTGAACAGTGTTCAAAAATCGGTGTTTAGTTTTCCTTAAAATCTAAGCGTGGGAATTACTGACTGCTTTGTTTTCATGAGTCAGAAATCAAGTGGCCCTGGAGGTGCAGCTTTAATACCTTCAAAAGGTCATTATTCTGAGTCTTGCAGACACTGTATGTCAAGTGGCTTCTAACATAAAGTTTTACAATCCAGTTTAGTATTTATTTTAAAAAATAAAATAAAAAGAATGTGGCCTGAAGCCAATGCCAAACATAAGTTTTGGGTCTAAGAACGTCTGACAGTAAGTTATCATCATGGCAGCCTTTGACTAAACATTTGCTCGTTTTCCATAAAATGGAACCTAAAACCTCTCATTGTGTTCATGTGGAGAAAGAGAGATGAGGACAAATCAATTCTAAGGAAATAACTTTATGGTGCTACTGGAAAGATGATGGTATATGTTTGTGACCCGCAGTATCAAACGCTACTGGATAATTTAGGCCTAGCAGAAATTCTGCACTTCCTTTAGAGGCAGTTGGCATCTTTATTGCTACTAAAACTCACTGAACACATACCGTTCAATGGCACGTTTCAAGTTCCAGAAACCCCAGGGTCCTTATTATGGATAGAATACCCATAAAGCGACCTAGGAGAAAGCTTAGGGCCCAACCACAAGGGTCGGTCTTGGATGACCCAAGGTTTTCAGATGATCTCCATTTTCTAACCCTGACTGATTCTTATAAAGGACATCTGTGGGAACAAGGAACAGCAAAGAGTTCTACCTACATCTCCTCTGCAAGGAAGCAAGCTTGTTGGGTGCCTACAAATCCTACCAGATAACCCAAGTTTCCTTGCTGTACATGTTAGCCAGAGTCTTGCATTGTGACTACTGGGAGGCTGTGCCATACTAGCTTTGATAGGAGGTGAGTGCCCTGACAATAGCCAGTGACAGGATGGCTGGCAACTATGGGATCCCCATCAAACCTTCTGCCAGCCTGGCCTGCAGAATTTAATATTCTGTGAGGGGATGAGAAATGTAATAGAGGTGTGTAGGTAATATTAATGCACAGTTGTGTATTTGTATTATATAGGTGTATGCTAGTGTCATGGCACTTCACGCAATATGGAACATGTTGCATGTGCTTGGCATGTATGAAAGTATGTGCCTGTATCTTTGTGCATGTTTGTACTTTGTACATCTTATAAATGCTTTCAACCTAATTTTAAACCTGCACCTTAGATGTATTTACTGATAAATGTCACCCCACATATTTTATTCAATACAACTAAGCCCATACAAATGTATTTCGCCCTATGTAAAAATAATATAACACATTACTAAACAAGAAACTCAAGGGCAGTTAAAGGGTTTATTGGAAGGAAATGGGGGAATGATTGGAAAAAGTCTGGGGTCAAAAATAAATTTAGAAAAATTCTGAGGATTAGAAGATAAACTGGAGGAAAGTGGAAAAGAAAAAGTAATTTAGGAAAATGGATATATTGTATTGGGGAGGGAAATAGTATTAAGAAGACTAGAGGAAAATATGTGAGATGTATAATAAATATGTGGCTGTAATGGCACTGGGCAGTGTATATTTGACTGTTTAGTCTGTAATCCTCATAGAATTCATTTTTGTACAGAAAAGTGTATTGGAACGAGCAAACTATGCATGAGATCAGTATTGCTTTTTAAAGTTTATCTCATTTAGTAGGGTGAATTGGGACCAGAGTTTACTTCAGGAGGTGTAGTAGCTAAATTGGAATGCTGACTAGGGCCAGCTGGAGGCTTAAGGGGTTACTCTATTGAGAAAAAAAATGATCAGGCACTCACTGTGTAAAGTTTCAGGCAGAGTTTAATGGAACATCAAAGTGCACAGCAACGTTTCTATCTGCACCCAGGTCTTTGTCAAGCTTATGGTGTCAGAAAAAGATATTATATCACCTGAGTTCCAGAGACATGGGGCAACTTGAGAAGTACGTTAAAGGCAAAGAGGTTTTTAAAGGAGAGAAGTAGGTCATGAGAAGAGGTTTGGGATCAAGTAGGGGAGAGCTTCATAATATCGTGAAGTAACAGGATGCGTTTTGAGTAATGGTGGGAATAAAATGAATTGCACAAAAACTACTAACAAGACACACACATATACACACACACATGTATCCTAGGTTCTAGTGTGCATTATGGATTAATTCAAAATGACTGAAGGGGTCATCAGAGAAATTTGCCTTTTAGCTACCAGCAAGGTGATTTGTATGTGTTATAGCCCTATTCAGGGTTAAGTATGTAGGGGTTTATAAAACACCCCTTCATGTCTCATTAGAGATGTTTACACTTTGTCTGATACCAGCAAAGTTTATTGTATGTGTAGAAGCCCTATAAAGGGTTAAATGTGAAAGGGTTTATAAAACATCCCTTCCTGTCTTACTGGAGATTCTTGGCTGATATCAGCATATCTAATGGCTAGTATAGGAACTCACCTATTGATGCTTGCCTTGACGTGGCAGGTGAGCTTATATATTCAAATGGCCATTGGAATAAAACTAAAGAGCCACCATTTTGTTTAAGTGTACATGGGGATTTAGGCCAGAGCGCAGGTAACGTTCTCTTTGTTTTTACTAATAAGGCCAATGTAACCAAATTGAAAAAAATTTCTAATTTGGTTATGTCTGACTGTGCTATGACCCAACCAATGTCTGTTGAGATTGATCCTTTTGCTCACCATCTCCTGTTCCTGACTTCCCTAGCGGCCTCCTTCCTCTAAGTATATCTTTAATAGTCAGTTGTTGGCATGGTATGTCTGATAACTCTCTTTCCTGCATTTATCTATCCAGTTTCTGTTCCTCTACCAGTGCCCGGTCTGGCCTTTAGAAATTTAGTATATGTGTTGGCCATCAGCAGAGTCACCACAGTTGTCACAAGCTCAGCTAAGTCCAAGATGTGAATGATGTATCACTCATATTTTTTTTTTTGTGGGATTTGCTCAGCACTTCCATTGAAGACAATTTGATTTACTAAGAGATTTACTCCCATTTCCTGGGGTGGCCAGGGCTAGTTGCAGAAATAGAAAGTCTTGGCAATTTGCAGCAAATCCAGGAATTTTGAAAGATTTTATTTTTCTTGAAATCTTTTTTTTATAGCATTATCTATATAATATATTAAAAGGTTTGGGTTCATGACTGCCCTCATGTTCTTTTATATAATATAGGAGAGCTTTCAGTTTCATATTTATGCAATTCCAAATCAGCTCAGTCTTCACAATAAATTTGGGTTGTTAGATGAGCCACTGGGATTGCTGTTTGAGGGTCAAAACATTGCTTTAAAAAAAGTTATGTGAATTTACATCCATCAGATTTTAAGTCTGGCAATGGTTGAGAAATTATAAGGAACAGTTCTCAGGGTTGTATAGATTTCGTTTCATAATGACTAGAGAGAACTTTACTATGCAATTCATACGCCAAGCACACCTATCACAGTTTGCTAACAGCAATACTGAATTGGTTTTAAAAGCAAAAATATACAGATCTGTTGCTTGAACACGGACCCATAGAGGGCACTGCTGTGTTAGATGTCCTGTAAAATGAAAGCACAATGTGATATTAATCCATCAACAGCACAGTTTCTGTAGGACATTATTTATTGTGTGATGTAAATTTCAGTACGTTGACCCGTGTTCCAAAACAGAAGACTTAAAGTTCAAAGACATACCACGTTGCAATTTCACATAACCAGCTTCCTTATTTTTCCACCAGAAAACAAACAGGATATAAAGGGACAAAACCAGTGGGACGATATACCAGATCGAATTCATCTTTATTGAATCCAGCTAGTGTACATAATAATAAAAAAAAAAATTAGCTTTGCTTTTAATGCTAAGGTGATTTAGCATCAGCATATTCAAATAACTATACAAACAAAACCAGTGGGACGATATACCAGATCTAGTTCATCTTTATTGAATCCAACTAGTGTACATAATAATAAATTCAGCTTTGCTTTCAATGCTAAGGAGAAATAGCACCATCACATTTAAATAATTATACAAACATGCCTGTAACCAGTTAAAATACCAGGATTCTACGCAGGTGATCAAATTAGCTCAATATCCCAGCAACTGCATAGCCTGAGTGTGGCCATAGGTCTCTGTGGAGTGGCTAATGGTGTGGCAGGCCTATACTATGAAATACGTCCAAAGCAGGCACAATGTGAATGTTTCGCTTTTTTTCCTATGTAATCTACGCCCAACTACGCCCAAATCGTTATGTACTGGAATTGTCGTTTTTGCTTGTTAATTGCTTCTCAGTCTTGCACAATATTCAGACTGTACTGTACGTGGCTGGTGTGTGTTTCCTGTTTTGTGCAGACTCAGAGCCAGTTAATATTGCAATTGCACAGCAGGGGGAATTCAGAGTGCACGTGGATTGGTGTTATTCATGTTAGTTTGAGTTTGCAATACATCGTACATATAATCCATAGCAGCTACCGTGACAATTGACTCATAAAGTCAACTTCAACTCTAAATTCAGCACTGCCGTTATATAATGTCAACTGAGCCATTGTAACTAAAACATTGGGACTGTGGATTCCTACGATCAACAGGAGAAGGATGGAACTATTCTGCTAATAAGAGCGCCTGGAAGAAGAAATGATGCGGAGACCGGCTCTCATTGACCATTATTAAAACTTGTGTTTTTATATCATGCGATGCTCTAAGTGGATATGAAAGATTTAGCAGTTGACATCATGATCTATTTCAGTCTAGGCTCAGACAGACCTCACATTGCAATGAAAAAGGAGAATAATTTTTTTTGTTTGTTTCTTCTCCTCCACGTACTAAGTTCAAAGACTGAAACAAGCAGAACTTTCAGCAATTATTGACAGGGAGCCAAAGACAGATCGTGGATACAGAAGTGTGAAATTCTACATGTCATTTTATTTTTCAGACCCTACCAGCACATATTTGTTAAATATAGCTGTTTGTTTGTTGGGAATGCAGTTTGTGTGTGTAGTGGGTGCAGTGTGTATGTCATGGATGATGTGTTTGATGGATGCAGTGTGTAACGATACCTTACCTTTCCTCTTCGGACCCGTGCAGCACGGCGTTCTCTTCACTCACTTCCGGTGAGCGGCTCAGCCCTTCTAAAGCCAGCCGCTCACAACACGTCCAAATTTATGAAATGGCGCATGTGCGCCGTAGCCGGCAAGAAAATGCCGACGTAGCCCAAACGCGACCACGCTCCTGAAACTTTTGGGGGCGTGGTTTTGAAGCTATAAACCCCACACTATATGAGAGCATCCCTGTCAGTTGTCAGGCGCCCTAGGGTGGTTCTTGTTTTTGACTATTCTGCTCTCTGGTTATCCGTATTTTGGCTTGGTTTTATCGTTTGTCCTTCTTCTGTACTCCCTTGACCTCTGGCTATCCCTTTGACTACTCTAAGACGTTAGTCCGGCCGCTCTAAGGTCCGGTATACGTCTTCCTCTGGGTTATACTCTGTGTGAAGGGGTCACTATCGTGACACAGTGTGTGCATAGTGAATGCAGAGTGTGTGTGTAGTGGATGAAGTGTGAGTGGATGTAGTGTTTTGTGTAGTAAATGCTGTGTGTGTTTGTATATGTGGGGAAGGATAGGGGCTACATTCTGTGGGCAAAACGTTTTTATTGTTTTTTTTTAATTTGTATTATTAATTTATTCATTTTATCCCCCCGCCTCTCTGCATCTTATCTGTGGCCAAAAAGTGAGCACATGGCCACTCTATGGTCATGTAGTATTCTGCAGGCTGCCAGGCATCTAGCATAGTACAGAGGGGTCTCAGCAAATACAAACTTCAGATTTTGGCAGCTCCTCTCTCCAACTCTTGTGAGCCCAGCATGCATGCCACATGGGGCATTTCTATGATAACCTACGGCAATGCTTTGACAGCTGGGGGCTTGGGAGAGTTGGAGAGAGGAACTGCCTAAAGCTGAAGAACTCATTTGCTGGACCTCCTCTACACTATACAGGCAGCGTGGGGCCTGGAGGGGTACTTATATATAGCAATAATCCCTACATATATATATATATATATATATATATATATAATGTGGAGTCTGAGTTCCGTACAACCCCCGTGTCAGGCAGACTAAGGGAAAGTGTACTGCAAGCTAATTTCAGGACATTTAAACCCATGCAAGGCCCCCTTAGCAGCCCTGATTGGTTACCCAAATGTTAGAAAGGGTGCACAGCGAACCTGGTTCTGCCATCCAGTAATAAGGTGTTCTTCTAAATATAGAAGAAAGTCTATCACTCTACAATTGTGAGGATGCCACTCCAGATTTATGGAGGGTCCAGAAAGACTAGAACAATTTGTACCAATACAAAGAGTGACAGGCATGAGGAGGGTGCTCTGTGCACCACCTCACTCCAGCCGTGGACTGCATTCCCTTTTGGTATGCTACCAATTGCTGCATTGCTAAGGATACATGCATTTCTCTAATTCTCTGCTATGTAATTTAATATATATTTTTTTAAAGAATTGGCTAAATATCATGTCACTTTGTTTGTGATAAATTTGTTATTGTCAGCATGATTTCCTGTGTGATTTCCTATGAAAGAATACCTGGAATCCGTTCTTGTTTTTGGGAACACTTCAAACATGCACTTGAAGTCTTTATTGTAGTTACGGATTTCCAAACTCAGTTTCAAGCCCAAACAGTCATTCCACTAATTTACTACTTACCCTGAACCAACTAACTACCAAACAAGTTCAGTGGGGACAAAAGTCAATTCAGAATTTTTATAAGTGAGTGTCAACTATTGTTTAATCTAAAAACAAGAACATATTGTAATGATTTACTTTGTGCCAAAACATTTACTACTCTCCAATAAGGTGACCCTGCAAAATGGACTCTTCAGCTTTTGCGTACACAAGATCCTGTGACAAAATCTTTGGATCTATTTATCCATATGTTATCACAGTTATATGATGATTCTGTTAACATTTCTACAGTGTAAACGTCACTCTCACTTCTACAGCAAGAAAACAACCAATACATGATTATACCTCTAGAATGTAAGCTCATGGAGCAGCGCCCTCCACCTCTCTGTTCCTGTACGTGACGTCCAGTTGTCCAGTTACAGTTAGTTAGTCCACCCATTGTACAGCGCTACAGAATCTGAAGGCGCTATATAAATAATAAAATAATAATAATAATAATAATAATATTGCCTCTTTTAGACCATGTGGAGAATGAGTGTACCTATAAATTTCAGATCATCTTTGTTATGAACTTGCCAGGACTGGAATTCCAGTGAGACTTAATGATCTGATGGATCGCAGTACAACTTGATAGAAGGCAGAGAAAAAGCTGAAAAATGCATTATTCTCCTATGTCAAAAATCCCTCTAACCATCATCCTAGACTTCTATTTCTGACAAATAACTAAAACCTGAACCAACGGAAATAGCTTCAAGCCATTATTACCTTTCTGATGAAGAAAAACAAAGGTGGATAAGTCAAAATGTGTGCCTTATTATTGTGCTTCTCAAGATTTCCAATTGTCCCCACTCAAAATAGAATAAACCTGTTTGATAAGGCCACTGTAAATACAGTCATTCCAATATGTTTTATGGGGATTAATTTGCACCATAAACAGTTTCAATATCCAGGATACTCTTTTCCGTTAAGACATCAATCAAACGAAAAAGCAAACAAAAACCTACTCCTTACTTACTAATTTACTTACTTATTACTACTTAATGAGGAGACTAAGTAAACAAAATTATTTCTCACTAACAGAAGAGGCAGGGAAATACGTATTACCAGACCCTAGATTGGCTGGGCTTTACCATGTAAAATAGAGAGAGACGAAGTCAGAATACTAGCCAAGATCAGTATTACAGATAGACAGAGAAACAGAGGTACTAGCTGGGTCAGAGTTACAGATAAGTGGAAATCGTAGAACAAGCCAGGTTAGGGATACAGAGGTACTTGAAATTTCTTTAAACTAGCCAAAGTCAAACCAGAAAACACACAGAATAGATTTGAAGAGCACATTATCTAAGATAAGAAACACAGTAGGGCATAGAACCTGGGGCAAAATGGGCTTAGTTTTCACTGTATTTTGATTGGAGCATCTGACCATTGAAATATAAAAAAGTATGGAAACCAAGTCACTCTGGTTACACGACTGAACCAGAACCGGAAGTGATGTTGCTCCTATTGACTTCTAAAAAGAAGCAGGTCATGCAACGAAACAGCGCATTCAATGCACGCAACCCGTGAGGCGCACCAAACTAACTTCTCTGATTGTTACAAGTAGTGCTTACTGGAGGGAGATTAGAATGTCTCAGTAGTAAAGAGTTTATCTTATAGCGTCTACTCATTATTCAAGTACTGAAGCACAGACCACCTGCTTTATTATGAAGTCTACCTGGTCGGTGGTGTTTGTTAATCATTGTTTCTTTTTAAATCTGGTTCCTGCTTTTTCTAAATGACCTGCCTTGTTGTTTCCACTTCTCTCCCGGTTCTCGATTTTGTCTCTTGTGTCTTGACACTGCTACTTCCTAAGTCCCTTCTGTACTTCCACTTGTGTATCAGACAGAACCCTTGTTGAAAGCCTCTGCTCACAGAAAACTACTTCCTCTATTCAAATATAATTGGCCCAAATTAGCCAGTTTGGAGGTAAGTATTTTAGCTGTTTTGAGACATTCAAGATATTTTTGATTTGTAAGGATCATAAAAGGGGAGTGCTCCCTTCTAATAAACCTTAATGTGAAATTATTTTTCTTTAACGCCATTATTTATTTCAGGTAATTAAATTTTTAAAGTATAAAGCAACAGGATATAGAGAAAAAGATAGAGATTTCTTTCTGAGGGTATGGCACCTATAGCAAGTCTAAGGCATCTGGTTCAAGTACACATCAAAGAGCAGGTTCCTATAGTTGGAGAATGGGAAGAGTGGTGGACATTTTCTGCATGGAGTCAAAAGTTTCTTTTTCACATGCACCCAATGGAAGCAATTAAAAAAGAAAAAACTTTGATACATTTTTGATAGAAATTGGAGAATTCAAGAAAGCGTTTTACCTCTATTCTTTACTGGGGGGGCAGGCCAGTTGAAAATAGCAGAGACCATTTTATGATCCATACCTATGCATTTAAATATGCAATTTTTTGCATTCCAATTGTGGTCACGCATGCTCAAATCGACCTATTGCAGTGTCACACTTTAATAGAGTTTGGGAAATTCAAGACTGAATTAGGGAATTAGATTTCATCAATTGTAAGTTTTATCAAGTGTCATTTTCCCATTTAATGTATTCTCAATGTGTTCATTTGGAACTTCCGACGACTACAAAGTGGCCATTTAGAGGTCCATGGTGAACAAAACCAATAAAGTTGTTTTACGTTCCAGGGAGGTTTATGACCCTTGATGATTGGACTTTATGATGCCATAAGAGGTTGATTTGTGCATGAGTGAGCACAATTGGAACAAGGGAAATTAAAACACGGAAGTAGTATCTTCTGAAGAAATCCGAAGAGAGGACAAAATGCATCGAACAGAACAGAGGAATCCCACAAGACAGTCAGCAGTGGAAGAGGAATCAGGTTCGCCATTTGGAACTCTGGATGTCACACCTGGTGAGGACATCCTCCAATCCAGGCAGTGGGTCTGTGCCCTTTTGAATAAGAACTTCATATGCATATTTTTATATTTACCTTTGTGTTTGTAAGTGGCTTTCATCGTTTTATGGACGATTGGTAATATTAAAGTATTGCACTATGATATTTTTTATTTCTTTTTTTTCATATATGAGAATATCATTTGAAAGCAGTATCCTCCATTTAAAAGTGGTAACTATTTTTACCAATTTACATTGGCATTGTGGTGCCCTCTATTGCACTGGTGTTTTGGTGCCCTCTCTATGAAATCTGTTGGTTTGTTACTAGTAAGGATTGGGAAGTTACCCTAATTTAAGTGGCTGCCTACACTGTGTTATACCCTGATCTCCACAAGCCTATTTATTTTGTTTTTGCACATTGGTTAATTTTTTCATTGTTCTGTTGGAGGAGCTAGTTTATGAGTAGGGGGAGAAACCTGTTTTCTCCAGGGTAAAAAGTCTTTTTCAAGCTCTTTTTTTCTATGAAACGGCTGCCCAGTTTAATTGTTAAATCCATTAATGGTCCAGATATTCATGCCAATACATGCTAATTCATTTCTGGGGTGATCAGATAATAAAATGCAGTCTTGGTATTTTAAAGCAGTTTCATTCCAGGAAGTTTCTTGAGCCCATATTATAATTATGTGATGTATTACTCAATTTGTGTAGCGAATACAATTTAGTTTCTACAGCATCGACTTTATGGGAATTTTTGTACATCTTACATAATTAATTGAAGCAGGAAATCTAAGTTATAGGTTATTGATCTGAGCCTGTAAATCAGTCTGTCTGTGCAGTTCATGTTTGGGTGATAAATACAAGCCTGTGATTAATTGTTTGCAGAGTCTGGATAATTTGAGGAAGATCCATGGTGTTAGGCAAACACCATGATACACTGATCAATCACAACATTAAAACCACTTGCCTCATATCATGTAGGTCCCACTTGTGCTTCCAGAACAGCTCTGATGCGTTAAGGCATGGACTCCACTAGACTTCTGATTGTGTCCTGTGGAATCTGGCAACAAGACATTATTAGCAGATCATTTAAGTCCTGCAAGTTGGGGCTTCCATGAATTGTATTTTTCTTTTCAAACATATCCTCCAGATGCTCAATTGGATTGAGATTTGGGAAACTTCAACCAATCCATTCCTGAACACATTTTGCAGTATGGCAGTGTAGGGAATGCCATTGCCGTAAGGGGGTGTATGTGGTCTGCACCAAACTTTAGGTAGGTGGTACATGTCAAAGTAACATCCACATAAACGCCAGAACCAAAGGTTTCCCAGCAGCACATTGTCCAGAGCTTAACATTGCCTCCGCTGGCCTGCCATAGTGCATCCTGCTGACATCTCTTCTCTAGGCAAACAATGCACACACACAGCCATCCACCTGATCTAAATGAAATCATCATTCATCAGACCAGGCAACCTTCTTCCATTGATCCATGTTTCAGTTCTAACGCTCACGTGCCATTGAAGGTGGTTTTGGCTATGAACAGGGGTCAATGTGGACATTCTGACTAGTCTGCTGCTACACAGCCCCATACTCAGAAAACTGATGCACTGTGTGTTCTGGCAGCTTTCGATCTGGGCCAGCATTAAGTTTTTCACCAATTTGAGCTACAATTGCTCTTTTGTGTGAGCGGACCAAACGTGCTAGACTTCGCGCATCAATAAACCTTGGACTACCATGACCCTTATGCCGATCATCAGTTGTCCTTCTTTGGACCACTTTTGGTAGATACTAACGACTGCATATCAGGGATACTCCACAGGACTTGCCATTTTGGAGATGCTCTGGCCCATTCTTCTAGCCATCACTATTTTGTCCTTGTCAAAGCCACTCAGATCTTTTCATTTTCCTTTTTTCCTGCTTCGAACATATGAAATTCAAGAATTGACTGTTCACTTGCTGCCTAATATATAACACTCCTTGATGTATAGCAATACTAATATGTTATGTTATATTTGTTTTACCTTTCCCCTGTGTCCCAGTGGCAATAGAAAACCAAATAAACCTTATGATACATGTTTGAGAGCGCATGAGTTGCAACAAAGTAGCCAAGAGACATTGAGTAATAGTAATAAGGTTACTTACCAGCTGCAGAGTGATTCAGAGGGGAAAGATTAATGGCCGAATATCAGAAGAGAATGTTGGAAATCAAGTGCCAGGTTATCAATCAGGGGAGTGTCAGGCTGATTGTTCTGTTGTGTAGGACCAGAATATGTTACCTTGAGATAAATCCAAACACTTAGAGAAATGGTTAATCCATTTGAAAAGACAGAAATTCGTACACATGTGGGCAGCGTGTGGGTTAAATAATTAAGCCATGTCTGAGTTTTAAAGTCAGTGGTCTGTAACAAAGTAATTAGTTCAGTAAATAAACAGAAGCAGGCTTCAAGCAACAAAGCCAAAATTTGGTAACCACCATAGTGTAAAGGAATACAAAGTTGTAACTCCACCTCTGGCAGCATCCTTAGCCATTGGCTAATTTCAATTTTGTGCATATCATGCAAACACAGCATGATTGCCAATGGTCGCATGGCCTCCTCTCCATACCGCCCAAGACCAACCCTCCAGCAAGGTGGAGTGATGGCTCTGAAGGAGAATTGGGTGGCCGGTAGAACTTGGTCTTGGCATTGGAACGGAGACAAATTCTTGCTTTATTTAATTATTTTTTTCCTTTTGGTAACCCTTTAAGAAATGCATCCAGTTCAAGTTTTAATTATGAAAAGTTAGTTGCAAGTAAGCAGGACTTGCTTTTGCATTGAAGTTGTCAACCCACGCCTATCAGGCAAAAACTTGGAGAAGTAATTAGCCACTTCTGATCTAATGCAGGTGTTACTGAGGTTTGTGTATTCCTATTAAAATAGGATAGAAGCCCATATATCCAAAAAGTTTTCTGTTCAAAGCAGATCACCTCATCTGTAATTTTGAGTTGATATAAAATCTAAATTAAAAATCTTTATGAAATATTCACGTCGACCGTGTTAGAATTTTATTTGACATTTCAATACAGTCAAAAGTTATTAAAAGATGAAATAGGGACCACTTTGTATTATGGTAAAGCTCGAGGTTGACAAAACTTGACAAAAGGCAGAGCTTCCACTGGCGATGGCTCTGAGATTTAGGCTTTTTCTTATGGATTGAGAGATTTAGTCTACTGCAGTCTTGTGGGATCCTCCGTAGGCATCAATGTTATATTCTAACATGTGGGAGTATATCTTTAATCTATTGTTAGGGCAGGCCTCTTTTTCTCTCTCGTCTCCTTTTTTCCTTTTTCTCACACAACATGTGTTTATAGCTCTGCTCAGTTAGCCTATTCCTCTGATATATTTTAACATAAGCTATATGGTAACCTGTGGCCGGGTACTATTCCCTATCTGAAGATCTAATAAATGGCATACAAGCAATTTTACCTTCTATGGGCAGCCTGCCAAACACTTGAAATCTAGTTACTCTATTAATTTTCTGTAACCCTGTTTCCGAGCAGTTAATTATACACTGGATACAATCTATTCACTTTATTTCTAGTTTAGAGACTAATTGACATATTTCCCTCTTCCTCAGCTGTCCCTTCAACATTGCATTCCTCTTCTGTTTCATTATCTAATGTCTTTTCATGTGTAACTATCACTGCATTAATTATATAGGAATGTTCTTATTAAAGCAAAGTCTGAGCACTTTGCAGAATTTGCAAAGACCCACAACGGTGACATCGACGCTGAGGTTCCGTTGAATGTGGGGGTCAGTAAAAGGTCTGTTTAACTTACCTGAACCTATCCCTCTCTGCCTTTATCTTCCCGCCAGTCCTCTTCTGCAGTACCAGGAGCTGACGTTATGGCCATAGTCTCGTACATTCCGCGGTACCCTTCATAGACAGAGCCAATTCCCTGCAGCCATCACCAGCAGGGGGATTGTATCTTTTTGACAGCAGTAGCTCTGCCCAATGTCAAGTGGGGAGGGGTTGGCGGGGGGGGGGTATAAAGTAGTCAAAGAAGTCCCTATATTTCTCAGCTTTTGACTGGGTTAGAATATCAGTAAAATTCCAACACAGTCGATGGTATCTTTATGGAATACTCAATTTGTGGGGGGTGGGGATGGGGGAAGTGACAGTGCCGCTTTAGCTGTTATTTATCTCAAGGTGATATTTTAAAAAAAGTATCCAATACATATGGTTGGGGACTTTGTTGAGCTTTTTTTTGTTGTTGTTGTTACTGTTGCAAATAAATATTTAAATGTTCCTCAAAACTATTTCTATCACCCAACCAGTTTGTGAATACTGTGGTGTCTCCAATTTCTATAAAATATTCCTAATATTAAGTGTAATTATTATCTGCACTTGCTTTCTTAACAATTCACACTATTCTTTGCCCGGTGTATATTTATATTCATATTCTGTTTCTCCCTTGAAGGAGTGCATGATATATTTCTCATTTAATGAGATTACGTTCAAGGCTTTGGGTAAATCTCAAGACTTTGTATTATGGGAGAATACATTCTACTTGTACTACTTTGACCTGTTAGCATTTTAATAATTTCTGGCTATGGCTTTACATTATAAATGCTACTTTGATTCCATTCCTGAGGCTACTATTTGCTTCCCACATGCATCAGTAAACCTTGGGTGACCATGACCTTGATGCGGGTTCACCAGTTGTCCTTCCTTGCACCACTTGTGGTAGGTGCTAAGGATAGCAGGGATAGCATACACTGAGAGACACATCCAAGTTGCAATAACTAGAGATGTCGCGAACCGTTCGCGAACTTCCCGCGAACGGCTCGCCACGGTTCGCCACGAACCGTTCGCGGCGAGCTCCGGTCAGCTGACACATCCCGGCCAATCTTCAGCAGACCCTCCCTCCCACACCCTCCCACCTCCTGGACAGCATCCATGTTGAAGGCAGCTTCAACATGGATGCTGTCCAGGAGGTGGGAGGGTCTGGGAGGGAGGGTCTGCTGGAAATTGGCCGGGATGTGTCAGCTGACCGGAGCTCGCCACGAATGGTTCGTGGCGAACCACGGTGAGCCGTTCGCGGGAAGTTCGCGAACGGTTCGCGACATCTCTAGCAATAACATGTTTGTCCTGGCAGAAAGGAAATTCACTTTGATCAGAATTGCATTGCAGGGGTTGTTTGATTTAACACCTTCACATAGAACCCCCTCCTGTGCCTAAAAGCTAAAAGGCTGTAATACAACTTTTGGAGCCCTAACAGAAAATAATTAAGTGCTTTGGATCTAATAGTTGAGTTCACATCAGAAATCTAAATAAACAAGTTATCATAAATTGGTCATATAACTGAATGCCAGCCCACATCGAGCTGAATTTCTCTTAGACTTTGTGACGGTAGTCCCCATCACTGGTGATGGAAGTAAGACACTATACGGAGGTCCCCAGACTATTTCCCAAGTAAGTGGATTAATCTCATAGGGGCAGGCATTAGGCTGCTGGAGTAGGATATGCCAAGAATGGGGTACATTGACGTTGTGGCAGGCTTATGCAATATATGATCATATACTGTAACAAAACCACAATTATTGTTTGCCTAGGTAAGGTGTTTTTCAATAAAACTATTGCATTCTGTGAGCTTTGAAATTGCTGTTTTGTAAATGAGTGAGTGCACTGGATCTTGTATGTTGTATGAATTGGCCCCAGCCCCCAGGAGCACCCTATAATGTATGCATATTCAGGTGAGTGCAGCCCTCTTGGTTACATATGTTTTTAAAACAGTGTCTATTATTAGGGGTATCTGCAGAAATGCAGTATGAAGTCTAAAACACTATGTCTGTCTCTGCTGATTTGCATGTCAAACTGGGAACTCTGGCATAGCCGTGGAAACGTGATTTCTTGAGTTTCAATGCCCAAGAGGGACACCTCAGAGTCAAGCTTGAGATATGCAGGTGATATAAAACAGTAATTATTTATATTTGCACTGTGGGGAGTTGAAGCGTGTTTGGCCTCACCACAATCGGTTTGCTACCAATATATGTATATTGATGCTAGGTTGTGCCGCCTTTGGTAAGTCATAGTTATATATCACTGTCTCAAGAGAAGGTCAGTAGTAATACACACAGACACCATTTTCTTGTTTAAAACATTTACATTATAAAAGGAGAGTCCTTACT
Organism: Pelobates cultripes; assembly: GCA_933207985.1. Lineage (NCBI taxonomy): Eukaryota > Metazoa > Chordata > Amphibia > Anura > Pelobatidae > Pelobates > Pelobates cultripes. The sequence goes on along the minus strand of OW240922.1, from coordinate 49,723,570 downwards.
AATTTTAGTGGTATCTCTGGTATATTTTAGAGCTAAACCACAATTAACTACACCTGCACAAGAACAAAAAGCTTATGTTCAAAAAATTACATTGTCCAGATGATTCCCATGGTGTTGGACACACTCATGCAGACGTGCTCTAAAGCTTCTCATTGCTTGCTTAATCATTTCTTATGGTACTGCAGCAACGGCAGTTTTCAGCTTATTGATGGTCTTGGGTCTGGACTTGAAGATTCTTGCTTTCAGCTACCCCCAGAGGAAGAAATTGCACATCGTGAGGTCAGGTGAGCATACTGGCCACGCAACACCACCACAGAGAGAAATCAGGTGGCTGGGAAACATTTGCCTCAGTACCTCCATTGATGCTCTTGTTGTATGGGGTGAAGCTTTGTCTCGCTGAAATCTGACTGGATGATTTCCAACTTCTGCAAGGCTCAGATCCAGGAAGAATGTCAGCATCTGGATATAGCGGTTTAAGATGACAGTGACCACACGAGCATCCTTCTTTAAAGAAGTATGGTTCTATCAGCCCAAAGTTAGCAATAGCACACCAGACAGTGACATGTTCACCGTGGAATGGTCTTTCATCTAGCTTCTTGTGGTTATTTATGGACCAGTACCAAAATGTTGTTTATTCAAACAGCTTGATGAGTGTGCTTCATCACAAGACAGCACACTAATGTCAGCTGTGACATTGTCAAGGGTGGCTTCACAAGAGGCTCTGCAGTTGGCACAGTTATGGACATTTAGTTTCTAGACCACCTCATTTTGTAGAGAGGGGATTCCCTAAATTTTTAGGGAGGAAAAACTGCTGTGTTTTAATGACAGTCATTATGCCAGAAAAAGCTCTCTATAATGAAAGCGCGATGCTCTTCAGTCCAGAACATGCTCACAATACAGATGCTATAGACAAGACTACTGCAGCCAACCCTCCACCAATGGTGAGGGAGAATCTGACCTCACAAAATCTTTTGGTTATTCTGTTGGACCCTGTATAAAATGAATAAGGAACACAGAGCACAAAATTGTGTTCCTTTACTGATTATATTTGAGAGTTTATGGGTGTTTCTTAGTAATATCCTGGCATGTTTGGCACTGCAGATTCTCAAAATAACTGGGGGATTATAAACTTGTGACTGTACATAGACATTACGGCTAAAAGGTTCAAGCCAGCCATTTGGATTTCAAACGGCATTGAGGGATATTCACATATGCCTTAAAGGAGCACTCTAAGCACTATAACCACTGCAGCCTGCTCTAGTGGTTTTGGAGCCACGTGTGTCCTGTTACCCTCAACGCATCACTTGTCAAACTGTTTAAGAACCTGGGGTCTGCCCCACTGCCTCCTCCTCTGAAAGGAGTTTCTGTTAGCCCCGGCTATTGACTGAGAACTTCAACTTGCCACTCCCACCTAATATGTGCCTTAACTCAGGGCATAGATTTTGGGCTGCAGACTAGACACTGGTGAACAGCTGGTAAGTTTTCAAGCTGTTCTCAAACGGTCTGTAGTGGTCATAGTGCATGGATGTGAGCATGCACTCATCTCAATCTCCCATGAATGTTTTTCAAGAGGCTGCATACCATTCATGCAGACATATAATAACAATACTTTTCCTGAACCCTGTTTGTTAAATATATTGTTTTTATTACTGACTAAATTGTGATAATTTTTAGTAGCGTATTCCTTTTTAGTCATCTAGCATAGATTTTTGTTCCCAGGTGATGATATCCAGGCTCGTGATATGTAATAATTCATATACCTAAATTTACATCTCTCTTTTTTTAATTATCAAACAATCATTTGTTGAAAAACATGTAGCTTTAATACTCCGAAGGTGCTTTAGATCACATTGTTTAATCCCCTCTGGCAAATAACATGTTAGTATGAAGGAAATACCTTACCTTGGCCTTGGAACAATCCTGCGTATCGAACGGGATAGGCTGTCTCACTTAGAAAACGCTCTGAAACTTATTCCACATCACAGCCAGGGCTGCCATCAGACATTTTGGGGCCCCTGACACAGTTCAAAGTCTGGGCCCCCCGGACCTGTCCCCGAGTCTGCCCACGGGGTCCATTCTGAGTCCGTCCACAAGGATGTGTGTTGTGTAAAATGGATACAGAGTGCACATTTGTATAATGGATGTAGTTTTGTGTGTTTTAGATAAAGTGTATGTTTGTGTAGTGAATGCAGAGTGTGTTTGTGTTGTAGTTTTAGTGTGTGTATGGTGAATGCTGTGTTTGTGTTGTGGTTTTAGTGTGTGTATGGTGAATGCTGTGTTTGTGTTGTGGTTTTAGTGTGCGTATGGTGAATGCAGTGTGTGATTGTGTTGTGGTTTTAGTGTGTGTATGGTGAATGCAGTGTGTGTATGGTGAATGCAGTGTGTGTGTTTTAGTTTTAGTGTGTGTATAGTGTATTCAGTGTGTGTTTGTGTTGTGGTTTTAGTGTGTGTATGGTGAATTCAGTGTGTTTGTGTTGTGGTTTTAGTGTGTGTATGGTGAATGCAGTGTGTGTTGTAGTTTTAGTGTGTGTATAGTGTATGCAGTGTGTGTTTGTGTTGTGGCTTTTGTGTGTGTATAGTGTATGCAGTGTGTGTCTGTCTTGTGGTTTTAGTGTGTGTATGGTGAATGCAGTGTGTGTTTGTGTTGTAGTTTTAGTGTTTGTATGGTGAATGTAGTGTGTGTGTGTGTGTTGTAGTTTTAGTGTGTGTATAGTGTATTCAGTGTGTGTTTGTGTTGTGGTTTTAGTGTGTGTATGGTGAATGCAGTGTGTGATTGTGTTGTGGTTTTAGTGTGTGTATGGTGAATGCAGTGTGTGTATGGTGAATGCAGTGTGTGTGTTTTAGTTTTAGTGTGTGTATAGTGTATTCAGTGTGTGTTTGTGTTGTGGTTTTAGTGTGTGTATGGTGAATGCAGTGTGTGTTGTAGTTTTAGTGTGTGTATAGTGTATGCAGTGTGTGTTTGTGTTGTGGCTTTTGTGTGTGTATAGTGTATGCAGTGTGTGTCTGTCTTGTGGTTTTAGTGTGTGTATGGTGAATGCAGTGTGTGTTTGTGTTGTAGTTTTAGTGTTTGTATGGTGAATGTAGTGTGTGTGTGTGTGTGTGTAGTTTTAGTGTGTGTATAGTGTATGCAGTGCATGTTTGTGTTGTGGTTTTAGTGTGTAAATGTGTAAAATAGGGGGCTGCATGGGGGGAGCCTTTTTGTATATGACCCACATTTATTTGACACACTATTTTATTCCCCCCTCCCTGCTTCTTACCTGACTAGGGAGGGGGGAGATTGCATCCCTGGTGGAGGGAGTCAGCCGCTGTACAATGTAGACGGGGTCCAGCCAGCACCATCTTAACTCTCCAGCAGCTCCTGTGCCTGTAACTCTCTTAGCTGTGCCTGTTTGCCGTGTGACGCGTTGCCATGGTAACCCGTGACAACGCTCTGCTGGCTGCGGAGGGTGCGGAGCCTGCGAGAGTTACAGGCACAGGAGCTGCTGAAGAGTTAAGATGGTGCTGGCCCCCATCTGCCGGGGCCCGAGGTGAACATAAAGATAGCGATAATCGCTATCTATATGTGCACATATGAAATGTGGACCACCAGGCCCATGACGGCCGTTATGGTTGTCATGCCCTGATGGCGCCCCTGGTTCATGGTCCACTACTATATGGTGACCAATGATCTGTCTATATGTACAACTGGCTTATTGTTTTATTTCACACTTATGCATGCTATGTGCTGTGTTAAACTGTGATTATGACCCGAGACAAAAATAAAGAATTATAAAAATAATATCATTAAATTATTGTACCTCTCTGTGCAGCCCATGCAGAGCTCTTTTAGTTACAGGCAAACATGGATTTATGTCAGATTCTGGGAAAGAAGAAAATGCAGATATTGGGACCTTCATTCCATATATTTTTTTGCCAGTAAATCCGATTTATTTTAGATCAATATTTTATCAGGCTGGTCATGTTTTCAGTTTTAGATGATCAAGTAATCTCAGGGCCTGATGGGGAATGCATACCTCTAGATGCCCTTTGTTACTGGGAGTTAAACTACAAGACTGCTGCAGTGGTTTGTTCATTTGCAAAGCATGGGCTGGCTTTACCCCAAACCCTCATGTGGTTTAACTAATAACTAATGAGAAGCCTAACAAGAGGGAACAGAGCCTAGTACTGCACACCTCGTCTGTCTACAGAGCATCTGGGAGGTCTGCACCCACCTGGGATCAGCTCTTATTGTGGTAGTTGTACAAAAGATTGGGGATCTCCCTTTTGGCCTCCCTTGCAATAGAGTAGGGCCCAAAGAAATTCATGCACAAGGGCCCTCTCTACATTAGTTTCACCGCAGGTACAATTGTCTTTCTATCAAAATTAATATATTAATAGAGCACAGAGACAAATGGCAAAGGGCGTGGGAGGGGGTTTAATCATTCAGATTCAAGGGGTATATGGAAAGAAAAACTGAAAGAAAATAAAAACATTACAGAGTAAGTTTATATGTATTGTGTCTGTGAAGGACATAACATTCACAGACAAAATGCATATAAATAAACGTACTGTACCCCCCTCTACTGCAATGTAACCTGTAAAGTTGCTGAACACCCCTGTTAGTTCCCTAGAAATAAAATATACATACATCGTATAATTACTGCACCTACTGTAACCTGTAAAGTGTTAAGTACACATACTATCAATGCACCATGTAGATAAAAATATACTTGAAATGGAAATATTCATATTCAAACGCAGATAATGGAATTTAGGCCACCGGAGTGAATTTTTCAATCAGTATAACATTTTTTTAAGCAATATCATGCAATTTGGTGTCCCCTGTCAGCGGCAGCTCAAGTCTAACCAGTTAAAAGGGGACACATTTTACACAGGCATTAGGGATGGCAGTGATGGGGGGAAGGGAGGATGGCAGTGATGGGGGAAGGGAGGATGGCAGTGATGGGAGGAAGGGAGGATGGCAGTGATGGGAGGAAGGGAGGATGGCAGTGATGGGAGGAAGGGAGGATGGCAGTGATGGGAGGATGGCAGTGATGGGAGGAAGGGAGGATGGCAGTGATGGGAGGAAGGGAGGATGGCAGTGATGGGAGGAAGGGTGGATGGCAGTGATGGGAGGAAGGGTGGATGGCAGTGATGGGAGGAAGGGTGGATGGCAGTGATGGGAGGAAGGGTGGATGGCAGTGATGGGAGGAAGGGTGGATGGCAGTGATGGGAGGAAGGGTGAATGGCAGTGATGGGGGGAAGGGAGGATGGCACTGATGGGAGGAAGGGTGAATGGCACTGATGGGAGGAAGGGAGGATGGCAGTGATGGGAGGAAGGGAGGATGGCAGTGATGGGGGAAGGGAGGATGGCAGTGATGGGAGGAAGGGAGGATGGCAGTGATGGGAGGAAGGGAGGATGGCAGTGATGGGAGGAAGTGATGGGAGGAAGGGTGGATGGCAGTGATGGGAGGAAGGGTGGATGGCAGTGATGGGAGGAAGGGTGGATGGCAGTGATGGGAGGAAGGGAGGATGGCAGTGATGGGAGGAAGGGTGGATGGCAGTGATGGGAGGAAGGGTGGATGGCAGTGATGGGAGGAAGGGTGGATGGCAGTGATGGGAGGAAGGGAGGATGGCAGTGATGGGAGGAAGGGTGGATGGCAGTGATGGGAGGAAGGGAGGATGGCAGTGATGGGAGGAAGGGTGGATGGCAGTGATGGGAGGAAGGGTGGATGGCAGTGATGGGGGGAAGGGAGGATGGCAGTGATGGGAGGAAGGGAGGATGGCAGTGATGGGAGGAAGGGAGGATGGCAGTGATGGGAGGAAGGGAGGATGGCAGTGATGGGAGGAAGGGTGGATGGCAGTGATGGGAGGAAGGGTGGATGGCAGTGATGGGAGGAAGGGTGGATGGCAGTGAGGTGAGGGTAGCAGACAGTGAGACAATAAATTTACTTACCTGTCCCTGGTGATCTTCTTTCCTGCAGCAGCAGCACCCTCGTGGTCCAGTCACATAGGCCCATGCTCTCTTGTCTGTAGCTCCGCCTCCACGGGTTCAGAGCTACAGTCAGACCATGTGATTGTCTCGCGAGCTCTGATTGGCTGAGCTCGCTGACATTCAATCATGGTCTGCAGCTCTGCACCCGTGGAGGCGGAGCTGCAGACAGGAGAGCATATTTGTGCACTGCAGTGCACGGTGATATCTCTCTCCCAGCGCCAGGCCTGTGGCACACTTACAGGGGGGCCCAGCATCCAGCGGCACAGAGGCTGAGCTGCTGGGCCCCCCTACTGTCGGGACTCGGGCCCGCCCGAGAAATCAGTCCTCTTCTTGAGTCCCTGGGGGGCCCGGCCCGCGGCCGGATTGCTAGAGCGGGCCGGGCCCCCCAGGACCGCCGGGCCCGTGACAATTGTCACGGTTGTCATGCCCTGATGGCGGCCCTGATCATGACCATACCCCCCTTTAAAAACTTTGAAAAATCAGGAGGTGCCATTTTGCACATACGAGTAGCTGCATGAGGAAGAATTCGCTCCAAATTTTCCTGCAGCATTTACAACCATTTATTTTTAGCAATTGCATCTTTCTGTGGGGGAGACAAATATGGTTCATTAGGAAAATTCAACTGCATTTTCCTACCTTTCATCCATTCAAATGCAGTGTATTGTGTAGCTGAAGACATAGTGCCTCTAATACCCATTAGTACAGCAGGAAGTGCCTGTACCCACGTGTTGCCTTTCTCAAGTAACATTTTTGAAAGTCTAGATTTCAATGTTCGATTCATACGTTCCACAATCCCAGCAGATTGTGGATGATATGGAACATGAAATCTCTGCTCTATGCCTAGAATAGCACACAGTGCTTGCATGATTTTCCCTGTGAAATGGGTACCTCTGTCTGACTTTAGAGAAACCTTGAGAAAATGTGTCCATAATGCTTCAGCTGTTTTTTGTGAATCATCTTTAGTCAGTGGAATTACTTCTAACCATTTAGAGAATACATCCACAACTACTAACACATTTTAATCCATTCTTACCTGTTGGTAATGGCCCAATAAAATCAATTTGTACAGTAGTACAAGGACCATTAGCAGGTGCTATACATTGTTTAGGCGTTTTTTGTCATTTAGGTCTGGGATTTATTTGTGCACATATCAAACAAGATTGCACTACCTGTTGTACAGTCTTTTCCATGTTATCTCAATAAAACTTATCTCTGAGTACCTCTAACAGTTTCTGCTGTCCAGTATGACCTAAACTTTAATGATTATATTGTGTAAATAACACTTTTAGATGTTCTGGCATGACCGGACACAGTTCTCCGTTTTGGTCATGACACAAAACCCCGTTCTCATGAACAAATGGAGGTTTTGGATCAACCCGAGAAGCCGCAAGGGACGAATCCTTTGCCTGTTCTTCTGCAAAAGATGGAGGCTGTGTGTTAGTCTTTCTAACCACTGCTACTGACATAGGTTCTGTCTGCAATGCATTTTCACCAGTTAAAGCTGCTATTTTTGCTAATTTATCAGCTATTTCATTTTCTTCACTAAGTAAATCTTTACCTTTTTGATGGGCAGGAACTTTAACTATAGCATGTAAACATGGTTCTTGAGACGCAATTCCAAGTATGGTCTCTAGTGTCTCTTTGTGTGCTAACACTTTATTTGAGGCATCTACAAACCCTCTTCTTTTCCATATAGCTAAATGTTCTGTTAGTGATCTAAACGCATATGAATTATCACTATATATCACTAGGGGACGTCCTTCTTTTTCCTCAAGTGTCACTACTGTTTTTAATGCTTCTAGTTCTGCTCTCTGTGCTGATAAATTACCTGGCAATTTATGTTCTACTGAATATCCTCGTTTTGGATACCATATAGCATAACCTGTATAATACTTCCCATCTGAACAGAATCTGGACCCGTCAACAAACACAGGTTCATCAGATTCACTTGCTTCCTTTCTGAAAAGAGAGATAAAATTCTCTTCAACTTCTGCTAAACATTCATGGGGTTTACCTTCATATTGCATTAGTTGTGGAAGTACATACTTTGCCTTATGTTCTACCTTAATTTGCTTTGGTGATAGAGCTATTAACCATTGTGAAAATTTCTGATGTGACACACCTGGAATTCCTTTTTCAAGAAGTAATTTCAAAGGTGTATGTGGTGTTTGCAGAATTATGTCCTTGAATCCCACTATGTGTTCAGTTGCCATTACTGCAAAATGTACTCCTACCAAATGTCTGGCACAAATTTCTAGCCCTCTTTCCACTGGGGAAAGAATCTTAGAAAAATATCCCACTATTCTCCATATCTCTTGCTGCAATTGTAATAGTACTGCGGAGATTGCCGTCTCTGAAGTATGTACTTGAATTGCAAAAGATGCAGTTGGATGTATTGTCGCTAAAGCAGGTGCAACCTGTAAGTCTCTTTTAAGTACCTCAAATGCATTCTGATGTTCATCTGTCCATGGACCAAATGAAGATTCACTATTTTTCAAGAGATCATATAAAGGTTTGGCTTTCTCAGCGAACCCTTCAATGAATTCTCTGGAAAAATTCATTAATCCTAGGAACTGGCGTAAGGCCTTGTGTGAAGTCGGTACAGGAAGAGAAGGAATAGTTTTGAACACATATTGCTGATTTTGAAATGTAAAAGCAAACATATATATTGACAACTATGCTTCAGTGGTACAGAGAAAAACCCATTACTTACATCTAGTACTGAGTATACCTTAGCCGTTGACATCAATCATGACATTATATCTGGGGTTTCTGCCACCACATGTGCAGAAGGTGATGTGTATTTATTTAATGTTCGTAAATCAATGGTTAATCTCCAGGAATTCTAATCTTTTTTCAATATTGGCCAAATGTTGCTATTACATGGACTATTTGCTTTCCTAATTACCCCTCTCTGTTCCAAATCATTAATGACACTTTCAATAGAATCAGTTTAATCTGGGGATAATCTATACTGCCTCTGTGGGAGTGGATCAGGACCTTGAATGTCAACCAGCACATTTTTAAATCTTCCACATTCATTTTTACTTTGTGCCCATAAATCTGGATAACTCTGTACAATCTCTTTAAGCTGAAGGTTATCCCTAGTATTAGGCCATTGCACTTCTGAAGACACTAAATCTACTGGACAAACAATTCCTAGCTCCCCATATTCAGTAGGATCCAATAGCACTGGTTTCCTACCCTTAGCATCTTTCCAAATAGCTTTGTTTCCCAAATCAACAATCCAACCTCTTTTTTTGCATAACATCTGTGCCTATGATATTATCAACATTTTTGCAGTACCAGATATCAATTTTTGTTTCACCCTTAAAACCGGAGGACGTACAATTACGCCCTCTAATAGGCGGCTCTAAACGCCGCCGGGCGTAATTGTACGCCCTCCGGTTTTTGTTAACTTACCCGGTCGCCGGCGGTCCCACGCCGGCGATCGCGGTGGGGGGGACTCCCAGGGAGCCCCCCGCGGCACATCCATCCTCGTTGAAGCCCCCCGGCCATGAGAGAGTGGGGTCCTAGCGAGGACCCCACAATCACATGGCCGGGGATAGCTGGCTTCTGTATTGCCGGCAGGGGGGCTGCCTGTAATGACAGGTGGTCCCCCTGCTGGCTGAAAATAAAATAAAAATAAGTTAATGGTGTAAAAAAAAATAATTATATATACTTAGATCATATATATATATGTATATGTGTATATATATACTTAGATCATACATATATATATATTATATATATATATGATCTAAGTATATATATACACATATACATACACACACATACACCGTCTAGGTGTATTTTACTATTAATATATATATAATTATATATATATATTAATATCAAATTACACGTAGACTGATACTGATTAAATATATATATATATAATTATTGTTATATATATATTTATATTTAATATAAAAAAAATAAAAATGTAAATACGTTAAAAAATAAAATTAAAAAAATAATTAAAAATAAATAATTAAAAATATATAGATGTGTGTTATTTCGTTCTAACTGTATTGTGAAATTAATATATATATATATATATCAAAATACACATAGAACGAAATAATATATATATTTATACACATAAATATATACTTATATATCACTATATATATACCTATATATAAATAAAAATATTTAAAAAAAATTATATAGATATATACATATATATACACATACATATATATATACATATATTAATTCTACATATATATTTATGTAATATTTTTACATAATTAGGTATCTTAATTAATTACAATTAGCGGGACCTGCCTGACAACCCATGCCGAAAGTAAAGGGAATTTAATTTGTTAGCACTATATTTAACCCTATAACTTTCCAAGACACCATAAAACCTGTACATGGGGGGTACTGTTCTACTCGGGAGACTTCGCTGAACACAAATATTAGTGTTTCAAAACAGTAAAATGTATTACAACGATGATATCGCCAGTAAAAGTGACGTTTTTTGCATTTTTCACGCACAAACAGCATTACACTGACAATATTATTCCTGTGATACTTTTTACTGTTTTGAAACACAAATATTTGTGTTCAGCGAAGTCTCCCGAGTACAACAGTACCCCTCATGTACAGGTTTTATGGTGTTTTCAAAAGTTACAGCGTCAAATATAAGGCTTGCATTTCAGTTTTTTCACATTAAAATTTGCCAGATTGGTTATGTTGCCTTCGAGACCCTATGGTAGCCCAAGAATGAAAATTACCCCTAAGATGGCATACCATTTGCAATAGAAGCACAACCCAAGGTATTGCAAAAAGGGTATGTCCAGTCTTTTTTAGTAGCCACTTAGTCACAAACACTGGCCAAAATTGGCATTTTTTGCATTTTTCACACAAACAGATACGAACGCTAACTTTGGCCAGTGTTTGTGACCAAATGGCTACTAAAAAAGACTGGACATACCCCATTTGCAATACCTTGGGTTGTCTACTATTGCAAATGGTATGCCATTATGGGTGTAAATTTCATTCCCGGGCTACTATACAGTCTCAAAGGCAACGTAACCAATCTGGCAAATTTCAATTTCAAATGTAACGTGCTATATTTGACCCTGTAACTTCCCAAAACGCCATAAAACCTGTACATAGGGGGTACTGTCTTACACGTGAGACTTTACTGAATATAAATATGTGTATTTTATTGCAGTAAAAGCAAACAGTATTATGACATTGACCGTTAAAATGTCATGTAGAACAAAAAAAATCCAAAAAAAACGTATTTTCTCCCATTTTTTTCATATTAAATTATGTTTCATAGCTAAATATTTGATATTAAATGAAAGCCCTGTTTCCCCTGAATAAAATGATATATAATAAGGGTGGGTGCATTTACTATGAAAGAGGTGTATTACGGTTGGACAGACATGTAGCGCAAATGCCAGGTTTTGTTTACATTTTGTTTTGTTCACAATGTGTACATTTGGCTCCGTCCTTAAGGGGTTAAACACTGAGGTATTTCTAAAGTAACATTATTTACTAATGTTGCCCTAGATCCTCCACTTCTGTCATATCCTACAATTGTACATATAGGTGCACTTGGTGATAAAGGTAGTTGTAAACTAGTTATACTTAACTGAGCACCTGTATCAACGAGAAATTCTGTGTCATAACCTTTAAAAGAACATTTAATGTAAGGTCTACCACATCCATCTAATTTTAATGGAGCCAAAAATTCACGTGGACGTGGCCTGATTCCTTTAGATTGTCATTGTGAATTTAAAATTTGGTCAGCCTGATTAGACATGTTAGAAATCACACCCTGTCTGTCTCCTGTGTTTGAGGAAGCTACAATTTCTCTCACCTGCCTTATCAGAGGAGTATATGGCGAATCTCTGGTGTTTTCTATATTAGGATTATTTTGAATAAATCCATTTGATTTGTCATGATCCCTTGATTGTAAATCATACAAGTAATTCCTGCAGTTTCTCTTTATATGACCTGGCTTGTTACAATAGAAACAAATCAGATGTGTAGAGTTTCTTTCATAGTGTGAGTGGGGCTTATTAAAACTTGGAGCTTCTCTCCTCTTTGTCTGAGTTCTAACAGCTGCAGGAGGCGAGAGTGGAGGGGACTTTCTGTATCTGGGTTTGTCCTCTCCCCTTTCTCTCCTAACTGCACAGACAGATTTTTTAAGTTTGTTGTCTGGATTCTCTAGTCACCCTATCTAGAAATGACGCAGCGTGTTCAATATTTTGACACTGGAGAGCGCATGCAATTGATATCGGATCAAGATATTTAAATTTTTTTACAAACGCATTTACCATAGATTTGTGTTTGATCATCAGGAATACTCATTACCAATCTGTATGCACGCTCAAATTTTAAAAGGAAACTGAAGACAAATTCATTTATATTCGGTTTTAATTTTTCTAAAATCTCAATATCCATATGCTCATTTCCTGTTAATCTTATTAATTGTGTAAATCTATCTCGCTCATTCCCATGGACTATTTCACCATATTCGTCATTAGGGGTACTTGTGGATGAAGTCAGTCTACGTGCAATGTATGTTGGCAGCCATATTTTAAACAATCTGTTCCTTTGTTCGTCATTCAAATTATGTTTAGATAAATTAGACTCAAATACGTCTGCATTACCAAAGGCATCCATTGATGGATTATATGGGGGAATATCTTTGGTAACTTTCATCAGCTGCTCTTGAATTTTTAATTTGTTTTGCAGCCTTATCTAACAATTTTCTACGTTGCAAATCAGACTGGGATGATATTTCTGTGACATCAACTGGCTCTGGTATCAAATTATGATCACTCCTTGTAATCACACACAACTGTTTAGCTTCATTTCTGAGCTTACAAATTAATTCAGATTTAAGATCCAGCTGTTCTCCCAAATCACAAATACTTGCCTGTAGTCTATCACAGTTAGTACATTTCATTTCTGTTACACATACAGATTTCTTTTTAATGTCTGTCTTTTTAAATCTTGCACCTTTACTTGTGCTGGTACTTGCAATTTTGTTGGAGCCACTCCTATTCTAAGGATCATTGTGTCAAAGGTTTCTACCAATTTTAAAACATTTCTAATTTTCTTTTTTGTTTTATTTAAACATAACAATTTATTATCAATAGCTGAATTTGCTTGTTTACATTGCTCATACAAACTTGCCCACAATTGACTATCTGTATAGCATCTATTAAACACAAAATCAAGTTTACTTTTCTCTGCAATATCAGTAACAAAATCCATTATTACTAACCAGACAAGATGATCTTTACTGCACGACACCGTCTGCTTTTTACTGGTACAGCTGCGCAGTTCTGGGCTTGATTCTGGACGCTTGCCAATCTCTGCCACGTGCTTGCTTCTAGACTTCACGTTGTATCTTGTGCTGCTTTCCTTATACCACGTGCTTTTGTCTGTTGTAGAATATAATCTTGGAACAGTCTTTTGTGATTTGAAAATCTTTACCTAATGATAAACACACACAGCTCTTAACACGGTTCTTTTTTTCTGTTTCTGGCTGCACACACTTCTATTAAACACAAAGAGTAATTCGATATCCGCCCTCTCTCTGCTCAACTCCCCCCCGAATAGACGTTTCTAACACCAGAAAACAGTCTGGCTGGCTTGTCAATGTAATAACTGGCTGTGTTTTTCTTTGGTTGAATAAGTCTTTCATGTATGTTATGTATATATATATACATATTATTTCTTTTGGGTCAGGCTCGCCACAATAATATATGTCTATATTATTGAAAAGTACTAATACGCAATCTGACGTTCTTTATAAAAAATAAGTATTTATTCTACATTCAACAGCAAACAATAATATACTTAACAGATGGTATTTCTTAACGACGTTACAGAGAGTCGTCTTTGTATCAGCAACTCAGGACATCAGAGAGGAGAGCAAAATGGATCGTAGAAGGAAGAGAGCATAGTCCTTTGTCCTTGGCTCTATATAGGCCAAATTACGTCATAACGTTTAGTTTAGACTCTGCCATATAAGGAAATTCCCTATATAAAGACCACCTCAAATCTTATACCGCAAATTCCAGAGACCTCATGGTACAGAATAGCAAACACCATCTGTTCTGTTTAACCCATTAGACAGCCACACCTTAATATGTATTTGAATAGGAACATAAAGAATATGCAATATTCTACAGGATCCATCTGAAACCCAGAGGCAGAGATATATCCCAAAAACTGTACTTCAGATGGTCAAAGATGCATTTTTCTAATTTACAATAAAGTTGATTCTCTAACAAGGTCTGCAGAACTTGTCTAACTTGATTGTGGTGAGTCCGAATGTCAGGAGAATAAATAAGGATATCATCCAGATAGACCAAGACAAACGAGTAAATGTAATCCTTAAGTACATCATTTATAAAATCTTGGAAAACCGCTAGAGCATTACACAACCCGAATGGCATCACTAGGTATTCATAGTGTCCACTTCTGGTATTAAATGCAGTCTTCCATTCGTGATTTTCCTTGATTATCACTAAATTGTAAGCATTTCTAAGATCAAGCTTAGTAAATACCTTAGCGCCTTGGAGTCTATCAAATAATTCAGCAATAAGAGGAATGGGGTAGGCATTCTTAATAGTGATATTGTTCAATGCTCTGTAATCAATACATGGGCGCAACTCACCATCCTTTTTAGATACAAAAAATAATCCTGCCCCAGCAGGCGAGGATGATTTTCGTATGTGGCCTTTATTCAATGAATCCTTAATATATTCCTCCATTACTATACTCTCCTGAGGTGACAGAGCATAGACTACTCCCATAGGTGGCATAGCGCCGGGTAGTAAATTAATGGTCTGTGAGGAGGTAGAGTATTTGACTGAGTTTTTTTGTTGAATACTTATTTAATGTCTTGGTACTGTATAAGGATTTCTGGGGTTTGAGGTGTACTAGTGGGTAATCCAATAGAGCCCACTCTTTTGGCAACATTCAATATACACATTTCATAACAATCCTTACCCCATTCTAATATTTCCCCATTAGCCCAGTCAATACGAGTGTTATGCTTGTTAAACCATGGAAAGCCTAATATGATCGGACAGAAAGGGGATGCAATAACCTGAAATGTAATCTCTTCCTTATGTAAGGCACCAATGGACACATTAATGGGTAAGGTTTCGTGTGTAATCAATGGTTGTGAGAGTGGTCACCCATCAATAGCTTCAACAGCTAAGGGTGATAGTCTCTCCTTGACAGGTATAGAATTACCTTTAACAAATTGAACGTCGATGAAGTTTCCAGCGGCACCTGAAACAATCAGGGCTTTGCATGAAAAGTTCTTCTTTTGAAAGGCAATAGAAATATCAAGGAGAAACCTATTTTTATCCATTCCAGAGGATGTTTCCATTACACCTAAGACCTGTCCCCTTAGGTGTGGTAGTTTAACGGACGTATGGGACAATTGTTTCTCATATGTCCTTTTCTACCGCAGTATAGACATAGGTCTTCTTTTCTCCTATATTGTCTTTCTGCTTCCGACAGTCTAGTGATCCCCAACTGCATGGGTTCGGGTTCGGACTGTACAGGAAATTCAGGAACCATAGGTTTGGAGAAGTGGGGTGCTAAAGGCATTTGTCTGGTCCTGTTTCTGGTAGCTTCTCTGGTTCTCAATCTATTATCAATTTGCATGACAAAAGTGATAAATTCATTAAGCTTTTTGGGTAACGCTTTGGCGGCAATCTCATCTAGCATAGTTTCAGATAGTCCCTTTTTGAATGCAGAGATTAACCCACTATTAATCCAGTCTACCTCGGAAGCTAGGGTATGAAATTCTATGGCATACTCCGAGATAGACCGGTTCCTTTGTCTGATATGCATCAGGGCAGTAGAGGCGTCTTCCTCCCTGCCTAATGGTTCAAACGTAAGTTTAAATTCCGTAATAAACTCCTGGTAATTGTGGGCCACACAACTATTACTCTCCCATAATGGATTGGCCCAAGCTAAAGCTTTACCTTTTAATTGATTCATCAGGTAACCAATTTTAGGTCTGTCTGTGGAAAAAGATCCCGGTGAAGCCTCAAAATTATACTCTATTTGGTTAAGGAATCCCCTGCATTCTTGAGAATTACCATCAAAATGCAAAGGAGGAGATAGAGATAGTTGGTGCCTTGTATACTATAGGCGGAGGTACACAAGGCGGCGGTGAGACAGTAGGAGCAGCCGCAGGTTGCAGATATGCTGTACGGGTAAGAAGCATACTTAAGGCCTGGGCAGTGGCGGATCCAGAGCCTGATCTCAGGAGGGGCACTTGTAGATTATTTAAATAAATAATCCAGGCACAATAACTACTACAGCTCAGTGTAGTAGTTATGGTGTCAGTAGTGCCAGGATTCCACCCCAGAGTAAGTAGTCATACTGTTTAAGAACAGTTTGACAACTTACCTGGGGTCTACTGGGATATAGGGTATAGGAGCAGTGGTGTGTGTTAAGGGTGAAGTGTGTGAGTGCGGCAGTGTATGTCAGGGACAGTGTTTGTGGGGCAGTGTGTGTATGGGGACAGTGTTTGTGGGGCAGTGTGTGT
>OW240922.1:49678568-49706941 GCA_933207985.1 Pelobates cultripes | reverse complement strand
GCATTCATTGTACACACCTGCACCTCACTATAAACACACCAAATTCATTATACACACTTTGCACTTACTACAAACACACTACATTCATTATACACACTCTGCACTCACTACAAACACACTACATTCACTATACACACTGCACTCACTACAAACACACTACATTTATTATACACACTGCACTCACTACAAATACACTACATTTGTTATACACACTGCACTCACTACAAATACACTACATTTGTTATACACACTGCACTCACTACAAATACACTACATTCATTATACACACTCCGCACTCACTAAAAACACACTGCATTCATTATACACACTCTGCACTCACTAAAAACACACTCTGCACTCACTACAAATACACTACAATTATTATTCACACTGCACTCACTGCAAACACACTACATTTATTATTCATACTCTGCATTCACTACAAACACACTACCTTCATTATACACACCCTGCACTGCACTATATGCATAGGAGTGTAATTTAAAAAAAAATTTTTTTAAGGGGGTGGGGGGGGAGGCGGGAATCTTGGGTGAGTTCCCACACCTTTTTCCCCAGGACTTGACCCCTGATTATACCTCTAGAATGTAAGCTCATGGAGCAGCGCCCTCCACCTCTCTGTTCCTGTACGTCCAGGGCTGGATTAACATAGGGGATGATGGAGCCTAGGCCCATGGAATAGGCCCATTGATTTAAAAAAAAAAAAAAACATAATTTTTTTTAATTTATTTTTTTAACACATTACTCTTAGGGTTTCCACCTGGCTGGTAATTTATTGGCACGGCCAGTATTTGAGGCTGCCTGGCTGGTGCCGATATTGCAGTCATACTGGCAATACAAATGCAGGTATTTTTTCTCAGTATAAACAGAGATTACGATACAATAACAGCACTGGCCAGTAGGGGTCGCTGTGTGTGGAGAGAGACAGAGATTGGAAGTCCCAGCATATCCCTACCTGCTTATCTCTACTCACTGAGCCACAGGGGAGCAGCTACAGAGAGTACAGACAGCAACTCCCACCCTGCAGAGACAGCCTACAGTTCAGAAAAGTGTGGGATGGTGGGGGGGAAGGCTGCAAGGAGATATACACTGAGACACTAAGGGACGTTGGGAGACAATATGACACAGACACTTGGGGACACAGAGACACATGGGGACACAGTGTCCCCATGTCTCACTGCCAGTGTCCCTGGTGTCTCAGTGTCCCCATGTCTCCTAGTGCCCCTATGTCTCCCAGTGCCCCCAAGTGTCTCAATGTCCCCATGTCTCCCAGCCAGTGTCCCTAGTGTATGTGGCCCTGGTGTCTCAGTGTCCCCATGTCTCCCAGTTCCCCCATGTCTCAATGTCTCCATGTTCCCCAGCCAGTGTCCCTAGTGTCTGTGTTCCTATGTCTTCAAGTGTCCCCTATTTTCCCAGTGTCCCCTAGTCTCCCAGTGTCTCCAGGTCTCCCCGTGTTCCTAGTGACATGGGGACCCTGGAAAACATGGGGACATAGACACATGGTAATACTGGGGGATACAAGGAGACATGGATCACTGAGACCTGGGGTAATCGACACATGGGGACACTGAGTCGTGAGGGCACTGGAAACATGGGGTGCCCTCTGGGACACTGGGAGCAATCCATCTATACAGCAGAATCAAACCAAGTAGTTTTTTGGTGATTTTACAGCATTTTCTTTTATATCACTCCTTGTGATTTATATCACGTGAAGTCACCCATACATAATTCATTATGCAAATTAGTAAGGCCAGTATGTTTTTCCAAGAAAGGTGGCAACTCTAACTACTTTTCACATACTAAGTATAGAAACTTAAGAGGGATTGGAACAAAACTTGTGTGGACTGGCTGACAATGAAATCGCTTAAGGTAATGCTGACTTTGGTCTCTCTAACACTGTGGCATGTTCCCTTTCTTCTACACTCACTACATACATCTTTTCTCTGTCCCAGATTATATACCAGGAGCTTCTGCCTGCTAGTAAGAAGGTAAGGAGACAAGTGGACCAGCGAGTGCTAGAGGACAGTCCTTAGAAAGCGTTGAGCAAGCGCATCATTAGACGCATTTATGCCAAGCTCAGGGTGCTGTCTGCATAGTATGCACTTAGTTGGCCAGCTTACATGATTGGCAGGCAGTCTGACGTGCATTCATGCCAGGCTGACCTTCCAATTATTTGGGCAGACATGCCCCTTTTTGGGCATGTTTGCCCCTTTTGGCAGGTTATGTGATTTGTGTCAGTGGCACACCCTTTTATCATGCCCATTGACTTCCTGCTTACTGGACACTGCTGTTAGGGGTTATGGATTTATTTGAAAGATGAAAACATAAAATATAGAGATTAGATTAGCCTAGGGTATGTGTTTTCTTATAGCTTCTGTTTTCTTTCCCTTCAGCACCATCTCCGTCAGATACATGATGCTTGGGAGTGTTTTAGTGTTATTAGTCGATAAGATTCTGTAATTAGGCCCGTCATAATTGTCAGCACCAGGCCCACTGAGCTCTTAATCTGGCCCTGTGTACGTCCAGTTGTCCAGTTACAGTTAGTTAGTCCATCCATTGTACAGCGCTACAGAATCTGAAGGCGCTATATAAATAATAAAATAATAATAATAATAATAATAATAATATTGCCTCTTTTAGACAATGTGGAGAATGAATGTACCTATAAATTTCAGATCATCTTTGTTATGAACTTGCCAGGACTGGAATTCCAGTGAGACTTAATGATCTGATGGATCGCAGTACAACTTGATAGAAGGCAGAGAAAAAGCTGAAAAATGCATTAGTCTCCTATGTCAAAAATCCCTCTAACCATCATCCTAGACTTCTATTTCTGACAAATAACTAAAACCTGAACCAACGGAAATAGCTTCAAGCCATTATTACCTTTCTGATGAAGAAAAACAAAGGTGGATAAGTCAAAATGTGTGCCTTATTATTGTGCTTCTCAAGATTTCCAATTGTCCCCACTCAAAATAGAATAAACCTGTTTGATAAGGCCACTGTAAATACAGTCATTCCAATATGTTTTATGGGGATTTATTTGCACCATAAACAGTTTCAATATCCAGGATACTCTTTTCCGTTAAGACATCAATCAAACGAAAAAGCAAACAAAAACCTACTCCTTACTTACTAATTTACTTACTTATTACTACTTAATGAGGAGACTAAGTAAACAAAATTATTCCTCACTAACAGAAGAGGCAGGGAAATACGTATTACCAGACCCTAGATTGGCTGGGCTTTACCATGTAAAATAGAGAGAGACGAAGTCAGAATACTAGCCAAGATCAGTATTAGTATTAGTATCAGCGCATTATCTAAGATAAGAAACACAGTAGGGCATAGAACCTGGGGAAAAATGGGCTTAGTTTTCACTGTATTTTGATTGGAGCATCTGACCATTGAAATATAAAAAAGTATGGTTACACGACTGAACCAGAACCGGAAGTGATGTTGCTCCTATTGACTTCTAAAAAGAAGCAGGTCATGCAACGAAACAGCGCATTCAATGCACGCAACCCGTGAGGCGCACCAAACTAACTTCTCTGATTGTTACAAGTAGTGCTTACTGGAGGGAGATTAGAATGTCTCAGTAGTAAAGAGTTTATCTTATAGCGTCTACTCATTATTCAAGTACTGAAGCACAGACCACCTGCTTGATTATGAAGTCTACCTGGTCAGTGGTGTTTGTTAATCATTGTTTCTTTTTAAATCTGGTTCCTGCTTTTTCTAAATGACCTGCCTTGTTGTTTCCACTTCTCTCCCGGTTCTCGATTTTGTCTCTTGTGTCTTGACACTGCTACTTCCTAAGTCCCTTCTGTACTTCCACTTGTGTATCAGACAGAACCCTTGTTGAAAGCCTCTGCTCACAGAAAACTACTTCCTCTATTCAAATATAATTGGCCCAAATTAGCCAGTTTGGAGGTAAGTATTTTAGCTGTTTTGAGACATTCAAGATATTTTTGATTTGTAAGGATCATAAAAGGGGAGTGCTCCCTTCTAATAAACCTTAATGTGAAATTATTTTTCTTTAACGCCATTATTTATTTCAGGTAATTAAATTTTTAAAGTATAAGGCAACAGGATATAGAGAAAAAGATAGAGATTTCTTTCTGAGGGTATGGCACCTATAGCAAGTCTAAGGCATCTGGTTCAAGTACACATCAAAGAGCAGGTTCCTATAGTTGGAGAATGGGAAGAGTGGTGGACATTTTCTGCATGGAGTCAAAAGTTTCTTTTTCACATGCACCCAATGGAAGCAATTAAAAAAGAAAAAACTTTGATACATTTTTGATAGAAATTGGAGAATTCAAGAAAGCGTTTTACCTCTATTCTTTACTGGGGGGGCAGGCCAGTTGAAAATAGCAGAGACCATTTTATGATCCATACCTATGCATTTAAATATGCAATTTTTTGCATTCCAATTGTGGTCACGCATGCTCAAATCGACCTATTGCAGTGTCACACTTTAATAGAGTTTGGGAAATTCAAGACTGAATTAGGGAATTAGATTTCATCAATTGTAAGTTTTATCAAGTGTCATTTTCCCATTTAATGTATTCTCAATGTGTTCATTTGGAACTTCCGACGACTACAAAGTGGCCATTTAGAGGTCCATGGTGAACAAAACCAATAAAGTTGTTTTACGTTCCAGGGAGGTTTATGACCCTTGATGATTGGACTTTATGATGCCATAAGAGGTTGATTTGTGCATGAGTGAGCACAATTGGAACAAGGGAAATTAAAACACGGAAGTAGTATCTTCTGAAGAAATCCGAAGAGAGGACAAAATGCATCGAACAGAACAGAGGAATCCCACAAGACAGTCAGCAGTGGAAGAGGAATCAGGTTCGCCATTTGGAACTCTGGATGTCACACCTGGTGAGGACATCCTCCAATCCAGGCAGTGGGTCTGTGCCCTTTTGAATAAGAACTTCATATGCATATTTTTATATTTACCTTTGTGTTTGTAAGTGGCTTTCATCGTTTTATGGACGATTGGTAATATTAAAGTATTGCACTATGATATTTTTTATTTCTTTTTTTTCATATATGAGAATATCATTTGAAAGCAGTATCCTCCATTTAAAAGTGGTAACTATTTTTACCAATTTACATTGGCATTGTGGTGCCCTCTATTGCACTGGTGTTTTGGTGCCCTCTCTATGAAATCTGTTGGTTTGTTACTAGTAAGGATTGGGAAGTTACCCTAATTTAAGTGGCTGCCTACACTGTGTTATACCCTGATCTCCACAAGCCTATTTATTTTGTTTTTGCACATTGGTTAATTTTTTCATTGTTCTGTTGGAGGAGCTAGTTTATGAGTAGGGGGAGAAACCTGTTTTCTCCAGGGTAAAAAGTCTTTTTCAAGCTCTTTTTTTCTATGAAACGGCTGCCCAGTTTAATTGTTAAATCCATTAATGGTCCAGATATTCATGCCAATACATGCTAATTCATTTCTGGGGTGATCACATAATAAAATGCAGTCTTGGTATTTTAAAGCAGTTTCATTCCAGGAAGTTTCTTGAGCCCATATTATAATTATGTGATGTATTACTCAATTTGTGTAGCGAATACAATTTAGTTTCTACAGCATCGACTTTATGGGAATTTTTGTACATCTTACATAATTAATTGAAGCAGGAAATCTAAGTTATAGGTTATTGATCTGAGCCTGTAAATCAGTCTGTCTGTGCAGTTCATGTTTGGGTGATAAATACAAGCCTGTGATTAATTGTTTGCAGAGTCTGGATAATTTGAGGAAGATCCATGGTGTTAGGCAAACACCATGATACACTGATCAATCACAACATTAAAACCACTTGCCTCATATCATGTAGGTCCCACTTGTGCTTCCAGAACAGCTCTGATGCGTTAAGGCATGGACTCCACTAGACTTCTGATTGTGTCCTGTGGAATCTGGCAACAAGACATTATTAGCAGATCATTTAAGTCCTGCAAGTTGGGGCTTCCATGAATTGTATTTTTCTTTTCAAACATATCCTCCAGATGCTCAATTGGATTGAGATTTGGGAAACTTCAACCAATCCATTCCTGAACACATTTTGCAGTATGGCAGTGTAGGGAATGCCATTGCCATAAGGGGGTGTATGTGGTCTGCACCAAACTCTAGGTAGGTGGTACATGTCAAAGTAACATCCACATAAACGCCAGAACCAAAGGTTTCCCAGCAGCACATTGTCCAGAGCTTAACATTGCCTCCGCTGGCCTGCCATAGTGCATCCTGCTGACATCTCTTCTCTAGGCAAACAATGCACACACACAGCCATCCACCTGATCTAAATGAAATCATCATTCATCAGACCAGGCAACCTTCTTTCATTGATCCATGTTTCAGTTCTAACGCTCACGTGCCATTGAAGGTGGTTTTGGCTATGAACAGGGGTCAATGTGGACATTCTGACTAGTCTGCTGCTACACAGCCCCATACTCAGAAAACTGATGCACTGTGTGTTCTGGCAGCTTTCGATCTGGGCCAGCATTAAGTTTTTCACCAATTTGAGCTACAATTGCTCTTTTGTGTGAGCGGACCAAACGTGCTAGACTTCGCGCATCAATAAACCTTGGACTACCATGACCCTTATGCCGATCATCAGTTGTCCTTTTTTGGACCACTTTTGGTAGATACTAACGACTGCATATCAGGGATACTCCACAGGACTTGCCATTTTGGAGATGCTCTGGCCCATTCTTCTAGCCATCACTATTTTGTCCTTGTCAAAGCCACTCAGATCTTTTCATTTTCCTTTTTTCCTGCTTCGAACATATGAAATTCAAGAATTGACTGTTCACTTGCTGCCTAATATATAACACTCCTTGATGTATAGCAATACTAATATGTTATGTTATATTTGTTTTACCTTTCCCCTGTGTCCCAGTGGCAATAGAAAACCAAATAAACCTTATGATACATGTTTGAGAGCGCATGAGTTGCAACAAAGTAGCCAAGAGACATTGAGTAATAGTAATAAGGTTACTTACCAGCTGCAGAGTGATTCAGAGGGGAAAGATTAATGGCCGAATATCAGAAGAGAATGTTGGAAATCAAGTGCCAGGTTATCAATCAGGGGAGTGTCAGGCTGATTGTTCTGTTGTGTAGGACCAGAATATGTTACCTTGAGATAAATCCAAACACTTAGAGAAATGGTTAATCCATTTGAAAAGACAGAAATTCGTACACATGTGGGCAGCGTGTGGGTTAAATAATTAAGCCATGTCTGAGTTTTAAAGTCAGTGGTCTGTAACAAAGTAATTAGTTCAGGAAATAAACAGAAGCAGACTTCAAGCAACAAAGCCAAAATTTGGTAACCACCATAGTGTAAAGGAATACAAAGTTGTAACTCCACCTCTGGCAGCATCCTTAGCCATTGGCTAATTTCAATTTTGTGCATATCATGCAAACACAGCATGATTGCCAATGGTCGCATGGCCTCCTCTCCATACCGCCCAAGACCAACCCTCCAGCAAGGTGGAGTGATGGCTCTGAAGGAGAATTGGGTGGCCGGTAGAACTTGGTCTTGGCATTGGAACGGAGACAAATTCTTGCTTTATTTAATTATTTTTTTCCTTTTGGTAACCCTTTAAGAAATGCATCCAGTTCAAGTTTTAATTATGAAAAGTTAGTTGCAAGTAAGCAGGACTTGCTTTTGCATTGAAGTTGTCAACCCACGCCTATCAGGCAAAAACTTGGAGAAGTAATTAGCCACTTCTGATCTAATGCAGGTGTTACTGAGGTTTGTGTATTCCTATTAAAATAGGATAGGAGCCCATATATCCAAAAAGTTTTCTGTTCAAAGCAGATCACCTCATCTGTAATTTTGAGTTGATATAAAATCTAAATTAAAAATCTTTATGAAATATTCACGTCGACCGTGTTAGAATTTTATTTGACATTTCAATACAGTCAAAAGTTATTAAAAGATGAAATAGGGACCACTTTGTATTATGGTAAAGCTCGAGGTTGACAAAACTTGACAAAAGGCAGAGCTTCCACTGGCGATGGCTCTGAGATTTAGGCTTTTTCTTATGGATTGAGAGATTTAGTTTACTGCAGTCTTGTGGGATCCTCCGTAGGCATCAATGTTATATTCTAACATGTGGGAGTATATCTTTAATCTATTGTTAGGGCAGGCCTCTTTTTCTCTCTCGTCTCCTTTTTTCCTTTTTCTCACACAACATGTGTTTATAGCTCTGCTCAGTTAGCCTATTCCTCTGTTATATTTTAACATAAGCTATATGGTAACCTGTGGCCGGGTACTATTCCCTATCTGAAGATCTAATAAATGGCATACAAGCAATTTTACCTTCTATGGGCAGCCTGCCAAACACTTGAAATCTAGTTACTCTATTAATTTTCTGTAACCCTGTTTCCGAGCAGTTAATTATACACTGGATACAATCTATTCACTTTATTTCTAGTTTAGAGACTAATTGACATATTTCCCTCTTCCTCAGCTGTCCCTTCAACATTGCATTCCTCTTCTGTTTCATTATCTAATGTCTTTTCATGTGTAACTATCACTGCATTAATTATATAGGAATGTTCTTATTAAAGCAAAGTCTGAGCACTTTGCAGAATTTGCAAAGACCCACAACGGTGACATCGACGCTGAGGTTTCCGTTGAATGTGGGGGTCAGTAAAAGGTCTGTTTAACTTACCTGAACCTATCCCTCTCTGCCTTTATCTTCCCGCCAGTCCTCTTCTGCAGTACCAGGAGCTGACGTTATGGCCTTAGTCTCGTACATTCCGCGGTACCCTTCATAGACAGAGCCAATTCCCTGCAGCCATCACCAGCAGGGGGATTGTATCTTTTTGACAGCAGTAGCTCTGCCCAATGTCAAGTGGGGAGGGGTTGGCGGGGGGGGGGTATAAAGTAGTCAAAGAAGTCCCTATATTTCTCAGCTTTTGACTGGGTTAGAATATCAGTAAAATTCCAACACAGTCGATGGTATCTTTATGGAATACTCAATTTGTGGGGGGTGGGGATGGGGGAAGTGACAGTGCCGCTTTAGCTGTTATTTATCTCAAGGTGATATTTTAAAAAAAGCATCCAATACATATGGTTGGGGACTTTGTTGAGCTTTTTTTTGTTGTTGTTGTTACTGTTGCAAATAAATATTTAAATGTTCCTCAAAACTATTTCTATCACCCAACCAGTTTGTGAATACTGTGGTGTCTCCAATTTCTATAAAATATTCCTAATATTAAGTGTAATTATTATCTGCACTTGCTTTCTTAACAATTCACACTATTCTTTGCCCGGTGTATATTTATATTCATATTCTGTTTCTCCCTTGAAGGAGTGCATGATATATTTCTCATTTAATGAGATTACGTTCAAGGCTTTGGGTAAATCTCAAGACTTTGTATTATGGGAGAATACATTCTACTTGTACTACTTTGACCTGTTAGCATTTTAATAATTTCTGGCTATGGCTTTACATTATAAATGCTACTTTGATTCCATTCCTGAGGCTACTATTTGCTTCCCACATGCATCACTAAACCTTGGGTGACCATGACCTTGATGCGGGTTCACCAGTTGTCCTTCCTTGCACCACTTGTGGTAGGTGCTAAGGATAGCAGGGATAGCATACACTGAGAGACACATCCAAGTTGCAATAACTAGAGATGTCGCGAACCGTTCGCGAACTTCCCGCGAACGGCTCGCCACGGTTCGCCACGAACCGTTCGCGGCGAGCTCCGGTCAGCTGACACATCCCGGCCAATCTTCAGCAGACCCTCCCTCCCACACCCTCCCACCTCCTGGACAGCATCCATGTTGAAGGCAGCTTCAACATGGATGCTGTCCAGGAGGTGGGAGGGTCTGGGAGGGAGGGTCTGCTGGAAATTGGCCGGGATGTGTCAGCTGACCGGAGCTCGCCACGAACGGTTCGTGGCGAACCACGGTGAGCCGTTCGCGGGAAGTTCGCGAACGGTTCGCGACATCTCTAGCAATAACATGTTTGTCCTGGCAGAAAGGAAAATCACTTTGATCAGAATTGCATTGCAGGGGATGTTTGATTTAACACCTTCACATAGAACCCCCTCCTGTGCCTAAAAGCTAAAAGGCTGTAATACAACTTTTGGAGCCCTAACAGAAAATAATTAAGTGCTTTGGATCTAATAGTTGAGTTCACATCAGAAATCTAAATAAACAAGTTATCATAAATTGGTCATATAACTGAATGCCAGCCCACATCGAGCTGAATTTCTCTTAGACTTTGTGACGGTAGTCCCCATCACTGGTGATGGAAGTAAGACACTATACGGAGATCCCCAGACTATTTCCCAAGTAAGTGGATTAATCTCATAGGGGCAGGCATTAGGCTGCTGGAGTAGGATCTGCCAAGAATGGGGTACATTGACGTTGTGGCAGGCTTATGCAATATATGATCATATACTGTAACAAAACCACAATTATTGTTTGCCTAGGTAAGGTGTTTTTCAATAAAACTATTGCATTCTGTGAGCTTTGAAATTGCTGTTTTGTAAATGAGTGAGTGCACTGGATCTTGTATGTTGTATGAATTGGCCCCAGCCCCCAGGAGCACCCTATAATGTATGCATATTCAGGTGAGTGCAGCCCTCTTGGTTACATATGTTTTTAAAACAGTGTCTATTATTAGGGGTATCTGCAGAAATGCAGTATGAAGTCTAAAACACTATGTCTGTCTCTGCTGATTTGCATGTCAAACTGGGAACTCTGGCATAGCCGTGGAAACGTGATTTCTTGAGTTTCAATGCCCAAGAGGGACACCTCAGAGTCAAGCTTGAGATATGCAGGTGATATAAAACAGTAATTATTTATATTTGCACTGTGGGGAGTTGAAGCGTGTTTGGCCTCACCACAATCGGTTTGCTACCAATATATGTATATTGATGCTAGGTTGTGCCGCCTTTGGTAAGTCATAGTTATATATCA
This sequence comes from Pelobates cultripes, assembly GCA_933207985.1. Classification (NCBI taxonomy): domain Eukaryota; kingdom Metazoa; phylum Chordata; class Amphibia; order Anura; family Pelobatidae; genus Pelobates; species Pelobates cultripes. The sequence goes on along the minus strand of OW240922.1, from coordinate 49,695,971 downwards.
CTGTCTCAAGAGAAGGTCAGTAGTAATACACACAGACACCATTTTCTTGTTTAAAACATTTACATTATAAAAGGAGAGTCCTTACTAATTTTAGTGGTATCTCTGGTATATTTTAGAGCTAAACCACAATTAACTACACCTGCACAAGAACAAAAAGCTTATGTTCAAAAAATTACATTGTCCAGATGATTCCCATGGTGTCGGACACACTCATGCAGACGTGCTCTAAAGCTTCTCATTGCTTGCTTAATCATTTCTTATGGTACTGCAGCAACGGCAGTTTTCAGCTTATTGATGGTCTTGGGTCTGGACTTGAAGATTCTTGCTTTCAGCTACCCTCAGAGGAAGAAATTGCACATCGTGAGGTCAGGTGAGCATACTGGCCACGCAACACCACCACAGAGAGAAATCAGGTGGCTGGGAAACATTTGCCTCAGTACCTCCATTGATGCTCTTGTTGTATGGGGTGAAGCTTTGTCTCGCTGAAATCTGACTGGATGATTTCCAACTTCTGCAAGGCTCAGATCCAGGAAGAATATCAGCATCTGGATATAGCGGTTTAAGATGACAGTGACCACACGAGCATCCTTCTTTAAAGAAGTATGGTTCTATCAGCCCAAAGTTAGCAATAGCACACCAGAGAGTGACATGTTCACCGTGGAATGGTCTTTCATCTAGCTTCTTGTGGTTATTTATGGACCAGTACCAAAATGTTGTTTATTCAAACAGCTTGATGAGTGAAAGTGTGCTTCATCACAAGACAGCACACTAATGTCAGCTGTGACATTGTCAAGGGTGGCTTCACAAGAGGCTCTGCAGTTGGCACAGTTATGGACATTTAGTTTCTAGACCACCTCATTTTGTAGAGAGGGGATTCCCTAAATTTTTAGGGAGGAAAAACTGCTGTGTTTTAATGACAGTCATTATGCCAGAAAAGCTCTCTATAATGAAAGCGCGATGCTCTTCAGTCCAGAACATGCTCACAATACAGATGCTATAGACAAGACTACTGCAGCCAACCCTCCACCAATGGTGAGGGAGAATCTGACCTCACAAAATCTTTTGGTTATTCTGTTGGACCCTGTATAAAATGAATAAGGAACACAGAGCACAAAATTGTGTTCCTTTACTGATTATATTTGAGAGTTTATGGGTGTTTCTTAGTAATATCTTGGCATGTTTGGCACTGCAGATTCTCAAAATAACTGGGGGATTATAAACTTGTGACTGTACATAGACATTACGGCTAAAAGGTTCAAGCCAGCCATTTGGATTTCAAACGGCATTGAGGGATATTCACATATGCCTTAAAGGAGCACTCTAAGCACTATAACCACTGCAGCCTGCTCTAGTGGTTTTGGAGCCACGTGTGTCCTGTTACCCTCAACGCATCACTTGTCAAACTGTTTAAGAACCTGGGGTCTGCCCCACTGCCTCCTCCTCTGAAAGGAGTTTCTGTTAGCCCCGGCTCATTGACTGAGAACTTCAACTTGCCACTCCCACCTAATATGTGCCTTAACTCAGGGCAGAGATTTTGGGCTGCAGACTAGACACTGGTGAACAGCTGGTAAGTTTTCAAGCTGTTCTCAAACGGTCTGTAGTGGTCATAGTGCATGGATGTGAGCATGCACTCATCTCAATCTCCCATGAATGTTTTTCAAGAGGCTGCATACCATTCATGCAGACATATAATAACAATACTTTTCCTGAACCCTGTTTGTTAAATATATTGTTTTTATTACTGACTAAATTGTGATAATTTTTAGTAGCGTATTCCTTTTTAGTCATCTAGCATAGATTTTTGTTCCCAGGTGATGATATCCAGGCTCGTGATATGTAATAATTCATATACCTAAATTTACATCTCTCTTTTTTTAATTATCAAACAATCATTTGTTGAAAAACATGTAGCTTTAATACTCCGAAGGTGCTTTAGATGATAAATCAAACCTAGATGCCAAAATTCACATTGTTTAATCCCCTCTGGCAAATAACATGTTAGTATGAAGGAAATACCTTACCTTGGCCTTGGAACAATCCTGCGTATCGAACGGGATAGGCTGTCTCACTTAGAAAACGCTCTGAAACTTATTCCACATCACAGCTGATCACTTGGCAGCGTGCCTAGTAACTCAATTAAAAATGTATAACATTTATAATAAAGGTTTTACATTTCTCTTGTCAACCTCAGTCTGAGACCTCTCCTACTACCTACTCAGTGACATTCACCTTATAGCTCTGTCCCTCTTGGTGCTTAGAAAAAGTCTGATAATAAGCTGTTCTTTGTGATTTCGCTCCATTCCAATATCTAGGGTCACTTGACTTCTGGGGACAAATTCTGATTATCAAACAAAAAGTAAGCATGTGGGATGGTAGCTCAATTAAAAGGACAATTTAAGCACCCAAATACTTTACCTTTATGAACTGATTTTGGGGTGTATAACCTACCCCTACATCAGTGGTGTAACTAACATAGAGAGGGCCCTGGTGCAAGGAATAATTTGAGCCCCACTCTAGAAAGGCTAAAAGGTAGATCCCATCAGTCATATATTTCTCACACTGCTATGCCACCCAGCACTCACTAGACACTATATCAGGGGTAGGCAACCTTCGGCACGCCAGATGTTGTGGAATACATCTCCCACAATGCTCTTACAGCTATAATGCTGGCAAGGCATCATGGGAGGTGTAGTCCAAAACATCTGCAGTGCCAAAGGTTTCCTATCCCTGCACTAGATTATTGAATGGATTTATTTTGACTTGGGATTCAGTTATTTAATATCCGAACCATCATTATATGCTGCTGCCTATTTGTTTTATTTTATTATTTGATTCATTATAACTGCTGGCTGCCTTGTGGACTCACAAAGGTGTGAACACAGGGTGCGTCTAGGCACACCCTAAAGATGCTAAAGAAGTGGCAAACAGCCTTTTAATAAATATTCACATTTTATTTAAAAAAATAAATAAAAATCTATATTTATATATGTTTAAAATAAACAAAGATAGATAGCTATATAAATATAGATATTGTATATACATAAAAATTGATTTTTACTGCTCCTCTTATTTTCCCCTCGATTTGGAACTTTTTCTCATTTAATCTGTGTACCAAATGGCGGGACAATGTGCCTATCAGTGTACTTCATAACATATACATAATATTCATTCATTTGTTCCCTCACTAAACTTATCCAGGCTGCAATGCATCCCAGGGGGGTACACTGCACTTACTGAGGCACACAGCCGTCATTGACATGCACTGTGCACTCACTGGCAGTGATAACGTTAGCTCATTGCACTGATATAAATATAGATTTTTATTTCTCGATAAGAGCAGTTTCTGCAAATGTCCTATTACGGTACACAGTGAGGAAGTTAACAGTGACATTCTTACTGGGCACAAGGGACAGATCCGCTTTTAACCAGTCGCATAATGCTATAGGTGACACCAACACAATGAGTACAGTAATCATGTGTCAGCTATATTTCTCTCATTCTATATAGTGATAAAATCTGATTACGGTATACAGTAAGGAAGTTAACAGGGACATTCTTACTGCGCACTATGTGATCTACACGTGAAGTGCAGCTATTTCTGGGGTTGGCTTTGGGCATCTGACCTGCTTAGGGAACAGCGCCGCCACCAACGCGGTGAAAACGCGGAATAGCAGCGGAGGCGTGACTTAAGGCGGAAGTTTTTGCTCGGAATATACAGACACACCTGGGCTGATCCTCAGTGCGAACAGCTGACAGCTCACCGGACCCTGTGTGATTACTGCGAGCCCACCTTCTTAAACAGCATCATCAAGAACGAGGATTCTGCTCACAGGTCTGAAATAATGCATGATTCACTACATTCCAACAACGTGCAGCCAACATTCTAATTTTTTTTTCTCTTTACACTTCCTTCCCCTTTCCTTCTGTAAGTGAACATTCCAAGTATTTCTATTTTGTCTGCAGATAGGTCTTACAACGTCCCCAATATACGAGCTATAGCAATGTGAGACCTACATGCCTCTCGATGCCCAGGCAGCATCATGGGAAATGTAGTTTACTAGGTTTTGCAGTGCCAAGGTTAGCTTGTGGCTGCATGAGGCTCCTGTGATACTTATTTTATTTCCCCCTTTCCATATATCTGCAGTGTCAAGGTTTTCTCTGCACTATACTCAAAAAATTTTTTAATGGTCATTCATTAAAGTGAGAATTTCACATATGTTAAAAATAGCTGCACTGGAAAAAAAATTCTCCAATTCTGTTATGCTTTTAGTTCAACTATTTTGGCATTGAATATGATATTCACATTGTATTCTCAATTTAATCAATAGCCCTGATTGCATTTCCATGTAATAGTGTATGTCTTCTTTAATCCCATCATGTACCTGTGTTCATAATTGCAATATTATGCCTTTATATATGTAGATTTATTTGGCATCATTGACCATTTTTATTTTCATACAAATCCACAGTGTATCATGTGTAAGTCTAGAATACATTTCTTTCTTTTTTGATGTACTCTGTACGTGAAAATCACAGCTCCTCATTGTGACTTGAAGTAGACATATCTCAAAGCATCCTATAAAAGATATTTAGGGCATAATCGACGTGAAATCTAAACAAACGGTTTATACTACCTTGAGAGCTAAGGTGGTTTATTTTATATATGCAAAGTAATGGATATTTGCTTTGTAATACTCTGCTGTTTCTAAAAGAAAGGCTTTCTTTCTTAGAAACATTTGATGGCTAAAAATATATTTTCAGACATATGGTATAAAACTGTTGAGTATGAATGCAATAACTTAACATCTCCATGTTAAAGCAATGTAAGCCACGCTGATGATAATTGATCATCTGACGATCGTTGCAATATAATCCGCATGGTATTGTTTCTTTGACATCATTGAATGTATATTGTATAAGGTAATGAGATTTCAGTTGTGTTGTGTGAACTTTTACAGATCATAATTTATGCATGTGCATGCTTGAACACAGGTGAGTTCCAGTAGTGACAACTATGTGACAGGTCATGTCTGCTGTACAGCATGTGGTACCACAGTACAAGGACATAGAAATTGCTATTTATTGCTCACCATAAACAATCCATTATCCTTGTCTGATTTTATAAACTAGCATCTCTTCTGATGCTATATCATTGTGTATTTTGAAACCTGATTTTTTATTTATTTATTTATTTTTTTAAAAATATATTTTGCATACTTTTTTTAGGCAGGGCTACAAGATTTAACAAGAAAATTCTCTTCCTTTATTTTACATGATAAATGCTTGAAGAGGAAGTGTCACTTCTCTGGAATTTACACCATAGAATAAAACACTGCAAATTATCCATAACTTGTGTTGAATTATCTTCATGTGATGAGATTTGTTTTACAGTGCCTGACTAATTTTGGCACCCTTGATAAATATGAACAAAGAAGACAAATTGTTTTTTCATATGTGAAAAATATTCTTGAAGTATATTCCAATTGATATTTAACTTTTTTTTTTTTTGTACACCTGGGTGACTAGGGACATTAAATTACTTAACAATGACCAATTTCCCTTAGTTATTCAATGGGTAAGACCAAGGAATGTAGGAATGTAGCTGTGATGTGCAGCAAAAGGTTGTTGAGTTTCACAAAATGGGACACTGGTTATAAGAAAGTCTCTAAAGCATTGACATTGAACATTTCCACCATGATTGGAATAATTAAGAAGTTCCAGTCAACTGGAAATGTTATGAATCCACCTGGAAGAGGACGTATGTGTCTATATGCACTGTTAAGAGGATGTTTCGACTGGCCAAAATCTCTCCAAGGATCAGAGATTGAGAATTGCAGATGTTAGTTGCGTCTTGGGATCAGAGTCTCCAAAACTACAATCCGACATTACCTGCATCACCACATGTTGTTTGGAAGGGTTTCAAGAAATGTGAAAGCCACTACTCTCATCCAAAAGAAACACAAGTGTCTTCAGTTTGCCAGACATTACAAATGGGATCGGGGTCTATGGTCAGTTGAAACAAAAATAAAGCCTTTTGACAAACACCTGAGGTGCGTTTGGTGCCCACATAGAGGTAGCCATATGGAAAAGTGCATCATGCCAAATTTTAAATATGGTGGTGACTCTTTAATGTTTTTCTGCCAGAGGACATGGACATTTTGTTAGGATACACAGCATTATGGACTCTCTTTTTTTTTAAATATCAACAGATATTAAATGAACACTTGACTGTCTGTCTCTGCCAAAAAAAAAAAGCTTAACCCCTTAAGGACACATGACATGTGTGACATGTCATGATTCCCTTTTACTCCAGAAGTCCTTAAGGGGTTAAAATGGGCCGTGGTTGAATCTTCCAGCAGCAGGGCTGGACTGGGAGAAAAATTCGGCCCGGGCATTTTTTTTTTTATCACAGCAGCCCACTAAGAAGGGGGCAGGGCAGAGAGGGTGTGTTTCGTTATCACCAATGACACACGCCTCCTCTCAAAGTGAGCATGTTGGTTCAATGCTCTTCCAGGGCAGACCATGCGCAGAGCTCTGCTAAAGAGGTCTAGCATGAGGGGAAAAAAAGGGTGCTGTGTGTGAGGGTGCTGGGTGTGATGTGTGTGTGCTGTGGGTGAATGTTAGAAGGGATTGTGTGTTTTGGGGGGTAAAAAACATATTAAAAAAAAAAAAATAAACAGGCATTATAACTGACACAGCACTTACCTCATAATCTGAAGCAGGGCCTATCCACGCTCTGAAAGACCACTTAAGATGGCGATGGCATCCTGGTCGAGAGAGGGAGCACCTGTGGCACCTAGCTTTGTGGAGCAATTCCTACAGTTACTAGACGAGCACTTCCAATGATTCTGGGAGGCTCTGGAGAACCGCCAATCACTGTTGCTGCCCCGACTTCGGGTAGAAGATCGGAGAGGTGAGAGCCAGAGAGCGCAGAGGAATCCATCAGGCCTAGCTGTACCAAACAAGCCCGTATTTCCTACTAATGGCCTACTCGGGCCGAGGGCCACCAAGGGCTTGACCCAGAGGCATCGCCCACACCGGCTGCAAAAAATAGGGTCCCCCCACCACTCCCATTCCGGAGGGACTTGGACTGAAGATGTCGGCCTTCATACCGGACTGGAGGGAGAACTTAGCTCGCCCCCAACGTGCCGCCATCTCTACTCTGCCCTGATCCACATGCAACTGGCTCCGTACAGGATCAGGAGCGGAGAAACACCTCACACGTGGGCCGCAGCAGAACTATCTCTATTGGACTAAGCTGTACCCTTCGAGCAGTACCAAGCCAGAGAATCAGTTAAACATCCATGTATCGGATGACTGGAGTGATGGGCACACAGAATGTCAAATGCTAGATTACAAGATGAGACACCATTTGCCGGGTGCACTACTCCCCAAGCTACCTGTTTAAGTTATATGCTCTGTGGTGTATCACCAAATTAATATATATATTACACAAGGTTCGTCTACATTAAAAAGGTATTTATTAAAAGGCAACAACACAATACTATAAATGTATCACAAACACACAGCCCAGACCCACGGAGCAACAACCCTTTTTAAATCTATCTTTCTATATAGTAATCCCCTTCCCCACACGTTTGATCTCACCCACGGTTAGGCCTTCACATCTAGTAATGGCTCACTGCTGCAAGTTCAACATCACATCCACCAAGGAAGAAAAGGAAGCAATAGAGTGTAACATGGTTCACCATGCTAGCACATGGCATCTGCACATCTGCTCTGCAGCACAGCCAAGAAGGAACAGAGAGGAATGGAGTTAGGGGGGAGTGGTTGTCTCTCTCCTGACTTGTAAAGGTATTGAATTTCCCAATTACCATTTCAAAGGGTAAAGCTTATCCCACTGTAAGAAAGGCAAACATGAGCTTGGTCACATGACCCCTGGTCACCATATTAGTTTGATGACAGAATGTCACCACATGCTCCTTTTATTGTTTGTTTTTCATGCTTTCCTCACTCTACTCTTAAAGGGACACTCCAGGCACCCAGACCACTTCTGCCCATTGGAGTGGTCTGGGTGCCAACTCCCACTACCCTTAACCCTGCAAGTGTAATTATTGCAGTTTTTTTATAAACTGCAATAATTACCTTGCAGGGTTAACTCCACCTCTAGTGGCTGTCTACTAGACAGCCACTAGAGGGCACTTCCTGGATCATAGCACAGATTATCTGTGCTAGAGTGTTGTTGGACGTCCTCACGCTGTGTGAGGACTTCCAGCATCGCTCACTTCCCCATGGGAAGCGCTAATTACCGCGCATGCGCATTAGGTCTCCCCGGCCGGTGGGCGGGATCAGTCTCGCCCACCGGCCGACGCAATGCAGAGGAGGAGCGGAGGAGGAAGCAGCGACGTGGGACATCGTCGCTGCCTCAGGTAAGTTACTGAAGGGGTTTTCACCCCTTCAGCAACTGGGGATTGGGGGTGGGAGGGAGATGGGACCTGCAGTGCCAGGAAAATGGATTGTTTTCCTGGCACTGGAGTTTCCCTTTAATACATGCGTAATATAGGGGGGAGCATAGAGGGCTGATTCCAGTGGTTAAAATCGTTATCTTAGATATGTTTTAATTCTGTACCAGTTATGATCTTTAGCAACAGCTAACAAGCGACATGAGTCTAACTTTTATGGTATTATACCAGGAATACTAGCCTAACAGTATGTCTAGATAGTTTATATTTTTTTTTATTTTGTTTCGTAACAACAATCAACTGTCTAGACATGCATGATCAGCCTGTAGGTTATTGACTCCCATATATATGTAATTGCATCCTACTTTTATTAACATATGTACGCTTAACTTAGTGACTCTCTTACCTATCTAAGACGGCTTTTATCCATTCTCTCGTCTAGGCTACTGGTTGGTCCGGCAGTGCTCTGTGGTGGGTTTTCCCTTTTTTTTTTTTTGGCGTGTGCTTGCATAGTGGTAGCAATGCCTTTGTGCCTCCTTTTTAAAGGTGGTATTCAGATGTTTCTACTTCCCCTTTGTCTGCCTGCCCGCTTGGCATATTTTTCTTTTTAAAGCAGGGAGGTGGGTGGGGGGAGACTGTAAAAGAAGAGTTATAGGTGGGGGGAGTAACTATTTACAATGTAGGCTTGCTTCTTCCATCTCTTGTCAGGGTGGTCCCATCATTTAGGATTAAGCCCCCTGTTCGGAAGCCTCATAGTGCTCAGTATCTTTGTTGCTGATTGCCATTGCTGAGTGTGCAGAGTTGCCTATTGTGAGCCTTGGGCCGAGAGCCCAGAGTCCAGCCCAGATTTCCGTCCCCTCCACTCATCTATCACCTCGCCCCGCCTTCCTCGTTGTCCCCGGTGGTGAAACCTCTGTACCAGAGGTTTTGTGTCATGTTTAACTCGTCATGTAATAAGATCCCTACAAGTAGCATAGTGACTCTCTTTTAAAAATTCACCTAGACGTATACCGTTTAGCCTGTATTTATTATACCAAAAATTGTGCATGTTTCTCTCACTACCACAATTGTTATGTGGGATGATTGGCATGAGGAATGCTGTTGCGGCACCTCAAGCATGTTAGTAATGTCATTATGCATTGAAAAAAAAAAAAAAAAGAAAAAATACTGAGAATGAAAAATAAAGTAAATATATGTGTTTTTTGTATTTTGATTTAAAAAAAAAATAATAAAAAAAATATATATATTTATGTTGTTCATAATCTTCTATATCTGGGACCTACTTGACAAACCAGGCAGTCCCCTGCAGCATGACTCAAATGGGCTGGATTGGCTGCAGTTGTCCCCTAATCTGATTGGAGCAGAGAGTATTTGGGTGAAGGGAGGGCCATCGTTAGTCATGCTATGCCACTAATGGCATTAAAGTCCTCCTTTTGTAGAATGGCATAGCATGCCCTAATGTCAGAAGGGATTAATGTACTTTAAAGACATTGGAGCGCTAATGTAAAATGTCATAGGCACACTCCAAACCCCTAAAGCATTTTAGCTTGATGAAAAACTTTGTGTGACGAATGTGTTTTCAAATTTTTATTTACTTTTATTTTACAAAGTACAGATTTCAATAGAATTTTTTTTTATAAATTTACCTTGCCACCCTGGCTTTCAAGACAGCATGTCCTGTTACTTCCTGGTTTGTTTAGCTCACTGGAGCTAAAATCAAGATGAGGCAATTGCCTAGAACACCTGGCTTGCAAATACTTCTCATTAGGAAGTCTGTGATTGAACAACCTCAAAGTGTGGGCGGGGTTAGAAGAGGAGGGATAACAAAGGCGACAGACAAGAGAACTGCAACTTTTGCAAGCTATTTTATTTATCTATATCTATCCCAAAGAAAAATGCATAACTATTAACAACTGGACAGTGGAGTGTCCTGTCCCTTTTAATATAAGTTTAAAGTGATTTTCAGTCTTTTATTGAATGGAATAGTTCTCAGAAGAGTGACGGTACCTCTTATTAAACTATGCTGCAATATCTTGTTTCTGAATTTGTGAAGCGGAAGCATGCTGTTCACTCCTTAGTACATTTCTTTATATTTCTCCCTGTTGCTATACGCTTTTTACATTTTTTATTTTTTTTTTTTTTTATGTATTTTGAATAATCTCAAATAAAACCAGACATGGGAAAAATATTGAATATTGCCATCTTTTATGGAAAACAAAATGATGACAATGCTGTTGCTGGTATAATAATTATTGGCTCAAAGTTCCTTTTGCTAGTAATATATAGCTCTGGCAAGCATGCCCTCTCCTCAGCAGTGTTAGAGCATTAGCTGTTAATGGAGGACCAGAAGTCTCATGTGACTTTTAAGTGCATGTCTGCATCCTTTCGTGTACCTTCGAATGCTATAAATTGTATTCTATTACATTATATAATTATGTCATGCCCCACGTGAGCTGAAAGGATTATCCTAAAACCAGTGTTTTAAGAAAATAAATTAGTACAAAAAAAGGGTGCGCTGTGTCTTTAAGACAAAAGTGCAATGTTCCTTTAAAAACACTCCAGTGCTTCAAAAAAACACAAACTCTATTTAATAAATGTGTTGCTATTACACACTCTACAATAGTGCAAAAAGGTGCAAGTGTGCAAATATCAAAACTATTGTAGAGTGTGTAATAGCAACACATTTATTAAATAGAGTTTGTGTGTTTTTTTTGAAGCACTGGAGTGTTTTTAAAGGAACATTGCACTTGTCTTAAAGACACAGCGCACCCTTTTTTTGTACTATTGTATTTTTAGTGTTTTATGGGCTATTGCACTTTATAAGGGAGCTGCTTTATAGGTTTTATGGTTATTATTTTAGACGTGTATTGAGCGCCTTTTTTTACTTGTCTTCTCTCTTGTTGTACACATTTAAGAAAATAAATGCTTTAGGTTGGCAAGATTCCCATCAAAGTAAAAATAACAGAAAAACTTACCTGTGATCCCACACCAAGTTCTCACTCAACCCTGATCCTCCCTTGTTGATGTCACTTCTCACTCGACAAGGAGGGGCATCTCAAAAGCCAGAGAGGACTTTGAGAGAGGAAATTTTTCGATCCCTAATTTATATTTAATCAACCATGTAACTATGTATAAGTTTGTTCTCAAATAATGTATTCTTTAACCACCTGTGAACAACAAGTCTTTTTGTAATTTTTGCCTGTATTATGTTGTCATAGGAACAAACTAATTTAATAAAAAGGCACATAACATTTTCTAATTTTGGTGACTTTCATCTGTGTTTATGGAATCAGTGTGATAGCAGTAAAAGTTCTGTTTTTCATTTAAATCTCCAGAGTTACACTGTAATTATATCAGTGGACTTATTTAACCCCGTCGCTGTAGTGGGATCCTGCAACAAATTAATGTGAGCACAACACAGTTAAACAAAGGTCAGGCTAGCATTTTGCTTTACTTGCACAAATACTCTGTGTGATTTTGATTATGTCAGAGGCACTATGCCAGATTTGTTGCCTTTTTATATATTTTAACAAACGGTTTTTAAATTGTATTTAGTAGGGAGATCAATACAAATTTATGTCTCCCAAGATTGGGCGTTATGAAATGGGACAAAGGCCAGGACAGGCTTATCTTAATTTGTCAGTTATGCCACTTCGGATGCATCTGGTCAAACAACCTACAACGGTGGGATACGATCCTGAAATTGGAGCTGTTCCATTTAATCCGGAATTGTAGGGAGGTATGCAAACTGCAATCTGGAATACAACTGATTTTATTAGGATTTTTACCATTTACAAAGGAGAGGCCTTGATGGGACATCTTTCATAACCCAGCACTGTCCGTTGCTAAGCCCTGCAGAACAGTCTGACATTGCAGCCCGAAAATGATTTCTCCCTTCCTTGGTACCCTAATTGCTGTGTTCTCCCAGTCGGCTCTGGATTTTCAGAACTGCCGCACTGCATGCACAGGTTGTGGGTACTTTATTTTCAAGAGTTCCCTTTGAGAGCCAAGTCGGCAGTAAGATTCGAAACCCTGGTCTGTTTGGTGTTCACCATACCTGTGTACTGTATGTTTAGATGGAATGAGAGTCTTCTAAAAGCAGTCTTTGAGTTGTACTAGACTTGCCATCCACTGTAGTCAACATAATTGTTTCAGGAGAATTACTAGGGATATAAAAATATCTTGTATTATACTGGTCTCTGCATGGCAATATTGCTAAATATGTGTTGTTTCTTTAAAATTATAAAATGTATGAAAACTGTTTTTGATGCCAACACTCAACTTACTTATTACCTTGGTTGGCATGCCACAACTCCAGCACAGAACAAAATGGCTGCATTATTCAGTCTGTGAATACAGGCTTATTTACGATAAAATGGTTACAAGAATTTTAAGTCCTGTGCTTCATTGTATAGTTACTGTTGCTTTAAGAGAAAAGCTTGGTTCAACATTATACAGTATTTTGGCTGCAGAACTGTGAAGGAATTTGGCTGTATACATTTCCTTAACATGAAATGACTGTTTAGTGATGTAAAGTTCAAAGGGTAAATATGGCTAGCTTTAGGAAGCGAATCTGAAGGCAAATTTCAATTCCTGTGGAAAAAGCATGGGAACAACATGTTTTTATTAATAGGAACAGAGTTTTGTAATTCAAGAACACTACCATTTAACAGGGATCGAGGTCCAGTAGAAAACTGTTTATTTTCCAGCACAGAGGCTTGTCAATGGGAAGTCTCTAGTGAATTTCCAAGCACAACAGGATTTACATAACCTGTGCTTATGGGAATTCTAAGGACCTCTGCTACACCATACTGTGAGTTTAACCCCTTAAGGACCGAGGCAGTTGTACAAGTTGTGATAAAAACAAAACTTAAACTAAACCGTGAATTTGCGCTATGTCTGTTCAGGCGTAATTCACCTCTTTCATATTATGTGCACCCACAATTATCATATAAATTTTTTTTTTTTTTTTTTTAGGAGAAACAGGGCTTTCATGTCACATCAAATATTTTTATATTAAACCTAATTTAATATGAATATAATATAAAAAGAATTGTGAAATTAAGAAATTTAGTTCTGCATGGCATTTTAACTGTGAATGTCACAATACTGTTAGCTGTTACTGCAATAAAGTACACATTTGTATACAGCGACATCTCACGAGTAAAACAGTACCCCCAATGTACAGGTTTTATTGTGTTTTGGAAAGTTACAGGGTCAAATATAGCACATTACATTTTTCAGTTTATACACATTGAAATTTGCCAGACTGGGTATGTTGCTTTTGAGACCAAATGGTAGCCCAGGAATGAAAATCACCCCCATGATGGCATACCATTTGCAAAAGTAGACAACTCAAGGTATTACAATAGGGTATGTCCAGTCTTCTTTTGTAGCTCCTTAGTCACAAACACTGGCCAAAGTTAGCATTCATATTTGTTGTGTGTGGGAAAAATGCAAAAAACTAAATTGAACGTTAATTTTGGCCAGTGTTTGTGGCTACTAAAAAAGACTGGAGTTACCCCATTTGTAATACCTTGGGTTGTCTACTTTTGCAAATGGTATGCCATCATGGGGGTAATTCTCATTCCTGGGCTACCACTCAAGGGCAACATAACCAATCTAGCAAATATCAATGTGGGGAAAAAAAAGGAAATTCAAGTCTTATATTTGTAACTCAGTAACTTATGAAAACACCATAAAACCTGTACATGGGAAATACTGTTATACTCGGGAGACTTCGCTGAACTAAAATATTAGTGTTTCAAAATAGTAAAACGTAGCACAACAATTATATCATCCGTGAAAGTACAGTTTGTGTGTGAAAAATGTTAAAAACAGCATTTTTACTGACCATATCATCGATGTGATCAGTTTTACTGTTTTGAAACCCTAATATTTGTGTGCAGCAAAGTCTCCTGAGTAAAACAGGCAGAGCCCAGAATCGCGACTGCCGGCGTAGTACCTCCAAACTCCAGTGTCCTGCAAATTGAAAAGGTGGCCGATCTGCCTGAGTTAATTACAGATCATGTCAAGCTGGCCCACTGAGGGCAGATTGTGCAGGGAGCAGTTTCAGTGCTCATTTTCAGGGTCCCTATTGCCCAAATCATAGCGCGAATGTGTCTACTGATGCGCCATGAAATGAATGTTGGGGATAGTTCCCAAAGCTGGGGACCATTGGGGGTGATCACGGTCCAACCCGGGAGAGCTACACTCCACAGGATAGAGGGAGGAATGAGGGCCAAAAGACAAGCGACTAACACAACTGCCGACTCAATCGTAATGGCAGACACCTCGTGCCTCCCTCACAACCAAGATCTCTGCAATGAGTCCACACTACAGACCAAGCTGGAGGCTATCCTTGCAGCATTCTGGTTAAAGTTGGAAAGACAGGCACTGTAATACGCCCCACCGCAGGCAAGAAGCCCCTTACCTAAACAGCGCCTCCCGCGCACACAGAAAATACCAGCGGCTCCCGCAGGGAAGAGGCTCACACGGAGAAGGCGGATGAGGACCCACGCATCACCCCAGCACAAGCTAAAGCAGAAGCAAAGCCTCAAACACACGAGACCTACTTATGCAAATCGGCGCAGACCTCCGGTACTCTCACTAACCACTACCCGCGGGGTCAGACCGGCCCCACATGCCAAGTCCGGAGCCCAGAGGCCTAAAACAGCTCACTGACCTGCACAACCGCGGGAAACGCCGCCACATGCCGGATGCCTGGCACTTAGCCACACACAAGCTTCTGACACCCCAGGCGCCAAGAGCTCTCAAGGACAGCGTTTGGCACCCAGAAGGGATCGGATGAGCACAGGCAGTGGATCAGGGTCTGTCAGGCACACCTTGTTACAGCTGGACTTCCCCACCATGCCTCTTTACACAAGAACTGCTCCCTGCATACTTGCTAAACGTAATGTACCAATCTTTGAACTGCCACCATTTCACCCCTTGCAGAGTTCTTAACGTTGTTGCCTACATGTGTTTACCTAAACCGTATTATTTTACCAGCTAGTCTTATTTACGGTGGCAAATTAAGCTTGTTTTACAGTTGGTCTATTCCCACACTTAAAACCGAGCAACCAGTGCCTTTTTAGCATGAACGCTCTCCTCCTCAACAAAGCAATGTTCTATGCATATATAGCCTAGCATGTTGTATTACAAAATGCTGATGTCAAGCATATCGTTTAACATTCAATTTTCTTTTATTATTATTTTTAATGCGCAATATAGGCATACATTCAAACAACTAGCCTGCTTTACATAATACACTGTTACCTCTGCTAGCTTCACATCTAGTTAATTGAATCACTGCACTCTTAATTCCTGTGTGTCACACTACACCCAAGCCAGGGGCGTACCTAGAGCATTTGGCACCCGGGGCGGATCCTGTGCTTGGCACCCCCAACCCCCCTAAATTCCTCCCCAAAAAATTAAAAAAAATAATCCCTTTACACCGAGGACGGTTCAGGATCACATCGGGTATTTTTATGCTGTCAATCATGATCCTGAACCGCCCTAACGGTCAGAGTTACTACCTGGATCGCCGCTGCTCCCGCTGCCATCAGCGTGAGCCTGCCAGGGGACTGCCTGCAGCCCAGATAGTCTCCCCACGGCAGATTAGGACCCCTGTGGCCATGTGATCGCTTAACACAGCGATCACATGGTCACAATAGGTGTCCTAGTGTCTGCCTGCAGGGGGACTGTCTGTGCTGACAGGCAGTCTCCCTGCTAGTGTAAAATCAAAAAAATAAATAAAGTTAATGTTAATAAAAAAATAAAAATAATTATATATGTGTATATATGATATATAGACATATATTATATTCATATAATATATGTCTATATATCATATGTATATAATGTCATACTAAGTGTATTTTTATATTAATATGTACTTATATTAATATAAAAATACACTTATAATTAAATTACACACGTATATATATAATATATATAATAACTATATATATTGTATATATATATTATTATAAAATATAAATAATAAGTAATTAAAATTAATTAAATTTTTTTAAAAATAATAATTAAAAAATTTAAAAAAATTATATAGCTATATGAAATTTTATTCTAACTGTATTTTAAAATTAATATATATATATTTATATCAAAATACACTTAGAATGAATTTGTATATATATCTATGTATATAAAAATAAATAAAAATAATAAGAAATATACATACGTTCATATACAAAATTACATAAATAATTATATAAATATACACGTAGACTTCAAATATATAAATATGCATATATATTTAAATTCTAAGTGCATATTTATGTAATATTTTTACATAATTCAGTAATTTTATTGATTGCAATTTGAGGGACCTGCCTGCCAACCCAGGCCGAAATTACAGAGAATTTAATTTGCTAGCACTGTATTTTACCTTGTAACGTTCTACGACACCCTAAAACCTGTACATGGGGGGTACTGTTTTACTCGGGAGACTTCGCTGAACACAAATATTAGTGATTCAAAACAGTAAAACATATCACAGCGATGATATTGTCAGTGAAAATGACTTTTTTTGCATTTTTCACACACAAACAGCACTTTTACTGATGATATAATTGTTGTGATACATTTTACAGTTTTTAAACACTAATATTTGTGTTCAGCGATGTCTCCCGAGTAAAACAGTACCCCCCATGTACAGGTTTTATAGCATTTTTGAAAGTTACAAGGTCAAATATATGGGTCAAATATTTTACATTGAAAATGGCCAGGTTGGTTACGTTGCCTTTGAGAGCGTATGGTAGCCTAGGAATGAGAATTACCCCCATGATGGCATACCATTTGCAAAAGAAGACAACCCAAGGTATTGCAAATGGGGTATGTCCAGTCTTTTTTAGTAACCACTTGGTCACAAACACTGGCCAAAATTACCGTTCAATTTAGTTTTTTTACTTTTTTCACACACAAACAAATATGAATGCTTACTTTGGCCAGTATTTTC
>OW240922.1:49590576-49678468 GCA_933207985.1 Pelobates cultripes | reverse complement strand
AGAAATTTTGGGGCCCCTGACACAGCTCAAGGTCTGGGCCCCCCGGTGCCTGCACCCAAGTCTCACTCTCGTCAAGTGCTGTAGGTCTCACTTGCCTATGTATTCCTCCCAGGGTTGCCAGACTTTATGGAACTTTTTTTCCGTGTTTCTTATTTAGGCTGTGAGTTTGTCCATTAAGTATATGTCTTTAATTTTCATGAGGACGTCGGTGTTTGTAGGGACTGAGGGTGTCAGCCACGCCTGGGCTAGCGCCCGCTTGGCCTCCAGGGTGATTTTGTTAAATAGGAGTTGTTCTGGTCTGGGTAGGCCAACTATTGGCCTAGATAACAAGACTGACCAAGGGTCCATTTCCACCCGTCTACCCAGGACATCCGTTAGTAGAGTCTGTACTTGTTTCCAATATCCGCCTATAACTGGGCATTCCCACCACATATGCACTAAGGTACCCTTATGTCCGCAGCCCTTCCAGCACGTGTCTGTCGTGGTTTTCCCCATGCTGTGTAACTGTACTGGTGTGGTATACGGTGGGGTCGGTCTCCTGCCTAGTGGGGTCGTGTGGGGGAAGCAAGGCTCATTTTTATTTCCTTTCTCGCCTGCCCCCTCTGTCGATATTCCGTACATTGATGTACAATAAGATATAGGGTTTAATTTAGAATTCTAGCGCTCTCCTACAAATCTCTTGATAATACTGCTCCTATGGATCTGTCCTCACTAATACACAAACTTATCCCATCTAGTTCTCTTCACTCTGCCCCACTCCTCTTACAAAGTAAGGTTGTTTGTTCCTGTGTGTCAAACTCGTCATGCTCTAACTACTGTTCGTTCACCTTTTGTACAGCGCTGAAGAATTTGTTGGCACTTCATAAATAATAATAATAATAAATATTTAATTGAAATAAAAACAAAAATGTTGATTGTATAGGAAATATTTTAAATCATTTTCCCAACAATGAAGTTACAGATAGGAAAACAGTGTAAATAAATGACATTTCTTAATATTGCTTTTACAGACATAAATAGTATTACATAT
Source organism: Pelobates cultripes (assembly GCA_933207985.1). Classification (NCBI taxonomy): domain Eukaryota; kingdom Metazoa; phylum Chordata; class Amphibia; order Anura; family Pelobatidae; genus Pelobates; species Pelobates cultripes. The sequence continues at coordinate 49,677,438 of OW240922.1, read as the reverse complement.
ATTCTCATATTGTAAATTTACTCATATTGCGCCTACATTGCAATGGTCGCCAATTTGTCTCGGGACTCACACAGATAAATGCACACATATACACAATGATGCATGCACACACATTCACCCACAAATACATGAAAGCTTGCAGGCACACAATTACTGATACAGACACGCAGTCCAAGTGTGTATCTGCATGTGTGTTTCAGTCTGAGCATTTCTGGCAGAGGTTAAATGGGTTTCTGATTGTTCATGTATGATTGAGTATGTGTTTATGTCAAAGCATGAATGTGTGTGTGTGTATTTCTGTTTCTGGGAGCACATGTGTGCAGGATAGCTGCTTGTGTTGCAGCAATCTGCACTGTGAACCGCACAGAGCCAGCCAGGGAGATCTTTAAATCTCCTTGTTGGGATGTATTGCTGCAAGGGTTCCCACCTGACTCTGATATCTGGGACCCCAAAGGACTACAACGGCAGACAGGGCCGCCATCAGGGCATGACAACCATAACGGTTGTCATAGGCCCGGCGGTCCTGGGGGGCCCGGACTGCTCAGGTCGTCCCGGGCCCCACATTCAGTGGCGTACATACCAGGGTCGCAGGGGGCACGGCTGCCCTGCGACCCGGTATGTACCCACTGTGGCCAGCCTCTTCTCCATGGGGGCCCAGCAGCCGGTCACCTCAGGGCCCACCGAGGCTGGCCCTGGTGTCACCCGGCGGGCGCGCGAGGGAGCACTCTCCCCTTAGTGCTTCCTCTTCTGCTCCCTTGCACATCGCACTGATGCCGGAGCCGGAAGATGACGTCATCTTCATCAGTACGTGGCGCGTGAGGGATCCGGCGGGCGCGTCAGTACGCGCACGCCGGGTGACACCACTGGACCCCAGGGAATCCCCTCAGCACTCCCAAAGGTAGGGAGGCTGGGGGGATGAAATAAAAAAAAAAAAAAAAAGTGTGTGTGTGTGTTAGTGTGTTTCCCAAAATTTCTGATGGCAGCCCTGACGGCAGGCATAATTAATTTGCATTCAACACATTTCTCCTGCAAATGTCAAGATCAAGTGTACTCTCTTCTGGAGTATGGAAACATACACTTGAAATTGCATGTAGATGATTGCCGTAGCGAAGAGGTTAATGGATGAGTGGCGTTAGCCTACTTTTATCAAAGTCAGTCCAGCTACTGATGCCTGTGGCTCCCATGATGGCCCAACCTTGTATAATACAAACAGATTTGGATTGTTACACAGAAAACTAAACAATTGTCAGCTTTGGAGAGATATAAATATTTCAGCACAATAGATGTCAGACACCAAAATTCACATACATTAAATACAATTATGCACAAACATTTCCTTTCAAACACTGTAGGTTCCTGTTCAGAGGAACATTATCTCTAAACAAAAGTGAAATTACCATCACTGTGTGAAAAATAAGTCACCGTCTGTTCTAAACAGATAAAGAGGAAGCTGGCACGTGAAAACTTTTATTTTTTTCCATTTAAAAAAAAAAAAAAAAAAAATGAAACAAAAGCTTGCCATTACCTGTCACGCACACAGTCATATGCAAGATGTATTCATATGCTTAGTTAATTTTTCATTTTTGGCAAAATTACAATAGTCTGCGGATCAGTGAAAACAAATCTATTTTTAGTTTTCAGAGACTTTTTTTTTTACTCTCTCTTTGAATTGCTATGAAATTCAGTCATCTAGTATGTCTGTCCTTGCTCTAATGACCATGCATGGTATTCCCATTAGATAGAGAAGGTATATGCCCAAATAGGCACCAGGCCAGTGCACTTTGTGACTGACTACAACTGAAGAAGTCTGCGTGGTGAAACACGTTTTGATTTACTCTCATTACTCTATTGTTTCTATGTTTTTATTTTTATGCTTTGTTTTTAGATTAATAAATATTGAAGAGCTTTGGAAACAACTTCTAATGTGTTGTGGAATTGAAATACTGAACCCAGTGTTGAGCCAGCTTACTAGAATCTTGATCACGTGGGTAGTTCCAAGGAACCGTGACTAGTTCTATTCGGTCTATATGGTTCACACTATGAAAATGTATTCTATCGTAGAAGTCTACACTGCCGTTTAGTCTGCTTAAAAGTAGGAGGGGATGCCTGGACAGTCCTACAAGCGCTACACACTAGAGCCAAGTGCATTTTCTGGCTCGTCTATATCTGGGTTTCCCCTTTTCTCCCTTTGCACCTCCAAAAACACTTGAGGCTGTAATCGCTGCCAAATGTATTTCAACCAAGTACTGAGTTATGGTTATGGGACTGAGCAGGGCTGGCCCAAGGCATTTTGCTGCCTGGGTCAAAGGATGACACGCGGCCCCCTCATCCCCAACAAAACCACACCAAGCAAAACACGCCCACATTCATTATGTTATGCAGTGTGTGTAGTGAATGCAGTGTCTGTGTAGTGGATGCAGAGTGTGTATTTGTGTAGTGTGTGCAGTGGCTGTGTATTGCATGCAGTGTGTGTAGTGAATGCATTGTGGGTCTGTATAGTGGATGCAGTGTTTGGATAGCGGATACAGAGTGTGTGCATAGTGGATGCAGAGTGTATGTGTGTGCTTGCGTGTGTGTATAGTGGATGCAGTGTGCATGTGTATAGTGGATGCAGTGTGCGTGTGTATGTATGTATAGTGGATGCAGTGTGCATGTATGTATAGTAGATGCAGTGTGTGTGTGTGTGTGTATGTATGTATGTATGTATAGTAGATGCAGTGTGCATGTATGTATAGTGGATGCAGTGTGCGTGTGTACAGGGCCGTCTTTAATAACGAATGGACCCTGGGCAAGTGTTTGCTTGGGCCCCCTGTGCCCTGCCGCTCTCGCCCCTCACTCCCTGGTATGCAGTCACGGCATCCATCCCAACGCAGTGGCGGTACTAAAGTAGAATGAATTTTATTGGGACCCCCAATTGCAAGGTTGGACTAAAGGTAGAACCCCATCTGTCGTGCAACTCCAACAATGCTTTGACAGCTGGGACTCTACCAATTTCCCATGCTTGCAGGGTTGTATTTAGCACTGAGCCATGTTAGTATGTTTGAATGTAAGCATGTGTTTGTATGGAGTATGTTTGTGTGAATGTGTTTGTATGTGGTACTGGAGTTTGAATGCAAGTGTGCATTTATGTGTAGTGTTTGTTTTTGAATGTAGGAGTGTGCTTGTATGTAGTGTTGACGTTTCAATGCAGGAGTGTGTTTTATATGTAGTGTTGAAGTTTGAATGGAGGGGTGTATTTGTATTTAAAGTTGCGGCTCAGATGCACAGGTACACACTCTGACGCACAAGCAGATACACAGATACATACACTGACTACATACAGATAAACAGGCACATACACTGACAGACACACTGACACAGGTACACAGGCCCGGACTGGCCATCGGGCACACCGGGCAAATGCCCGGTGGGCCGCGGTGGCCATGGGCCGAGGCCGGCAGGGGAGGTCCCAGGATCTCCCCTGCCGGTCTATGCAGGGCCGGCACTCTCCTAGCGCCGGCCCCGCTGTCTGCCACGACGGGCCGGTGGGGAGATCAAAGCTCTCCCTCACCGGCCCTAATGCGGCCGCCGGCGGGGAGGGAGGGAGCCAGCCAGGCTGGAGAGAGGACCCGGCGGAGCTCTAATATGCATCTCCGCCGGGTTCCTCTCGCGAGATCCGGCGCGTTGCCATGGCAACAACCGGATCTCGCGAGAGTGAACTCTAGCCTGACAGGCTATGCGGGCTAGAGTTCACTCACCCACGAGGACCACCAGGGAACACCGCCTCCCAGCGTGCCGGTCCCCCCTCTCCCAGGCTAAAGGTAAGAAGGGAGGGGGGGACATAATGCCTGTTTTTTTATTTTATTTTAATTTTATTTTATTTACCCCCCCCTACACACACACAATAACATTTATACAGCACTCTCACACCCATCACACTCACAGCACTCTCACAGAGCACTCTCACACACACACAGCACTCTTACACCCATCACTTTAACACACACAGCACTCTCTCACAGCACTCTCACCCCCGGCACTCTAGCCACTCTAATGAGCTTAATGAAGTGGTCTTGGTGCCAGATCCTTCTAGGGTTAACCCATTGTTTTATAAACATAGCAGTTTCAGAGAAACTGCTATGTTTATCAATGGGTTAAGCCTTCCCCCAAAGCCTCTAGCAGCTGTCTCATTGACAGCCGCTAGAGGCGCTTGCGTGCTTTTCACTGTGAAAATCACACTGAGAGCATGCAAGCGTCCATAGGAAAGCATTATAAATGCTTTCCTATGCGACCGGCTGAATGCGCGCGCAGCTCTTGCCGCGCGTGCGCATTCAGCCGACGGGGCGGATCGGAGGAGGAGAGCTCCCCGCCCGGCGCTGGAAAAAGGTAAGTTTTAACCCCTTTCCAGAGCCGGGCGGGAGGGGGTCCCTGAACCAAATATGCATCACATTACACCACAAACACAACACGACTAAAACCGACCTTATTACACAATACCACACCACGACCAGCTAACTCTACACACACGCAATACCACAAGCAGGCTCCAAACACATGCACAATACTCTTTCCTGGCCTTTTGTCTCCTGGTATCCATTTATAGAGACACCAGAGACAAGTTGCAAGGAAACACAGTGCAAGCATGTTATTAAATTTGCTTGCACTGTGCAGAACAAATACAGGACTTTTTTTCTCATGCTAGAGCTCTTCAGCAGAGCTCTGCGCATGGTCTGCCCTGGAAGAGCATTGAACCAACATGCTCACTTTGAGAGGAGGCGTGTTTGTCATTGGTGATGACAAAACACACCTCCTCTGCCCCGCCCCCTTTTTAGTGGGCCGCTGTGTTAAAAAAATGCCCGGGCCGAATTTTTCTCCAAGTCCGGCCCTGCAGGTACATATATTGACACACACACAGACACATACACTGGTAGACGTACTGACAGACATACTGACACAGGCACATATACAGACATACTGACACACAGACACATATACCGACATACTGACACACACACAGAGACACATACACTGATCAACATACTGACACACATACACTGACAGAAATACTGACACCCACACACTGACAGATATACTGACACCCACACACTGACAGATATACTGACACCCACACACTGACAGATATACTGACACCCACATACAGGCACATACACTGACACACACAGACTGATATACTGACACACACACACACAGACATACTGGCACACAGACAGATATACTGACACATGCATACACATGCACTAACAGACATACTGACGCACTGACAGACATACTGACACACACAGATATACACACACATATATACTGACACAGACATACTGACACACACACACAGACATGCTAACACAAACACAGACATGCTGATACACTAACACACACATACACTAACACACACATACACTAACACACAAACACACACACTAACACACATACACTAACACTAACACACATACACACACACTAACACACATACACAAACACACAAACACACACACTAACACACAAACACACACATACATACACTAACACACAAACACATACACTAACACACACAAACACACACATACATACACTAACACACACACACACAAACACATACACTAACACACACATACACACATTTTTTTTTTTTTTTAATTTAATCCCCCCAACCTCCTTACCTTTTGGAGTGCTGGGGGGAATTCCCTGGGGTCCAGTGGTGCTGCTGGGCTCCTGGGCGGGTGGCCGGTCGGGCAGGAAGGCGGGCGCGCGAGGCAGCACTCACTGCTTCCTCTTCAGCTCCCTCGTGCGCCGCGTAGGGATGCCGGCGCCGGAAGATGACGTCATCTTCCGGCTCCGGCATCAGTGCGGTGCGCGAGGGAGCTGAAGAGGAAGCGGTGAGTGCTCCCTCGCGCGCCCGCCTTCCTGCCCGACCAGCCACCCACCCGCCGGGGTCAGCGGGGCCCACGGGGCAGGTGCCTCGGGCCCCCCAAGAGAAACTGGGCCCGGGGCAGCTGCCCCGTTTGCCCCGCGTTAAAGACGGCCCTGCGTGTGTATGTATATATAGTGGATGCAGTGTCTGTGTTAGTGTAGTGCATGGAGTGTGTGCTTGTGATGTTGTAGTGTGTTTATGGTGATAAATTAAATGTGAGAAGTTGTTTTTTTTAATGGTTCACTTATCCACTCCCCCTCATCCTTCCCTGCCCCTTACTTGTGAGCAGGGAGGTGGATACGTGATTCCCTGGTGGTCAAGTGGAGCTGGAGGGCAGTGAAGAGGGGGCCCGAAGAGTAATCTTACACCTCCAGCAGCAGCCAGTACTCTTCTCTCGCGAGAGCGTTGTCGTGGGTTGCCATGGGTATGTGCCATGGCTACCCATGGTAATGCTCTCGTGGCTCGCGATAGAAGAGTACTGGCTGCTGCTGGAGGTGTAAGATTACTCTCAGGGCCCAACTCCACTGCCCTCCAGCAGGAGCTTGGAACTGCACATATCTATAGCGGTACTTGAGATATTATATATACACATATATATATATATATATATACACACACACACACACACACATACACACACACGGCCCGGGCCCTGTATTACACATTTCTTAAAGGTACAGGGGTGGCAAAATGCCGCCCCTGTCACAATGCAACCTGGGGCCAATGGACTGGCCAACCCTGAGTCGGAGTACTTATAAGGTGATATTTCAATTTTTTTCTGTTGAATATATTTGCAATGGTATAAAAAAAAAAAAAAAATCTGGTTTTTGCTTTGTCATTATGGAATATTGAGTATAGACTGATGTGAAAAAAAAAACTGTAGCATAAGACTGCATCATGAAAAAAATATGGAAAAAGCAGAAGGATCAGAATACTTTCTGAATGCACTGTATTATTTATTTATAAAATATTATACCAGGCAAGATACACTGATATTTCTCTTGTTTTCAAGTATGTCCTGGGTCCACAAAACAGTACATTGATACAATAGGGTACAATAAAATACAAAAACAATATTAAAACACAATATATACAAAAATCAACATAGAACAGGTAGGAAATATATAATCAACCATGACAGGTGCATTCTGTTTTGAGATATGTAGAGAGGGATCTCTTAAAGAACTTTAGGCCTGGGGAAAATTTGAAAGTGAGCGGGAGGATCGGGCTGCTTTCTTTTTGTGCTGGTACTGGATCGGAGGTTATAGGAGGTATATATGTCTTGCCTTGCACTCTGAACAAATTATTGTTATATAAAAGTTAGTTTAAGTCTTACTTGTATTTGGGGTGGACGTGGTTCCCTTTTGACAGTTTAGTGGTGCAGATATCTGTTGTTGGTGTAATACTCTGAAATTAAAATATATATATATATATATTTTTAATGTTAAGCACAAATAATATATTCACAAATTAAACAAAAGTGCCACAACAATACTAGTGTAGATAGTGACAAATTACATTACATTATGATAATGCAGTTTTTTTTTCTATTCTCAAAATTACCCATAAGCATAAGTGCCACAGTCATTATTAAAGATACAACAGCAACTATAAGAATTCTTACATTAGTTGGAATAGGTCTGAATCAGGAGGTCTGCACCAGCTACACTGGGGTTGTTTATGTACATGGAATATTTGGTTGTGGGACAAAGTATAGGATTCAGAGGACACAAAGCACCAGTTTTAAAGGACCACTATAGTGCCAGGAAAACATACTCGTTTTCCTGGCACTATAGTGCCCTGAGGGTGCCCCCTCCCGCCAGGCTCTGGAAAGGGGAAAGGGGTTAAAACTTACCTTTTTCCAGCGCTGGGCGGAGAGCTCTCCTCCTCCGATCCTCCTCCGTTCCTCCTCCTGGGCTGAATGCGCACGCGCGGCAAGAGCTGCGCGCGCATTCAGCCGGTCACATAGGAAAGCATTCATAATGCTTTCCTATGGACGCTTGCGTGCTCTCACTGTGAAAAATCACAGTGAGAAGCACGCAAGCGCCTCTAGCGGCTGTCAATGAGACAGCCACTAGAGGAAATAGGGGAAGGCTTAACCCATTCATAAACATAGCAGTTTCTCTGAAACCGCTATGTTTATGAAAAAATGGGTTAACCCTAGCTGGACCTGGCACCCAGACCACTTCATTAAGCTGAAGTGGTCTGGGTGCCTAGAGTGGGCCTTTAAGCTACATAAGGGCAGAATGCATCCAGCAGGATGTAAGTTCACAAATTATTGCTCACTTGATTTCTCATGGGGGGGGGGAGTCAATAACACCACCACAACAGAAGAGAGGTTAAACACCTTCCTATGCTCCCACTGGCCATGTGGAGGGTGGGGGCATGTCGCCAAACTTGTTAAAACTAGCAACTGGGCATCCATTGTTGCCCAGTCACTAAAAACAATATAAAATATGGGAGCACTTAAACAGTAATTTTAAGGGTTACTCCAACCACCATGTCTACTTCAGTGATTTGGTCATAGTGGTAGAAGCCTGTATGTGCAGGGTTTTTGCTTCAAATGCTACACATAAAGTTTTGGGCGCAAAATAGGAGCTATTCTTCCCAAATAGGAAAATAGAGAGATATGGTATGCATTCCAAGTGACATGTGCCCAGTGAATTAATCTGATATGTGTAATTACTAAATTAGGTATGCCTCTAATCTGACCCTACATCTTTTCCACAACACGGCTCCGGTATACATGTTTCTTGGTCTCCTGTTTTCTGCAAACACGCTGCATGTTGATGTGCTGTATGCCATTTGGGCATCATGTCAGACACGGAACACAGCTTCTCAGCACATTCCAATGTGTCACCTGCGCGACTTAGTACATGTTTTGGGGTTGCAATTATGGCCTAACCAATGAGGATTTCAACAGTCCTCTTTCCTCTACTATTCCATCTTCTGATATCCTTTGACCTTTGGTTAAATTACTTTCTATAATCCATAGATATCATCTTGTTTCTCACCACTACTACACTAACGCTATTTCAACTTGTTAATCCTGGTCATGCGAAGGTCCAATATAGACACATATACTGGACCTTAGGATGACCAGGATTAACAAGGGTTTTACTCTTTTATATATACACCCTTGTGTAGCCCCGTCACAACAGCTCTGTATGTTGGGTCACAAGAAATCCTTAATGTACTCTTGGAAAACAACAGTGTACAAATACTCGTATCTCAGTAACATACCAGGTTTACACAAATACTCGATATGTGCGAGAAAAAGAGATTTAAAAAAAAAAACTGGAAAAATTATAATCAAATATGGTACCAGTAGATTTGACAATGAAACAGCAATACAATGGCCTTGTGAAAATACTTAAAATGGTACAAGTTAAGCAGCCAAAGTTGCCTTTTGCAATTGATATGGCATTATGAGATGATCTAAAACAATGTCACTAATGGATTTGATCTTTATATAGATAGATGGAGAGATAGATGGTTGTATAAGCAGACACATCATCCATTCTCTAAAACAAACATTACAGTGCATTTCAAAAAGAAAGGCTGCTTCAACAAGACATTAATAGATGGCTAATTTTTGCAAGAGTCAAAAATCAATATTCAAGTCCCACACAACCTACGCAAGTGTTTCCTGCTGAGCAAAAGGGTACAGCAATAAGTGCAGCAGAGTAAGATCTAATTAAAACCAATATGGGCACTTTCTATAATATTATCAAACTGATCTCAGGGACTGGCAATATACCCCAGGGATATTAATAATCAAGGAAAGCACAGTCATAATTAATAAACCGTCATTGTTACGATATGCAAGGTCAAAATATATTGGAAATACAATATTAGCATATATTTAATTATTGATGTACATTTTGCATGATTGATTAATAAGTTCCACCAGAAACTGTTGCGAATAATATTGACGGGTAATTGGAAACAATATTAATGTGGATAATTAATACAGACACAGGGAAATGAAGTCTGTCCATGAGTGATAGAATCTGACCTGGAAAAGAATATAATTAAAGATTCACAGAATTTTTATTAAGTTCATTTTAAATGACATACAAACTGTAAAATAACTGGCCTGATGTATTCAGAACTATAGACGCTCGAGAAGGAAATAAAGAGAGAGTCACACTGGATCTAGGAACTTCAGAGATGAACTCGTCAACCCGGATCCTTCATACTTGCCATAAGACTGGATGGGGTAGCACAAATGCTGGCCTACTGGCCTGACCACAATGTGACGTGGAGATAAGTAGGAACATCAAACTTTTATTTTCACAATCTTGGGATATATTGGTGACCCTGGATCACATATGTATCATGATAAGAATGTATGCTAAAAATACAAGAATAGAGTCTAGATATTACAATAGTTATTGAAAGGAAACCACTTATTCAGTCTGTACTGTAGTTACAATTCTGCAAAAGGTTGGTAAGTAGGAATCTGTGCAGCAATTAAAAAATAAAATCTATATTATTTAAAGCCTCATTTTCAGTCGAGGGATAAATTCCGTAGAATAAAGAGCAATATCTCAACAACTAAATGTAATCCCTATGTGCAATTGTACATGGAAACTTTACCATTACTTCAGCATCGCAATATCTCCCTATGGGGACATCAAGTGAGTTAACCAGGCAACAGTTGTCAATGAGTGGATCTTCTTTTCCAAAATTATAATGTAGCTGAATCAACCAGACACTTCTTTGTCAAACAAAGGATCATCAAGTGAAACACAGTCTCAAGATATATGGGTTAGTATTAAAACTGAAAGGACCAGCCTAATGAAGTGGTCTGGGTGCCAGGTCCATCTAGGGTTAACCCTGCCTGCTGTAAACATAGTTTCAAAGAAACTGCTATGTTTACTTTAGGGTTAATCCAGCCTCTAGTGGCTGTCTCATTGGCAGCCGCTAGAGGCGCTTCCGCGCCTCTCACTGTGATTTTCACAGTGAGAAGACGCCAGCGTCCATAGGAAAGCATTAAGAATGCTTTCCTATAGACTGACTGAATGCACGCATGCACATTCAGCCGAAGAGGGAGGAGAGTCGCCAGGAGAAAGGTAAGAATTTAACCCCTTTCTCATGCTTGAGCCAGGCGGGAGGGGGGCCATAAGGGTGGGGGGGAACTAAAGACCATATAGTGCCAGGAAAACAAGGTTGTTTTCCAGGCACTATAGTGGTCCTTTAAGATGGCACCTACACATTTTCAGTACAAAAAGGTATTAATTTTATTAAGACACGGAGGCTCCTATTATGCTGCTCTCTTTCTTTATTTACCTCAGCAGCAAAGAAAAATAACATTAAATCAGTATAAAAGAAACCAGTAAATAACATGAGGTATATCTTCCTAGCAACAGCAACAGCCAATCAGCATCCTCTTTATAGCATAATAGGCGGTGTACAGTATACTACTTCCTCTTTCTTTGCTGCTACCTCAGTAAAGTGACACTGGGTCCCACGGTTCTTAACTGTGGGATCTTTTACTTTACTTTATTCATATCATTACTGTGATTAATATAGTTATTATAGTTATTACATTTTAATTATAATATTTTCATGTTTATAAATATATTTAGTTACTTCATTTTAACGTAATTTGATTTATTTACTTCATTTGCATCTGTTATATGCTTTATTGTATATCCTTTGATAATGTATTTCCCCTCTGACCTCCCTGGCCCCAAGATTACCATCAATTGGGGCTCAGGGACGTCTTTGAGGATCTTTATCTCCTGAATAGTGCCATTGTGCTGTTTTTTTCCCTTCATTTATCTGTCTGGCTGCTGCTCTGCCACCAACTGCCAGAAATCCAAGTTGGGGTTTAGTTGTAGTGGCAGCCGGGCAGCTCCTTTGTTTTTATATTACAATTGCTATTTTTTTTTCACTATTGTGAGTACTTTCATTTCTTTATCCTGTTTAGTTATTTATTTTTACTTGAGGGTTACTCAACCCTTTACTTTTGGTATTATTTTGCTTTATTCAGCCCCTTAGGTTTGTTTGTATATTTATGATGCAGTCTGACAGGATCTTTCTGTGCCTTCTGGGTCTACAGCAAACATGCAGATTAATGTAGAAGCCTCTCCAGGTATCTCTGGAGATGAGGCTGAATTTCTGCTTTACTGATCCTGCTGACATGCAGGCTTTAATTGACACTTCCATGGCAAAAGCAATGACAAGGCCCTGGTGTCAGGCCGCAAGGCCTCATATAAGGCTAAACACTCCTCCAAAACAATAGAGATGGACAGTACCATACCTGTCATGGATGGCGCGATTAATTTACCACCGCGCAAAAGAGCTACTAGTCGGGCAAAATCGACTAGACTTTGGAAAAGGGCAAAAGCCCAATTAAACTCTGAATCCAAGTTCAGTGATATTGAGGAGAAGTTCACCGAGTTCTATATGGAGGTGTACCTGTACTCACACCTGCGCTGCTTCAGCCTGGCCGCAAGGCCTCATATAAGGCTAAACACTCCTCCAAAACAATAGAGATGGACAGTACCAAACCTGTCACGGATGGCGTGATTAATTTACCACCACGCGAAAGAGCTACTAGTCGGGCAAAATCGACTAGACTTTGAAAAAGGGCAAAAGCCCAATTGAACTCTAAATCTGAGCTCAGGGATATTAAGGAGGAGTTCCCTGAGTACTATATGATATTGAGGAGGAGTTCCCTGAGTACTATATGGAGGTGTATCTGTACTCACACCTGCTCTGCTTCAGCCTGGCCGCAAGGCCTCATATAAGGCTAAACACTCCTCCAAAACAATAGAGATGGACAGTTCCATACCTGTCACGGATGGCGCGATTAATTTACCACCGCGCAAAAGAGCTACTAGTCAGGCAAAATCGACTAGACTGGAAAAGGGCAAAAGCCCAACTGAACTCTGAATCTGAGCTCAGTGATATTGAGGAGGAGTTCCCTGGGTCCTATATGAAGGATTCAGAGGATATTTCTGATCCTGATTATGAAATTACTGATGAAGAGGATGCTAATCCCGTTTGGGATACACGTCCTGTTAAACCTACCAAGATTTAGGTAGATTATGCAGACTCAGGGACACCGATAGGATCTTGGACACTCAATGTGAACCCCTATTCGAACCTGACGACCTATGTCATCCAGTGGTCTCCTCAGACCATGTAGCCAAGTATATTGGCATCCAGAGTACGCAAGCCTTTTGAGAAGGCAAAGTGAAATAAATTGCGGGCTGAATGGCCACGCCGAACAGTCCCTGATGACTCATGTTAAATGCTATCAGTCAATCCTAAAAGCATTCAATTCCTGAGTAAGACAGGATGGAAGCGATCTAAAGGCTTAGATTTTCATTGCAAAACTGTCAGGATAAAATCCTGGGCATCTTGGGCTCAGCCAAGATCTTTGAAGCAGTGGAGGATGATCTAGAATTAGATTGCGCCATCTTAAGTGGTTAGATCCAGAGAGTAATTTAAGTTGGCAACGCCAACAATGCGGTTGTCACAGAACGCCACAAATCGATCTTGCTCAAGATTGAGCCCAAACGAGCCAGATAACACAGGCAAAAGGTTTTCTCTTTGAGGACAACTTTGTAAAAGAATTGGGCTCCTTTGTCCTGCTAAACAAACAGAAGTTCTTTTAGACAGAACCAAGGCTCTTATACTTGCCGAGCCGATTTCTTTGAACAATGTACTATACCAACCTCCTTCTCACAAAGTGGCCGACCCTGGATTGTTAGTGGCCTAAGAGGTGCTCCTAAGACGTCTTCACAATTTCCATTCTTTCTTACTGATAGTGGGGGGCAGGCTCACACATTTTTCCCATGTATGATCCCTCATTTCATCAGATGCTTAGGTTCTTCACACGGTGAAAGGGTATTGCATAGACTTCCTTTCTCTACTTGTTCAATGTTCCCCATCAAGGGAAATAGTTTTTTCCCAATGAGACACAGACCTTGTCTCTGTGGACAATCAATTGTAGAGATTCTGGCGCATACCCTGGTTTACGTGAGCAACCTTTTCTTGTTTCCCAAAAAAGGCAAAGGTATCCGTCCAGTAATAAATTTGAGACTGCTCAATAGTTATGAGCATATCAGCACTTCCAAGATGTAAGGAGAGCATTGTTTAAGGGATCTTCTCCAACCAGCAGATTGGAAGGCCAAACTGGATCTGCAGGATGCATATCTCAGAGTGCCTATCCCAGTACAACATCAAGATCGAGAACTTCCTGCAATTTACATGGTAGGGCAGTAAATAGAGGTTCAGGTGCCTCCCATTCGGACTGTCTTCGGCTCCATGGTGCTTCACCAAGCTCACATCTTATAATATATTTAGATGGCATTTTCATTCTGGCTCAGTCTATTCAATTAATCCGGACATACCTTGCATGGACTTTGACTCTGTTAGAGAACCTAGGCTTCCTGACCAATTGGGAGAAATCCATTATCGTTCCCACGCAACAAATACAATTTCTGGGTTATATTGGATTATTGTAGATTCTACCCTTCAAACTCTATACCCTCCGGTGGCAAAATTAGCCAATATAAAGAAGGAGATAGGCGAACACTAGCAACCTCTCAACTCTCTCTCTCAAACAACTGTTGAGAATGTTAGGCCTTCTAGCGGCATCTATACAGGCCATTTCTACAGGTCTTCTTGGCTATCGAGCCCTACAACGATTACAAACTTCATCTCAAGGGCAGCACATCATACACAGATATGGTAACTCTGGACTCAGAAGCAGAGAATGAACGCCAATGGTGGCTTCTTCACATGGAAGCTTGGAATAAGCACACCATATTTTGTACAGCTCCAGATTTGATAATCAAATCCGACGCAAGTTTGCACGGTTGGGGTGCTCAATGCAGAACTATTTCCACCAAGGGCAGATAATCAAACCTGGAATCAACACTCCACATCAATTGTTTGGAACACCCGGTTCCTTTGCAGTCCATAGTTTCTCCCCAACTCAAGCCCAATGCGCTATCCTTCTGAAGATGGACAACGTGTCAGCAGTCCGCTACATCAATCACTTGGAGACAAAAAATACAAAATTCTGACCTACATGCCTCGTGATTGCTGGCAATTTTGCCTGAGTCACGGCATTTCAGTCACGGCAGAATATATTCAAGGTCTCTCCAACACTATGACGGACTGGTATTCACGCCAACTCGGAGATTCCAGCGACTGGCACTTGGATTCCATGGTCTTCCAAGACATCTGGAACCTATGGGGTCTATTGGAAATAGATCTTTTTGCTTCTCGTTTGAATGCTCAGCTTCCCCATTTTTTCAGTTGGAGACCAGATCCGATAGCATTGGCTATGAATGTTTTCTCCAAGGAATTATGATTTTTTTGCCTTTCCATCTACATCGCCAGTCCGGCACCTGTTGATCGTGGCTCCTCTATCGCCATCCCAACCATAGTTCTCTTTTCTTCAGGAGATGGTTATCAACCTTCCATCTCTCGAGTGCCTTCTTCAGGATCCAGATGGTGTACCTCATCCTCTTGTTCTCCAAGGTCTCTTGCATCTCATAGTGTAGTCTATTTCAGGGAACCTTGGTCGGTCAAGGGAGTTTCGCAATCAACTCCCCAACCTATCAAGGGTGCACCCAACACGAGACAGGCTTATAAATCTGCTTGGAGCAGATGGCATAGTTGGTGCATGAAAATAAATTTAAATCCCATATCGGCTCCTTTTATGTCTGTCCTCCATTTTTCTGGCTTCTATGATGAAGGTAAAGCCTATCGCACTGTGGACCTTAACGATCGTCCATTTCTGCTGGCCATCAAAGTTTTGATTGGACGCCTGTTGGTTGACATCCTGTCATATATTGACTTCTCTGAGGAATATGGTTTGCTCATTCACCCTTACCACGATACTCTGTCTTGTGGGACGTCTCTATTGTCTTGAATTTTTTATTTATTTTTCTTGCAAGAGGTTTTTCTGACGTACGAGCTCGTGAGGTGGTTGCTCGTTCCTTTACTCCAGAAGGTGTCCTCTTTGACATTTCACGGAGGACAAAAACCTCCTCTAAAATCTATCTTACCCAGTTTTCCCTGATAGATCTCTCCTTTGCCCTGTTGCATACTAATGGGTGTGTGAACATCGTTCTACTACGTTACAGAATCCTTTGAAACAGGAACTCTTCCAAAAGTCGCATCTTCCGGTGTCTACTCTAGCCTGGTGGGTCAAATACGTTATGTCTCTAGCAGGTATTGATACCTATGTGTCAGTGCCTCATTCGGTTCGTAGGGCAATGGCTTCTAAGGCTTCCTCGATTGGTTGTCACTTGGAGGATATTATGAGAGCGGCTGGTCTTCAGAGTCTACATTCCATGATTTCTACTTTAGACCTATTCAACACTTCACAGGAGACATAATTTCACAGCTTTGAACTAGCATAATAGGAGCCTCCGTGTCTTAATAAAATTTACAGATTTTACTATTAACATGACGTAAAGTCATGATTTTATTAATGACACGGAGGCGAGTATTATCCCTCCCTCCCATCCCTGGAGATTTGGTCTTCTCTGGGTAAGTTGACTTCACGGTAAGTCTTTTTTGATTACTGGGTTTTATCCTTGTTAATGACTGTCAAGAGCTTAAGGTTTGACTAAACTGAATTTCATGTTATGTGTATATATATATCTGATATTTCATGTAATGCGAATTTATGCATAAATCCAGTTTTATACTTGGATATTACCATATTCTCTTTTCTCTTCCAGCTTGACTTCTAGATCCAGTTTAAGGCTCGTATACCTTCTAATTGGAGCCCACTTTTTATTTGGATTTGTTGTCCTTGTTCGGGATCGCAAGAAAGAGGAAGTAGTATACTGGACACTGCCTATTATGCTATAAAGAAGATGCTGATTGGCTGTTGCTGTTGCTAGGAAGATATACCTCATGTTATTTACTGGTTTCTTTTATACTGATTTAATGTTATTTTTCTTTGCTGCTGAGGTAAATAAAGAAAGAGTGCAGCATAATACTCGCCTCCGTGTCATTAATAAAATCATGACTTTACGTCATGTTAATAGTAAAATCTGTAAATTGTGGAGCAAAAGGTCTTCAAGAGGAACAATCGATATGGAAATGAATGGAATGTTTCTGCTGTGTGTATGCACACTTAAAATATCTTGCCAATCTGCCTCAAGTGAACAGGTTTAAGAGTGATTAAGGTATCTTACTATGTTCTGACAGATTTCTTTTTACACTGGTATCTGTACCTTTTTTGTTTTTCCTGTTTTATCATTATTTGTACGGTCAGGCTTTTATAGGGTCATAAAGGGGCATTGCTAGGGTGATAAAATACCCTAAGTGTTCCTAAAACCCTCAACCTGGCACCCCTCTAAACCTCCCCAACTCTACCCCTAACACACCTATTGACACATTTACAGTTATACACACACACACACACACACATAAACACAGACACACAAAAGCTCAGACACACAAAGAAGCAACGACACACAGATACACAGACAGGCACACACAAACACGGGAAGGTACATACAAGCACAAACAGAGGTTCCAGAGCCATTGCTGACAGGAAGTACCATAGCTGCAAACAGCTTAAACAAGTATTAAGTTGGGAGTGATGGGAGGAAATACATGGATGGAAAGGAGTGATGGGATGAAAAGAAGAGAGTTATGGAAGTAAGGGGTGAGAGGAAGAGAGGGAGTGATGGGAGCATATTGAGGTCAAGATTGGAGTGAATGGAGGATAGGAGTTATGGGGCATAGGGATGGAAAGGAGTGATGGGATTTAGCAGGGTAGTGGAAAATGGATTACAGTGCTGGGAAGAAGATATACGTTAACAAATACATACCATACACAGTGTATGTGCAGGTTTCACAGAGCTACACAAAATGTAGTACATAACAGCATTCTATTTTACTGCAATTCTATATTCCCCCACACCACTGGTGGTTGCTAAGAGTAAAATAACAGACCGTCAACTATCATTGATATAAGCCTTCATCTTGTTTATAAATGATGTATGTAAATTTAGCTTAACAGCTAAAGGCAAAATTGGCAACTAATGGTTTGTAAAACCTAGTTTGGATCCACACAACTACTTTAAATGTATTCTGCCCTATTCTACACCATAGATAAGGCTGTGTTTGCACTGGTGTCTTATATTCAAGATTACCATCTACTTAGCTACCTGGCAAAAACATCTTATCCATAAATCTCTGTACTTAACTGAAAAGTCATTTTTGTTGAGATAATATTGAATTTCATAACAAATGTAAAAAAATAAATATATATATATATATATATTCATTTATTGCTCCTTGTTTATTTTCAGACCTCTGTAGGATCGAACCTTGGTGAACTCAACTTAATTGCTGATGTGTCAGTCAGTCCTCCCACAAGACTGCTTTCACAAAATGAAACTAACATGTGGAAAGGATGCGTTAAAATGGAAAGTAACAAGGCCATGCGAACGATCAGTCTTTCTGGAAATCACATATAGTAATTTTCTCATTAAATAAGCCAATCTTTAAAAATAGAAACAGAACATATAGTACGCAATTACACTATATCTACCAGTTACTTATGACAAACACATTTCATACATCCCTACTTTATTTTAGCCTACCCGTACATTGTGTATATGATAGTACTATTATGAAATTTTTTGAAACACAAATTAAAATAAAAGTTATTTTACTTGGTTATTCCATCATTAATTTTGCATTAATGCATGGCAACTAAAGTTTAAATATAAAACTGTAGTTCCCATGTATGACAAATCCATAAACCCTGTAGTAAAATGACACTATGTTGAAGAAGTTGAAGACTTCTAAAGTAAACACACTGTCCTGTAAGAGCAGTTTGAAAATGAAATCACATATTATAGGTGTTGTGTAAGTCACAACCAGGGGAGCTAGGAATGCAGAAACAAAAAGTGATTTAACTTCTTAATGGCAGCTAATTGAGCAGTGAGACTATACCACTTAATTAAGCTAAAGTTGTGTTGCTGCTTATAGTATCCCTTTAAACATTGACAAAATATACTCAAAATAGACGTGTAGAAGTTATATTCAAAAAAGCAAATATAAAGATTGAGGTGTTGGATATTTTTCTTGGTGAGTTGTAATTGCTCAGATTGAATTTACTGTTATGATGTAATATTCCATTCCGAGAAGACGATAGTGGGCACTCTCTCTTTGGCTTTCATTAAATATGTGGAAAATCTTTTTAAATAAAAGAATTTAATGAAACTAATGCTTCTTCTATTCAAATTTTAATTGTGTTAAATCGGATACCTGCCCTTCGCCGGTGTTGAGTACTTTTCTATGCCAGGATTATAGTACAAAAAGGTCCTAAGTAATGTCAGGGAGAAATGTCTGAAGGGGGTAGGATTTAATGTTGGAGGAAAGAATAATTAAGTAATCTTTACAAAACACTAATATTAAAAAGGGTTACTAAATTCCTTTTAGGTGAATTAACATTAAAGGACCACTATAGGCACACAGACCACTTCAACTCAATGAAGTGGTCTAGGTGCCAGGTCCCTCTAGTTTTAACCCTGCAGCTGAAAACAGCAGTTTCAGAGAAACTGCTATGTTTACACTGAGGGTTAATCAAGGATATAGTGGCGGTCTCACAGTGAGAAGACGCTGATGTCCATATGAAAGCATTGAGTAATGCTTTCCTATGGGCGGTTTGAATGCCTGCACGGTGCTTGCCGCGCATTAAGAGCTGACGTCGGCAGGAGGAGCAGAGTTCCCCAGCGCCGAGGGAGTCAGGCGCTGGAGAAAGGTAAGTGGCTGAAGGGGGGCCATGAGGGTGGGTGGGACCTAAGGATTACATAGTGCCAGGAAATCCTTTAACATTAGGGATTTTAATGATGACTTGGAAGTAACATGCATAAGTCTATTCTGCTTAAAGGAGCACTATAGGGTTAGGAACACAAACTTATTCCTGTTAAAACCACCATCTAGCCCCTCTGGCTCCCTCTTGCCACCCTGAACATAGTAAAATCTTACTTTTATTCAAATCTGCAGCTCCTGGCTATGCCCCGGTTTGCCTGTGAACTGCCTCTGTCTGCGGACATCATCAAAAGTGTTGTTCTGAGCCAATCCCAATACTTCCTTATAGGATTGGCTGTAACCAGTATGAGGTTTAAGAATTGTCACACTACTTCTTTTTGGTCATTGTGATTTAATTTTGTCGCTATTTGAGTAGCAAAGGGAATGTTGCATTTGTAAACTTTATAAACCACATGATTCATTCTTTCTTTCGAATTTTGCTTTTAGTCTATTTTAAAAATATGTCAAGACTAGGGGCTAGTACCTGGCGTTATCCTTTCTTTCCCACTGCACCATCAGTGTTTTTACATTTTTTCATCCCTGCCATTGTGACAGGGTTACCTATCGGCAACTCCGAACCCGGCTGGTGGGGTTCCGTTTAGGAGCATTATTGGCATCGATCTATCTTTATTTTAGTGTATATACGCCACTATTGGGGGTGGGAGCATTGTCGACAAGAATTAGGAGCTATTAGGATTTTTGGGTTAAGGGGTGCCCACGAAGGCACAAGCGGCTAGGGCTGGAGTATAGCTACTTAGTGCTTAGTGATCCCCCCCCCTGCCCAATTTATCGTCGGCTACCTTTTCCCTAATATGTGTCAGATCCTAGACCCAGGATATAATATTTTATTTATCCTGCAGTTCTGTCCGTTACACTGACTTATTTATTGGTAATCACACCATATTATTTAAGCCCCAAAACCGGACAGGTTCTTACTTCGACACCAGACCGTATCCAGTGAGGTCAGTTCTGTCCGTTTCACTGACTTATTTATTGGTAATCACACCATATTATTCAAACCCCAAATCCCGACAGGATCTTACTTTGACACTAGACCGTATCCTGTGAGGTCAGTTTAGACTCACAGTGGATACTTTGATGCCAATCTATCCACACAACTTAGTAATCAAGTATTGTGTGGTAACCTACTTTGCAAACATTATTACATCTCTTTTCAACACTTTGCAATTATTAGTTGTAAGTCTCCACGTGAGACTATCTCCAGACTGCTCCTGGAGGTGCCGTTGTTCGGCTATATATAGGCATAGCTGTTTAGGTGGGCAATTGAATCCACTATTATCTGTATTTTTAGTTAGTGGTTATTAAAAGCTACGTTTTATATTTGGGATTGCGTTATTAGGCACTATCTGTTCCCGATACAAATTTCCCTTTTCTTAAAGGGAAATCCACTTTTTTAGGACTATTGGGATTAGTCTGTCCTACTTTTCTCCTTCTTTTCTCTCTTTAGATTTGGGTGGGACCTAAGGATTACATAGTGCCAGGAAATCCTTTAACATTAGGGAATTTAATGATGACTTGGAAGTAACATGCATAAGTCTATTCTGCTTAAAGGAGCACTATAGGGTTAGGAACACAAACCTATTACTGTTAAAACCACCATCTAGCCCCTCTGGCTCCCTCTTGCCACCCTAAACATTGTAAAATCTTACTTTTATTCAAATCTGCAGCTCCTGGCTATGCCCCGGTTTGCCTGTGAACTGCCTCTGTCTGCGGACATCATCAAAAGTGTTGTTCTGAGCCAATCCCAATACTTCCTTATAGGATTGGCTGTAACCAGTATGAGGTTTAAGAATTGTCACACTACTTCTTTTTGGTCATCGTGATTTAATTTTGTCGCTATTTGAGTAGCATGAGAAGGGCATGTTGCATTTGTAAAGTTTATCAACCACATGATTCATTGTTTCTTTCGAATTTTGCTTTTAGTCTATTTTAAAAATATATCAAGACTAGGGTTCTCTAATCTCAGATGAGGTCTTCACAATAAAAGATTTTATTGGAGATGAAAGGAAGGCTCAATAGAGTGAATACAGATATAAAAGAATGGCCAGTGTTGGAAAAAGTATCTCCAATATCTACAGCGAGTAAAATAAATAAATAAATTTAAAAAAGACAAGGGAAACCGACAAAGGCAAAGGGCAATCAATGAAAAGCAGACAAGGGAATATGCACTCGAAACTTCAATAAGGCTCTTTATACTCAGCAGTTTAGCAGAAGGAAGGGAGTTTGTCACGTTCATCCGTCACGTACAAAGAAGCCATAGTGTGGTGCTTCATAGCCTCATCCCAAAACAGTGCCAATAAAGAAGTGTGGGCTTACCGAAATACACCAAGGTCTACTGCAAAGCTCGATAAAGACCTTAGGACAGGGACACTGGTTGTTCACTAGCAATAATGTAAACTTTTTTTTTTATCTAAACATGTTCCTGCAATCCTCTAAAAACATAGGTTTGTTTGTTTTTTCCTCCAATTAGTTGGCAGAAATGTCTTCTTGCCAACGATAATGTATTTCTTGAAAACCACTACAGAAGGAAGCAATCTTGCAAAGCTTATTATTTACGTAGCAACCATATATCCTTTTATTTTAGTCATCGAGTTTTGCAGAATAATTTGTTTTAGACAGGCTCGCACGTAAAAGTCTTGTTTCATGCAACCATGTTTTTGGTCAATTTTGTGTTCTAGACAAAACGCCAAGCACCAAAATCACTAAAGCTTAGTATAATTGTTATTATGGTGCAGGCACCCAGGTGGAGGAGTGGGGGGGCAGGCAAGTTGATGCACTGTTCTAATTTATATCTTAACTTTTTTTTTGTGGTGCACAAGATTACGCATTTTCACCACACAGTAACCTTTACACATCTTTGTTCAAAGGTGAATTCTGTGAACACACACCGTCAAATATTGTAGAGGTGCAGGGGACAGGATAGTATGTTTTGTATTTAGCGCATATATATAAAGAGGGGGCACTCACCTGAACATGCATAAATGGGGGTGCTGCTGGGGGCCAAATAATACAATACACAAGATCCAGAGCACTCACTTATCCACTAAACAACAACTTCAATGTTGAAAGATTTTATTTGTTTTTTTTATTTATTTATTTTAAACACCTAATCTAGGCAAAAATAATGGGGGTTAAGTTACATTATATGATCATACATTGCATAAGCCTGCCACAACATCAATGTACCCCATCTTTGGCAGGTCCTACACTAACAGCCTAATGTCTGCTCTTATGAGATTAACCCACTTACTTGGGGAAAAAAAATTCCATCTGGGGCTCTCTGCAGTACAAGGCTAAATAGGGCCCTCGTGAGGTCCTGATAGAAGGTGAGGCTGGCACCTTCAAAGATGCGTATTGCCTTGCAGCGCTGACCAGATGGAGATTTTGTCGTGGGAGTGTGAGCATCGCACTATGGCGTCCTGTACTGCCGTCGCTGGGGCTCTGCTGGAGCAGATGGGTTCTCTTTGACCGGTCATCCAGTGTGGCTAGGTGTATGGAGTGTGAGTGTTGCGTGGTTTCTAGGTGTTGGATGGATTCTTGTACGGTTTTCATACCTTGTTTTAGTTCAGCAATGTCTCCCTCTGCTGTTCTCATTCTATCATTAACTTTCTGTATATCTGCCTTTATAGCTGCCACGTTAGCTGCCAGCAAGTTTTTGATTTTCTCCCACCAGGTTTTTGAAGTCCTGCTGAGTGACTGGGGCTGATTCATCTCCTGCAGCCTGTGTGGTATGCCCAGTGTGAAGCTGGACGGGCTGTGAATGGCTCTCTGGAGTTTCCGCAGCCTTGCTGTTCCCAGAAGGTGGTGGCTGCCTATGGAGCATGTTTTCAATGTTCTGCGCCTCTGAAGGTGTGTGTGCAGGTGATTTGTGGGACTTTGGCGGCTGTTGCGTTCGGCTGTGCCAGCCGCTCTCTGGACCCACCCGGCGGTGTGAAGGCGCCAAACAGAGCCGCCAGGACCAGGCTTTGGGTGGTGGGGTAGGCCCCGGTTTTCCGTTTTTTTCTTGGCGTCTTGGCCGCCTGGAAGAACGGCATGTGGTGTGTCCGGGTCTCGCCCTCGATGCTGATAGGTAGGTCACCCGTGTGTGTGTGGGTGATTTGGGGTGTTTTTTGGAGATTTTCCACTGGTTTACCTCGGAGCTGGTGTGACTTCCGTTCAGGCGCAGGCTCCGCCCCCTTTACACTATGTTTAGCACATTTTTCTATTATTACATTATTAGCTGGTTCTCTTTTTTCTGTACAGATGTATAACCACCTCACTCCAACACGCAGTGCCACAATGTGATTGGCATCCAACAATTCAATAGCATGAGGTTGCACTCTAGGATTGTGGGATATAGCATTGTCATGTAGAGGTGAATAGCTGCCCCAGACCTCTCTGCTACTCTCCTGACTGCACTTTGAAAACATTAAGGCCCAAAAAAGTTAAAATTAGGTCAGTTTTCACCTATGCAATTCATAGCAAATTAGGCTAACACTATGTATATAAAAAAATGTATGCTCTTTAAAAGAGGAACTGTCAAATCTCTAGAATTTGCACAAGTGAAAAAAACAAAATAACTTGAAAATAATCTATAAATTGTGTTAAAGGAACACTATAGTCTCAGGAGATGGCTGGCTGGCCCTGTGAGAAGCTCACTCACCTTTTTCCAGTGCTGAGTGTCCGGTCGCAATTGACTCCAAACCCGCACTACCTCCTTTTTGATCTCAGCAGATCCAATGCTTCCCCATAGGAAAGCATTGGGAGGCTATAGCACATCATCTCATCATAGAGATACATTGAAGTACGATAAAAGAGAAACATGGTTTAATTTCTTCTCTTCCCTGACTGACAGGTACAAAGGACAGAATATGTAATGTAAGATGGAGGCGCACAGTTCCAGGACGAACAGGTGTAATTTTCTATTTTTAGCTGTATTTTGTACACCTAACAAATACATAATTTGTAAAATATGTCCCCTTTAAAAAGACACCAAATCATGTCAAGTACACATTAACCTTAGTTGGACTAACACAAGCAAATGTCAATCTTTTCAATTAGTCTTCATATTTGGCATCATCAAGCACAGCAGGACAACGCTAGACATCACTAATGCTTTATGGCTGCGGCAGAGAAACGGGCACAGTCTGGATTACAGGTCAGCTTGTAAGAAATTGATATTCCAAACTGCAATATTGTATATAACTTTCTGTGTATGTGACTGGTTTCACAAGTTGGGGTCATTTACTTGATAACAGTGTGATAAGGATCAAAGCTTTCAGTTGCATTTTACAACACCCAGCTAAGACAAAAGCTTACATCCCTCCATTGCATGTTATCAGGAGATCAGAGTAATAGACATCTAGGTGTAACCATGGAAGTGTGTGTTTTCCCAAGCAGTCTAACCCACCCAGAAACCAACTCTAACTGGTCACTTCTTTCAGAACATTACAGTATAGCTGGAGGGAAAAGATCAAAGGGAAAGACTTGTGTAAAAACAGAACTCTCTGGAGAAAGAGGGCGGGATAAACCACTTTTGGGAAGGAAAAGGGATTCTGGGACTTGTAGTTTATTACTCCAAGAATCAGTCTTTAAAAGGACAACAACCAAGGAAGGCTCTCTCTCTTTCTCTCTCTCTTTGGAGAGGACAACGCAGCAAGCAGGGCCATGGTGAACTAAGAAAGGCTGTCCCAGATTACCCAAGATGAAGGCGCAAGGGGAAGACCTGCATTTAAATGTTTAAGTATTGCCTTTTTATTATGTAACTTTTGATTATGTACCGGATATAATGTATAATGTATATTGTGTATATCCTTTTAAAATCTAACAGTATCCTTAAATGAATATTTACAATACATTTTATTATACACTTGTGTTTATGTCTTATTTGTCACACATTCCCTAAAAGAATATCCTTGTAAGAGGGTCATAATTTCTTACAAGCTTAATTGCTTTATTTCTTATTTAAAAGCTTTTATTAAAAAAAATAAATAAAGGTGTATCCTGAATACAAAGAGAACAAAATAAATTTACATAAAAAAGGGAAAGTCGGCGGAGCCAGCAGCCGAACCGACAGGTCGCATCTGCAGAGAGCTCCTGGCGATATCGGCCTAAAAAGACCAATTAACCTTGGAAATATCACCCCCCAAAGCACCCCAGCTGCCCACACAAGAAGAAGTAATAGGCAGGAAGACTAAAAAATCCAAGCCCGATCTGCCCCGGCCGGGCGCCAGCATAGGAGACCTGTGGCGGCGGGCACATGGCGCACCAGAGCCTGACATGGCCGCCTACATAGAAGGCTTAGAAGACTCAGACGACCTGCTCTCTGACCCAGAAGAGCCCTGCTCACCAGCAAGGTGGCCGCCGGAGAAGCCTAACCCAAAGCAGGCCACGCAGCCTGACACAGCTCCGGTCACGAAAGCTGAAATGAGGGAGCTGCTGGCGGAGCTCCGCCAAAATATTCAGGAGGACGTAGCTGACATGCGGAGAGACATAAAGGGCCTTACGGACCGCGTGGACACTGTGGAGCAAAACTCCCACACGCATACCAGGCAAGTGACCTCCCTCCAGCAGGAGATGAAACTGCTGCAACAGCAGCACTTGAAGGTAGAAGGGGCTATGGCAGCAATGGAAGACTCACGACGTGCCCAGAACCTTAAGGTCAGGGGCATTGCAGAATCAGTTCCAGACTCTGAACTCCCCCACCTCATGCGGCGCCTGGCGAGTAAAATACTGCCACCAAAGCAAGCCAAGGGAGTAGGCCTCGACGGCATATTTAGAATCCCTAAACCACCAACGGCCCCATCAGCAGCAACTAGGGATCTAATAGTCAAATTCCAGAAGCGACAGGACAAAGAAGCAGTAATGGCCGCCATTAGGAACACTACACCGCTCACCTTTGAGGACATGACTCTCTCCTTTTACCCGGACTTATCTAGGGGGACCATGACCTGGCGCTCAACCCTTAGGCCTTTCACCACCCTGCTCCGCGAGCGAGATATCAGATACAGATGGCGCTCACCCCACAAGCTTCAAGTGCTCCAGGGAGACACCACGTACCTCATCGCGGACTTGCAAGAGGCGGAGGCCCACCTTCCCACTCTGGGACTCCCGGCAGACGCCATACGACGACGCCTCACAAACCCCAAACCACACAAATGGAATCCGGCTACCTCCAAACCTTTTGTTCCTGGGGGGCTCACCCACGCTGCACAGACTGTAGCCACCACCTAAGTGCTTCCGAAGGGGATGGCCGAGCCTCGCCGGCTACTCACACTGTTGTATTGATCTTCTTTTCCGTTAATTTACCACACTACGTTTGCATTTCATTTTGTATATAGTTTATGGTCTGACAGTACATTTTAGGGGGACAGGCCCACTTAAGAGGCTCCCATTCACCATGGGCGGCACTGGGGCAGCACAATGCCATCAACCACACCTGGCCCAAGACGGGCTGACACAGGGGCTATCTGCGTCCCCGCAGGCCCTGCAGCAGGGACACTGCAAGACCACACACTACAGTATGTTTTACAGTAAGGCCCTGGCAAATAGCAACAGAGCCGGTTAGCGCAGGGGAGCAAACACTGCAGTATATTAATCACAGGCAATTCACTCATTAACCATTAGTCTTAAAACAGCTACTTATCCATTGCAAATGTGTTCCTATGCATGACAGCACTACCTTTTAAAATTGTGCGGACCCCACTAACTGCTTTCAAAAGATAAAACAATATACACGTAGTTTACCTTTTAAATGCATTTTCTCATTTAATAACTGCTAACCATGTTTACAAAACTCGACTACGATAACATAGTAGAACTAGCATTCATGACTAATCGCCTGTATATATCATGGTATGTTAGCTAAGCTTACTACATCGATATGTATATTCAAGCATAACCAACAACAAAAAAAAAAAAATGTGTGCGAATTCTCATGCCACTGTTAAAATGTTTTATATCTTGCAATACGCTGTTGTGGCGACCGTCAACAAAATGTACCTACCTGCACAACAAAAATAAAGAATAAAAAAAAAAAAAAAGGGAAAGTCTACCTACCATATCCACTTTAAGCCAGTGTAAAAGGGGTATAGTACTATAGAGCAGGGGTAGGCAACCTACAGCACGTATGCCATGCATGGCACTCGATGTGTCTTTACACGGCACTCAAGGCTGCTAGAGCCAAACAGGCTCTGGCCTATCAGGAGTCCCAGGTAAACTTTAGATATCTGCTAATACAAAAAGGTGGTGAAGGGCAATCCTCAATTTAAGCATTGCAGCACAGAGGAAGAGATCTCAGATCCCTTTATTCCAGCACTTTGTGAATGGGAATCCACACTGGAGTAGAGCAGCCCACAGCTGCTGTTGCAGCTCCTGTCCTTGACATGTACCTGACCCAGGGAAGCCACCCACACTTCTAGATATACACAGAAATGCAGAATAACCCTCCCCTCATACAAATAATATAAACAACACACACACAAACAACACACAATCCACACAAACTCAACACCACTGACAATCCACATACATGCACACAACCACATGCAGCCTCTCACATGCAATACCCCAAACAGCCCCTCACATCTACACACTACCAAATGCACATGTGACAAATCCATCTACACACAATTCTACAAGCAGCTCCCATGCACAGCCTACATTCATAGGTATCATACAAAATACCACAAACTACTCATGAACATATACAAAGCAACTACAGTATAAATAACACAGGCAGAATACGGCAACATAAAAAAAAAAAAATGGCACGCTACGGGACATCACAATCCTATTTCGGCACAGTGCTGCTAAAAGGTTGCCTACCCTGCTATAGACTGTGAGTACCATACAAGGTTCTTGGTCAAACCATTCTTGGTTAGTGTTAAAGGGACACTATAGTCACCTGAACAACTTTAGCTTAATGAAGCAGTTTTGGTGTAAAGAACATGCCCCTGCAGCCTCACTGCATTTTAGAAGTTAAATCCCTTTATTTATGAACCCTAGTCACACCCCTGCATGTGACTTGCACAGACTTCCATAAACACTTCCTGTAAAGAGAGCCCTATTTAGGCTTTCTTTATTGCAAGTTCTGTTTAATTAAGATTTTCTTATCCCCGGCTATGTTAATAGCTTGCTAGACCCTGCAAGAGCCTCCTGTATGTGATTAAAGTTCAATTTAGAGATTGAGATACAATTATTTAGGGTAAATTACATCTGTTTGAAAGTGAAACCAGTTTTTTTTTTTTTTCATGCAGACTCTGTCAATCATAACCAGGGGTGGTGTGGCTAGGGCTGCATAAACAGAAACAAAGTGATTTAACTCCTAAATGACAGTGAATTGAGTAGTGAAATTGCAGGGGAATGATCTATACACTAAAACTGCTTTATTTAGCTAAAGCAATTTAGGTGACTATAGTGTTCCTTCAAGAAGACTGAGGGGCCCTCAAGCAACCATCGCCCTGCCACTGATTGCCAGAATTGCTAATACAGAACGTTCCGCTTCCATATTGGCAATATCAATTTCATCTATATATTAATAACATTAAGGGGCTACGCTTGTCAGCTGAGATCATTGAAACTAAAAAGAATGAGAGAAAAATCATTTTAAATGATCAGCATATGCATTATATATATTTTTTTTGTTTGTTCAATCCACAGACAGGTTATACCATGAACAGTAATATATAATATATGTGCAGTAGTATATTAGCTTTTCCAGTTATCAGATTTTGCATTATGCATGACAGCTTTTGTTTTAGTATGAATAAAGTGCTAATAGTAGAATATACCTCTTGGTAGATGGTAAACAAACTGCTGTACAGAGGATAGCCGCTAGTAGGGCTGTAGCCCCTTGAAGATAGATCTTGTACTGGATACAAGTCATTGCCATGTAAAACAAGAAGGGTGCAAGATATACACCAGCGATAGCGGATATCTTGCTTATGGAGAAGTGTAGCAAATTGTTGTAGTGGCCTCCGCCATGCCAGTGTACCACCAGAGGGGTCCGCAAAGAAGGTAAGAGACATTGTCACAAGATTATAGGAAGAATGCCCAATGACAGCCGCCAATACTGCAGCTTTATCCCTGCTGTTTTAGAAGTGAACAACCAAGTCCCATGGCACCTTATCTGGGGCTATGGCCAGTTTGGTGAGTTGAAAGATGCTATCCAACCCCACAGCTTTAGCTTGTCTTGGAGGTAGCAAAGCAAACAGGAGGCATTGTAAAAAATGTGGTGCCTCTGCGGCCGGAATGTTCCGAAATGCCCATCCTCTTTAAGTTGTTTCTTCACCTCAAATTCAATTATGGGTGGTGTTTTCTAAGACTCCGAGTTAGCCAATCAGGCCATGCAGATGCTTATGGAGCATAGCCACATTGTTTAAAATATTTTTCCAGAGGTCTGTCAAGAGTTCCTTCAGAACTGCTGTCGTCAACAGAGAGGCGTCTGGTCCCTCCTTAATCCCCATCTTCCCCACAGATATGTGTGTCTGTGGTAGGTGGAGGGGGTATTTGGTTTTGCTATCTTGCTTTAGATGGATGGTTCACCTATTTCTGGTTTATCGTCTTTTTTCCACTAAAGTGAAAAGTGATGTTAAAGTGTGTTATAACTGCAAGGGATGGGTTGGCATATGCAAATGAGTTAAACAAAGAACCACATTTATTCCACTTTATACATTGATTCCTTGGAGTATATGTCTGCTGTTTACAAAAGCTTTGAAACTCAGGAAGTTCAAAGCTAGATAACCATGGACGGCCGTTTTCACTGTTAATGTAACTCATCATGAGGTTGGTTACTGGCTGGTTATGGAGGCTTGGCATTACTTATGGAGCACAGGCCAATGGAGTTATGGTGGGGAGTTTGAAAATCTCTTTCACCTGAAGTCAGTGGATAGTCAATATATTGTTAAACACAGATCTGCACACCAGTCAAGCCATAAGTCGTGTTTTTCCCACAGAAATCTCACATTTGCAGTGCTGTTATTACTGCAAGGGATTTATACATACATAAATTTGTTTATTTTATAAATATATTTTTTGCAGCATGTGATTTTTAAATTTTTTTAAATTAAATGTCTGCCTCCAAAAAGCATCTTTAAAACATGTGCATGGGATTTTAGCCATAAAGCAGAGAAGGGGTTACTGTTCCATCTTTCAGTCGTGTAAGTGGGTCAAGCAGAAAGAAGAGAGATAAAAATGAAAGACTGTCACTCTCGCATGAAACCTCTTTCTCCAGCAGAAAAAAGGAAGAACTGCCAAATATCACTTCACAATAGTTTGGAACCTGATCGAAAAAAAAAAAATCATTGGGAGCTGGATTTCGGAACAGACATTACCCACAGATTTATCAGCTTTTGTTAATTTTTGGTTTCTGTCCATTTTCACATAATTTTGTTTCAAACAGTTGTTTTTTTTCTTCTTCTCCCCATACAAAAATAAATACTAATATTATCGAAACATTATTATATTAAAAAATTATTTTAAAATAATTTTTTCTGCATCATTTGAATATTCCTTTTAAAAGGGGACAACAAACAAAACTTACACGAATCCTTAACGAGGAAATGACAATTACTTTGTGAGTGACAGTTGTTTTTTAATTCAGTTAACAGCACTGCAGGGTTAGTATAGTTTAAAGATAAGTTTAAAGTAAAAACTCTACATACACAGCATAATATTGGATAATGGACATAGCCCATCCTGATGATCTGCTTCCCATTGAAATCTGTACTCAGCCTGGGGATTACTGGGACGAGGAGAACTGAGATCCCCCACGAATACTACATCACTCATGACACTTAGCTCTTAGACCCCCGACAGAAAGCTGACCCCTGGTTACAAACGACCCACTGGGGGAGACATACCGACGAGTGCCGGGTAGGCTTACACATCATAAGGGCTGCAGGCTCGCTAAATACCCAAGCAACAAGGGGACTGCAATGCACATACGTGCCCTCAACCCAGACGTCTAGCTGTTCCACCGTAAGGGTTCACCGCTTTGGGTAGCGCTCACTAACCAGGCTAATACCTGCTAGGTACACCCAATCCAAATTATCACTTAATAATGGGAACAACGCTAACGCACTCATTTAAGGCGAGCCCAGGCAAAGCGTATGGCCTAAACTTCATTACACGCTCACAGGGAGCTGAGGTGAGTGCCCATGTGCTTCTCACTTGCCCTCGACCGATCTCCCTGTAATCCCCTAAATTTTCACTACTTGAGATTCCTAAGCTCCACATACTGCTGTTCGCTTAGACTACCGAGAAGCACGATTGATACATAGTTACAGAATACCTTCACACAATATCAACCGTTTTACTACCACTACGCTATTCTTCCTAGAAATGTTTCTCTTAACATATACAGAGGCTCAAAGTTACTAAGAATTGTCTTAAAATGTATTGTATTATACCTGTTATGTATGGAACATTGTTGTTTCCCTTCTTCATTTTGTATCCCATACGACTCAATGCCTCAATAAAAAAGAGATTGACAATGAAATCTGTACTCTGCAGACTATAAATGCATGCACAGCTGAATTTCAACCAAACCCCTTCCTGTGCCTTCTCAAAAGGCATTTGATGCAAATGAAAAGGACACACTAGAAACCAGAAACACTGCAACTTAATGTAGTGGGTCTGGGGCAAAGGCTCAGCAGCGTAAATCATGTTCACATTGCTGTTTAAAGCCACCTCTAGTGGCGGTCACTTGAACATCTACTAAAGGGACTTCCTGGATGCAGTCTCTCTGCATGTAGTGGCTGAAAAACTCCTCATAGAGATGCATTGAATCAATTCATTTCTAAGAGGCGATGATTGCTGCGCATGCATGCTAGCCATCCATTGCCTCCCAATGAGGAAGCATTGACTGTCTAAGATCATTAGTATTGATGATAGGGTAACACACGCACAGTATAGAGAAACAGTAACCAGAATGAAGGAATATAAAGAGAAGGCACATATAATGGACCTTAGAGTGGCCGGGTTAACGTGTCCCCTAGATAGGCAAAAATACAGAGTCAAAATAGAAAGCCATGGTCAAGGACGCCTGAGATACTCAAATACGATATAACTAGCTGAAGTCAAGGAACCAGAAAATCAGAAAAGTCAAATACAAAGCCGGGCCAGTAATGAGAAAACCAAATAACTACACAGTGCGCACTCTCAGGCAGAATAAACCACAACAGGGCAATGATCTCCAGAAAGAGGGACGTTTAAATAGGGAGAACAAAAATCTTATTGGACAGCATCATCACCCTGCACCAAATCACACAACGGGGTGTGACCTGTGAAGGGCATATGATGTGTCCCAATAATATGACCTGTCACTTTAATGCTATAAAAAGCCTGCACCCACAGGGTCCTGTAATTTCCAAGAACTCCTGTAGGTGGCGCAAGGCTGTCAAAATGATCAGGAAGCCTTGCCAGAAGACAGATCATGCAGGGGTTGCTCTGCACGAGGAGCAACCAAACGCCGCACGGCGATCACTGTGGCGTGGGAACGGAGACTTAGTGGTGGCTGCGCTGCACCTCCAGAAGCCGCATGTGCAGCACGGCATACCGAGGTATGACAGGTGGCAGCGGGGGAAAATAATGTAAGTAAATCGCTTTATTTTAGAACTTGGTGGGGGAGCGGGGGGCTAGAATAACAATCCAACTTGTACAATACAAATACAAATGCTGTGTTTGTTTTTCTATTAAATTATCTTAAAGGGATTTATCCACCAAAAAGAGATTTGTGTTGCAAGGACACAAACTTTAGGCCAAAATAGCAAAGCTGGTATTAAACAACAAAACAAACAAATAGGAGTTACCTTCGCCCAACTTTAGCTATTATGAACACAGATGTCTAAGCAAACCACTTTTAGCATCTAGGTAAAAAAAACTCTAATATACAGATAGTTTTACAAGGCTTTTGGTTGTCAGAAAAATATTATAACTATTTGTCTATAATGAACATATTTCTGCAAAATCGCTTCCTTTGTCTCACAAAGACTAGAGCCTCATTATGTCATCTGTGAAAGAAAGGATTGGCCTGGAAGTTTACATTACAATCTCTTCAATTAATCTGGTCACATTTGGATTTGATTTTATAACGTGGGCTAAATTTATTTCTGGCAACTGAATCGCTATTTTGCTAAACTACAATCATACAAACTTGTTATTCAGCAGAGTTAAACTTTTCACTCAATGTTATCCAGTCCCTGGAAAATGTTTTATGAAATGCAAGATAATTCATATCAGCATACTTCCTGTGAAATTATAAATTCCCAAGGACCAAGTAACTTGCTGTACTGGTATTTTATATAGACTCCCATATATCCCCTGTATCAGATAAACCATTCCTTATATGTTGATTAAAGGGACAATCTAGCCAGAATAACCACTTCATTTCATTTTATATATAGCATGCTCATAGCTATAGTAGTATAAAAAAACCAAAAAGGTTACGGTGTTATTAAAGGACATTCTAGGCACCAGAACCACTTCTACTTACATCCCAAATCAGAATTGGTAAGAAAAGAATTATGGAATGTATATCTGACATTTCCATCAAGCAGCCGTGGCTTGTCTCCTGGATGAGCTTAAGTGCTTCATCAAAAGAATGGTACTATACCCTGCTGTCCTCTTTTCAATCAGATCATTGATCAAACACCCTGACAAGTATGACTAGTGGTGGATTAATCTAAATTTACCAGTTTAAAAGGGAACTGATGAGGCTTGGAAAACAAATAAGCTGGGCATATAGGACAACATAATCTCTTTTTCCAATTTGCGGACATAAAACTTTGATGTTCTCTTTAACCAAGTTCAAATATTCAGGGGAATTAACCCGTTAAGGACTTCTGGAATAAAAGGGAATCGTGACGGAATATTTCCATCATGTGTCCTTATGGGGTTAAAAACCCCAGAAATTTTTACTTACCGTAGATTCTTTTTTTTTTTCTTAATATGGTGGCAGTACATGTGGGTTTTGCTCCTTTCCTGTGGACAAGCATCTAACAAGATTAATTAAATCAACAAACCCCTCCCCTTGCCCTATAAAAGGGCTATCCGGCAAAACCTACCTCAGTAAGTAGCAAGAAAAAAAAAACACAGATAAAACTTTTACTGTAATCAAGAAAATGTAATATAGAGGGAGGGAAGCTTTTTTTTTCTGTCATATGGTGGCAGTACATGTGGGATATATAGCAAGATCCCTAACCCGGGCGGGTCCAATGTCACCCCAGGTCGCAACCTTTACGCCCAAAGGCCGTTTCAGAGGATGAGAATATCTCTAGCCTGTAGAGTTTAATGAAAAAGTGGAAAGGCAGCCCCAAGACGGTGCCTTACAGATGTCCACTGGAAGAAACAAGAGCTCTTACTGCCCCTGAGGCAGCCAATACCCCAAGTGTGAAGAGTCGTGAGAGAAACCGGAACTTGAACACCACAGGGAGAAAACTGCCAACCTACTCACTCGACTGTGTCAATTGAAACAAAGAATTGCAGGAAGCACCATATCCTTGTAATTTTTATTGGAGGATACCAAACAGATGGCCAGAATACCTGAGCTCTTCAGTCCTAGGAAGAGAGATCTTGCAATGCTCCTTTAAGATACAAGAAAAAAACGATTTAAGCTCCCGAGGAGAGGTGGCACAACCACCAAAAGGAAAGCAGAAACAAATGGTGACTTGAAGTACAAACCCGTAGGAAAAAAAGAAAGGTTTAGTGTGAAGAACCACAATGTCCACAAGCAATACTGAAAAAAAAATCATCTGAGGGTGAAAATGACTGAAGCTCACTTGAACCTTCTATCCGATATGATGGCCCCCAAGAATGTGGCCTAGAGGAACGAAACTTGTAAGGGAAACCTTTTCACAGGATCAAAAGAGTGTTACCAAGAGCCAGTAAAATTCATGGATAAATCCCAGCAAGGAAAAACAGAACTCTAGGATGATGTCTGGACCTGGCAGATTACAAAAAAAACCTTAAGCTTAACATATGGATGCAAAATCTTATTTCAGCAGGATTCTCAGGATTGAGGCCTGAACCTCAAAGCAGAAAACACAGAAGCCTGCAGAACAAAATCCTGAAGCCATTAAAGCATGGGTCTACAGACGGATGAACACACAGGCAGTGGTGTTCCCAACACCAATAAAAAAAAAAAAAAAACCCTGACCCTTATTAGAAAGTAGACCTTTAAAGTAGGAAATATAGTTGATCAAGCAACACAGCCAAATCTATCTTCTTGCAGACCTAGATGATGAAGAAGTAACCTAGCAGTAGCCAGGCCATTAACCTGAACCTCTACAGAACCACTAGGGTAGATTCCTATTCATCATGAGATCGTTCGAGCTTGGAAGTTACCACTGTGTGGAGGCCATCTTCTTGAACGTACGGAATCAGAACCTTCTCTGGCCAGAATGGAATAAGAACCAGGATAAGGCTCCGATAGCCCTAATTTTCGAAGACAACTTGGAAATAGCGTAAGCGGAAGACAGACACATGCCAGCCAGACATTACATTACATTACAATGAGAGTTATCTATCACCAAGGAACCTGCTCTGAACAGAGAGGTGACTTGGGGAACCTTGTTATTGAAATGTTTGCCACCAGGGCCATGTCTGGAACAACAGCATTTCCTCTCCAGACTGTCAAATTACATGGACCTAAGGACCAAACTTTCTGATTCCAATTTCCCTTTCTGAGTTCGACGGCTATGTCATTGTCAATCCCTCTGAATAGAACTGCCGAAATATCTACTAGATAATTTTGCACCTCTCACATGCAGGCGAGAAAGAGCGCCTACTCAGGTTCCTCCCTGCTGGTTGACATATCAAAACCTTTGTACAAGTGTCCGTATGAATCTTTACGGCCTTCCGCCGTATCCACAGACTGAAGAGGTGAAGGGCGGGAGCACAGCTTTAAACCCCCGAAATCTGTGATTTCTCCCTTAACCATTACCACAAAACATGATGGGGACTAGATAAGAGCATCTGTAGTGATCCCCAACAAGATCTTTAGACAGAAGACAATCCTCCTGAAAGGAACTCTAATTAGAAAAAACAGATCCGCTACTACCAACTCCCTTTCTTCTATGATAGGGGAGAGAAAACCAACAATGTTGTTGACTTGTTCACGAGATCTAGGGACTCTTTTGAATAAGAAATAGAATCTATGGATTGCTGGTAGAATCGTCGGCGTCAGAAATGTTTCCCTCTGTTTGCTCCGTCTGATCTCCAAAATAAATAAATAAATAAATAAATAAATAAATAAATAAATAATCGCCTTTATATACACAACTTTACTTTCTTCAGAAAGTACCAAAGCCACACTCTGTACTCTCCTGTTTCAATTTATCGGAATTTGCTCAGTATATTCTTAGTCTCTAAATTGTGTTAAGATTTTCTTCAAGTGAGACCCAAACATCTTCTGCTTACCCAAGGGAAGCTCACAAAGGATCGATTTTGATGCGGTATCAGTCGGCTATGATCTCCACCATAAAACTACCAAACATCCGCAGTCATAAAGAGAAAAGGGGATTTTCATTTCATTAGACAACTGCAAATTCTGATACGATTGGAGCAGAGGTTAATCCTGTCTCCAGGAATTATGTTCTGCAGTGTGTTGAGCAAAAAAAAAAAAAAAAAAAACACATCTCTGGTTATGGCAGCTCCTGCTAGTAAAGCTGTCTGATAGGTTTGCCCTGAAATCACATACCTTGTGGGTGTCTCTTAACCTTCCAAAATGCCCGGAGATATCACTCACATATACTGAATCTGTTCAAACAGAAAGCATACCTAGACATATACCAAGGTTACGCAGCTCCTGTGGATACATATACCGAGGCGGCGTCCTCACAGAAGCTCCTGTATACAGCCTAATGAGGATACATAAACTGAGGCAGTAAACTCATCCATAGAGTATCTAGTGAAGACATTTACTGAGGCCTTGTCCTCCCAGTACCGCATACATAAAGCATATAGAGGATACATATACCGAGGTTATGTTCTCATAGTAACCATTACCTAGGGCATGATACGGAGGCTGTGTTCTCAGAACTCATACATAGAGTGTATAAAAGGTACATCTACCAAAAACTGAACCCTCATAGAAACTCATATATAGCACATATAGTGGATACATCTACTGAAGCAAAGTCCTCACATCAACTCGTCAGAGCATATAGTGGATACATATACAGAGGCTGTGTCCTCATAATAACACATACATAGAGAAAATCATGGGTACAAATAATGAGGCTGAGTCCTCCTAGTAACTCATACATATCGCCTATAGTGGTTACAAATACTGAAGCTGAGTCCTCACATCAACTCGACAGAGTATATAGTGGATACATATACAGAGGCTGAGTCCTCATAATACTCATAGCAAATAGTGGATACATTTACTGAGGCAGAGTCCTCACAGTAACTCCTAAATTGAGCATATACGGAGGCTGAGTTCTCATAAAAAAGCATTCATAGCGCATATAGTGAATACGAATACTGAAGCGGAGTCCACACTTCAACTCGTCATAGAGCATATAGTGGGTACATCTACTGAGGCTGAGTCCTCATGGAAACTCATGGAATACATAGCGCATTAGGTGGATACATATCAACGTGTCATAGAGCATATAGTGGATACATCTATAGAAGTTTTGTCCTCATAAAAACTCATACAAAGAACCTATAGTGTGTACACAAACTGAGGCTGAGCCCTCATAGAAACTCATACACAGAGCATATATGGATACATCTACTGAAACAGTCTTCCCAGCACCCTTCATAGAGCATATAGTGGGTACCTACACTGCTCCCAGTAACTTGTCAGAGCATATAGTGGGTACATATACTGCTCCCAGTAACTCATCATAGAGCATATAGTGGGTACATATACTGCTCCCAGTTACTCGTCAGAGCATATAGTGGGTACATATACTGCTCCCAGTAACTCATCATAGAGCATATAGTGGGTACATATACTGCTCCCAGTTACTCGTCAGAGCATATAGTGGGTACATATACTGCTCACAGCAACTTGACATAGAGCATATAGTGGTCACACTGTGTCTTTGCAGGAGATATCAGCCCTATGTCCATAGGGTTTAAATGACAAAACTTTCACTATAAGGAAAGCGGTCCAAAACATTACCCATCCTGAAATAAAATCTTGTTATCTCCGTCCTCCTCTTTTCCTCGTAGCTTCATATGTAAATTAAGTGTATAAACTTCTACAGAGATCATTTTGAAGGAAAGATTAATTAATCTTACCTCAAAATGCCTCTGAGCTGTGTGGGGGGCTGGTGACACGGCGTACCACTTCTGGCAAGTATCCATGCTGTCAGTGGGTACTGCACAGCTTCATCTACGGCGATCATCAAATTTTGCGGCTTTTTTTTTTTTTAAATAAAGTTTTGGTATGCACATGCGTATTTGCGCTACCAGAACTTTTGGTGGAACGCATCACCTCCCGGGCGTGCGTTCCACCGCTGTGCGCAGGCTTCTATCAGTTGTACCTGTGCCTCAAGACCGCCTCCAGGAAGTACTCGCCGGAACCCTCTCGGCATAAAAGGCAACGTTATCCACTTGCTCCGTAACCATAACGGAAGGAGCCTGGTCTCCAGCTAACCGCCCGTGCAGCTCTCGGACCGGATTCCCCCAGACCAGCAGCCTGTGTGTCTCACCCTCCAGATGCTGTGTCCTTCCCTCTCGGGACAGGAAAGGAAACTGGGGTAGGTTGATTTAATTAATTTTGTTAGATGCTTGTCCACAGGAAAGGAGCAAAACCCACATGTACTGCCACCATGTGACAGAAAAAAATAAATACCAATTTCCCGAATAATAAAATAAACCAAAAACTATCACTACAACAGCTGAACAACCCAATTATTAGGATACCACCTTAACCACAGTAGCATCCTTCGGATGCTTACCGGCAATCGTTGCCTCTTGAGGACTCTTCCCTGTATTTGCCTGCAGATCACACTCAACCCTCTATGTAAATAGAAAAGGGCAGGTTCCCCATTATAGGTAACACATGCCTTCCAAAGAGGGCAGGACTTCTTAGAACACGTGCTGGTGATAATTTTGCTTCCCATCTAAAAGTGATCAAAAAAACCTGGGGAACAACTGGGAGGGAGGGGGGAGAAGCTGCAAAATCCACTTAGAAGGTCACTGATCTGTGCTGCATTGGAACCATGTCAAAGGTAAGTCGGTGACACGTAGAAGCTCCTAGCATATCACTTAGAAAGCCATATGAGAAGGGAATGTCCTGGAGCCCTCTCTAACAGAGCCTGCACATCATATCAATATCCCTGAGGAAGTCCTTTATCTTGCCGGACGAAACGCGTTGGTTATATACTCTTATGGATTTTTAATTTTGAATTAACTGCTTTTTTTTATATTGTACATTTGTATATAGTATATAGCTCTTTCTACCCTGTCTAATCCATTGGACCTACCTCCATACGGTTTAGGAGCTCCATGTTACATGGAGATACGCTTGCTATATTTCATCATCTGTAAGTGAGACCAATAAATGTGACTTTGTATTTTTAACATTCATTTTGGCACATGCACTAGCAAAAATAATACCACTTTTCCAGTCAAGGCAATGGTAATTTTCCTCACTTTCTTTTGTGTAAATGTCAGAGTCATAAAAAACAAAAAAAACAAAAAAAAAAAAAAAACAAAACCACCACCAACCAAAAGTTGATACTTATTTGCAAACACATTTTCACTGCATGCAACCATTTGATTTCAGGTTATCTGTATATATATATATATATATATATATATATATATATATATATATATATATATATATATATATATATATATATATTCACGTATTGGGAGGTGTTTCCACTTTATGTTTTGAAAAGAGAATGTCTTGAAAAACTAGCTGTGACTCACCTGGGGATGATATTGTATTGCCTCCATACAGTAACCACGGCTATAGGCCAGAACTACCAGCTATATTCATTAGGATCTGCCACACTGGTCAGAAATAGGGCAAGTCCTCTGCTTAACACCACTAATATGCTTCCCTTCTTTGTTTACAAATATTGCCTCTGACAAGTCCCATTCAACACTTCTAATTTGTTCTGTTTGGTGTAGACCAGCAGTAATGAACCACTTCCTTTATTGATCCCAGGTTTTTCTTTCCTCTTCATTTTACTATCTAATAGACTGTTTGGAAATCCGTGAATATTCAATGTTTGAGTATACTGAATGTTTTGGAGACTGAGTTTGTACTCTTAATTTTGTGCTATCGGCTTACTTTATTACCAAAAATCAGTAGCAAAAAAAAAAAAAAAAAAAAACTTTTCTGCACTCATGATAATCACAATCTTAATCTGTTTTAGTACACAACAATCCTTCCTTATTCATTAAAGCCTACTTCTCGCTTAACAAGGATAATAATAGTTACAGCTCTAGATTTGCTGCAAGGGAATAATGCAAAAGTAACATTAAGTGCTCTGTAGCCAAAATCTGTCATTGGTGCGTAGATTGTGTCATAGAGGGGACAGACTCTAAATATTAGCATCTCAGCAAGAAGTGGCTATGACAGAACTCAGGAGAATAATATTGTTGATTAAAACTTTATCCGTTTATTAGAAACATCAGCACTACATTGCTTGCATGCGGGGATAATAAAATGCATAAAGCATTGCCAGCAGAACCAATATCATTTTTTAAGTTATGTATTCCTAGTTAACCTATCAGTGAGAATGTTTAAATATAAACCAGGCAAAATCTTTTTACAAAATAAAAAGATGGAAGTTTCTGACGGATTATGAGGACACCGGCACTTAGTACATGATCCTTGCTGGTAAAGGGACAAGACTCTGCAAATCTGTTAATATAAATGTTAGGTGTTCTCAAAGCCAGAAGCATATATTGCGGAGGAAGTTAGTCACTAAAGGTAAAAGAATTCAAAGTAAATTTCAAATTTAAGGCCAAAGTTGCTGATTTAGAGAATTCTTCCTGATCAGCTATTTTGCCTTTAAAGGGACACTATAGTAACTAGAACAACTACAGCTTAATGTATTTGTTCTGGTGAGTATAGTAAGTTTCTGCAGGATGTCTGCAGTAAACACAGTCTTTTCAGAGAAAAGGCAGTGTTTACATTACAGCCTAGGGACACGTCCAGTGGCCACTCCTCAGCACAGACAGGATCTCCACGCTCTGTATGGAGACATTTAACTTTCCTCAGAGATTCAATGCATCTCTAGGAGGAGATGCTGATTGGCAAGTGCAGCGTTTGGATTCCCCCAGCCCACCTCCTTGGCTGAGATCATCAGAATTTACAACCTCTGCAATTATGGGCAAGCATTGGGATTGGCTGAAATCATCAGTTCTGATGAGGCCAGCCAAGGAGGCAGATCAGGGACAAATCCAGGACCAACAAACCGGAATATAGGTAAGTTTTTACTATAGTTATGGAGGTAAGGGCGGGCAGACAGTGTTATCACCACTATGGGGTCAGGAATACATTTGTGTCCCTGACGTTATAGTGTTCTTTTAAATATAAAACTCCCTTTGAATTCACTTTCAATTTTTACTTTAGTGAATAACCCTGTGAGTGGACATCAAAATATATAACCCACCACTTAAGTTCGATCCCTTGTACATGATCAGATTTTTCTTACATTCCTTTGCACATAAAATGTATCTGTACTGATAAATAAGCAAGCCTAATTACTCTGCAATCTATATATGTGCACCCCTGCAGGCAAATATTAATCCAATGACAGTCTAAATTGTCATAATAAGATGCTCTTTAAACTGTTAATCTAAGCACCAAAACAACTTTAGTTTAAGGAAGTTGTTTTGGTGTATATAGCATGTCCCTGCAGTGTCACTGTTCAACTCTCCATCATTTTATTTGTACAGTCCAAGCCTCACCTATCGTGTCTGTGACTCACACAGCCGCTCTACACACTTCCTGAAAAAAAGTGTCAATTTTGGAATCTATCTGAACATAGAGTGTTTAAACATTCTTCTTAAGATTTAAAGAGGAAGCCTTTGATAGGGGTGTTGCTGGTTGGCCCGGAGAGTGTCAGCTTAGGTTCTAATCCAGTCTGTAGCTCCCCATTCAGAAAATGGCTCGAGAAAAATGCATTATAAAATAGATCATATAAAGTCAAATAAAATATCCACATTTGCCAAAATCCAAACAATAACACATTTGTTACTATTTTCTTAAAAGATTTTGAAAGCGAAGAACAAAAATAAAATAAATTTTGATACATGGGATGCACATAAACCAAGGGGACACACACTATATTTTTATGTATTGTTGTTCATTAAAGGATGTCTAACCAAAAAATTACCCAACATCCCTCATGCTGTAATATATCCAGCAGATTAAAATAAAATAGCCTATATGAATGAATTATTTGATTATAGAATTTACGGACAGTTCTGTTCCTCTCAGGTACACTCTTGACCAACTCAGACCTTGTACTTAACTGCTCTGTGGGTCATATGTGCTATGAGACTATGAAATTAAAGGGACACTATGGTCACCTGAACAACTTCAGCTTAAAGAGGTTGTTCAGGTGAGAACTATAGCTCCCTGCAGCCTCTCTCATGTAAACACTGTATTTTCTAAGAAAATACAGTGTTTACATTGAAAGCTAGGAACAACTCCAGTTGCAGTTACTCAGAATGTCACCAGACGGAATTCCGAGTTGATTGAGGCATAAAACTCCTCAATCCACTCAGATCTGCTGTCAGCAGAGCACAGGGCAGCACTGTGTCTCCTCCCTTCAGACACTGAACTAGTCTCAGAGATTCATTGATTCAATTCATCTCTATGAGGAGATGCTGATTGGCCAGGGCTGTGTTTGAATCATGCTGGCTCTG
This sequence comes from Pelobates cultripes, assembly GCA_933207985.1. Taxonomy (NCBI): domain Eukaryota; kingdom Metazoa; phylum Chordata; class Amphibia; order Anura; family Pelobatidae; genus Pelobates; species Pelobates cultripes. The sequence continues at coordinate 49,633,856 of OW240922.1, read as the reverse complement.
CCCCTGATCTGCCTCTTTGTCAGTCTCAGTTAATCCTATATGGAAGCATTGTGATTGGATAAGGCTACCACTTCTGAGGATGTCAGCAGACCTTTTTTTTTTATTTTTTATTTTTTTAGGCAAACGGCATGCAGAGTTACAGCTTCAGTCTTGAATACAGTAAGATTTTACTATATTTATGGAGGCATGAGGGGCTAGATGGTGGTGTTAACACTATAGGGTCAGGAATACAGGTTTGTGTTCCTGACCCTATAGTGTTCCTTTAAGAGTAATCATTAGGTCTTATATTGTGGATCTGTGGAAGGAATGGGTAATCAAAGAAGTTGATCCAATGTCTTATAATATACAAAAGAGTGAAAAAGCATTTATTTGATCAAGCATACATCAAAAAGATGCCACTGCTACAAACAAATACAGTATCCCAAATTTAGTGTGTTCAGCTAAACTTGTACTGTATGCGTTTCTACAATAACATCTAGATTTTATATTTAGGAGTACAGAATTACAGCCTCAATAACATTCATTTTGGCACATGCACTAGCAAAAATAATACCACTTTTCCAGTCAAGGCAATGATAATTTTCCTCACTTCCTTTTGTGTAAATGTCAGAGTCATTTAAAAAACAAAAACAAAACATTTAACAAAAAAATAACACCAACCAAAAGTTGATACTTATTTGCAAACACATTTTCACTGCATGCAACCATTTGCAAAGAGTGCCCTAGCTTAAGCGTAGGGAACCTTCGTCAACCTAGATGTTGTGGCTCTTCGAGCCACAATGCTGCCAGAGCATCAGAGGAGTTGTAATCCACAACAATTAGGTTGCTTACTACTTCCCAAGTGGTTTATTATAAAACCCGTTCATTCAAAAAACTGCCCATTTCAGGGAATTTAAACTGAATTTAAAAATTTAGGTAAATTTTAGGCATATGTGCAAGAGTACAGCAGTGGTGTTGACTCCTGGCACTGAAGCATCAGGGGCTAAAGAGGGCCTGTGTTCTATCAAATTCCCCTACCACGTGAAAATCCCGTACCCTCGTCACTTCCGGTGAGGGGAATCAGCTGGCTCCTGTGCTGCACATGCGTGCTAGCACTCCTGCTACTCCTCCACAGCAAGGTCCTGGAAGGTAAGTAAAGCTAGTTTTACACTTTCATTATAGTTAGTGCATTCACTAAGCTTAGGCACACAGGACATTTAGGGTTAAGTGAGGGTTCAAATTAGGGTTAGGTAAGTTATTTTAACCTCTCTCACACTCTATTCCTACCCTAAACTTTGGGGTAAGGGTTAAAATAAAGTTTGAAAAATAACAATTTATAGATATTCCCCTAATGTGAACTATCACTTAATATAAACAAGTCCCTAATCCTAACCCTAATTTGAACCCTAACATTAACCCTAAATGTCCTAAGTTTAGTAAATGCACTAACCATACTGAAAGTGTAAAACTAGTTTTACTTACCTTCCAGGACCTGGCTGTGGAGGAGTAGCTGATTCCCCTCAATGGAAGTGACGAGGATAGGGTATTTTCATGGGTAGAGAAATTTGATAGAACACCGGTTGGTAAAAGATGAAGGTGCTCATGAGGGACAGGTTCAGGTAAGTATAACTCACTGCTAGACCCGCCACGATGATGTTATTATCGGGCAGGGGCGTCACTAGGTGGGGGCCATGGCCCCTCCTACATCATGCAGTGCCCCCCGTCCCAATTGAAATTGAAACCAGGACTACTGAGTCTCCCTTCACAAGCTGCAGCAGCAGTGTACCAAGGTGGGTGGAATTCCCACGTGCAGCCAAAGGGAGCACGGTGCTGGGAGGAACTTCCTGCTGGACCACAGAAAGCAGCACAGGAGAGAGACAGTTCTGAGTGTGGGGGGGAATGAGGCATCCAAGCAACTGCTGGTAAGTGAGAGTCAGTCTGTGTGATTCAGTCTGTGTGTGGTGGGTGGGGGGTTCAGTCTGTATGTGTATGGGTCAGTCTGTGTGTGTGGGGGCAGTCTGTGTATGGGTTGGTTTGTATGAGTCAGTCTGAATCTCATACATATGCTCCCTGCGGAGGCAAGCTATAATGTTTCCTGCGCCACTTGGCAAAGAGCTGACAAATGCCATACATACACACATGCATACATACGCACTACAGCTCCTTGATAAGCACACAATGCAACCCCAATACACATACACTCACACTGCAGTCCCTAGATGCACGCACACACACACACTTTACAGGCCTTCTCAGCACACATACAATCTCAAAAGCTCCTTTACGGGAGCATGTGCTCACACTGCAGCCCCTAGTTACACATAGTACACCATAAACAGACTCCTATATACAAACACGTCACCACAGCCCCTTATAAACACCATGGAAAATTAACTTGCATCTCCTGAAAAGGGTTTCCGGTTTCCAGTTTCCGTGAAAAGGAAAGAAAGGTGCAGCGGTGGAACCATGGGCAGTGCTGGTGTCCGGTTAGACTGGGGCCCATCGAGTGGCCCGTGCAATTAAGGCCACCCGATGGGCATGTGTTTTCAGGGGCCCAAAACAGTTTTTGCATCAGGGCCCACGCTACGTTAGTTCCGCCACTGTGCAGCAGTTTCCCCAGCTCACAAGCTCTAGCTCTGCATGGAAGATCGCCTCCCCATATGAAAGCTCCGCCCCCAATCTCTGACTGAGACACACATTCTGACAAACAGTGACAAGCACACACACTTTCTCACACACTCACAAATTGCTATTTTTATCCACCCGGCATCCCTACCTTTGGTTTGTGTTATTTAAATCCACCCAGCCTCCCTACCTTTGGGAGAGCCGAGTGGAACTTTCTCTGGTGTCCAGTGTTTCTCTCTGCTCCCCTGCACGCTCTCTGTAGTGATGCCGGGGGCCGGAGTGACGTCATGTCACTAAACAGCGTGCAAGGGAGCGGAGAGGGACTGCATGCCGCTTCCATGCTCCCCGTGGCGGCAGGCTATAACTGTTTCCTGCGCCACTTAGCAAAGGGCTGAGAAATGTCTAGTCACCATGGCGACCTGGGATTTGTTGAGCCCTGTATATGTATGTATGTATGTATGTATGTATGTATGTATATATATATGTATATATACACACACACACACATTTTATAACTGCCCCCCTACTTTTGTCCCCTACAGAGTTCCCAGACAGTGACAGTACCACTTTAAATTTGAAATTCACTTTGAATTACCTGCAGTTCCCATTCCAGCGAATAACACTGAACGTGTTGCAGACAAACTTACTTTCAATTATTATAATCTGTCGTTTGCATCGGTCAGTCAGCATAAAGAACACATACAGAAAAGTAAAGATCTTATGAAAAAAAAAGTTAACACAGATAAGTGATTTTCAAATCTTTTATTCACTGGTGTAATTTCCTTTTTAAGCCATGAGTATCTTTAAGGGATATTTACTAAAATGTGTCAAGAATTCAAAGTGAATTTCAGATTGTAGGCAAAAGCCTGAATTAACAACTAATGTGCAATTTTGAAACGTGTGCCCGAATACTACTTGCGCTGCTGGTATTCAACTCACATATATAGACATAGGAACCTGTGATATATGGAAGCACAGATAATTAGTTGCTTGCATGACAGTCAATTATCCCAATTACTATAATACAGCAGATGTCACCAGCCCTTAGGGTAACAATCATTCTCAAGTTCAACGGTATTGTGCAATGATTGCCTCAATCACCATACCATAGTTTGATGGTACTTGGAACAACGTATAGAGTTTTTGTAGAATTATTTAGGTTACTATTATAACCATTATGAGAAGGTTGTCATCTTCTCATTCTAAAAACAGGCAAAGACCTGAGGGACAGTTATACAGAAACAATTGTGAAAAGAAAGGCAATTGTTGATAGTGTAGGTGGATGGTAAGAGTGCGGCCATCTAAGAAGTAAAAAACGAATGCCTGGTAATCATAATGATGATTGTGAAAAGAATTCAGGTTCAAAAAATATACCAAACAATAAAAGTTTCATGGATTACAGTGGATAGCAAGGGTTCTACCACCATGGGTGTGGAGAGGACGAGTCACCGACAGGTTCAATATAGTCATCCACCTCCTCACTGTAACCTGCAAGTTAACTAATGCTTGTGACTGTGCACAATGCAAGATTGCAGGAAAGGGCTGAGCCAAAACTAAACAAATTAAATCCCACATAGCTAGACCCACAAGGATTAAATCCCTTTCAGGGAAAGTGTATGAGCAAGGAAGGTTGCCTCATTGAATTTTATAAACGAGTATCATATTTGTTCTCTACTTGAGTAGAGGATGCGTAAGGAACAAATTCACTGATTGACCTAAAACGAGTCTGGTTTAAACAATAGTTTTAGAGGTGGTGTTAGCGAAGACCAAGCATTAATATTTTTATAAGAAAATATATAAATTCAAAAATATTGCACTCCAGAAATGGAACCATGGAGTTATGATGAAATATCTTCCTTTTATTATGTATCAAAATTAGTATCAAAGTGTAAAACTACATAAAGGTAGCAAAATAAGCAAAGTGCTAACCATATATATAGGGGGGTGGGGGAGACACATACCACTTGCCAAAATAGAGGAGCGTGTTTCAAGTCGTCAAAGTACACTTTCTCAACAGCGCTCATGTATCTAACATGTATGCTTTGATACTAATTTTGATACCTAATAAAGAGAAAAGATATTTTGTCATAACTGCTTGGTACCATTTCTCTTGCTGGAGTGCAATATTTTTTTTGAGGTTATTTGGCGGCCAACCTTATATGCACCCCTTAGAGGTCATACTGGTGCCTTGATGAAAATCTAAAGTCATTGCAGCTAGGAACTGGAGTAGTAGAAAATTTTGTTATAGGCAAGTGTTTTCACATGTGCTTTTTAAAAAGCTAGAACTACTCATGGTATGGAGTGCTAAAGATAATAAACTATTATATTTTGCTAAATGACCATTTCTGGTCAATTTTAATGATTTTCTTGCTGCCATATGGCTATTTGGATACATGGACAATTTTTCCCTTGATAAACTCAAAGCTTGTCCACATGTATCTTTGGGGATGTATGAAACAATGTGAATGCTGATAGCAAAGGAAAGTGCATGCATCTTCGACAGCACTAGTTTGTCAAGTGAATGAATAATAGTCTGAACTAACCCAGAATTTCACTGAAATTATCAAAAAGGGTGTCAAAACTGTGCTTCATGTCCAAGCTAATTATAGGAGTTGTAAAGAGTTGACAGATGTGTTAAAGATATATATATTTAGAAGAAAAGGGCCCCACTGGAGATTTTATGGTGTGTACGATTGTCCAAAATAGCCCTTTTTGTTAAACTTCCAAGCTCAACCCAACCAAGTAAAATTAAATCAACCCTAAAATTTGATGACTTGACAGAAGGATGCTCATTGCAAACATTAGCAAGATATACAGAACCTTACGGACTACTAGCAACTTAGTAAAGCTTTTCTATCATTGGAAACCAAATGGCATGTTTGAAAGCAATAGTAAAACACGGACACATATAGATCACTTACTTGCTTACTTCTGGCGTAATTATTTTTACAAAGCAAGTCTCTTTACCATTGCTATTCCAGTTCTCTTCTTGATTTCAGTAATCATTAGAATATTTGGCAAAATGGTGATGACACAAAAGCATCAAATATTATTTTGGTTAGTAACACACCGTTTACGGACAACTGATACCTGTTAGATTATTGACACAGCAGGCAATATGTGGTTTCCTCTGGCACGATTTATTCATACGGAAAAAAAAAAAAAAAACTCAAACCATAATATAATAATAATGGTGATTATACTAAAAGATGGCAAAGAGGACACATAATTCAGAATTTTTATCTCCAGTGTTTTGACATTGGGTTTTCTTTTACAGATGAATTGTTTTGTTAATATAGTCTAGAAATCATTGATAGGCAACCTTTGGCACTCCAGATGTTGTGGACTACACCTCCCATGATGCTTTGTCAGCATTATAACTAAGAGCATTATGGGAAAAGGTAAAGCCACACATTATGTACCCCCAAATATAGAACAGTTATATACCCTCACATTAAGGGGCGAACAACTCCATATCCTGTGGTTTTCCCTTTTTTAACAGGAACAGGCTGATGATCAGCGCTTCATTATAGACGCTCATTTTGCAAGAATACTAGTTTGTGGTTGTGTTCTCTATATAGCATACCATCATTAGTGGGAGTAAGATCTCCGTGGTGGATCGGGTTACAGGGAGAGCTTGGCATTGGATTGCAGGTTTTCTCTTTCTCCTCCCCCCACCCCCAATAATCTTGGAGAAGGGGTGAAGCATACCAATAAGGGTTACTCTATGCAAAAACAATGTTTACTGTTCACTTACTCTGCTACTGAATATAATGCATACAACCAGGCAAATGAAAAAAAAAACATTAATTTTAATTGACAAGAATTAGATGTTTCTATTCCAAGATTTGTCATGGGGATTGCTACATTAATAGCAAGCACTGATGCCGATTTCAATGACTCTGGCAACAGCCCAAACATATCTCTGGGGATTTCCATGTATCCTCATTGCATCATACAACATTCTTATGATGTGGAGTTGATAGGTGGACTTTGCCACTCCCCCACCTTACCCTACACCCCCCACCTTTAAAACAAAACAAAAAAATCAGTCATGGGAATAGGAAAGTACACCCTCTTTGAATTCTATGGTTTTTACGTATCAGGACATAATAATCTGTTCCTAAACTGCTCTTAAAATTAGGTAAACACAGCCTCAGATTACACCATGTCATGATTTATTTAACAAAAAATAAAGCCAAAATGGAGACGCAATGTTTGAAAAAGTACACCTTATGATTCAATAGATTGTAGGAGCACCTTTAGCAGGTCCACTCTTCTTTACAACATTGCTTCAGCTCACTGAAGTTTGCTGGCATTTATTCATGCGGAGCTCAGGTCCTGTCAAATAATTCCATTCGGGTTAAGGTCTGGACTTTGACTGGACCATTGCAACACCTTCATACTTTTTTTTCATCCATTCTGTTGTTCAACAGCATAATTTATAAGCCAATCCAAAACAGGCAATTGCGTATTTTATGTGTCCTCACAGTCCTGGAGCCATGACAGTTAAGATACTTACTCTTTGTAACATTTAACACCATTCAATAGATTATATTAATGTATTAAATAATTTCTCTATGTTAAAGTATAAATAAAGGTGGTCTCTAGTGACTACATCATGGTCACGTGACCATGATGTCATTTAACCACAAAGTTTGATTTTCCACTCCATATATATTAAGAAGTGCCAGTTAACTCTGTAACACTTCAAAAAGCCTTGTCCAAAGGTGAAACATGTTTTGTATATAGTTAATCTGGTTTTATGGTTATCTAATAAAGTATTTTAGGCTTACATTTTTATTGTATTTGGCCATATACTTTTTAAGTACTTTTCTTATTTTTGTAATTTAAGTTTTTTTAGTTCTTTATGTTCCTGGCACTTTAGGAAACTTTCATCAGTGGCAGCGAATCACCTAATCCTCGGTGGGTTTTATACCATCAAAGCGGATTCATTTGAACAGATCCGGTCGCTCAAATTGTGAGTAAGATTTAATTATTTCTTTTATTTATTTTTTTTAATAGAAAATATTATTTTGTGTTTTCAGCCTGTTACATGCATAGCGGTGATTGTGGCCCAAAAGACCAACAGAAATGTGCATGGTGGGATTATACCAAGAGTTGCCGGATACAATGAGTTTACAAACTCTTTCAATGACTTTTGCATTACCCACCACTGGTCACTATTGACGATTACTCACAAAGAGCACACACCCACAATTGGATTTTTCCTACTGCATGCTATATAAACTAGAGCTGGTCAGAAGCTCTGTAAAATGTGAGTGGGCATTTTTAAAAAGTGTGATTTTGCATAAATCTGCACCATTGATTTTTTTTAGTTTTTTTGCCTTCTTTTGGATCAACAGCAAAAAACAAAATATGAGGAAGGCTGAACTTGATGGACACTTGTCTATTTTCATCCAATGTAACCTGTGGATCTAAGCCTCCTCCCCATCTCTTTCCTCTTCTCAATATTTTCGTAGATTTGAGTATTAAAAGAATGATTGCTTTCATATAGTTGCTGTCAGGACCCGGACTTAAACGACCCTTTAAGTACCATAACAACTTCACTGAAATTAAAGTTATGGTGCCAGAATGTCCCTAGCGCTGGCTTGCCTTTAGGGATTAAATAAGGGGTCTAAGTCCAAAGCCTCTTCTCTAGGGCGGTTTCACTCTGCCCCCTCTAACATCTGCTTTCTGAAAATCTTCAAAACGTCTGAGTACAGTGGGCAGGGATGCCACAGGCTTGGGGTGGTCAGCTGACCCTCTAAGTCAAATCAGTAGCTGCCCATTCACAGAATGTCTTGAGAAAAGTATATTCGCTTGTCGAGCCATTCAAAAAATAAAAAATTAAGATGGGGTGGAACTTTTTTTTTGGTACCTTTGTTCCCCAGAAACTGCAGGCTCTTTGACGAAAGGTCGGAATTGGGCTTAGATGAATGCTTTGCAAAGCTATAATTGCAAACATTTCCCACCTCTTTTTATATCCTGAACTGCATCTCAAATCAAGTTATACTACTCTACATGAGCTTCTTAAGTCAGAAGGAGGTCTTAGAGAAAATATGACTTGCCTATATGTAAAGATCCTAAAGTCCCAAGGTTTTATAGACTATACCATAAAGGCTCTTCAAGGGTCTCATCAGAAATATTCCCCTCGGGCAAACAAAACATTTTTTAAAAAGCAAAAAGGCAGGAATAATTTTGTTACATAAGTGGAAGGGGCTAGTCTACATTTCAGTTGATTAATCTTGCAAATACATTAAGATCAAAGTTCTTTAGAAAAGTCAGTTTTTATTACGGTGTAGCACTTCCATACGCCCACGCACACCAAAGCTTCATAGTAAAGACAAGCATCAGAATAATCTACATAAAGAGTTTGATTCCAGTTCCAAGATACTGCCTTACTAGTTGTGGATGCTATGTTTTTGAGATGGAAGCAACATGATTTGTTGATTGACTAGATGTAAAGGGTGAAGGTAAGGTTGGAATTGAAGAAAACGCCATGGCAGCCAACACGTGAGATAGAGCTGATGGTAGTGCCATTGACTTGGTGGGAGATAGACATGGGTGTATCATTGTTTAAAGGAGGAAAGACAAGAAGTTCAAGGTGAACGAAGAAATATCATAACTGTCCGAGATAGTAATGGCATTAAATTTTCTTGATTATGACAGATTAAGATGGTAAAATTCTATTTTAGAGATTATCTATGAACTCTCTCCTATAATTGTGTAAATACTATAAATGACTAAGAGCAGGAGTTTGCTTATGTGCTATATTACATATTTTTTTAACCCCTTAAGGACACAACTTCCGGAATAAAAGGGAATCATGACGGAATAGTTCTGTCATGTGTCCTTAAGGGGTTAAAGACCACAAATAAAAACATAGAATATTCTTAGAATGTAAAACATGACAAATCAAAACACTGTATCTATGGATTTATATTGGGTGCAAATAGAGCACACCCTGTTGCTATGTGCAAGTATAACTGACAAAATAATTGTTATACAATCTCAAGAGTCACAGGTCAATGCAGCTGACGGAAACTATACTCAAACTGAAAGCAAAAGGACCTTTTGTGAATGCAAAATTGCAACGTGATCCTGATATGAACGGTGTTGACCAGTGTTAATTTTGGCAGCAAATTTTTATTTAGTTTTAGTCATAGTCTTTTGGCCTAAAAGCCATTATAGTTTTAGTCAAATTTTAGTCATCTGAATTGTTTTGGTTTTATATAGTTTTAGTCGACTAAATTTTAAACATTTTAGTCGACTAAAATGGTTAGTCGACAAAATTAACAATGGTGTTGACGCTATTTTCTGGGTCTTAATTTAATATCTATATTGGAAATGTTCTTAAGGACAGTTTCTATATTTCTGGTATTTGATGGAGAGTGAAGGAGGGGGACCATTAGTGATTGGGAAAATTGTGGGAAAACATGCAAATGTATTTTCTCTGACAGTCACCTGTAACCACAGCTGGCTCCCCTATTTACCACTATAAGGTCTTATAGCATAGAATTTAGCAGGGCTAACCGTACAGATATCTTACAATATTATATAGTTAGGAAGAATTCCTCTATTTAAAATAGATAAATAATTGAGAATACAATAAAAATAGGGAATATTTTATTGAAGCAATCAAGATTTATCTTTCAAAATATTTTAATAAATAAAATATACACTGCTCAAAAAAAATAAAATAAAGGGAACACTTAAACAACACAATGAAACTCCAAGTCAATCACACTTCTGTGAAATGAAACTGTCCACTTAGGAAGCAACACTGAGTGACAATCAATTTCACATGCTGTTGTGCAAATGGGATAGACAACAGGTGGAAATTATAGGCAATTAGCAAGGCACCCGCAATAAAGGAGTGGTTCTGCAAGTGGTGACCACAGACCACTTCTCAGTTCCTATGCTTCCTGGCTGATGTTTTAGTCACTTTTGAATGCTGGCGGTGCTTTCACTCTAGTGGTAGCATGAGACGGAGTCTATAACCCACACAAGTGGCTCAGGTAGTGCAGCTCATCCAGGATGGCACATCAATGCGAGCTGTGGCAAGAAGGTTTGCTGTGTCTGTCAGTGTAGTGTCCAGAGCATGGAGGCGCTACCAGGAGACAGGCCAGTACAGGAGATGTGGAGGAGGCCGTAGGAGGGCAACAACCCAGGAGCAGGACCGCTACCTCAGCCTTTGTGCAAGGAGGAACAGGAGGAGCACTGCCAGAGCCCTGCAAAATGACCTCCAGCAGGCCACAAATGTGCACGTGTCTGCTCAAACGGTCAGAAACAGACTCCATGAGGGTGGTATGAGGGCCAGACGTCCACAGGTGGGGGTTGTGCTTACAGCCCAACACCGTGAAGGACATTTGGCATTTGCCAGAGAACACCAAAATTGGGAAATTCGCCACTGGTGCCCTGTGAAAGCAGGTTCACACTGAGCACATGTGACAGACGTGACAGAGTCTGGAGACGCCGTGGAGAACGTTCTGCTGCCTGCAACATCCTCCAGCATGACCGGTTTGGCAGTGGGTCAGTAATGGTGCGGGGTGGCATTTCTTTGGGGGCCGCACAGCCCTCCATGTGCCCGCCAGAGGTAGCCTGACTGCCATTAGGTACCGATATGAGATCCTCAGACCCCTTGTGAGACCATATGCTGGTGCGGTTGGCCCTGGGTCCCTCCTAATGCAAGACAATGCTAGACCTTATGTGGCTGGAGTGTGTCAGCAGTTCCTGCAAGACAAAGGCATTGATGCTATGGACTGGCCGACCCCTTCCCCAGACCTGAATCCAATTGAGCACATCTGGGACATCACGTCTCGCTCCATCCACCAACGTCACGTTGCACCACAGACTGTCCAGGAGTTGGCAGATGCTTTAGTCCAGGTCTGGGAGGAGATCCCTCAGGAGACCATCCGCCACCTCATCAGGAGCATGCACAGGCGTTGTAGAGAGGTCATACAGGCACGTGGAGCTCCCCCCCTCCCCCCCCACACACACACACACTACTGAGCCTTGTTTTGACTTGTTTTAAGGACATTACATCAACGTTGGATCAGCCTGTAGTGTGTTTTTCCACTTTAAATTTGAGTGTGACTCCAAATCCAGACCTCCATGGGTTGAAAATTTTGATTTCCAATTTTAAATTTTTGTGTGATTTTGTTGTCAGCACATTCAACTATGTAAAGAACAAAGTATTTCAGAAGAATATTTAATTAATTCAGATCTAGGATGTGTTATTTTTGTGTTCCCTTTATTTTTTTGAGCAGTGTAAATATAGACCTCTAAAAACATAATAATCCATTACAATAATTTCGATCAGAGTTTATAAGATCAAAGTATATGCTTGCAATATCCGTAAAATAGAACATAGCCTTTGAACAAATCAACCTCTCAGTCATGTAAAAATGAAGCAGCATCTCGGTCTTCCAAAATTCTCTCCTCTGTCCCTCTAACATTGATAAGTACACATATTTATACCTTAGATTTTCAATTAAGTCATGTTAGGACCTACCTTAACTTGGCAAAGATACAAGACCATGACTTGGTCATTTCACATGGGAACATCTTAATCAGGCTATTGTTATGACGTATTTTAATGTGGAAAGTAATCCAGGCACTCCAAAAGTCTTCCAAAAATAGGCAATTTTACTGGACCCAAGCACCAAAATACAATGTTTCAAGGTCTTTGTCAAGCTACTAAACACATAAACAGCAAACAATATATAGGTGTATACTTAATTAACAAGTGCCAAAACATGTGACATAAGATTGATTAACTCAATTACTTAATAAATCATACAATCACTTAGTGATCATTATTCATTCCCCATCATACCTTATCCAATACATCAGGGCTGTCAGTTCTCACAGGACAATATAATCAATTAATAAAGAAATTCCGATCGGTAAGAGTTTAATTTAATACATACACTGATTCAGGGGATGCCGGTACGAATTAATTGCTTGTATTTCCGGGTCGGTCATATGATACCAATCATGCGATTCAATCTAACGTATTAGGGCATATTTCCTGACAGGTCACATGATAATGTCCACACTGACCATACCTACCGCGCATGCGCTGTGTTGTTTTTAATCACTCGATCATACTTTCATTTAAGTCCAGATCCCACCCAGAACACATGCGTAACAGAGCGCACGCGTAATACTGCCAATTACCATTCAGCCGACCAACTACCATATAAATCAATAATTTATATGAATGGTAATTGGCAGTATTACACCAAAATGAGAATCTTAAAGGGGAACGATCAATTCTATGACATTTATACTATTTCATAAAACACTGGAAACCACCTATAACTTGTGTTTAACAATTTTTCATAAGATGGTCCATTTACATTTATATTACAGATTTAGCAAACATCATAATCCAGCTCAGACTAGGCAAAGCCAGGGCAAACATGGTCTCTGAAGTGGGAAAAATAAAAACATTGTTAATTTCTCCTCTTCCCTGTAGGTTTTCTCTATGCTCACTGCCAGGTGCAAAGGAGAGAGTTTATAACAATTATTTACAGAAAGATGGAGGCAACCATTGCAGAATCAAGAGCTAATCATTTCGACATTTGTAATGTATTTTTACAACTCACAACTACATATTTGTTAAATATAGGGTTAAAGGACCACTCTAGGCACCCAGACCACGTCAGCTTAATGAAGTGGTCTGGGTGCCTGGTCCAGCTAGGGTTAACCCCTTTTTTTTTTTTTTTTAAATAAACATAGCAGTTTCAGAGAAACTGCTATGTTTATAAATAGGTTAATCCAGCCTCTAAAGCCTCTAGTGGCTGTCTCATTGACAGCCGCTAGAGGCGTTTGCGTGCTTCCCACTGTGAAAATCACAGTGAGAAGACGCAAGCGTCCATAGGAAAGCATTATGAATGCTTTCCTATGAGACTGGCTGAATGCGCGCGCAGCTCCTGCCGCGCATGCGCATTCAGCCCAAGAGGAGGAGGAGAGCTCCCCGACCAGCGCTGGAGAAAGAGGTAAGTTTAACCCCTTCCTCCACCTAGAGCCCGGCGGGAGGGGGTCCCTGAGGGTGGGGGCACGCTCAGGGCACTATAATGCCAGGAAAGAGAGTATGTTTTCCTGGCACTATAGTGGTCCTTTAACTAAACCTAGTTTAAAAAACAGAAATGAGAATTGACAGTTCCCCTTTAAAGGACTATCTAAAGAAGGGATTAATGGTGGTAACAGAGAGAGAGATAAGCTTGTGTGTGATCTTGAAACCCCATTCAGTGCTATCACATAATCACACCAAAAGGAAGAATCTGGCAATGATACCTCACGAAATAAGAATCCATAACAAGTCCACCTACTCAGTTTATTCTTTCACAGAACCCAATATGAGTATTCCTGGTGTCAAAATAGTTCAAACGCATCTAAATAAGTGGGGACATTCCCAATTAACACATTTTATCACATCTGTCAAAGTCAAAAAGATCATAGCAAACACCAACACTTAAAAAAAAAAAAAAAAAAATCTGTTAGTCCAATAAAATAAATAAACAAAAGGTATCAAATGAAAGTGCAAAACCTCACTATTTTGCATCTACATTACTGGACCAATAAGGCAATGTACGGTAAATGTTATAATCTTATCTAAGCATGGCTAAGGACCTGAAAATAGAGTGGGCACCCCCCTCAATAAATGACCAAAAAGCTTTTCATAATTAGCTGCTTACCCTCTCAGGAGTACCTTCAACCATCAATAAGTGTGAAGGAAAAAACTACAGAACTATTACGACATGCACAACTTGTTTTTATTTTGTTTGTTTTTTCCTAGCACAATCATCCTCACCATGCCAATAGCATTGTCTTATTTTTATTACTGCAGCAAAACTGAGGAAGAACCGATTCACCTGCCCCTATGGACCAGTCTCCTCTGGCAAAAATACAAATTGTAACAAGCTGGGATGGCACACCAGAATACGTTGACTTTGTAGCACAGAAATGGGCAATATTAATTTTTGACTAAAGAGGAGTATATCTCTCTCTCTCACACACACACCTTTTCATTATTTTATAAAATCCGTAGAAAATGTACATAAATACGTTCATAGACCATGAACAATACTCCTGGAGTGGGTATAAATGCTGTGCTCGGGGTTCTGTACTTTCACTAAGTAACTCTTGTGCTGAAGTGTTATAATCTTGAAATGTCAAGATCCCACGAGACGGAAAAGCCTGCAGTCTATTCCCAAAGCCTTCAAATGCTCTGCTTAACCATGTAGATTTTCCTTCAAAATGCAGACACAAAGGAAAAAGCACAGGTTAAAAATAAAAGTTTATTAAATTTACATTACAAACAAATAAATATTGTTTTCTCAAACATTTCTTAAAGAATTAAGCCAGAGGTAGGCGATCTTCGGCACACCAGATGTTGTGGACTACATCTCCCCTGATGCTTTGCCAGCATTATGGCTGTAAGAGCATAATTCGAAATATAGTCCACAACATTTGTTGTGCCAAGGTTTGCCTTAAATGGACACCTCCAGAGTAGATTGATTAATCAGGATTGTAATGCATTAATAAAACTGCATTTAAAATAAACTATTAGCTAAATTACCACTCTACACAAAAAGCATGTATGTAAATGTGGGGAAGACCAAGCTACAACCATCGTCACTTTTTCTTTAACTCTTTGAATTTGTATAACTGTGCACTCATCCCCCTCCCGCCCAGACCTTTAATCCTGGGCGGGAGGGTACAGAGTGCAGATTTCTAGGTTTTCTAACTAGGAGAATAAGAATTCAATACCTACCAACATTGGAAGTTATGCATTCAATACAAAGCATATAGGGGTGATTCTGCTAGGGAGAATGAGAAGGGCACAACACAGTGCCTCACATCTCTCTCATACAGCCCCTGGAGCAGGGATAGGCAACCTTCGGCACTCCAGATGTTGTGGACTACATCCCCCATAATGCTGGCAAAGCATCATGGGAGGTGTAGTCCAAAACATCTGGAGTGCCGAAGGTTGCCTATGCCTGGTCTAGAGGCTCTGTGAAAATTACCCCGGATGTCTTCACTCTTTACATAAGGATGTACGGCATCTTCAAAATCCCAGTAGGAAAGAAGTAATTCACTGCCTTCTACTGGAAAGGGCAGAATGTGAGCGCGATGCTCGCTGCGCATGCACATTAGCTACTTCTCATTGCCAACATCAGAGGAGGCGGAGACAGAGACAGCGCCAAGGGACATCAGTGCTGGAAAGAGGCACGTATAAAGGTTTTCTTTAACCTTAAAGGTTTACTCAAAGCACCATGACCACTTCAGTGTTTTAAAGTAATCATGGTGCTTGGACTCTTTATGTTTGGCTTGTAAGTTTGAAAGTCTGCACATACTGCGATATCAGAGGTGTAACGCTACGTCCATGAGGGTAATCAGCCAGCCTGGCAGAGAGTTCAGGACAAGCTAATGTAAATTCTTTGATTATTCTTTGGCTAAAAGCGCTCAGCTGATGCACAGATCACCAGCAACATTTCATCATACGTGCTTATTTGGTTTTCTTCAAGCTTTGAAAACAAAGGTTTTAGTTAAAACAAGTGAAGAGCACACTTTCGCTTCCACAAGCTGATACCTATAGTGGAATTTTTATTTATACGTGTTTTAAAGAGCATTCATTTATATAAAAAAAAAAAAAACGCAATTTCATCTACACATTTTTTTTTTACTACAGGTTCACTTTAAACTCTTATCTACAATTATAAAATGGTAAGTGGTACACACAGATGGATGATGAGAGGTTAGATTGTGACAACCCAGTTAAATTTAATTTTGGGTTTACGATCAGTCCCGTGTGCCCTGCTATTTCCCAACCACCCCACCATCAATACCAGTTTAGTAAACTCACCGCCTATCTTGACCTTCAAACTAAATTGATTACTCTGTTGGTTTTCCTTTGCCTGTAGACATTTGCTTCTGTACTGAAAGTTATTCTTACAAACAGTAGGTCCACCATACAGACATCAACCTACCAGCATCTGGACTCTTCCCATATATGTCATAGGGATTGGATAACTGCTATGTCCGGTAGGTAATGCCTTGTAGGATACTTGAGTTTTTGTTTGTAGCAGCAATATCCACATTAAGTGTTTTATCCCAGTAGCCCAAACCAACCTTAAATCCTGTAAAGTCTTAAATTGCTATATTATTCATTAATCCAAGTTCTCAGAGAACACAATAGAGAAAATCTCTAAAGACAGCTGTAAGAGGCAACACCGTGATAAAGTAGCAGTAACATCTAAGAAATCTGTCAGTTCTTGCTAGCGTGCACTGATCAATATGAAATATTTTTTATATAACCTTACTGTTGTTATTTTGAAGTGTTTGTTTTACTGTAAACTCTGCTCCCTTATTACGAACTCAGCATGGTGTCATTGCTGATTGTCTTTTTATTTATTTATTTTATTTTTTTTCAGAATTACATGTTTTAATAAGGAAATAAAATAAAAATGTTAAGTTGCCTCTGGTTGTTTTAAATGTTTGGCGTTTCCTGGTAGAGAAGGGGGAAAAAAAATAAACAAAATGTATTCTAAATATAGTAGTTTCATACTTTTAATATATATTTTTTTTCATGTTTCTAATAATTGGACGATGCAGCAATGTCATTATTACTGTTGATTTTACAAGGGGGGGGAGGAGGGGGATTTTCCACGGGACAAATTTGGAGATCTATGGCCCATCAAGCAGGTTCCCCCTAATCCAGCCATGGAGACCGCAATTTGTGAAAGAACAAGGAAGTATGTAACAAGTCCAAAAGTTATGGAAGAGCAAGATTACCTAGAATAAATATAATAATCTGTGGCTGTGATATGCTTAGCTTTGTTGGCGGTGCCATTTGAAACTTTTCTTAAGAAGGGGATGTAAAAATCTTTATATGTGTGAGCATGTGTGTGTACACACAAAAAATGTAGTGAGCCCCAGCAGGATCTCTGTGGGCATTAGATTGGTAAACAGGACCTGCCAAAAATGGGGTACAATGGCATTGTGTAAGCACCTCTCCTATCCGTTGGATAGACCTGCCGGTGGACATGAATGCTGGAGGCTGCAGGCTTTGATTGATGGGCGATTTTTCCATTTTAATCTTGTGGGTGTAACCAATAAAGTGCCATTGTTACTCTTACTTACAATGTTGCACTATATGTTTTAAAGGGACACTATAGAATATATAGTGCTCTCTGGCTTGCAGGAAGCAGCTACAACCCGTGCTTGACCTCTCTAACCTTCAGCAGCACTCTAGGACGGGGAGGTGGCTGATCCTCGCCCTTGACTTGAAGCCTCTTAGTTTGGTGCCCAGTGGTGCCCACTAGTGTATTGGAATGGCCACCTAGTTGTGATCGCTGGATTATCAGCAAACCGGATAGTCAAAGCCTAAATGATAAAATGGCCGCCCAGCCATGTGCGCCTTCTTGCAGCCATCCACACACATGGATCAATTACTTTAGACCTTCGATCGCATCTGCGACCGATTCTGGGCTAAGCTCTCTGTCCAGTGACATACCTCTGCCCAGCGAACCAAGTCATGGCACCCCTGAGCTGCCCTAAGGTCCAGCTCCACATGTATAGCCTTCCACCATGTGTCTCCATAGCGGCGCGGAGGAGGAAACGGTTCAAGAAGCAGTCGCGGAAAACGGCTGTACCTCGGCACAAACCTCTCCATCCCCAGAGTGACCTACCTGTCCCAGCAGCTTCCAGCTCCAGTAACCAAGCATGCAAGACCGCAGACGCGAGCTCCGGCTAAAGAACTGATTGTCTTCCTGATGAGTATTAAATTGGACTGTCTGGGAGCATGGGCTGAGTGGGGGGGCCTAATCAGAGTGAGCATCGGCTAGGTGACGCTTGATCCTTACCTGCAGCTAAGCTGCTCTACTGTCATAATCAATATGCATAATGTTTCTAATGGCAAAACTGCTCTCATGCTTACCTGTACTATCCCAAAACAGATCACCCAGTGGTACCTACATTCTGAGCTTATCGCTATAGCCATTTATGGCTTATTTCCCTCTATTTTGGTTACAACTCATAGAACTAAGTTTCAGCTGTTTCCCACTCTTTTTATAAAAAGTGCAGTATCAGACAATTCAAGCTTTATTTACTTATTTGTCATTTATACTCTTGTCAATGGCTTATTCAAAATTATTTGTTATCCTCTACACTGCAGAAATAAAGAATATAAAAAAAAAACTCTAAGAGTAAACACTAAAATGCTACAGACCCTGACTCAAGCCATGTTTACAAGATTTCATAGGTGCAAAATATGATTTTTATAAAGACAAGTACCCCAGCTTGTGATCCTGACACAGCCTTCCCATTAGAAACGCAGCTTTCTTTACGTGTTAATACATTTTAGAATTATTTTTGAATAACTGACTTTTTTTATAACAAATTCAAATATGCTTTATGTGAACAGACAAAATAAATAATTTTTTTCTGGTGACTACCAATAGCGCATATAATGTGCAACACATATTGGGTGAAGGAACACAAGTAGCCATTTCGAAAACTAGTATTAATGGCCGAAATCAAACATGCATCCCTAAAACTTTTCAGATTGAGGAGGGACAGTTTCTACCCCATTAGTGGGAATTGCAGACATATAAAACATAATAAGTCGGTGGTGGTCACTATGACCTTACAATTATTAACTATAGAACAAAGAGGGTATACTAAACTTATTAATTGTTCACCTCTACACATGGGTTGTTGTTAGAGAGGAGCCATTTGTTGGCTTCACTGGTTACTAAATGAGGGACCAACTGATAAAACATGTGGAATCTTGCGATAGTGCCAACAATACAGCTTTGTATTCCTTGCACTATAGCAGGGCTTGACAAATGTGTTTGGAATCTAGGACCCAGCTAAAAAAAATTTTTTTTTTTTTTTTTTAAACCCTTAAAGGAACACTATAGTCACCTAAATTACTTTAGCTAAATAAAGCAGTTTTAGTGTATAGATCATTCCCCTGCAATTTCACTGCTCAATTCACTGTCATTTAGGAGTTAAATCACTTTGTTTCTGTTTATGCAGCCCTAGCCACACCTCCCCTGGCTATAATTGACAGAGACTGCATGAAAAAAAAACTGGTTTCACTTTCAAAAAGATGTAATTTACCTTAAATAATTGTATCTCAATCTCTAAATTGAACTTTAATCACATACAGGAGGCTCTTGCAGGGTCTAGCAAGCTATTAACATAGCAGGGGATAAGAAAATCTTAATTAAACAGAACTTGCAATAAAGAAAGCCTAAATAGGGCTCTCTTTACAGGAAGTGTTTATGGAAGGCTGTGCAAGTCACATGCAGGGAGGTGTGACTAGGGTTCATAAACAAAGGGATTTAACTCCTAAATGGCAGAGGATTGAGCAGTGAGGCTGCAGGGGCATGTTCCATACACCAAAACTGCTTCATTACGCTAAAGTTGTTCAGGTGACTATAGTGTCCCTATAAGGAGCAAACTTCTGGAATAAAAGGGAATCATGACATGTCACACATGTCAAGTGTCCTTAAGGGGTTAAACTAGCAAAGTTTAATTTATGAGAAATATACAATTCTTATAGGGACACTATAGTCACCAGAACCACTACAGCTTAATGTAGTTGTTCTGGTGCCTATAGCCTGTCCCTATAGCCTTTTCAATGTAAATGCTGCCTTTTCAGAGAAGAGGCAAGTGTTTACATTGCTGCCTAGTAAAACCTCTAGTGACCGTCACTCAGACGGCCACTAGAGAGTCCTGTGTCAGTGCTGCACAATGTGCAGCACCTTTGTTCAGCGTCTCCATGCTCTGCATGGACGTTTTGAATATTAGCCATAGAGAACATGCGCAATATCTTCCCAATGCTTTCCTATAGGAAAGCATTGATTTAGCTGAGATATTAAAGATTGATTATCTCAGCCAGGAAGGCAACACAAGCCGCGGAAAACTGGCACGGCGTGGGAAAGAAGGACAGTAAAAACACCTCTCTCATGATCGGAGGGGTGCAGTTACCTAAACACACACTGACAGAGAGATAAACACACACATACACAAACATACACACACACACACAAATTGACACTTTCCATTTTAATTTTAATCCACCCAGCCTCCCTACCTTTGGGAGATGTGAGTGGACTTTCCCTGGGGTCCAGTGGGGCTGCGAGGGAGCAGTGATTTTCCTGCAGCTTCTCTCGGCTCCCTCGCACTGTCTGCAGTGATGCCAGGGCTGGAATTATGTCATATTCCGGCTCCAGGCATCATTACACATCGCGAGGGAGCAGAGAGGAGCTGCAGGAAGATGACTGCTCCCTCCTGCACGGCCCCAGCCTGCCGCCTCCAAGATAACCAGAGCGGCTCTCCTTCCTTGTTCTCCCATCCTGCCTTTAGTTAAAGGGCTTCAAATCCCAGGTGCCAGGGAAAAATTTCTAGTGACCTGTGATTTGTCGAGCACTATAGTATCCATTTAAAAACTGTGCCCAAGATAAATAGCGGACACAAAATCTAGTAAGCCTATGCATACTTTCACACTAAAAAGAAAAAAAGTCTGTCATGCAAATTACAGAATGGAATGTGGGAGATACCTTCTCCATTCATAATCTGAAAATGCCCAGTTTGTTCTGTTCCCCTCATTTAGTGATATCTAGGAATCCATTCTGGAATTACTAAGTTTCCCTTAAACTAATATTTCGTTATGATTTCCTTTCAGCTGCACCCATTATGTGCAATTCCCTATTATGCAATTTTTGCTTTCAGTCATTGTTGAGAAAAATTACATTATATACCTATTTATTTCATATTGCACTATTTGTTGTATTTTTTTTATAATTTTACAGATTTATTGAATGCTCCACCTACTACTGTATGTAGATTCATATATTAGCCCTGATTGTTAAATGCTTAAATATGTCTATGATCGCAATTAATTTTTGCAAGTCAACACTAACCCTATACTAACCCCTCCCTAAAGCGATTCCAACAATACCCCTTACACTATGGTTACACTAACTCTAACCATATATCTCCACGAACCTTACCCTTAACCCTACACTTTACCTTCCCCTAAACCAGCATTATCCCAAACCCAGCATTAACCCTTACCTAAACTTACACTAACCTGCCCCTAAATCTAACCTAACCCCTCACCCCACCATTGTCATCATACTATCACGAACCATAACACTAGTTCTGACATTTGAGTCTCTTGTGTCTAATTGCCATCTGAAACTAGACTTGCAGCCATATAGAAAACCATCACAATGAACATATGCATCTTTAGGAGCAGATGTAGCCAGCAATACGTTTGCTGGGTAATCAGGGGGTCATAGTCTGTCCTGAAGGACATGTGGCACATGGAATCCATCCTACGAGTGGTGGGACAATAAAGGTTTGTGTGCAATGAACTTGAAAAGGAGATGGATCTCTCCTATGTGTAATTGGAGAGCTTTTAATCAGGGCACAGCCCAGAAAGACAACAAATTACCACACATTGGTATGGAACGTCAACAGTAATAACTCCTGTGTTACTCAGACCTTGCAACAGTGGCACGTAACCATGGCTGGACAGGCAGGTCAGGAACGGCATGGCTGGTGGGATGATCAATGATTTCCGTCACTGGCTGACCCATTCTCAAGCCAATGGGGCATATGGAGCTTTTGTTGTCTGCAACCCTGAAAGGCAGACTAAATAAAGGCAACACCAAAACTACAACTTCTGGCACACACACACACACAAACAGCCCCTATCCCCATTAAAACACAAACACGCACGCACACACTACAATGCAAACAGCCCCATCCACACAGAACCCCAAATCCGCAAGCGGAATAAACCACCACACAAGCAACCCTTAAAGCAGCATCCCTAGAAACAAGCAACACCACAATCAGCATACACACACACCTATCCTCTCCCAGCCCTGTCCAACGTATCGATCATCGATCCACCAAAGTCACATTCATCCAAATACACACACACACACACACACAGTTTTCTTGTGGCAATTGCTATACCCATAGCTATTTACCAGAATCCATTTTTTCCCCATATATAACATTAAAGGACCACTCGAGGCACCCAGACCACTTCAGCTTAATGAAGTGGTCTGGGTGCCAGGTCCAGCTAGGGTTAACCCATTTTTTCATAAACATAGCAGTTTCAGAGAAACTGCTATGTTTATGAATGGGTTAAGCCTTCCCCCTAATCCTCTAGTGGCTGTCTCATTGACAGCTACTAGAGGCGCTTGCGTGCTTCTCACTGTGATTTTCACAGTGAGAGCACGCAAGTGTCCATAGGAAAGCATTATGAATGCTTTCCTATGTGACCGGCTGAATGCGCGCACAGCCAGCCCAGGAGGAGGATCGGAGGAAGAGAGCTCCCCGCCCAGCACTGGAAAAAAAGGTACGTTTAACCCCTTTTCCCCTTTCCAGAGCCGGGCGGGAGTATGTTTTCCTGGCACTATAGTGGTCCTTTAATTCTGTGAAAAAGAGCTCTGCAGGAAAGATTTATAAAAAAAGAACCCTATATCTATATTTCTAGACAGAGATTTAGGGTTTATTTTATATTTTTTTAATCAATATAGCTGTCATTTGGTGAAGCTGTATATAGCTACAGAACAGACATAGAATTCAATAAAATATATTGGCAACATATTCAGCACACAAGCTCCCAACGGGCCTGTCACGGCTGAGCTAAAGCATAATTCGTTATGATGGAATCAATTTAGATATAAAAGACAACAAAGCAAGTAAAAAGCAGAAGTTTGCAAGGGCTCAGGATAAAGGACAATAGAAATTTCAGGAGACAGGAATTTGTAACAAACTGCCTCACTGCAGTCTGTTTCTCAATTGAATTTGTGGCAACTTATTTTACTGTAATATGTTGTAATGCAATAGAATAGAGAAAACAAATATGTCTGATTACTGAGATCACTCTTCCGAGCATTCCACATAGCAAACACTGAGAGCAGAGTATCTACAGGGTTTAAAGTCTGCCTTGAGACAGTATCGAGCATCATTGAGTGATTAATCACTGGAAACTTATCTACAAGGGGATCATTTAAAACTACTCAAAATTATAAATGCATCTAATGCAAAAACAGGAAATCCAAAACTAGCAGACCGGCATTATCAAGAGGTAAACTGTAGAAGTTTTATACAGTGATGTAAAATGATTGTATGATGCTCCAAGGCATCCTAGGAAAAAGCCTTATAAGCTAAAGAGAGCCCACAGGCCATCAAAACTATGTCTAGCATTTCACAAATCAAGTCACTGGTGCAATCTAGTTAAAGGAACATGCCTTCTAAATGAAGTTGTTATGGTTACAGGAAGCCCCGGGCATATATTTACCATTAGAAGTTGTCATTCTCGCTCAGTTTGACCCTGAAGTTTCCTCCAGTGGCATTTTCAGCTCCTCCCCAGCCAGCTTCAGGCTTCTAAAATTTCACACTTAGGAAGTGCGGACTCCTGCCAGGCTGGAGGGCCGATGACTGACTGAAAGCGGTCAGCTGACCCTCTCAACCAATCAGTGACTCCCGATTCACAAATCTGGCTTGGAAAGAAACTTACCTTTTGCAAGCCAGTTTAGTGAATGGGGAGTTACTGATTGACAGAGCATCAGGAGACCACTCTCAACCAATCTCACACCTGCTCTGAATCTGAAATTTCAGAAGCCAAAAGCAGAGTGGGGGCCTGCTGGCACCATAACAACTTCATGTAGATGAAGTGGTTTTGGTGTCTAGAATGTCCCTTTAAATAAATTACCATGTAGGCTTGGCAACCAATCCAGATCCATAGACTTAAGTAAAGTGGTACACTACAGTCTTAAAGGAGGTAAAAAACAGGATACAAACAATTATTTGCTTCAAAGCATAGTGGTTTTATTCAAAAACTGCCACCTTTATTTGAAGGGACACTATAGTCACTAAAACAACTTTAGCTTAATGAAGCAGCTTTGGCGTGTAGAACATGCCCCTGCAGTCTCACTGCTCAATCCTCTGCCATTTAGGAGTTAAATCACTTTGTTTATGAACCCTAGGCACACCTCCCTGCATGTGACTTGCACAGCCTTCCTAAACGTCCTCAAAAGAAACCTTTATATCCTACGTCCCTGTAATGCACAGTTTAATCTAGAATTTCTTATATCCTGCTCTGATAATAGACGTGTAGACCCTGCAGGAGCCTCCTGTCTGTGATTAAAGTTCAATTTACAGATCTGGAAATTAGAACAAAATCGACAGCAAGTTAACACCAGATTGAAAACAAAACCATTTTCTGCATGCAGTCTGTATCAGTCACAGACAGGGGAGGTGTGGCTAGGGCTGCATGGACAGAAACAAAAGTGATTTGGGAATTCATCCACACATCACACACACACAATTTTCCCAGCAATACACAAGACAATTCTTTTATGCCAAATTAAAGTTTATTTTCAGTGGGAGGGACGCTATACTGCTGTAAATATTTCATTATTCTATGTGTATAATACTAGTTCATATCATTGGGACACGTCAAACCAATGGGGGATGGCAATGTTAAATGACCTTGAGGAGCACTTTTGCTAAAAAGAGGCATCCTCAGAGGCTTTAATGTAGAATTTATAAAGCTTCGCAAAAGTATGAAGTGAAGTCCAAATGTTAGTTCTAGTGATATGTTCAGGTGGTCATCATGTCCTAACTGCCCAAGAGATTATCAGGACTCTAATGTAAATGGCCTTGAAAAGGCGAGGTGGTTAATAAGCCAGTGTGATCGATTCTTTATTCAACTTGCAAAAGTTTGTTTGAAATCTTATGTTGCTTTAGAGCAGTCAGGGCCGGCCTTAGGGGTGTGCGAGCTGTGCGGCCGCACAGGGCGCCATGGCAACAGGGGCGCCGGGCGGCCAGCACAGCTCGCACTCAGTCACTCACATGCCGGCCCGAGTCATGTGCAGAGCAAGTCAAGTGCATTATGCTGCGCACTTGACTTGCAAATTATGAAGAGAGCAGCGGCCGGGAGAGAGAGGAGGTCAGGAGCACGGAGGAAGAGCATGCTCCGTCTCCACAGTCATCCCCGGAAGGATCCGCACAGTGAGTGTGAGGGAGGAGGTCAGTGCTGGTATCAAGGTCGGCAGACTGGGACACTGTCAGGAGGTTCCAGGGAGCAGCAAGCTTTAATGTGAGTCTGTTTATTCTTGTTGTAACTATTGCTTTTTTTTTTTTTTTAATTAAATAGATTGTTGTTTTTGTGTGTGTGTGTGTGGGGGTTTGCAGAAGGGGGAGCAGAGGTTTTCTCGCTGGGATTTTGGGGAAGGGGTTTTGTAGAAGGGGGTTGGTTTAGGGAGGAGCAGAGGTTTTATAGAAGGGGTTAGAGGTTTTGTAAAAAAGGGGGTAGGGGTTTTGGTGTAGAGGAGAGGTTTTGTAGAAGAGGGGGCAGGCATTTCTGGTGAAGTGGCAGGGGAAAGGATTTTGTGGAGGGGGCATGGGTTTTGTTGAAGGGGGACCAGGGGGTTTGTAAAGGGGGCAGGAGTTTAGTATAAGGGGAGCAGGGGTTTT
Source organism: Pelobates cultripes (assembly GCA_933207985.1). Taxonomy (NCBI): domain Eukaryota; kingdom Metazoa; phylum Chordata; class Amphibia; order Anura; family Pelobatidae; genus Pelobates; species Pelobates cultripes. Next base: position 49,607,723 of record OW240922.1, on the reverse strand, counting down.
GTATAAGGGGAGCAGGGGTTTAGTAGAAGGGGAGCAGGGGTTTAGTAGAAGGGGGCAGGGGTTTAGTATAAGGGGGCAGGAGTTTAGTATAAGGGGGCAGGGGTTTAGTATAAGGGGAGCAGGGGTTTAGTATAAGGGGAGGCAGGACTTTAATATAAGGGGGGCAGGGGTTTAGTATAACAGGGCAGGACTTTAGTATAAGGGGGGCAGGAGTTTAGTATAAGGGGAGCAGGGGCTTAGTATAAGGGGGCAGGGGTTTAGTATAAGGGGAGCAGGGGTTTAGTATAAGGGGGGCAGGGGTTTAGTATAAGGGAGCAGGGGTTTAGTTGAAGGGGAGCAGGGGCTTAGTATAAGGGGAGCATGGGTTTTGTAGAAGGGGAGCAGAGGTTTATGTAGAATGAGTGCAGGACTTTTGTAGAGGGTGGCAGTGGTTTTGGTGGAGGGGGAAGGTTTTTAGTGATATTATGTGAACATTGCTGTATAGTTGATATATATAATGATAGCATGTGTTTTGTTAAAGGGGGAGAAAAAAAATTATAGAAGGGTGGGCAGGGGTTTTATTAAAGGGGGAGCAGGGGTTTTGTAGAGGGGGCAGGGGTTTTGTAAAAAGGGGGGCAGGGTTTTTGTAGAAATGGGGGCTGGGGTTTGTGGAAGGGTTTTGTAGAAGGCGGAACAGGGCTATTGTAGAAGGGGCAGAGGTTTTGCTGAAGGGGGGGGGGGCGCCATATGTTGGGCTCGCACAGGGCGTCTGATCACCTAAGGCCGGCCCTGAGAGCAGTGGTTCTCAAACCAGTCCTCAAGACCCACCAACAGTCCAAGTTTTGTTAGTATCCCCATTGGAATAAAACAGGGAAATACATAAATCCTGGACTGTTGGTGGGCCATGAGGACTGGTTTGAGAACCACTGCTTTAGAAGGTTAAAGAATCACTATAGGGTCAGGAACAGAAACATGTATGCCTGAATATATAGTGCCAAACCCACCATTTAGGTAGCTTTCCCCCCTATAAATGTTTTAAGCTCACCTTATTTCCATAGAAAGCAAAATTGCATACAAATTGAAGACACCCAACTAAGTCTTATAAGCTGCTGGGGGCTAGGAAAGTCTGATATAGTATCTAATATATAACAATAAATGTAGATAAAGAATAGCAGACGGATCCTAAGGCAGAAATTGTAGAGTAAAGAAGGTTCTGTATGGTGTTAACCAGTGACTCTGTCTTAATAATCAGCTTAACTAATCGTTAAGAAACCTTAGAAAGAAAAGGAAATTTGAATACAGGTATATTGGGTAATCCAAAGCAGTAAACCCCAGGCTGAGAAACTAATGAATATGAAATTGCCCCTAGTATAATATCCCTTTTGGTCAGGTGCTCAGAGCCAATATAATAAATATATAGATTATAGACAAGTATGCAGACCTAAATTAATCCGCTCATAAATGAAGGAACAAGTAGTCCCATATAGTATACACCCTGAAGATACAGAAATTAGCCAATAGTATAGAAAAGATAGCTAAAAATAAATAAATTAAAAAAAATGTAAATAACTGCTTCAGGGTAACCCCTCATAAACTAGATATAGCCAGTGTCAAACAAGCTAAACACTGCTGCTTCAAGGCAGCCTATCAACTACCTACAATAGCCGATACAAACTCATCTACTACTGCCTAAATATAGAAACTGCCTATTTGCCCAGGGAGATTGTTAAGGCATGCAAAAGCTGTCCAAGTATTAAAAATGACCAGTGGAGCGTCTGCTCGACGCGCGTTTTAGCGCTGTTATGTGCCTTTGTCAAGAGCAGTTTTTTGTATCATTCTTATAGGGATTTGATAGAGTTGTGAATTCTACATTTTTACGGTTCTCATTCCAATGTTGGACTAGTACTTTAATAAGGGTAATAGGATTGGTATTGGGCTTGTTTCTCACTGTCTGTACTAATCTTGATTTCTATGTTGGGTTATGCCCCAAATCACCCCACAACCATTACGGACTCCGTGTTAAATTCTCTTTCATCGTGTTTGTATATTTATATTACATATGTGTAAAGAATACCCTCTTGAGACAGTCCAAGAGAGGAGGATGAAAAGTATTGGGTGAGAGTGGCAGTGGAAGATAGTCCAAAATATAGCATTTAAAAATATTAAAAAAGCCCTATCTGAAAAAGCTTATTCATTTCTCTGCTTTTGTATTATACTATAAATTTGTTACATATGATGTTATGTACACTTTTGTTCCAAGTTTCCTCTGAATATCTGGCATTGGAGTAGATGGATTTTCCAGGAATCAGAATGGTGCACTCAAGAACCGTCTATGACTTGTTTATTCAGAGAGTAGAATTTAAAGATGTATTACACTATAATTGTTTCTTTCCTATACTCTAGCTTCTGAAACCCCCACAATCATCTAGACGGCTTCTGTTTGCAAAAGCGTGCAAAATAAAATAAATATATATATATATTTTTTTTTATTATTATTATTTATTTATTTTTTAAAGGGCTCTGCATACATTCTTTAAATGACTACTTCAAACACCATTTCCACTTCTGCTTCTATAAGTGGTCATGGTGGTAGGAATCTGTGCAACACTGCAGAATCTGAAACGCAGCAGATACAGAGATATATTTACTTTTGTGACAGGTTATAGTTGCACCCAAAGGACACATGACTTAAGCAGTCCGGAACAGAGCAATTTTGTGTAACTATTACTCAGCATGCTGGCAACAGACGTAATGAATGGACTTCTACCTTGCAGACAAAATATGCATCTTCCCTCCCTCCCTTCCTTCATTTAAGTCCTCCCCACCATACTATACACTTAATTTTTTGCTTTCAATTTCCCCATCCTCGCTCGCTCCCTCCTGCACTCATACGCTCTGAGCTGGTGAGAACAGTCCAAATGCTTCTCCGCCCAGGAAGTCTACCGTTTGCCTTTCTGTGGAAATCATATTACTAATGGAATATGGGTAGATTTAATAGGCAACTGGAACAGAACCTTGCTTAAGCTCCATCCATTGTCAATTTCTGTCAACTTGACAGCAATACATAAAGAAAAGTAATATTTTCTTTATGAAGTTTATGAAACTGGAGTACACAGAAAAAGAAGAAAAAAAGTGATTTAGACACAGCACATTCAGAAGCAGATTACACAAAGTTTATTTTTGGAGCTGGAGCCTTTTAAAGCGTGACATTTTTCAGAAGGTTGTGGCTAAAGTGCAAAGGTTCTAGTCGTTGCTGGCACTTAGAATGTTCACCTGGTTGACCCATCAACTACCAAGTATTATAGAAAGCAGGGCTCCAGGGCAGTACATGGGACAGCTGTGTAGGGTGACGATGGACATGCTCTTTGGCATTAGAATCGTGGAAAAGGAGATGTATATGTAACAGTAACAATAAGCTGTGTTATAAATTATGAAACAAGTTCCCGTATACATTATTTAAAGGGAAATGCTGAGTGGAACATCTTGCAGTTAGGTTCTCTATTGGGAGAGAGATATATAGGATCGGGAAAGAGGTGGGGATTGTTTGGACACAAGATTGCAATAGTTACTTTAACCAATACCAGTGTTCTCTTTTTATATATAAATTCTGTATTTTTTCTGTGCATAGTTTGACATCAAGCGTGCAGAGCCACGACAGCATCTACAAGCATTTCCATGAGATTTCAAGGTGTGACAGTTTATACGGCACATTTTTTATATTACATGAAGACGTCAGACTATTAGACATCATTTTTGTGGTATAACATGCTAGGCTGGACATGCATATAACAGAACTAGTTGCGCTTAGGGTTATAGGTGTGTAGCTTGGGTGTAGTGTGACACACAGGAATTAAGAGCGCAGTGATTCAATTAACAAGATGTGAAGCTAGCAGAGGTAACAGTGTATTATGTAAAGCAGGCTAGTTGTTTGAATGTATGCCTATATTGCGCATTAAAAATAATAATAAAAGAAAATTGAATGTTAAACGATATGCTTGACATCAGCATTTTGTAATACAACATGCTAGGCTATATATGCATAGAACATTGCTTTGTTGAGGAGGAGAGCGTTCATGCTAAAAAGGCACTGGTTGCTCGGTTTTAAGTGTGGGAATAGACCAACTGTAAAACAAGCTTAATTTGCCACCGTAGATAAGACTAGCTGGTAAAATAATACGGTTTAGGTAAACACATGTAGGCAACAACGTTAACTCTGCAAGGGGTGAAATGGTGGCAGTTCAAAGATTGGTACATTACGTTTAGCAAGTATGCAAGGAGCAGTTCTTGTGTAAAGAGGCATGGTGGGGAAGTCCAGCTGTAACAAGGTGTGCCTGACAGACCCTGATCCACTGCCTGTGCTCATCCGATCCCTTCTGGGTGCCAAACGCTGTCCTTGAGAGCTCTTGGCACCTGGGGTGTCAGAAGCTTGTGTGTGGCTAAGTGCCAGGCATCCGGCATGTGGCGGCGTTTCCCGCGGTTGTGCAGGTCAGTGAGCGGTTTTAGGCCTCTGGGCTCCGGACTTGGCATGTGGGGCCGGTCTGACCCGCGGGTAGTGGTTAGTGAGAGTACCGGAGGTCTGCGCCGATGTGCATAAGTAGGTCTCGTGTGTTTGAGGCTTTGATATTTGCTAGATTGGTTATGTTGCCCTTGAGTGGTAGCCCAGGAATGAGAATTACCCCCATGATGGCATACCATTTGCAAAAGTAGACAACCCAAGGTATTACAAATGGGGTAAGTCCAGTCTTTTTTAGTAGCCACAAACACTGGCCAAAATTAACGTTCAATTTAGTTTTTTGCATTTTTCCACACACAACAAATATGAATGCTAACTTTGGCCAGTGTTTGTGACTAAGGAGCTACAAAAGAAGACTGGACATACCCTATTGTAATACCTTGAGTTGTCTACTTTTGCAAATGGTATGCCATCATGGGGGTGATTTTCATTCCTGGGCTACCATTTGGTCTCAAAAGCAACATACCCAGTCTGGCAAATTTCAATGTGTATAAACTGAAAAATGTAATGTGCTATATTTGACCCTGTAACTTTCCAAAACACAATAAAACCTGTACATTGGGGGTACTGCTTTACTCGTGAGATGTCGCTGTATACAAATATGTGTACTTTATTGCAGTAACAGCTAACAGTATTGTGACATTCACAGTTAAAATGCCATGCAGAACTAAAAAAAAAAAAAGTCTTAATTTCACAATTCTTTTTATATTATATTCATATTAAATTAGGTTTAATATAAAAATATTTGATGTGACATGAAAGCCCTGTTTCTCCTAAAAAAAAAAAAAAAAAAATTTATATGATAATTGTGGGTGCACATAATATGAAAGAGGTGAATTACGCCTGAACAGACATAGCGCAAATTCACGGTTTAGTTTAAGTTTTGTTTTTATCACAACTTGTACAACTGCCTCGGTCCTTAAGGGGTTAAACTCACAGTATGGTGTAGCAGAGGTCCTTAGAATTCCCATAAGCACAGGTTATGTAAATCCTGTTGTGCTTGGAAATTCACTAGAGACTTCCCATTGACAAGCCTCTGTGCTGGAAAATAAACAGTTTTCTACTGGACCTCGATCCCTGTTAAATGGTAGTGTTCTTGAATTACAAAACTCTGTTCCTATTAATAAAAACATGTTGTTCCCATGCTTTTTCCACAGGAATTGAAATTTGCCTTCAGATTCGCTTCCTAAAGCTAGCCATATTTACCCTTTGAACTTTACATCACTAAACAGTCATTTCATGTTAAGGAAATGTATACAGCCAAATTCCTTCACAGTTCTGCAGCCAAAATACTGTATAATGTTGAACCAAGCTTTTCTCTTAAAGCAACAGTAACTATACAATGAAGCACAGGACTTAAAATTCTTGTAACCATTTTATCGTAAATAAGCCTGTATTCACAGACTGAATAATGCAGCCATTTTGTTCTGTGCTGGAGTTGTGGCATGCCAACCAAGGTAATAAGTAAGTTGAGTGTTGGCATCAAAAACAGTTTTCATACATTTTATAATTTTAAAGAAACAACACATATTTAGCAATATTGCCATGCAGAGACCAGTATAATACAAGATATTTTTATATCCCTAGTAATTCTCCTGACTACAGTGGATGGCAAGTCTAGAACAACTCAAAGAAGGCTCTCATTCCATCTAAACATACAGTACACAGGTATGGTGAACACCAAACAGACCAGGGTTTCGAATCTTACTGCCGACTTGGCTCTCAAAGGGAACTCTTGAAAATAAAGTACCCACAACCTGTGCATGCAGTGCGGCAGTTCTGAAAATCCAGAGCCGACTGGGAGAACACAGCAATTAGGGTACCAAGCAAGGGAGAAATCATTTTCGGGCTGCAATGTCATACTGTTCTGCAGGGCTTAGCAACGGACAGTGCTGGGTTATGAAAGATGTCCCATCAAGGCCTCTCCTTTGTAAATGGTAAAAATCCCAATAAAATCAATTGTATTCCAGATTGCAGTTTGCATACCTCCCTACAATTCCGGATTAAATGGAACAGCTCCAATTTCAGGATCGTATCCCACCGTTGTAGGTTGTTTGACCAGATGCATCCGAAGTGGCATAACTGACAAATTAAGATAAGCCTGTCCTGGCCTTTGTCCCATTTCATAACGCCCAATCTTGGGAGACATACATTTGTATTGATCTCCCTACTAAATACAATTTAAAAACCGTTTGTTAAAATATATAAAAAGGCAACAAATCTGGCATAGTGCCTCTGAGATAATCAAAATCACACAGAGTATTTGTGCAAGTAAAGCAAAATGCTAGCCTGACCTTTGTTTAACTGTGTTGTGCTCACATTAATTTGTTGCAGGATCCCACTACAGCGACGGGGTTAAATAAGTCCACTGATATAATTACAGTGTAACTCTGGAGATTTAAATCAAAAACAGAACTTTTACTGCTATCACACTGATTCCATAAACACAGATGAAAGTCACCAAAATTAGAAAATGTTATGTGCCTTTTTATTAAATTAGTTTGTTCCTATGACAACATAATACAGGCAAAAATTACAAAAAGACTTGTTGTTCACAGGTGGTTAAAGAATACATTATTTGAGAACAAACTTATACATTGTTACATGGTTGATTAAATATAAATTAGGGATCGAAAAATTTCCTCTCTCAAAGTCCTCTCTGGCTTTTGAGATGCCCCTCCTTCTCGAGTGAGGGGAAGTGACATCAACAAGGGAGGATCAGGGTTGAGTGAGAACTTGGCGTGGGATCACAGGTAAGTTTTTCTGTTATTTTTACTTTGATGGGGAATCTTGCCAACCTAAAGCATTTATTTTCTTAAAACACTGTTTTTAGGATAATCCTTTCAGCTCACGTGGGGCATGACATAATTATATAATGTAATATAATACAATTTATAGCATTCGAAGGTACACGAAAGGATGCAGACATGCACTTAAAAGTCACATGAGACTTCTGGTCCTCCATTAACAGCTAATGCTCTAACACTGCTGAGGAGAGGGCATGCTTGCCAGAGCTATATATTACTAACAAAAAGAACTTTGAGCCAATAATTATTATACCAGCAACAGCATTGTCATCATTTTGTTTTCCAGAAAAGATGGCAATATTCAATATTTTTCCCATGTCTGGTTTTATTTGAGATTATTTAAAATACATTAAAAAAAATGTAAAAAGCGTATAGCAACAGGGAGAAATATAAAGAAATGTACTAAGGAGTGAACAGCATGCTTCCGCTTCACAAATTCAGAAAACAAGATATTGCAGCATAGTTTAATAAGAGGTACCGTCACTCTTCTGAGAACTATTCCATTCAATAGTCTGAAAGACTGAAAATCACTTTAAACTTGTATTAAAAGGGACACTCCACTGTCCAGTTGTTAATAGTTATGCATTTTTCTTTGGGATAGATATAGATAAAAGAGCTTGCAAAAGTTGCAGTTCTCTTGTCTGTCGCCTTTGTTATCCCTCCTCTTCTAACCCCGCCCACACTTTCTGTGGTTGTTCAATCACAGACTTCCTAATGCAGTTTAATGAGAAGTATTTGCAAGCCAGGTGTTCTAGGCAATTGCCTCATTTTGATTTTAGCTCCAGTGAGCTAAACAAACCAGGAAGTAACAGGACATGCTGTCTTGAAAGCCAGGGTGGCAAGGTAAATTTATAAAAAATTTCTATTGAAATCTGTACTTTGTAAAATAAAAGTAAATAAAAATGTGAAAACACATTCGTCACACAAAGTTTTTCATCAAGCTAAAATGCTTTAGGGGTTTGGAGTGTGCCTATGACATTTTACATTCAGCGTTCCAATGTCTTTAAAGTACATTAAGGCATGCTATGCCATTCTACAAAAGGAGGACTTTATGCTGCAGGGGGACTGCCTGGTTTGTCAAGAAGGTCCCAGATATATAAGATTATCAACAACATAAATATTAGCATAAAAATACACACACACACACACACACACACACACACACACATATACACATATATATATATATATATATATATATATATATATATATACAAAAAGGTGGTTGCACTCACGGTTTTTGAATTAAAAGTCCAAAGTTTAATGTCACATACTAAAAGCTGAGATCAACGTTTCAGTCCTTCCATGAGGACTTTCATCAGGATCATAAAAACAGACATAGTACCATCGTACCCCATCTTTGGCAGGTCCTACACTAACAGCCTAATGTCTGCTCTTATGAGATTAACCTACTTGGGGAACATTGACGTTGTGGCAGGCTTATGCACTGTATGATCATATAATGTAACTAAACCCCCATTATTTTTGCCTAGATTAGGTGTTTTTAAAAAAAACAAATAAAATCTTTCAACATTGAAGTTGCTGTTTAGTGGATAGGTGAGTGCGCTGGATCTTGTGTATTATATATATATATATTTATTTTTTTTTATTTTTTTTATATATTTTTTTTATTATTTTTTTTTTAAATCAAAATACAAAAAACACATATATTTACTTTATTTTTCATTCTCAGTATTTTTTCTTTTTTTTTTTTTTTTCAATGCATAATGACATTACTAACATGCTTGAGGTGCCGCAACAGCATTCCTCATGCCAATCATCCCACATAACAATTGTGGTAGTGAGAGAAACATGCACAATTTTTGGTATAATAAATACAGGCTAAACGGTATACGTCTAGGTGAATTTTTAAAAGAGAGTCACTATGCTACTTGTAGGGATCTTATTACATGACGAGTTAAACATGACACAAAACCTCTGGTACAGAGGTTTCACCACCGGGGACAACGAGGAAGGCGGGGCGAGGTGATAGATGAGTGGAGGGGACGGAAATCTGGGCTGGACTCTGGGCTCTCGGCCCAAGGCTCACAATAGGCAACTCTGCACACTCAGCAATGGCAATCAGCAACAAAGATACTGAGCACTATGAGGCTTCCGAACAGGGGGCTTAATCCTAAATGATGGGACCACCCTGACAAGAGATGGAAGAAGCAAGCCTACATTGTAAATAGTTACTCCCCCCACCTATAACTCTTCTTTTACAGTCTCCCCCCACCCACCTCCCTGCTTTAAAAAGAAAAATATGCCAAGCGGGCAGGCAGACAAAGGGGAAGTAGAAACATCTGAATACCACCTTTAAAAAGGAGGCACAAAGGCATTGCTACCACTATGCAAGCACACGCCAAAAAAAAAAAAAGGGAAAACCCACCACAGAGCACTGCCGGACCAACCAGTAGCCTAGACGAGAGAATGGATAAAAGCCGTCTTAGATAGGTAAGAGAGTCACTAAGTTAAGCGTACATATGTTAATAAAAGTAGGATGCAATTACATATATATGGGAGTCAATAACCTACAGGCTGATCATGCATGTCTAGACAGTTGATTGTTGTTACGAAACAAAATAAAAAAAAATATAAACTATCTAGACATACTGTTAGGCTAGTATTCCTGGTATAATACCATAAAAGTTAGACTCATGTCGCTTGTTAGCTGTTGCTAAAGATCATAACTGGTACAGAATTAAAACATATCTAAGATAACGATTTTAACCACTGGAATCAGCCCTCTATGCTCCCCCCTATATTACGCATGTATTAAAGGGAAACTCCAGTGCCAGGAAAACAATCCATTTTCCTGGCACTGCAGGTCCCATCTCCCTCCCACCCCCAATCCCCAGTTGCTGAAGGGGTGAAAACCCCTTCAGTAACTTACCTGAGGCAGCGACGATGTCCCACGTCGCTGCTTCCTCCTCCGCTCCTCCTCTGCATTGCGTCGGCCGGTGGGCGAGACTGATCCCGCCCACCGGCCGGGGAGACCTAATGCGCATGCGCGGTAATTAGCGCTTCCCATGGGGAAGTGAGCGATGCTGGAAGTCCTCACACAGCGTGAGGACGTCCAACAACACTCTAGCACAGATAATCTGTGCTATGATCCAGGAAGTGCCCTCTAGTGGCTGTCTAGTAGACAGCCACTAGAGGTGGAGTTAACCCTGCAAGGTAATTATTGCAGTTTATAAAAAAACTGCAATAATTACACTTGCAGGGTTAAGGGTAGTGGGAGTTGGCACCCAGACCACTCCAATGGGCAGAAGTGGTCTGGGTGCCTGGAGTGTCCCTTTAAGAGTAGAGTGAGACTGGTCCCTCCTCAGAGCCACAATGCAAGCAATGGGTTTCGGGCCAAATTGGGGCAAATGGCTCAGTGCGATCTACTCTGCCCCCACGGCTAAACTTAAAATCAATGGACAACTGTCAGACCCAGTGCATATACGAAACGGCACGAGACAGGGGTGCCCCCTGTCCCCGCTCCTCTTCATCCTCACGATGGAACCGTTCCTTCAGGGGATCAGGGACAACACAGATATCACAGGTTTCCGGGTGGGACATCAGGAATACAAGATCTCAGCATTTGCTGACGATCTACTCTTCACACTAACCTCACCTAGCACCTCCATGCAACCGCTTCTGGGGGAAATAACTGCTTACAATTAGATATCCAATTTCCAATCTGCCCTGGAAGAGCATTGAACCAACATGCTCACTTTGAGAGGGGGCGTGTTTGTCATTGGTGATGACGAAACACACCCTCTCTGCCCTGCCCCCTTCTTAGTGGGCTGCTGTGATAAAAAAAAAAAAATGCCCGGGCCGAATTTTTCTCCCAGTCCAGCCCTGCTGCTGGAAGATTCAACCACGGCCCATTTTAACCCCTTAAGGACCAAACTTCTGGAGTAAAAGGGAATCATGACATGTCACACATGTCATGTGTCCTTAAGCTTTTTTTTTTTGGCAGAGACAGACAGCCAAGTGTTCATTTAATATCTGTTGATATTTAAAAAAAAAGAGAGTCCATAATGCTGTGTATCCTAACAAAATGTCCATGTCCTCTGGCAGAAAAACATTAAAGAGTCACCACCATATTTAAAATTTGGCATGATGCACTTTTCCATATGGCTACCTCTATGTGGGCACCAAACGCACCTCAGGTGTTTGTCAAAAGGCTTTATTTTTGTTTCAACTGACCATAGACCCCGATCCCATTTGTAATGTCTGGCAAACTGAAGACACTTGTGTTTCTTTTGGATGAGAGTAGTGGCTTTCACATTTCTTGAAACCCTTCCAAACAACATGTGGTGATGCAGGTAATGTCGGATTGTAGTTTTGGAGACTCTGATCCCAAGACGCAACTAACATCTGCAATTCTCAATCTCTGATCCTTGGAGAGATTTTGGCCAGTCGAAACATCCTCTTAACAGTGCATATAGACACATACGTCCTCTTCCAGGTGGATTCATAACATTTCCAGTTGACTGGAACTTCTTAATTATTCCAATCATGGTGGAAATGTTCAATGTCAATGCTTTAGAGACTTTCTTATAACCAGTGTCCCATTTTGTGAAACTCAACAACCTTTTGCTGCACATCACAGCTACATTCCTACATTCCTTGGTCTTACCCATTGAATAACTAAGGGAAATTGGTCATTGTTAAGTAATTTAATGTCCCTAGTCACCCAGGTGTACAAAAAAAAAAAAAGTTAAATATCAATTGGAATATACTTCAAGAATATTTTTCACATATGAAAAAACAATTTGTCTTCTTTGTTCATATTTATCAAGGGTGCCAAAATTAGTCAGGCACTGTAAAACAAATCTCATCACATGAAGATAATTCAACACAAGTTATGGATAATTTGCAGTGTTTTATTCTATGGTGTAAATTCCAGAGAAGTGACACTTCCTCTTCAAGCATTTATCATGTAAAATAAAGGAAGAGAATTTTCTTGTTAAATCTTGTAGCCCTGCCTAAAAAAAGTATGCAAAATATATTTTTAAAAAAATAAATAAATAAATAAAAAATCAGGTTTCAAAATACACAATGATATAGCATCAGAAGAGATGCTAGTTTATAAAATCAGACAAGGATAATGGATTGTTTATGGTGAGCAATAAATAGCAATTTCTATGTCCTTGTACTGTGGTACCACATGCTGTACAGCAGACATGACCTGTCACATAGTTGTCACTACTGGAACTCACCTGTGTTCAAGCATGCACATGCATAAATTATGATCTGTAAAAGTTCACACAACACAACTGAAATCTCATTACCTTATACAATATACATTCAATGATGTCAAAGAAACAATACCATGCGGATTATATTGCAACGATCGTCAGATGATCAATTATCATCAGCGTGGCTTACATTGCTTTAACATGGAGATGTTAAGTTATTGCATTCATACTCAACAGTTTTATACCATATGTCTGAAAATATATTTTTAGCCATCAAATGTTTCTAAGAAAGAAAGCCTTTCTTTTAGAAACAGCAGAGTATTCCAAAGCAAATATCCATTACTTTGCATATATAAAATAAACCACCTTAGCTCTCAAGGTAGTATAAACCGTTTGTTTAGATTTCACGTCGATTATGCCCTAAATATCTTTTATAGGATGCTTTGAGATATGTCTACGTCAAGTCACAATGAGGAGCTGTGATTTTCACGTACAGAGTACATCAAAAAAGAAAGAAATGTATTCTAGACTTACACATGATACACTGTGGATTTGTATGAAAATAAAAATGGTCAATGATGCCAAATAAATCTACATATATAAAGGCATAATATTGCAATTATGAACACAGGTACATGATGGGATTAAAGAAGACATACACTATTACATGGAAATGCAATCAGGGCTATTGATTAAATTGAGAATACAATGTGAATATCATATTCAATGCCAAAATAGTTGAACTAAAAGCATAACAGAATTGGAGAATTTTTTTTCCAGTGCAGCTATTTTTAACATATGTGAAATTCTCACTTTAATGAATGACCATTAAAAAATTTTTTGAGTATAGTGCAGAGAAAACCTTGACACTGCAGATATATGGAAAGGGGGAAATAAAATAAGTATCACAGGAGCCTCATGCAGCCACAAGCTAACCTTGGCACTGCAAAACCTAGTAAACTACATTTCCCATGATGCTGCCTGGGCATCGAGAGGCATGTAGGTCTCACATTGCTATAGCTCGTATATTGGGGACGTTGTAAGACCTATCTGCAGACAAAATAGAAATACTTGGAATGTTCACTTACAGAAGGAAAGGGGAAGGAAGTGTAAAGAGAAAAAAAAATTAGAATGTTGGCTGCACGTTGTTGGAATGTAGTGAATCATGCATTATTTCAGACCTGTGAGCAGAATCCTCGTTCTTGATGATGCTGTTTAAGAAGGTGGGCTCGCAGTAATCACACAGGGTCCGGTGAGCTGTCAGCTGTTCGCACTGAGGATCAGCCCAGGTGTGTCTGTATATTCCGAGCAAAAACTTCCGCCTTAAGTCACGCCTCCGCTGCTATTCCGCGTTTTCACCGCGTTGGTGGCGGCGCTGTTCCCTAAGCAGGTCAGATGCCCAAAGCCAACCCCAGAAATAGCTGCACTTCACGTGTAGATCACATAGTGCGCAGTAAGAATGTCCCTGTTAACTTCCTTACTGTATACCGTAATCAGATTTTATCACTATATAGAATGAGAGAAATATAGCTGACACATGATTACTGTACTCATTGTGTTGGTGTCACCTATAGCATTATGCGACTGGTTAAAAGCGGATCTGTCCCTTGTGCCCAGTAAGAATGTCACTGTTAACTTCCTCACTGTGTACCGTAATAGGACATTTGCAGAAACTGCTCTTATCGAGAAATAAAAATCTATATTTATATCAGTGCAATGAGCTAACGTTATCACTGCCAGTGAGTGCACAGTGCATGTCAATGACGGCTGTGTGCCTCAGTAAGTGCAGTGTACCCCCCTGGGATGCATTGCAGCCTGGATAAGTTTAGTGAGGGAACAAATGAATGAATATTATGTATATGTTATGAAGTACACTGATAGGCACATTGTCCCGCCATTTGGTACACAGATTAAATGAGAAAAAGTTCCAAATCGAGGGGAAAATAAGAGGAGCAGTAAAAATCTATTTTTATGTATATACAATATCTATATTTATATAGCTATCTATCTTTGTTTATTTTAAACATATATAAATATAGATTTGTATTGATTTTTTTAAATAAAATGTGAATATTTATTAAAAGGCTGTTTGCCACTTCTTTAGCATCTTTAGGGTGTGCCTAGACGCACCCTGTGTTCACACCTATGTGAGTCCACAAGGCAGCCAGCAGTTATAATGAATCAAATAATAAAATAAAACAAATAGGCAGCAGCATATAATGATGGTTTGGATATTAAATAACTGAATCCCAAGTCAAAATAAATCCATTCAATAATCTAGTGCAGGGATAGGAAACCTTTGGTACTGCAGATGTTTTGGACTACACCTCCCATGATGCCTTGCCAGCATTATAGCTGTAAGAGCATTGTGGGAGATGTATTCCACAACATCTGGCGTGCCGAAGGTTGCCTACCCCTGATCTAGTGTCTAGTGAGTGCCGGGTGGCATAGCAGTGTGAGAAATATATGACTGATGGGATCTACCTTTTAGCCTTTCTAGAGTGGGGCTCAAATTATTCCTTGCACCAGGGCCCTCTCTATGTTAGTTACACCACTGATGTAGGGGTAGGTTATACACCCCAAAATCAGTTCATAAAGGTAAAGTATTTGGGTGCTTAAATTGTCCTTTTAATTGAGCTACCATCCCACATGCTTACTTTTTGTTTGATAATCAGAATTTGTCCCCAGAAGTCAAGTGACCCTAGATATTGGAATGGAGCGAAATCACAAAGAACAGCTTATTATCAGACTTTTTCTAAGCACCAAGAGGGACAGAGCTATAAGGTGAATGTCACTGAGTAGGTAGTAGGAGAGGTCTCAGACTGAGGTTGACAAGAGAAATGTAAAACCTTTATTATAAATGTTATACATTTTTAATTGAGTTACTAGGCTCGCTGCCAAGTGATCAGCTGTGATCAGGGCCGCCATCAGGGCATGACAACCGTGACAATTGTCACGGGCCCGGCGGTCCTGGGGGGCCCGGCCCGCTCTAGCAATCCGGCCGCGGGCCGGGCCCCCCAGGGACTCAAGAAGAGGACTGATTTCTCGGGCGGGCCCGAGTCCCGACAGTAGGGGGGCCCAGCAGCTCAGCCTCTGTGCCGCTGGATGCTGGGCCCCCCTGTAAGTGTGCCACTGGCCTGGCGCTGGGAGAGAGATATCACCGTGCACTGCAGTGCACAAATATGCTCTCCTGTCTGCAGCTCCGCCTCCACGGGTGCAGAGCTGCAGACCATGATTGAATGTCAGCGAGCTCAGCCAATCAGAGCTCGCGAGACAATCACATGGTCTGACTGTAGCTCTGAACCCGTGGAGGCGGAGCTACAGACAGGAGAGCATGGGCCTATGTGACTGGACCACGAGGGTGCTGCTGCTGCAGGAAAGAAGATCACCAGGGACAGGTAAGTAAATTTATTGTCTCACTGTCTGCTACCCTCACCTCACTGCCATCCACCCTTCCTCCCATCACTGCCATCCACCCTTCCTCCCATCACTGCCATCCACCCTTCCTCCCATCACTGCCATCCACCCTTCCTCCCATCACTGCCATCCTCCCTTCCTCCCATCACTGCCATCCTCCCTTCCTCCCATCACTGCCATCCACCCTTCCTCCCATCACTGCCATCCTCCCTTCCTCCCATCACTGCCATCCTCCCTTCCTCCCATCACTGCCATCCTCCCTTCCTCCCATCACTGCCATCCTCCCTTCCTCCCATCACTGCCATCCTCCCTTCCTCCCATCACTGCCATCCACCCTTCCTCCCATCACTGCCATCCTCCCTTCCTCCCATCACTGCCATCCTCCCTTCCTCCCATCACTGCCATCCTCCCTTCCTCCCATCACTGCCATCCTCCCTTCCTCCCATCACTGCCATCCACCCTTCCTCCCATCACTGCCATCCACCCTTCCTCCCATCACTGCCATTCACCCTTCCTCTCATCACTGCCATCCTCCCATCACTGCCATCCACCCTTCCTCCCATCACTGCCATCCTCCCTTCCCCCATCACTGCCATCCTCCCTTCCCCCCATCACTGCCATCCCTAATGCCTGTGTAAAATGTGTCCCCTTTTAACTGGTTAGACTTGAGCTGCCGCTGACAGGGGACACCAAATTGCATGATATTGCTTAAAAAAATGTTATACTGATTGAAAAATTCACTCCGGTGGCCTAAATTCCATTATCTGCGTTTGAATATGAATATTTCCATTTCAAGTATATTTTTATCTACATGGTGCATTGATAGTATGTGTACTTAACAATTTACAGGTTACAGTAGGTGCAGTAATTATACGATGTATGTACCGTATTTTTCGCTCCATAAGACGCACCTCACCATAAGACGCACCTAGTTTTTAGAGGAGGAAACCCAGAAAAAAAAATATTCTGAACAAACTGTTCCATAGTGTTTCTTACCATGGGACAGTTTGTTCAGAATATTTTTTTTTCTCCCCTGTCCCATAATGATCTTTAACCCCCTTTCCTCTGTCCCATAGTGATTGTTAACCCCTCCTCCCTGTCCCATAATGTTCTTTAACCCCTCCTACCCTGTCCCATAGTGTTCTTTAACCCCTCCTCCCCTTGTCCATTAGTGTTCTGATCCCATAGTGTTCCCCCCTCCCATTGTCCTATAGTGCACTTTCCCTCCCATAGTGTCCC
>OW240922.1:49244326-49590476 GCA_933207985.1 Pelobates cultripes | reverse complement strand
GATCCGCTCAGCACTCAAATATATATTTAAAGGCAAAGACAGTCTTACATCATCCTACACTGGAGCTTTATTGTGAATAACTGGAATATATATGGTACATTGCACTGCTGCTAAGTGGTTATACAGAACTGACACCTCTCGGTCAGGGGTAACTCCCTGCTCACATTACTGCCATTATTATTATTATAGGGGTGATCCCCCTTACGCTGGGTGACCCTAGCAGGGCCGCGTTGCACTCAATGCAGAAATTACCCAGAGAGACCCCCACAGGCTCAAGAGTCACAGTGCAAGCAGGCTCATACCCTGCTATATCATTATAATATATACATGACTTTATGCATGATACCCACATTACGGCTGTAGTGATCCACATACCTCCCTACCAAGGAGAGTGGTAAATCGGCAGTAAACAGGCTCCACAATTAAAACAGTGTTGGGTGAACCCCAAACTACAGGCCCTCCACCCAGACGGGTGCGGCCCATTTATAAGACCGCTCATCCCGCTCTCACAGAGGGTAACCCCCTCCTCATACCACTTGACCCCAATTTAGCAGGCCCTCCACCCCTCACGGGTGCAGCCCACTTATACGACCGCTCATCCCGGTCGCATAGAGGGTGACCCCCTCTCCAAACCACTCTGGGCAAGTAACGCTGGGTGACCCCCAGTCGTAAGTGGAAGCCTAATGTATTAAATTTCACGTACTTCCGTACATTCTCCTGTCTTCCACAGACAGAATACCCCACTTCCTCATGATGAGTGACTCACCAAACTCACCACCGTCTGACTTACAGTCAATGATTAACTCGGCGGTTTCCAAACTACTGACCGAACCAACCGCGGAACTGCAAGAGCCCGCGTTCCCCAGAGGCCTCCCCGCCATAAAACGGCAATGGAAGGGCGCCGGCTCAGGCAACCAGAAACCTAAAGGCAAAGCTCCATTGAAAAGGAGCCATCAGACAGAAAGAAGGGGACCATCCCCGCCACGCACTCTGTCCTCGGAGGACGACGACCACAACCCCCCACCGTCACTCGAAACTATGGACGAGTGGAAAGCGGAGGCTTCCTCATCAGAAGAGTGGCAGGATATCCCAAGGGATGATACAGAGTACGACCATGACACGTACTTTGAACAAGAGAATGCTCATCATACACGGGACAAATGGGAAGAAGGCACCTTTATAGACCCTCAAGGGGCCACCATGTTTGATCCCCGCACGATCCGACACCCCAGTTCATCCATTTCTAGCTAAGAAAGCCGATGGAAAAAGAAGTGAGGGCAAGACTACGGGCAGAATGCCCAAGACCCGTATTGCTGGTCAAAATTGCACAAACCCCTGAATTCGACACTACCGTACTTCTCTTCATGTCCCGCGCAGGCCGAGATCCGCGAAAAGGTATAGAGAAAGGTCTGAAGGAATCTCAGGACAAACTCCTGGACATACTAGGCCCTCTGGCAAAAATATTATACCTAGCCGACCTAGCCCTCTCCCAGGGCACAACGCTGGATGCCCACATCATACGAGAATGGGCGCAACGGGCTATCTGTATACTGGGCAACACGAACGTGGCAATGTGCGCAGAGCGCCGCATAGCAGCATTGCTGAAAATGGACTCCAAACTAATGGAGTTAGGCAAGAAAGAGATGGGACCACTGGCGAACGACCAGCTCTTCGGGGACTCATTTATAACAGAGCTGAAAAAGTACGTGAATCTCTTCACTACACTAAACAAGGCACAGACGTCCATCAAACAAGTGTTTTGCAACACCACACCACAGCGTGGAGTTTTTGGCAGGGCTGGTTGCCAAAGGGGTCAAGCCACCAGCCGATTCTGGCCCACAGGCCCCAGAAACCAAACGCCTCAAGCGTTCTTCCCGTCGACAAGAACCAACTTCCCTCGAGGGTCTTTCCGTTCCAGAGGAACCTGCACCCACGGACGCGGACGTGGATGCTTCAATACAGGTGAGCAACCCCAACAAGATGTTGTTATTCTCTCATATGACTGCAGGCAGACTATCTCTCTTTTCACAGGAATGGGGAAAGATATCCTCGGACAACTGGATCCTACATACGGTAGCGGGCTACGAGATCGAGTTTTCAGACACCCCAGTGCAGAAACGTCGCCCTCCACCAATAAGGGCATCGGCACATCACACCGAACTCATAGACAACGAGATCCAGACCCTATTCGACAAAGGGGCTGTGGAGATCGCCCCAGACGATACGGGCTTCTTCAGCAACATCTTCGTGGTCCAAAAGAAAACGGGAGACTACAGACCGGTTATCAACCTACGACAACTGAATGGATTCGTTACCTATCGACATTTCAAAATGGAAGTTATCCACCTCCTCAGAGATCTACTACAAAAACACGACTGGTTCACTCGGCTAGACTTAAAAGACGCCTATCTTTCGGTACCGATCGCCCAAGTCAGCCGACCTTTCCTCCGCTTCACCTGGAAAAACCTTACTTGCCAATTCACCTGTCTCCCATTCGGCCTCAGCTCAGCACCATGGTGCTTTACAAAGCTCATGAAGCCGGTAATGGCATACCTGAGGGGGATGGGCATCCGTTGCCTAATATATCTGGACGACATTCTGATATTCTGTAAGACTGCATCCAGACTGCGATCTCAATTGCTGGAATCATTGGGCTTCATTGTAAACGGAGAAAAATCATCGCTCCACCCAGCCAGGGTGGTACAGTTTCTGGGGTTTGAAATAGACTCGAGAACGTGCACTCTGTGACTACCCATGGCGAAAATTGCGACAATACGGAAGGAGATACGCCGGGTACTCCGAAAAGACTCAATACCACTCCGCCTTCTGGCCAGAATAGTAGGTCTATTATCATCTTCCATACAAGCAATCTTCCCGGGACCACTCCATTATCGGGCCATGCAACGAGCAAAGGCCCACAACTTGAGACAAGGACATACATACGACCACTGGATTCCAGTATCAGCAGAAGTGCGAACAGAACTCCAGTGGTGGCTCCTCCACATGGAGGCCTGGAATGGCAGAGCCATATTTGGACCAAACCCGGACTTTGTCCTGGAGTTGGACGCCAGCCTATGAGGCTGGGGAGCCCACTGCACGCAGGCATCCACCGGAGGCCCATGGTCAGAGGAGGAAAAACTCCTACACATCAATTGCCTAGAGTTGATAGCGGGCTCCTTTGCGATATGCAGCCTGGCCAAGCACATGTCCAACTGCTGCATACTTTTACGCATGGACAACATATCAGCAGTCCAATACATAAACCATCTGGGCGGAGCCAGATCGCGAGCCCTGTCAGAAGTGACAAAGGACATCTACCAGTTTTGCCTTCCCTGCAACATCGCGATCAAGGCAGAATACCTACCTGGAGTCAGCAACCTCACGGCAGACTGGTTCTCTCGATATTGGAGGGACAGCAGCGACTGGCGCCTAGACAGCGCTATCTTCCACAGGGTGAGGACGCTAAGAGGTCCCCTGCACATAGACCTCTTTGCATCACGGACGAACACACAACTACCGAGGTTCTACAGTTGGCTCCCGGATGCACAGAGTGAAGCGGTGGACGCATTCTTACAACAATGGCCACCGAAAGGGGCGTACGCATTCCCACCATTCTCAATGCTGGCAAGAGTCCTCCACCACCTACGCGGACATCGCTGATACTGATCACACCATTGTGGAAGAGCCAAGCATGGTTTCCAGACCTACTAGCACTCTCGCAAGACCATCCACTAGTCTTACCAGTGTTCCCACTCCTCCTAACGAATCCGGAAGGGGAACCTCACCCACTAATATCACAGGAATGGTTGGAACTAGTGGCCTGGAGTCTTTTCGGGGATCCTGGAGCGTCGCAGGCCTATCACAGACAACTAGAGACCTACTATGGGACTCATGGGCACCTGGCACTAGATGCAGCTACATAACAGCATGGAATACATGGAATCGCTGGTGCATGGAAAGGGACCTTGATCCCTTTACAGCACCTATTTCCTACATTCTAAATTTCTGTCCAATTTATTCACCGAAGGGAGAGCATATCGTTCTATTAATATTACTCGATCCGCCATCTCGGCAGCTCACACTCCGATAGACGGAACACCAATAGTTCAGAACGTTTTGATATGCCGGCTACTTCGGGGCATCAAACTATCCTGTGATGCTTTTGTGTAATACCTCTTTAATTGGAACTCAACTGCAGAATTTTCTGAGGGCAGGAACAGTAAGTTTCACCTCCTATTATATTGGAGTGAATTCAATGGACTGTATCTTTAAATAATAATCAGGAAAATGCCAAGTTAGTTCCAACTTGAATTTTAATAATGAAGTTTTAGCCTTAGCAGCAATCCTTATTTGTCAACAGAGAGTTTAAAGAAATTAAATACTATAATTAATTGATATGACTTGCTTTCCTTGACAAAAGATTTACTTAACTTAGAAGCACTCTGGCACTGGAAGGGTTAATTCACCCAATGGAGGAAGAGGAAGGAGTCTCTTTTAACAAACTGCAGTTTAGTAGTGAGAGAAAGGAAGTCCGTTTGTCCAAGCCGAGGTCTGAGAGAGGAGAAGGTAGAAATCCGTTTACAAGCCGAGGTCTGGGAGAGGAGAAGGTAGAATTCCGTTTATAAGCCGAGGTCTGAGAGATGAGAAGGTAGAAATCCGTTTACAAGCCGAGGTCTGAGAGATGAGAAGGTAGAAATCCGTTTACAAGCCGAGGTCTGAGAAGTGGAGCCGGTAGCATCGAGTAGAGCAGCTGATCTCACTGCCGCACCTGAGTGAATAATCCAGCACTTTGAATCTGGCGCGGTCTTCCTAAGTATCGTGGAAAGACCGCGTCAGAAAAAAGGGGCGGAGCTAAGCGCCGTGAACCCGGAAGTGGGTTCCGGCGGCAGCATGAATGTTAGGTATACCTGACATATCCAGACCTCCGGCCCCGAAGTATAACAGGCTATGGGATGTAGATCTGGTCATTCAATTCCTTCAAAACTGGCTGGACAACGAGGCATTGTCTCTAAGACAAATAACACTTCTAAACTGACACTTCTACTATGCTTAGTTTCATTTCGAAGAGTCTCGGACGTTAGAGCTTTCGGTGCGGACGTTTTTACTATAACACCAGAAGGAGTTACCTTCACGGTGTCACGCAGGACCAAGACGGACTCTACATCCGTGTCCTACCCCTTTTTTCCGACGGCTCCTCGGCTAAACGTCGAGAAAACGCTTCTACGGTACGTAGAAGTAACTCAGTCTCTTAGTTTTTCCCGATCGGGTCAACTGCTGGTATCGTATACCAAGCCATACAAACCGGTAACTACAACCACGTTGGCTAGATGGATAAGTTGGCTCTTAACCCTGGCAGGGGTCGAGTCGGATTTTGGGGCCCACTCGGTACACGGGGCGGCGGCCTCACGGGCTTTTTCGGCGGGAGCATCGTTAACGGATATTTTGCGCTCAGAGAAAATACCTTCAGGGTTTTCTACTTCCGACAAACATCACACGCATCTTTTTCATTGTAACCGCAGCGTTAAAAATGCAAAATAGGAAGCCTTATGTCATGTTGTAAAATTGTAGATTATGCTAACGTAGTGTACCTATAATCTTAATTTTAGTAATGACAGGAGGCGAGTATTTTCCCCCCCATAGAGTTTGGATTGTCCCTCCCTATATTCTCGCAGATTTCCAACATAAGTACGACTCTTCATTACACAGTAACATTATTTATTAGTATAAGGGGATGTCTATTGATGACAGTTTATTATTATTGGTACACGTTTATAGTTTCGCATTGTGGACAATAACCTGCATAGTAATTAGACGGTATCGTTGGTAGCATTTAGGAGACACAATAGGTATCTCCATAGAATAGCAAATTTGGACAATATATTGAATAATTAAGCGATAGGTCGTTAAGCTTATAGGTGGACAACAGTTCAATTCCACTACCTTTCACCTATTTCTGTCTTTTTTCAGCATAAAAGTATTCGGAAGTCGGGCTAAAAGCCTTCAAGCCGTGAGTCACTTTACCAGTGTTCAAGTTTGGAAAGTTCATCATATCCCTGACGTTACAGGATTTAAAACACCAAAGAAAGAGGAATAGACACGCCTAGCAAGGACTTATATACAGGCTATGCTGGCCTATGATTGGTTTAAAGTTTTGATTGATTGTCTTGTGCTGCTGGAGGCATATGTAAAGAAAGTTATGCAAAATACTCACCTCCTGTCATTACTAAAATTAAAATTATAGGTACACTACGTTAGCATAATCTACAATTCTCATTCAATTATTTGTCAAAGTGATTTAGTATTGTGAGGGGATATGTGACTATAATTTAACTGAATGTGGTTTATTTACCATAGCTGTCATTGTAAAATTTTACTAATATGGAACACTCCAACTATCTAATGCTCTTGTGTTTTACAAAACCTGCATATTTTAATAGAAGTTATCAATTTCAAAAATGAAACTTATAACACCCCCCTGGCTGCCAATCAAACAATTGGTCCGGTTACTTCTTGGTTGTTTAGCTCAGTGGAGCTAAACTCAAGAGGCAGGCAATCTCCCAAAACATTGAGCTGCATTAGAGCATCTGTGATTGGATAGTCACAAAAAGTCTGGACTGGGAAGAAAGGGAGGGCTTGCCAAGGCTGCATACAAGAGATCAGCAGCTTTTGAAAGCTGTGTCTATATATACTCACACTGAAAAAAGCATAATTAAATGCATTCATATTTACATTGTTGTATATCTCTTAAATAAATCACTTCGATCAAAACATATAGATCATTATATGATCAAATATTCACTAATAAATATTAAATATAATTTTACATATGCTATCAGTGTTTTATTCATTATCAAATGTCTATTGATTACATATTTTACATAGTTACATAACTGAAAAGAGTCCATCAAGGTCAGCGTTTCTCACATTTGATTTTTGCTGTTGATCTAAGAAGGCAAAAAAAAAAAAAACGAGTCTGAAATGCTTCCAACTGAGCAACAAACTAAAAGAAAGTGACTTATTGACCCAAGAATGGCAGTCAGATATCTCCTTGGATTAAAAAGCTATTGCCCCACTAATTAAAATGTATACCCCTTTATATTATGTTTTTGCAAGTATTTATTCAATTGCTGTTTAAACATCTGTATAGGCTCTGACAAAATCACCTCTTCAAGCAGAGAATTCAACATCCTGTTCTTACAGTTAATAACCCTTTTATTTGTCTTAGACTAAATCTCCTTTCTTCCAGTCTAAACACATGACCTTTTGTCCTATGCAGGCCCGGACTGGCCATCGGGCACACCGGGCAAATGCCCGGTGGGCCGCGGTGGCCATGGGCCGAGGCCGGCAGGGGAGATCACAGGATCTCCCCTGCCGGTCTATGCAGGGCCGGCACTCTCCTAGCGCCGGCCCCGCTGTTTGCCACGACGGGCCGGTGGGGAGATCAAAGATCTCCCTCACCGGCCCACATGCGGCCGCCGGCGGGGAGGGAGGGACAGCCAGCCAGGCTGGAGAGAGGACCCGGCGGAGCACTAACTTGCAGCTCCGCCGGGTTCCTCTCGCGAGATCCGGCGCGTTGCCATGGCAACGACCGGATCTCGCGAGAGTGAACTCTAGCCTCACAGGCTAGAGTTCACTCACCCACGAGGACCACCAGGGAACACCGCCACCCTGCCTGCCAGCGTGCCGGACCCCCCCCCTCCCAGGCTAAAGGTAAGAAGGGAGGGGGGGAAATAATGACTTTTTTTTTTTTTTATTTACCCCCCCTACACACACACACAATAACATTTATACAGCACTCTCACACCCATCACACACAGCACTCTCTCCCACAGCACTCTCACACCCATCACACACAGCACTCTCTCCCACAGCACTCTCACACCCATCACACACAGCACTCTCTCCCACAGCACTCTCACACCCATCACACACAGCACTCTCACACACAGCACTCTCACCCATCACACACAGCACTCTCACACACAGCACTCTCACCCATCACACACAGCACTCTCACACACATTACACACAGCACTCTCTCACACAGCACTCTCTCACACAGCACTCTCACACCCATCACACACATCACTCTCACACAGCACTCTCACACCCATCACTCACACCCAGCACTCTCTTACCCAGGTCCGGACTGGGAGAAAAATTCGGCCCGGGCATTTTTTTAACACAGCGGCCCACTAAAAAGGGGGCGGGGCAGAAGAGGTGTGTTTTGTCATCACCAATGACAAACACGCCTCCTCTCAAAGTGAGCATGTTGGTTCAATGCTCTTCCAGGGCAGACCATGCGCAGAGCTCTGCTGAAGAGCTCTAGCATGAGAAAAAAGTCCTGTATTTGTTCTGCACAGTGCAAGCAAATTTAATAACATGCTTGCACTGTGTTTCCTTGCAACTTGTCTCTGGTGTCTCTATAAATGGATACCAGGAGACAAAAGGCCAGGAAAGAGTATTGTGCATGTGTTTGGAGCCTGCTTGTGGTATTGCGTGTGTGTAGAGTGAGCTGGTCGTGGTGTGGTATTGTGTAATAAGGTCGGTTTTAGTCGTGTTGTGTTTGTGGTGTAATGTGATGCATATGTGGCTCAGGGACCCCCTCCAGCCCGGCTCTGGAAAGGGGTTAAAACTTACCTTTTCCAGCGCCGGGCGGGGAGCTCTCCTCCTCCGATCCGCCCCGTCGGCTGAATGCGCACGCGCGGCAAGAGCTGCACGCGCATTCAGCCGGTCGCATAGGAAAGCATTTATAATGCTTTCCTATGGACGCTTGCGTGCTCTCACTGTGATTTTCACAGTGAAAAGCACGCAAGCGCCTCTAGCGGCTGTCAATGAGACAGCTGCTAGAGGCTTTGGGGGAAGGCTTAACCCATTGATAAACATAGCAGTTTCTCTGAAACTGCTATGTTTATAAAACAATGGGTTAACCCTAGAAGGATCTGGCACCAAGACCACTTCATTAAGCTCATTAGAGTGGCTAGAGTGCCGGGGGTGAGAGTGCTGTGAGAGAGTGCTGTGTGTGTTAAAGTGATGGGTGTAAGAGTGCTGTGTGTGTGTGAGAGTGCTCTGTGAGAGTGCTGTGAGTGTGATGGGTGTGAGAGTGCTGTATAAATGTTATTGTGTGTGTGTAGGGGGGGGTAAATAAAATAAAATTAAAATAAAATAAAAAAACAGGCATTATGTCCCCCCCTCCCTTCTTACCTTTAGCCTGGGAGAGGGGGGACCGGCACGCTGGGAGGCGGTGTTCCCTGGTGGTCCTCGTGGGTGAGTGAACTCTAGCCCGCATAGCCTGTCAGGCTAGAGTTCACTCTCGCGAGATCCGGTTGTTGCCATGGCAACGCGCCGGATCTCGCGAGAGGAACCCGGCGGAGATGCATATTAGAGCTCCGCCGGGTCCTCTCTCCAGCCTGGCTGGCTCCCTCCCTCCCCGCCGGCGGCCGCATTAGGGCCGGTGAGGGAGAGCTTTGATCTCCCCACCGGCCCGTCGTGGCAGACAGCGGGGCCGGCGCTAGGAGAGTGCCGGCCCTGCATAGACCGGCAGGGGAGATCCTGGGACCTCCCCTGCCGGCCTCGGCCCATGGCCACCGCGGCCCACCGGGCATTTGCCCGGTGTGCCCGATGGCCAGTCCGGGCCTGTGTACCTGTGTCAGTGTGTCTGTCAGTGTATGTGCCTGTTTATCTGTATGTAGTCAGTGTATGTATCTGTGTATCTGCTTGTGCGTCAGAGTGTGTACCTGTGCATCTGAGCCGCAACTTTAAATACAAATACACCCCTCCATTCAAACTTCAACACTGCATATAAAACACACTCCTGCATTGAAACGTCAACACTACATACAAGCACACTCCTACATTCAAAAACAAACACTACACATAAATGCACACTTGCATTCAAACTCCAGTACCACATACAAACACATTCACACAAACATACTCCATACAAACACATGCTTACATTCAAACATACTAACATGGCTCAGTGCTAAATACAACCCTGCAAGCATGGGAAATTGGTAGAGTCCCAGCTGTCAAAGCATTGTTGGAGTTGCACGACAGATGGGGTTCTACCTTTAGTCCAACCTTGCAATTGGGGGTCCCAATAAAATTCATTCTACTTTAGTACCGCCACTGCGTTGGGATGGATGCCGTGACTGCATACCAGGGAGTGAGGGGCGAGAGCGGCAGGGCACAGGGGGCCCAAGCAAACACTTGCCCAGGGTCCATTCGTTATTAAAGACGGCCCTGTACACACGCACACTGCATCCACTATACATACATGCACACTGCATCTACTATACATACATACATACATACACACACACACACACACTGCATCTACTATACATACATGCACACTGCATCCACTATACATACATACACACGCACACTGCATCCACTATACACATGCACACTGCATCCACTATACACACACGCAAGCACACACATACACTCTGCATCCACTATGCACACACTCTGTATCCGCTATCCAAACACTGCATCCACTATACAGACCCACAATGCATTCACTACACACACTGCATGCAATACACAGCCACTGCACACACTACACAAATACACACTCTGCATCCACTACACAGACACTGCATTCACTACACACACTGCATAACATAATGAATGTGGGCGTGTTTTGCTTGGTGTGGTTTTGTTGGGGATGAGGGGGCCGCGTGTCATCCTTTGACCCAGGCAGCAAAATGCCTTGGGCCAGCCCTGCTCAGTCCCATAACCATAACTCAGTACTTGGTTGAAATACATTTGGCAGCGATTACAGCCTCAAGTGTTTTTGGAGGTGCAAAGGGAGAAAAGGGGAAACCCAGATATAGACGAGCCAGAAAATGCACTTGGCTCTAGTGTGTAGCGCTTGTAGGACTGTCCAGGCATCCCCTCCTACTTTTAAGCAGACTAAACGGCAGTGTAGACTTCTACGATAGAATACATTTTCATAGTGTGAACCATATAGACCGAATAGAACTAGTCACGGTTCCTTGGAACTACCCACGTGATCAAGATTCTAGTAAGCTGGCTCAACACTGGGTTCAGTATTTCAATTCCACAACACATTAGAAGTTGTTTCCAAAGCTCTTCAATATTTATTAATCTAAAAACAAAGCATAAAAATAAAAACATAGAAACAATAGAGTAATGAGAGTAAATCAAAACGTGTTTCACCACGCAGACTTCTTCAGTTGTAGTCAGTCACAAAGTGCACTGGCCTGGTGCCTATTTGGGCATATACCTTCTCTATCTAATGGGAATACCATGCATGGTCATTAGAGCAAGGACAGACATACTAGATGACTGAATTTCATAGCAATTCAAAGAGAGAGTAAAAAAAAAAGTCTCTGAAAACTAAAAATAGATTTGTTTTCACTGATCCGCAGACTATTGTAATTTTGCCAAAAATGAAAAATTAACTAAGCATATGAATACATCTTGCATATGACTGTGTGCGTGACAGGTAATGGCAAGCTTTTGTTTCATTTTTTTTTTTTTTTTTTTTAAATGGAAAAAAATAAAAGTTTTCACGTGCCAGCTTCCTCTTTATCTGTTTAGAACAGACGGTGACTTATTTTTCACACAGTGATGGTAATTTCACTTTTGTTTAGAGATAATGTTCCTCTGAACAGGAACCTACAGTGTTTGAAAGGAAATGTTTGTGCATAATTGTATTTAATGTATGTGAATTTTGGTGTCTGACATCTATTGTGCTGAAATATTTATATCTCTCCAAAGCTGACAATTGTTTAGTTTTCTGTGTAACAATCCAAATCTGTTTGTATTATACAAGGTTGGGCCATCATGGGAGCCACAGGCATCAGTAGCTGGACTGACTTTGATAAAAGTAGGCTAACGCCACTCATCCATTAACCTCTTCGCTACGGCAATCATCTACATGCAATTTCAAGTGTATGTTTCCATACTCCAGAAGAGAGTACACTTGATCTTGACATTTGCAGGAGAAATGTGTTGAATGCAAATTAATTATGCCTGCCGTCAGGGCTGCCATCAGAAATTTTGGGAAACACACTAACACACACACACACTTTTTTTTTTTTTTTTTATTTCATCCCCCCAGCCTCCCTACCTTTGGGAGTGCTGAGGGGATTCCCTGGGGTCCAGTGGTGTCACCCGGCGTGCGCGTACTGACGCGCCCGCCGGATCCCTCACGCGCCACGTACTGATGAAGATGACGTCATCTTCCGGCTCCGGCATCAGTGCGATGTGCAAGGGAGCAGAAGAGGAAGCACTAAGGGGAGAGTGCTCCCTCGCGCGCCCGCCGGGTGACACCAGGGCCAGCCTCGGTGGGCCCTGAGGTGACCGGCTGCTGGGCCCCCATGGAGAAGAGGCTGGCCACAGTGGGTACATACCGGGTCGCAGGGCAGCCGTGCCCCCTGCGACCCTGGTATGTACGCCACTGAATGTGGGGCCCGGGACGACCTGAGCAGTCCGGGCCCCCCAGGACCGCCGGGCCTATGACAACCGTTATGGTTGTCATGCCCTGATGGCGGCCCTGTCTGCCGTTGTAGTCCTTTGGGGTCCCAGATATCAGAGTCAGGTGGGAACCCTTGCAGCAATACATCCCAACAAGGAGATTTAAAGATCTCCCTGGCTGGCTCTGTGCGGTTCACAGTGCAGATTGCTGCAACACAAGCAGCTATCCTGCACACATGTGCTCCCAGAAACAGAAATACACACACACACATTCATGCTTTGACATAAACACATACTCAATCATACATGAACAATCAGAAACCCATTTAACCTCTGCCAGAAATGCTCAGACTGAAACACACATGCAGATACACACTTGGACTGCGTGTCTGTATCAGTAATTGTGTGCCTGCAAGCTTTCATGTATTTGTGGGTGAATGTGTGTGCATGCATCATTGTGTATATGTGTGCATTTATCTGTGTGAGTCCCGAGACAAATTGGCGACCATTGCAATGTAGGCGCAATATGAGTAAATTTACAATATGAGAATATATGTAATACTATTTATGTCTGTAAAAGCAATATTAAGAAATGTCATTTATTTACACTGTTTTCCTATCTGTAACTTCATTGTTGGGAAAATGATTTAAAATATTTCCTATACAATCAACATTTTTGTTTTTATTTCAATTAAATATTTATTATTATTATTATTTATGAAGTGCCAACAAATTCTTCAGCGCTGTACAAAAGGTGAACGAACAGTAGTTAGAGCATGACGAGTTTGACACACAGGAACAAACAACCTTACTTTGTAAGAGGAGTGGGGCAGAGTGAAGAGAACTAGATGGGATAAGTTTGTGTATTAGTGAGGACAGATCCATAGGAGCAGTATTATCAAGAGATTTGTAGGAGAGCGCTAGAATTCTAAATTAAACCCTATATCTTATTGTACATCAATGTACGGAATATCGACAGAGGGGGCAGGCGAGAAAGGAAATAAAAATGAGCCTTGCTTCCCCCACACGACCCCACTAGGCAGGAGACCGACCCCACCGTATACCACACCAGTACAGTTACACAGCATGGGGAAAACCACGACAGACACGTGCTGGAAGGGCTGCGGACATAAGGGTACCTTAGTGCATATGTGGTGGGAATGCCCAGTTATAGGCGGATATTGGAAACAAGTACAGACTCTACTAACGGATGTCCTGGGTAGACGGGTGGAAATGGACCCTTGGTCAGTCTTGTTATCTAGGCCAATAGTTGGCCTACCCAGACCAGAACAACTCCTATTTAACAAAATCACCCTGGAGGCCAAGCGGGCGCTAGCCCAGGCGTGGCTGACACCCTCAGTCCCTACAAACACCGACGTCCTCATGAAAATTAAAGACATATACTTAATGGACAAACTCACAGCCTAAATAAGAAACACGGAAAAAAAGTTCCATAAAGTCTGGCAACCCTGGGAGGAATACATAGGCAAGTGAGACCTACAGCACTTGACGAGAGTGAGACTTGGGTGCAGGCACCGGGGGGCCCAGACCTTGAGCTGTGTCAGGGGCCCCAAAATTTCTGATGGCAGCCCTGAATATATGTACTGATGAGGTGGGAGTTAGTCAGAGAAAGTGGTGAGAATGGACAGAACTCACAGAGAATAGTCATTAAGTAAGCAAGCCAAATATATAGAGTATGGCTGGTTATACAAAAGCATAAAGGTGAAAAAAATATGCCCAGGTTACACAGAGTATGGAAAAGCCGGTAACACTTGCATCATGTGAGGATATTTATGGGGTGATGAATATTAACTTAAAATTCTTGCCAGGGGGTCCATTTACCTTTTTGTATAATGGGTTAACTGAATTTCGTGATGCGTTTGACGTCATCTTGGTTATCTTTATGGCTAACCGTCCATCACAGATATGTCACTTTTCAAAGGTTTTCTTTGGTTTCAGCCAGACTTGTAGTTCTGTTCTATCAATGTGGTATTAATTATACTGAAACAAAAAATATATTTAACCATTACTTTCCACAACACCGAAAAAACTCAGTTTCTGTGGTAGTGTGTTTTTTTTTTTTTTTGCAAATTGCAACAGAAGTGTAGTGATTAAAACAATTATCCCCACATTACATGACGAGTGTCAACACTGGACAGGGCGAGGAGGAGTGTCAACACTAGACGGGAGGAGGAGACTGGGACAAACCTCACAGACGAGGAATGGGAAAAGATATAGATAGATAGATAGAGATAGATATAGATATATATATATATCTATCTCTATCACAAAAACCCAGGAGACTAGTTACAAACTCTTAAGATTATGGTACAGAACTCCCGGTGTCTTGCACCGCATGAATGGCAATGTCCCGGCGACCTGCTGGAGATGCAGGACAGACGTAGGTACCGGACTGCACATATAGTGGACTTGCCCACCGATAGCAACGTTCTGGAAAATGGTGCGTACCACCCTGTGCAAGATCACAGATTCTGATCTCCCCCTTCAGCCGCTCCCTATGCTTTTGAACCACACAAACATAAGCATAGCTGCATGTAAGAAATCATTAACTGAACAATTTCTCACCACAGCTAAGACATTTATCCCTACCCTTTGGAAACCATCAGGTGTGCCCACCTTCCAGCAATGGGTTACAAAAGTAGAGGGAATCTACAGTGCAGAAAAGATGATTGTGGCACTGAGAGGCCACTCAGACAAATGTGCCACGACCTGGTACCCATGGACAGATTATATCTCTAAGAGGAGTGTAGCTAACTAAACGACAGACCACTCACACCCCATACTGCCGAGACAGCACATGTGCATGACTGGTTGCCCCCCCCCCCCCCTTTTTCTTTTTCCCAGCTCTCTCTTTCCTCCTTCCCCTCCTTCCCTTTCCTTCCTATCTACTCTCCACACTCAAACGTGCAGACCTCAAACACTGCTTTCTTTAACGTCATTCTTGGAAGCAGGGTAGCGCCGCCAATGAATAGCAGGCGGGTACCGCCATCCCCCACCACTATATTCTATCGGGTGTGAGGCGATACCCAAACAATCGATCGCTTGAATCCCCTGAAACCTCTGAACAGCAAAGTAAATAGACGCAACCGACTAACTGTCTAAACACTTTAGCCCCTTAACGACCGATGACGGTTCAGGGCCGTCATCAGAAACTTCCCCTTCAGGACTGATGACGGTCCTGAACCGTCATAATTACTTACCCGATCGCTGCCGTTCACCTGCTGGCGATCAGCATTTCTCCGAATCTGGGGGGAGTGCCTGACAGCCCTACAGTCCCCCCTCAGCATATTAAGCCCTAACAGAGTGGTCACATTGTGTCCAAGTATCTGCCTGCAAGGGGACTGCCTGAACGAACAGGCAGTCTCCCTGCTGCTGGAAAATAAAAATATAAATAAAAATGTTAGTAACAAAAAAAAAAAAGTGTGTGTGTGTGTGTGTGTATGTATATGTATATGTGTATATATGTATATGTGTATATATATATATATATATATATATATATATATATATATATATATATTAATATATGTGTGTGTGTGTATAATGTCATACTGGGTATTTTATTTTATATTAATATAAAAATACACTTCGAATTAAATTACACGTGTGTGTGTGTGTATATATACCATGGGTCATTGTTTTTACTGTGATTTAATAAACTTTTTTCTAAGACCGGAGAGCAGCCATTGCCATTTTGGGATTTGTGTTACGTGGAGCCCTGGTGTTTGCGCCCGGCGGTGAGGTACTTTGGACGTTAGTGCAGGGGATTTCTGACATATATATATCTCTATCTCATATAAATATGTAAAGTAAAAAAATATATATGTAATTTTATTCTAACTTTATTTTGATATTAATATATATTTATATTAAAATACTTAGAATGAAAATGTGTGTGTATATATAAATACAAATAATATGACATATATATATATATATATATATGCTGTATCCATAACTACATAAATAATTTCATAAATATACACGTAGACTTCAAATATATAAACTACTTTAAAAAAATATGTACATGGGAGGTGTGATTCAGAGATTTATGACAGATAAGTGTTATAATTATTGATACATTTTAAAAATCTAGATTTTGAAACCGCAATGACATACTTGTACTTATAGCCCTATAACTTGCAAAAAAGCATGTAAAAACTGGGTATTTTTAAACTCAGGACAACATGTTTAATCTACTTAGCAGTTTTTTTTTATTAGCTTTTGTAGATGAGTAAAATATTTTTAAAGTAAAAAAAAGTTTTTTTTTTTTTAATTTTTCACCATATTTTTTAAATTATTTTTTTAAGTAAATTCTATGACATGATACAAATAATGGTATGGTAAAAAAAAAAGCTCTTCTTGTCCTAAAAAGAATATATAATTTTGTATGGGAACAGTAAATGAAAGAGAGGAAAATTACAGCTAAACACAAGCATCACAAAAGTGTTAAAACGGCCCCGGTCCTTAACGTACAACATGGCCAAAACAGTCTGGTCATTAAGGGGTTAACCTTGTAACGAGATGCTCTATTAACAGATTGAAATGTTATTAACCACTCTATCACGATGTAATGTACGTAACACTATACAACTATCCTATCTCTGGGTTGTATATTTTGCAGCCTCAAGACCATCACAATAACACAAAGCTAACACAATCACAAGGAGGGTCCATAAATCCAGAGTTCATGTGGACCAGATGTTTGTGAATATATATATATACATACACACACACACAATGTCAGATGTAGACCATGTCTACTATGTCAATGAAAATGCAATTTCAACATCTCTCATTAGTCCCATCAAATTGTATTAACTCTAGGCCCATGACCTCTTAAATTCAACACAGTGGTGATGTTAGTGCTTTCTGATTGCTGCTGGAAAAACATTACCTGCTCCTTATTTATTTTATAATAAAACTAATTATAATAAATGTAATTGCAGACTTTCTGGCTTAGACTGTCTCTTTCACTTCTTGCAGTCTTGGAACACAAAGGCATTAAAACCATAAATATTTATATCTGGGTTAGGGATCGACCGATATTGTTTTTATAGAGCCGATAATCTGTGAAATTTCAGGCCAATAGCCGATAATTTACCGATATTCTGTACATTTACTATTTCTAAAGGTAAATGCACAAAATATACATGCCACATGTAGTGGATGCAGTGTAATTAGACAGGGGAGCTGTGTGTGTGTGTGTGTGTGTGTGTGTAGTGTGTAGTGTGTATATAATAAATGCAGAGTGAGTTTGTGTAGTGTGTATAGTGAATGCATCGAGTGTTTGTGTAGTGTGTATATAATGAATGCAGAGTGTGTGTATAGTGAATGCAGTGTGTGGGTAGTGTGCGTAAAGTGAATGTAGTGTGTGTGTATAGTGAATGCATTCATTATATGCACACACACACTCTGCATTCATTATATACACACACATATTACATAAACACACTGCAGTATGTGTGTATTTGTGTAGTGTGTGTATAGTGAATGCAGTGTGCGTGTGTTTGTGTAGTGTGTATATACAAAAGCGCTGTGTTTGTGAAGTGTGTGTATACAAATGCAGTGCGTGTGTTTGTGTAGTGTGTATATGAATGCAGAGTGTGTATGTTTGTGTAGTGTGTGTATATGAATGCAGAGTGTGTGTATATGAATGTAGTGTGTTTGTGTAGTGTGTGTATATGAATGCAGAGTGTGTGTTTGTGTAGTGTGTGTATGTGTTTCTATAGATATGTCATTTGTGTAAAATGGGGGGAGGAGGTGAGGCGTTTTGAATTTCTTTTTTTTTCTTTTTAAAAATATTTAAAAAACCAAAACAAATTTTGTCCCCCATCCCTGCTTGTAACCTGGCCAGGGAGGGGGATATTGCATTCCCTGTTGGTCCTCTGGCTTGGACTGTGCAGAGTGGGCTAAGCAAGTGCTTACTTACCTTCCCAGTAGCTCCGTTCAGCTCCCCTGTTTAAATCTCGCGGTCTGTGTGCATGGTAACCCGTGGCAACGCTCTGACGGCCGCAGGACTCACGTTTTAAACAGGGGAGCTGAAGGCAGCTGCTGGGAAGGTAAGTAAGCGCTTGCTTCGCCCCCCAGGTCCGCCGGGCTTGTCATCATGGGCCCCGCGGTTCTGGTATGTATTATTGGCAATATCAGTATCTTTAGTGGCAGATACTGATATTGCTGAAAATACCGAATATCGGCCAGACCGATAATCAGTCAATCCCTAATCTGGGTGTCTGTAGGAAACCTACTATGTATTTATGCTTGTTCTTTTATTGTTCCTGTCAATAGGAGACCTTTGCTCACATAAAACTGATATTCTTATGCAGGTTTTGTACTTTTGATGGAGTATACCCTATGGTTACTCATATAGAAATACAGCAGTAGGATTGCCTATATTGGCAAGAATATTACAAATATTCTGCTGATGTCATAATCATTGGCCCACTTGACAGTGGATCAAATGCTTTGTGTGTGTGTGTGTGTAAGGAGTGTTTCTTGAAATTTTTTAAAATACCAATGTATATGCAAAAAAGTGGGCTGCACAAATAACCTATTTCAAGTATTTTACGTTTGAAGTTAAAGATTGTGGTGGATAATAACTAATCTAAATCATTAGAACTTCAACCAATATACTGGTCACTGTACACCCCAATAGAGGGTTAAGAATGAATGGGTGTCCATTTGCTTGGTCCCATATGTCTCTCATAGTATTAAGAACCAAGGCTTATAAATTGTTGCCTATTGTGGCCTCTTGTAGTATAAATACCAGAATGTCCCCATTCCCTTCCATGCCAGGTCTTGTGTATACTCCTGCACCCCCCCACCCCCCCTCAATATAATAAAGAAACCATTTTCAAACTTTATTGGGCCTTAGTGTGTCCTTCACAGTACAGGATATATTTTGGGATTGCCCAATCTTTTGGTTACACAAAACATGTTTAAAACGGATTCCTCTTTCTGCCCTGACTCCTCAAATCAATACTAATAAATCTGTGCCTCCCTGCCATTTGCTCTATTTGTGAAAGTGCTGTGGGGGGTTGTAGTAATAAGAATAGCCTTGAATTAAATTAAATGAAATTAAATTATTTCCAACAAACCTAAGGAACTGCACTCAATCCCATCATCTGAGCCAGGGTGCAACTAACCCAGGACCAAGTACGAAGACCGCAAGGTCTTTAGGCTTTAATAAATTTGCCATTCTGAACCTTGGAGTGCCTGAACCATTTTTCTCTGTTGAAATAAATTAGAGCTAACTAAAAAAAAAATATATTCATTAGCTTGATTATCAAATGCCCACAAGCCTGAATCTTTCATGCACATAATTTATAGAAATAAATATTCAGTTCAATGCAAATAAACAATATTGTCAAAGGGCACAGAATTTGGAGATGGAAAAACTTTGCTTATAATCTGTCATGGAATGCCCTTACTGATGGTTTTAGCATCATTCCCCCTCAGGGAAATACAAAGTTTGATGTATTTTACATGAGTTTGTTTTGTTTGGTCGTATATTTATCTGTTACGTGTTAAAAAGAAAAAAAAGAATAGCTCAAGAGCTGTGTCTTGTTCATGGTTAAAACAACCTGATAGGGTTATATAAGGATCAAGCATTGTGCTTTGGCCCATTATTTTCTAGCTATAATTTAGAGATTTATGCCAGAATCATTTTATTTCTTGAAAAGGCAAGAAGCAATAAATATCTGCTAAGGTTTGTTTACATTTCCGACATTGAGGGATTAAATTAGAGGCAAATTTAGATTATTGTGTGGATACGTGTATTCCCCTATGAACCACTTTAAATTCTATCTCATAGGAAGAAAATTATTGCAGACATGATAATCGGAATTGCTGAATGCTGTATGGAATGGTTTGAGGATTGTTGCCATTTAGTAAGGCTGCAATTTGAGAAGCCATAGGGAGAGTTCGTCTACTAGTTAACGCCTCCACTGCTGAGCAATCTTTAAAGTAAAAGAACACAGGTTTACTGATATGAAGGGAAGTATTGCGTAACATTTTTCTTAAACGCCTACTTAACACATAGACTAAAAATACAATAGTTTACTGCATAGACTGCTACTGTAGGACAATATAAAGTTAAACCAGCAAAATATATAGACAATTTGTTCCCTTTATTCATTGATGTTAGAAATAATGAATTTTTAAAACTTTAAAAAAATTTTTTATTTATTTTTAGCAGCTTACCACATGACTGTCGGTTTAGCCTCTACTGACCACTTTCCAATGCTTTTCTCACCGGGCCTCTTATAGTCTTTCTCCTACTTCTAAGTTAAATGGACACACCAGACTTCTAAAGTACTTTAGCTTGCTGAAGTGATTTATAGCTAAATAGTGTGGCTACTTTTTTTTTTTTAAACTTTTTTTTATAATTTATTCACATTTGACAAAAAAATTATTTCAATAGAAATTGACACTTTTATAAATTAACTTTGTTGTACCCCCAAAGCTGTCAATGAGACACCCAGTCCTATTACGTCTTGGTTAGTAGGCTCAGTGGAGCTAAACTCAATAGGCAGCAATTGCCCAGAGCACCTTCATTGCAAACACGTCTCATAGAGATAGAAAAACACACAAATTAATGGTTTTGCCAGTGTACCAACAAAAAATGGTATGTAGAAATTTGATTTTATATTGTGTTCCTTTGCCGCAGCTTGGCCTCTTATTACTGTTAATATTTTACAAGTTACAAGTTGGCATTCAGAGACACATAACGGTGCAAACACGTTTGAGGCTGGAGTTAAAGGCACTGAAGATATGTATACAAGTGTAATGGAAGATTTATAGGAGAAATTGGCTTAGATGGGAGTCAGAT
The DNA here is from genome assembly GCA_933207985.1 of Pelobates cultripes. Taxonomy (NCBI): domain Eukaryota; kingdom Metazoa; phylum Chordata; class Amphibia; order Anura; family Pelobatidae; genus Pelobates; species Pelobates cultripes. Next base: position 49,569,172 of record OW240922.1, on the reverse strand, counting down.
GAAAAGAAAATACTTAAAGTAATAGATCTGGTGAGGCGAGAAGTAATAGCAATTATGTACTTATATGATTAAAAATTGGACGTATAGGAGCTATTAAAAATGGTCATAATCAAATTATGAAAGAAAGTGGGTGTACTTGCAACCTGTAAACTAAAGTCAGGTGAAGGAATTACACTTACAAAATATTAGATGTGTCAAAAGCTTTTTGTATGTAGAGTGATTCTACTACAGGATGTCAAGTCCACTATTAGGTGATTAAGTGTTGAGACAGCAAGTGAGTGCATGATAAAAAATAAAATCTGTATGAAATGTTAAAGGAACATTCCCACTCACATAATAATGGTTTTCTGTGTATGATGCCCAACAGATAGATACAGTGGTTATAGAACAACTAAAACTCCCATGATACTTTGCCAGGGATACTATGGGCACCAAAACAACTTTAGCTTAATGAAACCGTTTTGTTGTATAGATCATGTCCTTGCAGTCTCACCACTGAATTCTCTGCAATTTCGGAGGTGAATCACTTTGTTTATACAGCCCTAGCCACACCTCCCTGCATGTGACCTGCAAATTGTTCCTACACCGTTCTTGTAAAGAGAGATCTAATGTTTCAACCTAGAAGGCTATTAATAGAGAAGGAGATAAAAAATTCTGATTTAGACTATGCAATACAAGGGCATAGAATACCTAGGTTCCTTTCCAGGAAGTGTTTAGGAAAGCTGTGCCAGTCACACGCAGCGAGGTGTGGCTAGAGCTGTATAAACAAAAGCATTTAACTCCTAAATGGCAGAGAAATGAGCAGTGAGACTGCAGGGCCATGAGCTTTACACTAAAACGGCTTCTTTAATCTAAAGTTGTTTTAGGGCCTACAGTGTCCCTTAACCGTGCAATGTAAACATTTGCAGTTTCTCAAAAACTGCAATGGTTTACATTGCAGGGTTAAAAGGACAGGAACAAACTGCAACCAGATCACTTCATTGAGAGAGATTGAATCCTTCTCTGCCTTAAACTTTTCTCAGTCTGTCACATTGAAATAAATCCAAAAATGGATATATCTTTATTTATTTATTTATTTTATTTCATTTCCAAGTCACAGAAATGAGTCTAAAAGCTGCAAATAATGATTGTCACAATATTCATTTCCTTGGAAACATTATTGCTCTTTCTTTACTTAATTGTGTTTAGTTCTTCAGCAGATAAATTATCTGATATATGTATTCAAAAAGTCTGAATCTTTGCCAGTTTCCTAGAAAGGCTTTTGTGGGCTGTACAAAGAATTGCTTGACAAACATTGATTTTGTGCAATTGTTTTCATACAAATGATGAATCTATCCACAAACCGCTTTTAATGGTACACCAGCATGTTAATTGATGAATGTATTCAAATAAGAATGTCACTGTAATAAATTCTAAGAAAAAATAATTTGTCAAATAAAATTATACAGCAGAAATATAGTCTTGTAAGTGTTATTTATAAATTTTATGAGTATGACATAATGAATGCTTAATTGTTGTGTAAAAAGGAACCTGCCATTCTTAAAGGGACCGTGAACTTAAAACAGACTTGTTTTATTAAAGCCATAAGATACTTTTTAAGATTAAAGCTGCTTGTTTCATGACCCGGCTTTCGAAATTCGTTGGGGAACTAAGTTATTAGCCCTTTTTTTTTTTTTTTTAATTGCCATGTTATGTAGGCCAAGGATTCAACCCATTCTCTGTGAGTTCTGTGTACGATCCGATCCCATGTCATTGTGGCTTAATTTTGGGCAGTGCCCCCATTCAGTCGCAGCAACACATGCTCCTCGCATACAGCAGTGAAGCCAATCAATAGCATCTTAACTTAGTATTTGAAATCCTCCTTTCACTACCCTGGCAATTGGACCCAAAAGCACGTTCCTTGTTTACTGTTTTGGTATTGAACTCAGCCTGTTAATTCGCTCTTCTAATTTCTCTTTTCCTTGACTTTGGCTAGTTTTACCATTTATCCTGATCCCTCCACGTCTTGACCTTGGCTTGTCTATGTGACTATTCTGCTATATTCACCTGCCGAAGGATTCCCGTTAAGGTTACTCCATTGCCACGTAAGTGATGTGAAGTGGTCATGGTGCCTCGAGTCTATATGTGCAATGTTTTACTTTTAAAAACTGCACATACAGAGATTAACCTCTTTGTTGCTGGAGATGTAACATCACTTCCGGCAGTGTCATTTGTGCATAACTAGCCTGTCCAGAACAATAGTTTGGGGCTGACTAATGTCAATTCTGTGCTCATTTCAATGCAGAGTGTCATTTTGTTTTTGTTTGGGTTCCTTGTGCTAGGGTCCTTAGTTGTTGTGACACACTTGCAGTAAGTGCATTACTGTATTCTCTCCTAGTCCCTTAAGGGGATCTTGATTAGAATCTCTATATGAGAGATGGCTAGCTTGACCCTGTAGATATTAATAAACTTAATTTACCACGATTCTTAGCCAGCCTTAATAAGTGGGTTGTTTTGGTTTTAAATGTTATGTGCCCCCTCACTAAGACACATTGGCACATTGTGAGTGGGTTACCTCACATCAAGGCACTGTTGTAGTGCAGTTGTATATTGTTCTCCTAATTTTCAACTTTTTCTTTTTCTCATTCTATTCTATTTTTTAATTTTGCAACCCTTTTAACTGAAACTCTAACTCGTAAAAGGTTGGTCCAACCTGCGTGACCACTTTATTGATTTGAAGTGGTCATGGTGCCGGCACGTTCAGTTCTTTACTTTGAAATGCTGCACATACAGGGACTAAGCCTTAGCTACCGGAGATGTAACTCCACCTGAGGCAGCGCCATTATCAGAACTAAGTTACGGGGAGATTAATGACCCTTCTGTGCAAAATTGGTGTCTGACTCCAGCACACACACTTTGCTGGCACCAGGCTCATTGGTGCCCTCCTGTGCCTCCCCTCAATCCGACCTCCATTTCCATCTGGTGAGGGGAGGGGGGAAGTCACTTCTGGCCAGGAGTATTGGCCTGCAGGGAGTACTTGCACTCTTTGATAGAACATAACTTTTTTTTGTTTATTTTTTCGTTTTGTTTAAAAAAAACATTTTTTGTGGATTTTTATGAAAACACTGGATTTTTGTTCTTTGTACCTCTTTAAATGAGTAACTCATTCTTGTGAATTTCATTTATTTTCGGTTTTATTTCCCCATAAATTGTAAAGTCTTGTAGAATGATATAAATAAACATTACATTTTTAAAGTGAAACATCTGCTCTCCACCACTCCCTTCCTGATGCAAAGTGTTACTTTCCATTTAACAAAATTTGCAAAACAAGTTCCTTTGTGTTTTTAATAGTTGTGAAACCTGCACAATCCTTTATGGAGAAATATTGCTTCAGTATTATTATCAGCGTTATTAATTTTTTCAAATACAGAAATAAATATAGAAATAAATGATTCCAAAATTACTGTAGCTTTCCTCCCACCTTGTCGCTAAGGCTTCTGTCACTTGTCAGAACAGTTCAGGACAACATTCTTTTTGTAAGGTTTTATAAAATAACTTTCTTAAACCAGGTGCTTGGAAGAAGTTCAAATGAACAGCTACTGTTGCTATGGGAACGCTGCTGCAGATTTTTGGGGTCTTTTAAAATACTGCTGTTAAGCATGCTCAAAGAATGAAACAAAAGTCAACCTTTTTTAAAAAAAATGTATTTATTTTGTAAAAAAAAAAAATATATATATATTTATATATATATATATATATATATATTTTTTTTTTTTTGCAGTGCATATTGTATTCAAAAATCATGCGATATCAGGTTTTAAATAAGACAGACAGGATTACATGAGATATGAGTATTGAAGAATGCACTTTTGTATTTTAATTTTTTTTAAACAGGCAAGTAAAACATTGCTTGCCTGTGGACATATAGAGTGTTTTGTGCGTGAGCGTGAGCCTCCGCAAGAAGGTTAATGGGCCATTTGTCTCGGTTACTGGATCGTGGTTATGCCGTTAGGTGTAGTATGAGTTTTAGTTGGGTGTCTATTGCATACACTTAAGGGTGTGAGCATGCGATTTCCAGGTGATGGAGTGATTAGCGCCTAGGAGCAGTTGGTCTACGATTGTACTTGGATTGCGTAAGTAATATGGTTATCACCTGTTGCTTGTTATCCTGCTTAGGTCAGCAGGTAACTGCTTTGTGTTCTGAAATGTGTCCCCTAACCGGGGGAGGAAGGGGGGAGGAAGTGTGGGGAAACAAACATGAGCGTTGCCAATTGGTGTCAGCTGCAGGATTTTTAGTTCTGAATGGAGCTATTCTACCTATGGTGTGGTAGTGATGTTTTGTGTACCTGAGCCTCTTGTGAGCACTATGTGACTTGTAGAACTAATAAAACCAAAAAGAAGTAAAATAAAAATAACTTTTGTGTCCGTGGAACTTTTAAGTGGGTTGCCTTATTGGCCTGGTATCATCCGGCAAGGACCCGGGTGTGGTGGATCAAGGAAGTCATCTGTCCCAGTCATGGCGGTGGAGCACGGGCGGTGTTTGGCCTCTGGATGAAATGAGTAATTGAGTCAGGGTACCAGGACTCCATTGAAGGTCCTGCTACAGGGCTGGCATTTGGAGCTGGTAATCCCAGTGTTTCCAGAAAAGTAGGGGCTTCCCCTGCTGATGTTAGTGTGCCATGTGCCATTTTGGGTTACATTCAGGGAGCCATTTGCCCCCCATCTGTAAGCCAATCCTGCTGCCCTTAGTTGGCTTGTGATTAGGTCAAGTGATTTTCTATTTTTAGAGTGGCTCTTGACAGGTCCTGTAAAAACGTTATAGGGACACTATAGTCACCAGAACAACTACAGCTTATGGAATTTGTTCTGGTGAGTAGAATCATTACATTCAGGCTTTTTGCTGTAAACACTGTCTTTTCAGAGAAAATGCAGTGTTTACATTACAGCCTAGTGATAACTTCACTGGCCACTCCTCAGATGGCTGTTAGAGATCCTTCCTGGGTCATGGCTGCCTAACATTCAGTATCTCCTCCCTCTGCATGCAGACACTGAACTTTCCTCATAGAGATTCATTGATTCAATTCATCTCTGTGAGGAGATGCTGATTGGCCAGGGCTGTGTTTGAATCATGCTGGCTCTGCCCCTGATCTGCCTCTTTGTCAGTCTCAGCCAATCCTATGGGGAAGCATTGTGATTGGATCAGGCCACCACTTCTACATCCTGTTCCAAATTATTATGCAAATTCTATTTGTGTCACAAAGATTAAATATTTAGTTTTTCAGTTTAACTCATGGATGGCATTGTGTCTCAGGGCTCTTTTGATCACTGAAAACAGTCTCAGACACCTGTGATAATTAGATTGCCAGGTGAGCCCAATTTAACGAAAGACTACTAAAAGAGGGTGTTCCACATTATTAAGCAGAGCACCATTTTCATGCAATATGGGGAAGAAAAAGGATCTCTCTGCTGCCGAAAAGAGTGAAATAGTTCAATGCCCTTGGACGAGGTATGAAAACATTAGATATTTCACGCAAACTTAAGAGTGATCATTGCACTATTAAGAGATTTGTGGCTGATTCAGAGCACAGACGGGTTCGTGCAGATAAAGGCACATTGAGGAAGATTTCTGCCAGATCCATGCATCAGCTCAAGAGAGCAGCTGCTAAAATACCATTACAAAGCAGCAAACAGATATTTGAAGCTGCTGGTGCCTCTGGAGTCCCACGGACATCAAGGTGTAGAGTCCTCCAGAGTCTTGCAACTGTGCATAAACCTTTCTATTCGGCCACCACTAATCAATGCTCACAAGCAGAAACGGCTGCATTGGGCAGAAAAATACATGAAGACTAATTTTCAAACAGTCCTTTTGACTGATGAGTGCCGTGCAACCCTGGATGGTCCAGATGGATGGAGTAGTGGATGGTTGGTGGACGGCCACCCTGTTCCAACAAGGCTGCGATGTCAGCAAGGCGGTGGTGGAGTCATGTTTTGGGCCGGAATCATCGGAAGAGAGCTGGTTGGCCCCTTTAGGGTCCCCGAAACTGTAAAGATGACATCTGCAAAGTATGTGGAGTTTCTCACTGACCACTTCCCTGGTATAGAAGGAAGAACTATGCTTTCTGTAATAAAATCATCTTCATGCATGACAATGCACCATCTCTTGCTGCAAAGAATACCTCTGCATCAATGGCTGCTATGGGGATAAAAGGAGAGAAAGTCATGGTGTGGCCTCAATCCTCCCCTGACCTCAATCCTATTGAGAACCTTTGGAGCATCCTCAAGCAAAAGATCTATGAGAGTGGGAGGCAGTTTACATCCAAACAGCAGCTCTGGGAGGCTATTCTGACATCTTGCAAACAAATTCAAGCAGAAACTGTCCAAAAACTCACAAGTTCAATGGATGCAAGACTTGTGAAGCTGCTATCAAATAAGGGGTCCTAGGTTAAAATGTAACATGACCTGTTAAAACCTATAAAGTGTTTTGAAACTTACTGTGCATAATAATTTGGAACAGTGCATTGTAAGTTTTTTATGTTTAAAAATATACTGTTATCATTAGGAGGTTTGTTCAATAAAATTTGAATTGTACTCTTGATAACATGAGAATTATGCTGTTATTTACATCAATTATTTAGGTAAATGAGAAAAATATCATTTGTATAATAATTTGGAACAAGGTGTAATGTCAGCAGACTGCTTTTTTTGTTTTGGGCAAACCGCATGTAGAGTCACAGCTTCTGGCTTGAATACAGTAAGATTTTGCTATAGTTATGGAGGCATGATGGGCCCAGGGGGGCTAGATGGTGGTGTTAACACTATAGGGTCAGGAATACATGTTTGTGTTTCTGACCCTATAGTGATCCTTTAAGGATGCGATCTCGAAATTGAGAGGTGTTTGTCTTTGAGTGCAGACATGATTAGGATTTTCTCGTGTATTGTCAGACACCTGAGGAAAACACCCCGGGTCATATTAGATGGCGATTTTTGCGGAGCCAGGTAGGCGGAATATTCCATCAATGGATACCTTTTTGACTGTTGCATGAGGCAGTATTGTGGCCATTAAGCATTTGGCATAGTGCAGCAATTCCTCTGCTGTGATGGTTGGGGGTTCCCTGTATTTTGACATGGGTGCAGGATTGGTGGTCTTCCATGATGGTCAGTCATACTAACATGGCCCATTCTTGTGTCCAGAGCTGTTGCACTGATTACAGGAGCATGGACAGGTTTGATTTGTACTCCGATCATGTCTTCTTCTGAGGCCTTTACTCTGTCTCTAACTGCTTGTAGGTAATTTTTGATGGGTGTTGGCTCTGTTGCCAGTAGTTAGTGGATATCGGCTAGCAGGACTTTTAAGTCGTGCTTTGTGGTCGGGATTGTGTCATCGGCATGTGGCTGTGCCATCTGTTGTGTTACCGGAGCGTCTGGTGTATTTTCAGGCCTTTTTGGTATCGGTACTAAGCTCTGGGGGTGACATGCGGTGCCACCGCGGTAGCAGGCTTAGGCTGAGTGGACCTTAGTAGCATGTCCCCTATATCTCTGCTGTCTGCCGGTGTGCCAGGTTTTTGTGAGCGGAGGCCCATGGTGGGCATGTGGGCTGTGGCGGCAGGGATTTGGAGAGGAGATTCAGAGGTTCCTCTTGCTGTGGCAAGGCCTCCAAGGAATGTCTTCAGGCCTTGGAGCATAAGTGAAGGGTAGGCCCCAGACTTTCTTTTCTGCTTAGTTTGCTTCGGGGCGAGAAAGAAAGGCATCTAACTGCTCAGTATGTTCTGTAGATGCTCTTTGGCCACTTTGTAGGGCTGGATGCACCTCAGGTCAAGGGATATTATTTTGGAGTTGCTGTCAGAGATGGCATCTTGTCGGGCTTGCAGGCAAGCTCAAAACCCCATTTATTTATTTTTTTTATTAAAAAACTTGCTTACAAAATAAACTGAAATAAATCAACTGTGGGTTTGTCTTTAACCCCTTGATGATAGTTGATGTCCTTCAAAGGTGCCTTTATGAAGGACAACATACCTTGAAGATTCTGAAATTCTCAGGTTTTTAATTTTGCCTTATAAGTAACCGAAAAACCTTGAAAACTTCAATTATTTTTTGTTGTGTGTTTATATAGATATGCATTATATATTTTTTGATAATTTAATATTTTGGAAAAAAAAATATTTAGAAAACGTGTATCCAAGAAGATTAGTTTATTTGAAAAGTTTTTTTTCTTTTCAGTAATGTGTGTGTGTGTGTGTATATATCCTGAGGAAGACCTGAAGAGGTCGAAACGTTGATCGGGCATTGAATTATGTTGGACATTAAATACCAATAATTATCTCTAAAAGACCACAGAGTGCATCTCTTCTTTACTTATTGTCTATACCCAGCGTGGGATTGCACAAGGGCATATTTTTCTATATACCACATGAAAGGGTGAGTGCCACTATATCTATACATGTATATGTATGTATATATAATATAATTTATTTATTTTTTCTACAAATTAAAAACCTAATTGATTCATACTTTGATAAGCATCATTTGTTATTGAGCGGATGGATTTCAACATTTTTGGATATGATGAAATTCGTACTATTTAAATGTAAGTTATTGTTCACGTCAGCAGCATTTTATAGACTTTGTCCCATTTTCTATATTCAGTAAATATTCCGTAAATAGTATGGAACGGCTTATACTGATTCAAACAGACAGAAGATAAAAATACTTGTTCTAGTTTTGGTGCCAAAATAACTCGAATACCTGGTACAATAGCATTTGACAACAGATAAGTACTTCAGATCCTATTTTTCCTTGCCACTTTTCTATCTTTTTTTAAACATTTTAATGCAGCTAGAAACCAGGTCACACACGTAGTGATTCGTCAATCTTCATTCATCACGTGTGATACCTCTACTTGTGGTACAGTTCAACAGCATGAAGTCACAGTTTTATTTAGCGTTTAACTTATACAGTGCTGAAATTGTGATATGCTTAAATGTATTTCAAGTTATAGGGTTTCAGATTTAAGGAACATTCCCTCCCCAAAACTAGGTCATACACATGAAGTAATTACGGGAGCAGGAGTGCATGGCATCATCTTATCTTCAGGGGCAAAACAGTTTTTGAGCATTTTAACCCTGAAATTATGACTTCCAGGAAATTCCTGAATCCCTGAACCGATCTGGGGGATTTCTTTGTTAGTCACCCAGATGAGGGCTATCAGGGGATGTAACATTTGTGGGGATTTTGTGTGTTTTACGTTATTTTGGGGGTTTTGTAAAAATTAGTTTTCTGTGCCTGGAGATCATTTTTTTTTTTTTTTTTTAATACATTTTATTTTTATAGGTTTCATTTTTGCATAACATAGGATATCACATTACAAACAGTGTAAGGTGTAACTGTACTTTTCCACAATACATAAGCTTAAGTTTTTGCGGCTTCTCGTTTTCTTACATGCCTTCGGTAACATCAGTAACATTTGTGTTTGGCCTAATTCAGGTTAACTTTCCACAATTATGTATGAATTATTTATAATGTATGAATACATTATTGACCCTTGTTGCTTGTGTGTATCATAATACGTGTTAGGGATCATTGAGGTGTATGTTGTCGGTGGGGAAGTGTTCTTATCCCACTTGGATAGTGTAACCTACCCATGGGGTCAGGGAAAGTGTAATGATGATTGGTGTATACTGTCTTGTTCCACCTCCCCTCCCCACTCTACCTTTCTCTCATTAACTGCCTGAGTGATTAGTGTGAAATGTGTGGGTTTGGGTCAATTTTCATTTAAAAAATTGCTTCCAAGGCTGCCATATCTCTGTGTATCTATGATATTTGTCGACAGATCCCCATCTCAATTCCTCCACCCCATGAAAGTGCTCAGTTTTTGAATACCAGTCTTTCTTAGAGGGTAAAATCATCGATTTCCAGTTACTGACTATCGTGCATTTTGCTGCTGTCAGCATAAAATATATGAGGGAATATTTGAATCTTCGGTGGGGGAAATCAAAGTGGTATAAGAGGAGTGCTTCTGGACTATATGGTATGTTCATGTCAATTACCAAATTGACAGTGTTTCAAACCTCCTTCCAAAAGCCCGATATTGTACTACATGTCCACCAAATGTGTTGGAAGGTGCCCCTATCTGTAATTGCATCTCCAACAATTGGGGGAAGTGGTGGAATCAAATCTATTGATGTCCACCGGAGTGGAATTTATAGTTTACCTCCTGTAATTGTACACTAGAATGTGCGTGGAAGATGGTTTTAAAAATGGCATTTCAATCTCCTTCCCCTAACTCAGTGTTCCCTCCAGATTCTGGTATAGTATGGCAGCTGTGTATGTATTTGGGCCAGTAAAAGTTTGTAGCAAAATGAAGTTGGTTTAGGTGGCATTTTGTCTCTTGAGGACAGCAGCTCAAATTTGGTCTGTTCTCTTGGGATCCAGTCTGATAAGCCCTGTGCTTTCAGAAAATGTCGCAATTGCTCGTATTGAAATCTCTGCATGAGTGTCTGGAACTTTCCCTCTGTCAATTGTGTGGCCTGGAGATAATTGAGTTTAATACAGTGCTGATTCAATTATCTCCCAGGCAAACGGGAGGGATTGCTCTATTTTGTATGGGAGTGTCCTGGACCTGAGAGCCAATGTAATTGTGTATATGTTTTTACTGTAGTCTACTCTCAGATTCAGGGCGGAGTGCCCCTTGCATGGGGACCTGCATATAAGGCCAGTTGTGGCTACCTATAAATAGATTTTGTTTTGGGGGCGTGGCCTGAGCTCGGACCGAGATGGCCGCATAAACGGAGAGCTCCGCTCCGCCGACATAAATCCCGATCCCTACCAAGCAATATTAGGCACGAATGGGACGCCACCGCCGCACTGACACCCCCCAAACCCCCAGGGGATCCCAAGTAAGCCACCCGCACGGCCCGATGGACGGGTACCTTCAGCCTCCGACCGAGAACAGCGAGGAGGCGAGCGGATCCAAAATGGCGCCGGCAGCCTTATCCCCGCGGGAGCCACATGGTGCTGCATTAGAGAGGATTGGAGATGAACTCCGCTCCCTATCCTCCGCTATGGCTACCAAAGCTGACCTCCTGGTCCTCACCACCACCATCCAGGATGCCTTAAGGGCAGAAATGGCGGGCATTCGCACGGAAGTTGCGGCCCAGGCTGGCCGGATCAGAGAAGTGGAACACACGCTGGAGGCCCATACTGTGAGACACACAGCAACTGACATGGCCCTAACACGCCAAGGTGAGCTCTTACTTAATATGAGACGGACGGTAGAGGACCTAGATAACCGAGGGCGCAGGTGTAACATCAGGGTGCGCGGGCTCCCTGAACCGGACAGGGGGGCAGAAAACGTGGAGGAAATCCTCACAGGACTATTTCAGCTGATACTAGGGGACGGCGCACCGCGCACCATTAAATTTGACAGGGCCCATAGAGCCCTACGCCCCAGATCCCCTGAGGAAGGCCCCCGAGACCTGATCTGCTGCTTACACTCTTTCAAAGAAAAAGACGCAATAATGAAAGCATCCCGTTCACGGCAGACATGGGAATATGGGGGTGCATCAGTTTCCCTCTACAATGATATCTCACCTATTACACTGGAAGCACGGCGAGCACTAAAGCCCCTGACAGCGGCCCTACAAGAAAGAAAAATACCCTACCGTTGGGGCTTTCCCTTTGCCCTCCTTGCCCGCCACCAAAATGGCTGGGCATCGGCTAGATGGCCCGAAGAGATACCGGGATTTTTGGAGGAGTTGGGTCTCCCCCCGATCCCTGTTCCAGATTGGGTGTTAGGCCCACCGGGAGGTAGACCCAGACCGCAGCGGGCACCCAGAAGACGAGGGGAAGACCCACCAGGAACCCCGCAGGCGTCATGCCCCAGGGGGGCCGGAACAATGAGCAGTCCCCCCCCTGAGGTCTCTCACCCCTGACCTCTCACACTCCGGCCTTGCTCTCCTCATACCTTACACTCAGAGGCCCCTCCTTGCCCGCTACCGAAGACGTGCTCTGGACCTCACCTCCGCATTTTACTCCACGGTGTATTCCTCGAGACTAACAGAGTGGGGGGACAAGGACCACTCAGTTCCCTCTACACTGATGGGCTTTGGGAGGGAATGATGGGTGGGTCCTACGATACTTTTTGCATTGGGGCTTCCAGGATACCACGTAACATTGGGAGACTCGATACGGACATTGGACTCACTCCTCTAGCCTTCACACTATTGGGAGGGGGAATGGCCGGGACTGGGACAATATGTGCTACCAAGCTCAAGGGCATACTGGCTTGAGACATCTCATAATGGGACTCCGGCACACCGAGCTGAGAGTCACCTTGATAGGGGAAGACTGGCATTGCAGAGGAATTCCGCGCCAGCCCCCTGGAAGAAGCACGAAGTATATCCGATGAACGATCTCAATACGCTTCACACACAATGCTGGTCGTATCGCTCTATTACTTTTGTCACATACTAATGTGTTATTTAATATACTGCTGTTGCCTTGCCTCTGCCAAACCCCCAGTTAGTAGGGTATCCCTCCACTTATAGCTATACACCCTCCACGACCCATGTAAACACGCACTGCTCAGCACGCACGATTGGACACCATATCACTCAGCCCCGCCGAGCTGGTGATAGGACAGGGACATGTCTAAGGGAGGGGCAGCAAGACGGGAATGAGACTGCCACCCATACGCATTTTATCACTACCGTGACTAGGGACCAGACACCCGGGAAACGGACGGGAAAGCACCCATAGGGGACACACTCATCAGCTATCCTAGATACATACTTAGCTAACGTGACCACAGACCACAACATGATAGGGCTGTTGAGAATCTAACAGGGGCTAGACAACCGGAGAGAGGGGGCTCCCCGGGGGTGAGATAGAGGGTCAGGGGAGATAGGGGACATGAAGCAGGGGGAATAACGCATACCCGACACTACTGAAAGGTGCTACCCCTAAGAGGTTACTGTTGCTCTTGTTTTTGTATTTCTTACATGTTTTAATGTTGCAATATATGTATGATGTTTCCTGCTCACTTTACCAGGTGGCGTCCAAGAGCATCTGGCTCACTTGGGGTCGGGAAGACGGCGGAGCCTACTTTCTGACTATCACTCACATACCACATACACTTGTTTTATCCCTCCCGGTCTGGGACAGGACTACGGACCCCAACTAAGGGCCGTGCACCTCTTTCTGACGGCAGGACACCCGGGGACGCACGTCTCGGCTCGTTGCCAGGGTGACCCCCGGCGGCCCTAACCGTCGCACGACTATTTCCTCCTAGTATAGGAGGTATCGAGGTGACCTCCCGTCTCCCGTGAGCGAGGCACCTCTACTTGGGGATTAATCCCTATCCCCAATTTTTTACTGTACAATCCCTTACCCTTCCTTCCCTTCCTTTCCTTTATCCCTTGGGTGGCCCCACCCTGACTTGGGCACCAAACCCGCACTGTCAGCACACCACCTACATAGAGAACTGACTGCACACCCGGACTTGGGGTGTTTCGAGACCACACGCCTCGCCCAACAATCAGACTTGGGAGATCAAAGGGAGGAGACACCCACACACACCCTCCCCCCCACATTAATTTCCGCTGGTCTCGCCTGGGGCTGCGCCTCCCAATCCTCCGGCCCCGCGGCGCTGCCGGACATCCGCACTTGGGGGTGGGATCTGCAGGGTAGGAGAAGAGAGACTCCTTCAGTGGAACCGATCGGGGATATCCGCGTGCCTGGGGACGCCGACTGGAATAGCCATGTCTTACCGACCTACCCCTCTACGCGTATTGAGTCTAAATTGTCGGGGCCTAAATGTGCCGGAACGCCGCTCACACCTGCTACGGGATCTCCGGAAAGCTCAAATTTCGGTAGCTATGCTTCAGGAAACCCACTTCCTGGAAGGCTCCGCACCGAAGTTACGGAACCAACACTACCCACACAACTCCTTCAACAACCACCCCACGTCCCGTAGATCGGGAGTGGCTATCCTACTGGCTGCCGAGATGGACTTTAGGGTACTAGACAGGATGTCGGACACGCAAGGGAGATTTCTATTTTTGAAAGGTACTATCGCCGACAAACTATACACCCTGGTGTCAGTCTATGTGCCAAACACGAACCAAGCGCGATTCCTCCGGGGAACTCTAAACAAGCTCCGGGGATTCTCGGAAGGGGCGCTTATAGTGGGAGGTGACTTTAACGCCCCACTGGATTCTCGACTAGATGCATCAAACGGGCGCAGTTGTTTACCACTCTCAAGCATACAATCCATACGTAAATCGATGAATGATCTGGGCCTTGTTGACTGCTGGAGAGCACTACACCCGGAAACCAGAGACTATACCCACTTCTCAGCGCCCCATGATCGCTACTCGCGCATCGACTATGTACTGATCCAACAGGAGGGCCTCTCCCGCCTCCGCACAGCTGTCATAGGGCCCGCTACATGGTCAGATCATGGCACGGTACTGGTAGAACTAGAATCACCACTGTTTAAACCGTCACGCTGGACGTGGCGGATGAACGAATCACTCCTCCGTGACCCTGGGGTGGTGGAGGAGATCACGCAGGCACTGGAGAACTATTTCTCGGAGAACGACAATGGAGAGACATCACCAATCACGATCTGGGAAGCACACAAGAGCGTCCTCCGGGGGATACTAATCAGGATAGCCTCCCGCAAACGTAAAGCGACCATGCAGGAAATGTCAGAACTCTACGGGACCATCTCGAATCTGGAACTCCTACACAAAAGGACGCAACAGACGACCACCCACGAGAAGTTGATAGATGCCAGACGCAAGCTGCGGGACCTCATCACGCGCAGACATCACCGCTCCCTACAGTATTCCAAAAGCTTCTTCTATACTCACGCAAACAAAGGGGGTAGATACTTAGCTCGCCTCCTGAAAGGGGATACCCCGCAAACTAGAGTACACAAATTACGCCTAGCTGGAGGGAAGACCTCACAGTTCCCGGAAGACATTGCGAGTGAATTCCAACGATACTATCAACGGCTCTATAACCTCGCCACACAGACGGAACAGGAATCAGGGATATCCAAAGCCGAACTTACACGGACTTTCCTGCAGGACAACGTACGCAGACGGATTAGCCCCGACACGACGACCATACTGGATGAACCAATCGGCATTGACGAAGTTACGGCGGCCTTAAAGAAAACCAAGAGAGGGAAGGCACCAGGCCCAGATGGATTCCCGGCGGGATACTACAAGGACTTCTCCGCAAAACTTGTACCATGGCTGACTAAAGCTGTAAATGCCCTTACGGAGGGGAAACGCTTCGGTGCAGAATCCCTGGCAGCTACGATCACAGTATTACTCAAGCCGGGGAAGGATCCAGAACACTGCGGCAGCTACCGGCCTATCTCATTACTCAACGTCGACACGAAACTTTTAACTAAAGTACTGGCCACTAGGTTACAACGAGTGCTGCCAAGCATTATTCATGCAGATCAGACAGGGTTCATCCCTGGAAGGGAGGCGAGGGACAGCACCCTACGTCTGTTCTCAATCCAAGCCCGAGCACGGAAATCAGGGGACCACCTTCTCATTCTCTCCACGGATGCTGAGAAGGCCTTTGACCGGGTCAACTGGTCATATATGATGGCCACGCTGACCGCTATGGGACTGGGGCAGAAAATGATGTCGTGGATATCAGCTGTCTATGACAAGCCCCAAGCAGCGGTTCGGGTCAATGGTGCCCTAACCGACAGATTTGAAATAAATAATGGGACGAGACAGGGATGCCCCCTGTCCCCTCTCCTATTCGCAATGACCTTGGAGCCCCTTTTGCAGGCGGTAAGACAAAATCCTGACATCCGCGGCTACACGTGGAGAGACTCTGAACATAAGGTAGCTGCTTATGCTGATGACCTCCTATTCTTCATCACTAACCCCCGCATTACAATACCCTGCCTACTCGCCACCATGAAACAATATGGTACGTTGTCAGGATTCAAACTCAACTTATCAAAATGTGAGGCGTTGAATGTGACCTTCCCCTCGAACCAATATACTGACCTGAAAAATAGCTTTCCATTCCAATGGCGTGATGAACGGATGAAATACTTGGGAGTGTGGATCGCCAACAATCCCCAGCATATATACCAACACAACTTTGCCCACTTGCTACAGACAATAACATCAGATCTGGAGAAATGGGCATACCCACACGTCACGTGGCATGGGCGCATAGCGGTTCTCAAAATGAACGTGTTACCAAGAATTCTTTACCTGTTCCAATCCATCCCATTGGCACTACCTAGATCCTTCTTCTCGACCCTGAAGACAGCAATAATACGTTACGTGTGGCGGGGAGAGAGGTCTCGATTGCGATACGAGACGTTATGCCTACCCAGACTCAAGGGAGGATTGGCACTCCCCGATTTCCGGAAATATCACCAAGCCGCCACGATGCAACGCATCCTGGAATGGCATGCCGCTGATAATCCAAAGCAGTGGGTGACTCTTGACAGAGGCGACTCAGGGGCCAAGCTCAAAGCCGAAGTGTGGCAGGAGACACCGGGATACAGAGGGAGAGATGAGATCGGAAACCCAGTGACCCAAACTCTGAAAATTTGGGAACGGATCCGGGGGCTGTCATTCGTCTCCCCGAGGCCTACCCCACTGACCCCGATCACGCACAATCCCAAAATTGGAGGGGGCCTCCCGGCCGGTGCATGGACATTCATAGAGGAGGGTGAATATATCCCGATCACCTACTGGGAGACGGAGCACGGACACCCATGACAACGATGAGATATCTGCAACTAGTACATTTTTATGACTCAGTCCCACATAAGGAACTCCTACACAGAGAGCTCACCTGGTTCGAGTCACTCTGTCATAGAGGATCTCGACTGGGTAACGCAGTATCCACACTGTATCAACACCTTCTGGTGGGAGGCAACAGGGACAACAACACCTTCAAGCTACGATGGGAAACTCAGTGCCACAAACAGCTTTCAACAACACAATGGGACACAGCCCTCCTCTGGCAGCATAAAAGTTCCTCCAGCTCGTACTACCAAGAAGTCAATTATAAACTGATTTCCATGTGGTACAGGACGCCGGTGGCTCTACATCGGATATTCCCGACAGTTTCTCCTCTGTGCTGGAGATGCCAAGAGGAAAGAGGCACTATCACACATCTGTGGTGGGATTGCCGAGCCATCACACCGTACTGGGCCCAAATTCACACTGAAACTAAATCAATACTCGGTGAAGATGTGGAATGGTCGATGGAACTAGCCCTGCTACACATGACCTCAAGCTCCATCTCCAGATACAAAAAGTCTATTCTACGCCACTTGCTGAACGCGGCAAAATCCCTTATACCCGCATACTGGAAAAAAACCGAGACCCCGACACACACGGAATGGCTCCACAGGGTAGGGGACATACAATCGGCAGAGGCACTCCAAGCTTCCCTCACGGGGCGCTCAACCAGGCACGCGGAGATCTGGGGACCATGGTTCGTGTACCAAGCGAACAGACAGTAAGCGAACAAACAGTAAACGGATTACTCCGGCGCCTCCGGGGGGCGGTGGAGAGGGAAGAAGAGCCACGACCGTTCGCGGCCGGATCTCGTCCCGCTGCTCACCCCCAGGCGAGACGCACCCCAAATACACACAGCTCATGTAAAGACATCTACCACCTGATAACGGCATACTCAATACACCCTGCACACCTCCACACACACGATAGCCTGAACGTCAAGGCAGGCAATCATAATGAGCGCCATCACTATACGCACACTGACACATCACTCAAAGCCACAGACATCGCACGCAAACACCTCAAACAGCGACTGGCGCCTAGTGGACATGCCCCACTGCAAGACGGACGGCTCTAACAAAGGACAGGGACAATGCAAACATCGCCCAAACACATTACGCAACGACTAACGGGCACAACATAAGGGATCGTGGCACGACTCCCCACCCACACAGAGGGAACACTCCTCCAACACTAGATTACCCATGAAAGGCAAGGAATACACACAGACTACGAGAAACGAACTTGGAAGACACCGGCGCTTTCAACCCCCAACAACAAGCAAAATAGCACATCATTGACACTTATGATACTCGCTCACAGCAGATGCCGAAGCGGGAGGGAGGTAACCCCCTCATCCCTACCCCCCCCTCCCCTCCTACCCTACCCACCCCCTTATACCTGACCCCCTAGAACAACACATTACCCATCACTACCAATAAGGCGGCGATAGACACTCATGGTAACGCTGACTACCACAGACTGAGACATTACACTGGGAGGTTCCGAGGGTAACTTATAACAATTACGAGAGGGGACAAATACCAATTACCAAAGCTGACCTATAGCTCATACCTGCCCCGTACACGTGAAGGAAGGGTACGGAAAGGTGTTCCCTAGATACTTAAGCATACCTCGACACACAACATACAGTCTGTTTATGTACTTAAACTACCTTATTCACTGTAACTAAAAACGTACGGTTTAAGAATTGTACCCAAATGGCTCCTGTCACATGTTATATTTCATTATCATTATTTGCATGGAGGCCTGCGTGCCTCACTTTCCCCTTGTCTTATTTCAATAAAACAGATTTACAAAAAAAATAAATAGATTTTGTTTTACCCTTTATGAAGTCCAGGCTCAAGTTTGGGGGATTGGAGAGCTATATTCACTCTTGGGATTGCTATAATCACTATACTACACTTGCTCTTGTAAGAGCAGCCTGCTTTGCTCTCTGGACAAGGAGAGGTCTACACACTGGAAGCTGGATCCTGGTCTTGGGTCCAGGGTGGGTGGAGGACAGCGAGACCCCTACCAAGCTGTGGTGGTTTGTGGGGTTTATGGTTGTTTATGGTGTCCGGTGCGTTGCTTATGGTACTTAAGGATTACTAGGAAGCAGCAATTAACGTAGGTACCCAGTCAGAGTACCAGGCGGTCCATCACACTGCCATTTTGTGATTTAAGGCAAAACAGGTTTTTTGCCATTATAATCACCTCTATGGAATTGAGTGTTCATTTCATCTGTTCTTTATTAAGAATTTATATGCTAATCTCCTCAAGATGTTATTCATGAACACAAGCCCTGTGGATTTATCACCTGTATGTGTATTGCAAATTAAAGGGACACTATAGTCACCCAGAACACTTCAGCTCAATGAAGTGGTCTGGGTGTCAGGTCCCTCTAGGGTTAACCCTGCCTGATGTAAACATAGCAGTTTCTGAGAAACTGCTATGTTTACATCTGGGGTTAAGCCAGCCTCTAGTGGATGTCTTCCCGACAGCCACTAGAGGCGCATCGGCAATCATTGAGGCAAGGATTTGCAACTTATGCTAGTATTCTGTCGACGAGGTTTCCAGAGCGGGCCCCGTCATTTTCTTGTGTAGATTTAATTTGGGGGACTTATAAAGTTTATGGGAGTCAATGCTGGTTTAAATATGACCAGCAATTTAGGCAAAAAATGGCAATGCGACCGCACATGCATTTTGGCATGCAAGATGGCAATCTTTGGGTGCTTCTAATGACCCTGTGCCGTCCAGCCACATCGTCCTTTCCTTTGGCCGCCGACGCTCCACCAGGATCAAGAAGGGCATCTGTTGGCTCTTTAATTAGAGTCATTGCAGGTGGTACAACAGTTATCGATTTAAACATGAGTGTTCCCACTATGCTGGGGGCTCACACGGCGGTTCGGTGTTTTAGAAGAGGAAAACCCCTCCCCAGGACGACGTCAAAGCATGACGCTCCTCGGGGGGAGCACGCCGGTACGGGCGGAAAGACTGCTGCCGTGGCTCGCGCGGTGTCCCAGGCATAGGGACGCGCGGGTGCTATGGGAAGGTTTTACCGAAGGTTTTAGGATCATATTTACTCCGTCAGGGGAGGCGTTGTTTGTGCATAATTTGTCATCAATTCGGGGTAAGGAAGGGATGCTGGCGGCTAAGCTGAGAAAAGAAGTGGAGATGGGATGGATGGCGAGACCGTTTCCCGTTCCTCCGTTTGATAATTTGCGGGTGTCCCCATTGGGCCTCGTTCCTAAGAAGGAACCGGGGGTGTTTCGGATGATTCGTCACCTGTCTTTTCCAGCGGGGGCTTCAGTTAACGACTGGATTGCAAAGGAGGATAGTCGGGTCCGATATGCTTCTTTTGATTGGGCACTGGATCTCGTTCAGGAAGCAGGGCCCAGGGTCTTGATGGCTGAGTCGGATATTCAATCGGCCTTTCGGTTGCTCCCAGTTCACCCTTCCTGTTTTCATTTGTTGGGGTGTCAGTTTCAAGGGGATTTTTTCTATGATATGTGCCTTCCCATGGGTTTCTCGATTTCTTGTTATTATTTTGAAGTTTTTAGCACATTGCTGGAATGGATCGTAACGGAGGTGTCAGGTTTTTCTTCTCTCTTGCACTATCTTGACGATTTTCTGTTCGTCGGTCCAGCACATTCTTGGCGATGTGAGGATTTGTTGAGACAGTTTAAGGCAGTTATGCGAGATTTGGGGGTTCCAGTGGCAGAGGACAAGACGAAGGGCCTGAGGGCGGTGATTTCCTTCCTGGGTATAGAGATTAACTCCATCAGCTTGGTTTTTCATTTGCCCAGGGATAAATTGGGGATCCTTACTACCATGGTTGATCGGGTGAGGGGTGCGCGGAAGGTGCAGCTTCGTCAGATGCAATCCCTGTTGGGTCACTTGAACTTTGCATGTCAGATCATGCCTATGGGTCGGGTGTTTTGTAGACGGCTGTCTCTGGCTACCGTCGGCATTAGTCTTCCCCCATCATTTTATCTGGGTTACCAAGCGGCTTAAGGATTATTTGAATGTCTGGAGTGAGTTCCTCGCAGGGTACAATGGTCGGACATTTTGACGACAGGAAGTGATATCTAATGTGGCCCTGGAGTTGTTTACGGATGCCTCCAGCTCCTTGGGCTTCGGGGCATTTTTTCGGGGGCGTTGGTGTGCGGAGCCTTGACCAGCGTCATGGCACGAGGCGGACCTGATACGTAACTTGACTTTTCTCGACTTTTCCCTATTGGGGTAGCAGTTGTATTGTGGGGGCAGGAGCTCGCGAACAGGCAGGTGGTTTTCCGCATGGACAACATGTGTGGTCCATGTGGTGAATCGTTTATCATCTGGCTCGGTTCCAGTATTGGCTCTGTTGCGTCGGTTGGTTCTGCGTTGTTCGGAATTTAACATTTGGTTCCGAGCAATCCATGTTCCCAGAGTGTCTAATGTTATTGCCGATTCTCTTTCTCGCTTTCAGTGGGATCGTTTTCGGGAGGTCGCCCCGGGAGCCGAGGAAGATGCTCTGATATGTCCCACGTCCTTGTGGACCCTCGATTTCGGAACCTAGCAGACCTGTTCAGGAGATCGCTGGCTCTTGCTTCGTGGACAGCCTATAAGGCAGTGTGGAATCAGTGGCTTGTCTGTGCGGGAGAGTTCGATTTGTATTCCGCTGAGGGTAGGTTGCTGTCTGGCTTACATGTCCTCCTTACGGAGGACATCGGTGGAATGCAGTTTAGTGGCTCTTTCCTTTCTGATGCGTTGTATTGTGTGGGAGGACGTTTCAAAAGAGTTCGTGGTCCAGAGGGTGCTTCGGGGATGGAGGAAGGAAAGGGTCCCTGATTGTAGGCGACCGGTGTCCGTCCACCTATTGGATGTTCTGTGTGGTGTTCTCTCTGCGGTGTGCTTCTCCACCTTCGAGGCGCTGCTTTTTTTCTGGGTAGCCTTTTCTGTGTTTTTACGCCGCGCTGCGGATAGGAGCAAGAAGGACACAGAGAAAAGGCGTAAAAACACTGAGAAAAGGCTACCCGGAAAAAAAGCAGCGCCTCGAAGGTGGAGAAGCACACCCCCAGAGCATCCAATAGGTGGCCGTGTCGGATAGGCCTCCGGCATCTCTTCGGAGGGGGGACGTTCGCACAGGGCAGGTTTTCATTCGGAAGTCCAAAACAGATCAGTTAGGACGGGGGAGGTCGGTTAGCGTTGGTGCTACTGGGGGTAGGTGGTGTCCAGTGGTGCTGGTAGGGCAATATGTACGTTTACGGCCGGAGGCAGCAGAGTCCTTCTTGCTTCACGCAAATGGGTCAGTCTTAAGTCTGTCTCAGTTCTCCAGTGTTTTTAAGGCTGGTTTGCGGGTTTTGGGTAAGGGATACTCTCCCCACTTCTTCCGGATTGGTGCAGCAATGCAGGCGCGGCAGGTAGAGCTGTCCGATGCTGAAATTCAGCGCATGGGTCGATGGGATTCCCGCAGGTTTCAGTTGTATATTCGTCCTCATCTGTTATAGGCTGTTGGTAGTTATGATGTTTTGTTTTTCTCTACAGGTTCCCCCCGGTATGTTTGGATCATCGGTCATTTATTGGGCGGCTAGGCGTGCTGAGCAGAGATACTGCCGAAATCGAGGGCTCCCGCGTGAGCAGGTTAGGGTTCGATGGCGGGAGATACGGGGTTTGGGGTGGCACCAAGTGTATCTGGAGTGTGTTGCTTCGTGACCGGGTCAGTGGTTCTGGTACTTCATGCCGGGGGGAATGACTTGGGACAGTGCCGCACAGTGGATTTGATTTATGCTTGCAAGCACGGCTCGCTGTATGGCGCTTTTCAGTGAGGTCACACTGGGGTGGTCTGAAGACATTCCTCGTCCGGCTTGGGGGGCGCTGCCACACGCCAGGGCGGTGGAGCGCGGCAGGCGACGGTTCAACATGACGATTTCACGTTTTGTGCGTAGGCTGGGTGGCTTTGTGGCTCGTCATGTGGAGCTGGAAGGGAACAACGCAAACATAATGAGGGCTGATGGGGTCCATGTAAATGAAATTGGGCTGGATATATTTAATTTGGGATTACAGTCAGCCATTCAAAAGGCGCTGGCTTCGGGTGGATGCAGTCCTCTCCAGGGATAGGGGAGAGGCTGCGGTGGCGGTTTGTCCTTCGCCAGCAAGTGGAACTGAGAGCAGTGCCCAGATGGGCTTGGGGAGTCGCAGCCTGGTCTGGTTGAGGACAGACTTCAGGCTGAAGAGGTTCTGGAAAAATTAAGTTATGTTAGCTGTCTGCTGGCTTAATAACAAAAGCTGTGGCCGTTGCCCTTACCCACAATTTGGTTGTCTGTGCGTTATTGGGGGGGAAGGGTAACGGAAGGCAAAGGGAGAAGATCAGCAGTCATGTAGAAAATTGAGCAAAGGACATCAAACAAGCAAAGAACCCTGTGACAGAATGTAGACTGCACAAAATTCTTTTGACCTGAAGTGGCTCATCAGCAAATTCTAAGGCTTACGTGAGAAAATGGAGCAGTAATATTTTTTTTCTTTTTTCCTTTCATGTGATTTTTCTCGTGATGATCATAAGTTTAAGAATATATACGTGTGTATATGTATAGTGCTAAATATGTCAATGATTAAAAAAAATTGTCTACTAAAGTTTTATGTTCAGGCATACCTTAACATCACTGTTTGCAACTCTCCTTTTAATTTTTGACATATTACCCTTCAACAAATGTTTGTTCTGAGAATGTTATTTTTACGTGTGAAAATATATATATTTTTTTATTTGTAATTCCATTATTATCCACACTCCACAATGATGCATAAATTATCGTAGCAATGTTAGTCAAATGCCATTGATAATAACCTTGGAAGTAAGAGGATTTGTAAAAAGAAGGTGAAAGTGATCTGATCAATAACTTTACATACATAGAGGTGTAATTCACTAGTGAAATCCGTGAAAATGCAACCAAGGATAAAGACAGAAAATGCACAAAAAGATATTAACTGTTTTAAGAGCGTCAAAAGAACCATGTACAAAAACCCGAGTCACTTTTTCTGAAATTGGATGTTTTCTATATCAGTAATATCAATTTGGAGTGGGGAATGAGTCCTTGGCTGTTGACGAAAACCAAATAGATTGTCTGCTGCGGTGCCCGTCTTTGTCCATTTGAAATGTCAGAAGGTATTTTTCTTTGTTTGTTTTTCTGGTCCATGATCTCAGGGATCCACTCAAACACTGAATAGTGTGTAGATAAAGGCAGTACTCAAATTATTGGCGTGAGGTTAGTCTTTGTTGCAGGTAATATGAAATATGATTATCAAGGGTCGCCAGTTGGCTCTGCCTCTCCAAGAATTAACATTCTTTCTTTTTTTTTTTTCTTCAAGATAATTTTTATTAAGGAGAGAATACAAGTAACATACATGGTAACCAAAAACAAACTGTCCCAGATAACATGGGGCGAATAAGAGCCCACAGTAATGAAAGGGACTTCAAAGACATTGTTGACCAGTGAACATGTAAAGTGTCAAAAATGAAAAAGTAAATAAAATACAGATTAACTCCAATATTTATGTAATAAATACGAAAAGGGGATAACAAGGGATATACTCTATATAGATAAAATACTACAGATGTTTCATTCAGGCCTACTGCCACATGTGTATAAAATAAAACACCTAGCCGTGCAGTCTGCATTTACAAACATTTGTGGAAAAAAATGGGTCATTCCGAAGAGCTCCGTGAATTCAAGCGTGATACTGTGATAGAATGTCACCTTTGTAATAAGTCAGTTAGTGAAATTTCATCCCTGCTAGATATTCCACGGTCAACTGTAAGTGGTATTATTGGAAAGTAGAAGCGTTTAGGAACAGCAGCAACTTAGCCATGAAGCAGAAGAGTGGGGATACCGAATGCCGAGACGCATTGTGCGTAAAAACTGTGTGGCAGGAGCTTCATGGAATGGGTTTCCATGGCCAAGCAGCTGCCAACAACTGCACAGATGAAATGGATCTATTTAAAAAGAAGACTAACTGAATAGATACTTATAGTGCAGAATAACAAATCCTGCATTATCAAGACAGCAGAAAAGGAGTACTGGCCTTTTGGTGCCAGTGAGAGCACTGGTTATTGACAAACCTCTCCCAAATTGGTCCATAGATTCTTGGTAGCCTAACAGCAACACAGAAGTGGAGTCACTAGGTTTCTTAGAGTGTCCCTTTAAGCTTTATAAATAAATCAGGAAAATAAATTAAATAATGATCTCTTAGATTGTCTGTTTTGTATATTTATTTATTTTTGGACATTTCCAAACATTTGAAAAACAGACAATAGGAAAATTGTTATTGTTTCTGGACAGTTCTGCCAATATATCCTCCTTCTGTTAGGGAAAAAAAAGCTGCCATGGATTTACAGCTGCTCATAACTAATCTTTTTAATACAGGGAGTAGAACATTTCTTCTATAGGTTTGTGAAGAGTATTTTGCGAGAGCCAAAAAGAAATTCACAAAATAAATCTACAGTTTAATTGTATGAGCATTTGTTAAAATGCCTCTGCAGTTTTTCAGATATCTTTGTCTGCTGAATAGGTGTTTTTTTTTGGGCGGGGTGGGACAGGGGGGTTTGTATCCTGTTTTTGTTGCTTATGCTATACAAAATGAATAAACAAAAAAAAAAAAAAAAAAGATTTGGGGCTCCTCCATAGGGAGAGCAGCAGAGGCTCCTCTATAGGGGCACTTGGGGCAGCACCCCACCAGTTTTTATGTGGTGAAAAAAAAATGTTTGCAGTAGTTTAGAAACACTAACATACTTGTTCTAGAGTTGAGGGTGGTAAGCAAAAATAAATACATTAAAATTAGTGTCTCTTTAATTCTGTAGTATGTTCTGCAGGGCCCCCTCCCCTTTCATTGGGGGCTGTTTGGAGAAGTTTACTTGAGAGCATCCAGGCATATCAAAAATGGATCTAATTTGAAATCTGCCCTGTTTCACCAGGTTTTGCACGTGTTTAGTGTCATTTAAGAAAGGAATTTCAGTACTTTCCATTGAGTTGCCATTCGGGCAGCAGAGACAGCTGCCCATAAGTGGAGGCATGCTATTGGTCTCACTATTCAGGGGTCATTAGCTTATAGCATCAATGGGTGGGGTTACAGTGCCCCACAAGAGAGATGCAAAAAGCAGCATTCAGAGAACAGAGCAGCAGCTCCTGACTCCTCTGCTATATGTAAGTGTATCATAACATCCAATAGCCCCAGTGACTGCCTGAGGGCTGATTTAGCAATGACATTTTCACAAATATATAAGAATATATATAAAGCCAGGGATGACCAGGTGATGGGGCCATTTCTGACACAGAGCACTGTACTGCCTGCCACTAATAGTTTTAATAACAACTACTGCACATACCCACCTTCTTCTTTAAAGTGCTCAGTCACTCTACAGCTGATACAGGATGTGGCTTGTTGAAAAGTTGTTAAGCTTTAAATTGCGGAACTGGGTCTGTGACTCTGGGGACTTATCTGATTCTGATTTCAATCTATTTTATATGAAATAATGCTGTAAACCATGTCCGCTACTTCTTGGCTTCATATTCCCACTGCAAGTTAAAGGGACACTATAGTCACCTGAACAACTTTAGCTTAATGAAGCAGTTTTGGTGTATAGAACATGCCCCTGCAGCCTTACTGCTCACTCCTCTGCCATTTAGGAGTTAAACCCCTTTGTTTATGAACCCTAGTCGCACCTCCCTGCATGTGACTTGCACAGCCTTCCATAAACACTTCCTGTAAAGAGAGCCCTATTTAGGCTTTCTTTATTGCAAGTTCTGTTTAATTAAGATTTTCTTATCCCCTGCAAGAGCCTCCTGTATGTGATTAAAGTTCAATTTAGAGATTGAGATACAATTATTTAAGGTACATTACATCTGTTTTGAAAGTGAAACCAGTTTTTTTTTTTTTTTTTAACTGCAGGCTCTGTCAATCATAGCCAGGGAAGGTGTGGCTAGGGCTTCATAAACAGAAACAACGTGATTTAACTCCTAAATGACAGTGAATTGAGCAGTGAAATTGCAGGGGAATGATCTATACACTAAAACTGCTTTATTTAGCTAAAGTAATTTAGGTGACTATAGTGTTCCTTTAATTATATTGCCATCTTCAAAGGCAATGAGCCAATCAGTATCCTACTGCTTTAACCCTGTGTACACTGCGTGCTGAGAGCGACTAGTGAGTCAGGAGTAGCTGAAATTGTTGCAGTCTACCAGTACCTTTATGTGTTAACCACATGAACACTGTGTGCTGAGAGCTAATGGAGTAGCAGACATGTTTCATAACAGCCCTAATATTAAATAGAAAGTTAAAGATACTGACAATGCGATCATGAGAAGTAGAGGCAAGATAAGGCTAGGAAGAGAGCTGGAGCATTATACAGAGACCTATCTCTGTATTGCACCTCTATTGTAATCCATCACAGTGATCCTGGCTGTGTGGTATAGTTATGGAATCTCCTTACGGTGTCTGGCTTTGTGTGTTCTCTCTCCGTATTTTGCTCAGCTCTGCCTGTTGTATGTGTAGCTCTGTAGTCTACCCAGCTCTGTGTGTTGTATAGGTATCTTTGTATTGTGCCCAGCTCTGTGTATTGTGTATCTATTTTTTTCTCCGCTCTGTTTGTGGTATTTTATCTCTGTATTGTAGTACGCTAAATGAATTTTATAGATATTTTATGTTGTGCCCAGCTTGTTTTATTGCATGAGCACCTCCTGTATTATGCTCAACTCTCTGTATTATGAGTATCTCAGTACTGTATAGAGAAGAGTACAATTCTGGGGAGGAGTCTGGCTCCCCACCATCTTAACCCCTTAAGACCGGAGGACGTACTATTACGCCCTATTCTAAGCGGTTCTAAACGCCACCGGGCGTAATAGTACGCCCTCCGGTCTTTTCCTACTTACCCGGTCGCCGGCGATCCCACGCCGGCGAACGCGGTTCGGGGGACTCCCAGGGAGCCCCCCGCGGCACGTCTGTCCTCCTGGAAGCCCCCCGGCCATGTGAGAGTGGGGTCCTTGCAAGGACCCCACAATCACATGGCCGGAGGTAGCTGGCTGCAGCATTGCCAGCAGGGGGACTGCCTGTAATGACAAGTGGTCCCCCTGCTGGCTGAAAATAAAATTAAATAAAATAAATAGTGTAAAAAAAAAAATATATACTTAGATCATACATATACATACACACACGTACACCATCTAGGTGTATTTTACTATTAATATATATATAATTATATATATATATATATATATATATATATTAATATCAAATTACACGTAGACTGATACTGATTAAATATATATATAATTATTGTTATATATATATTTATATATAATATAAAAATGTAAATACGTTAAAAAATAAAATTAAAAAAATAATTAAAATTTAATTAAAAAATATATAGATGTGTTATTTCGTTCTAACTGTATTGTGAAATTAATATATATTATATCAAAATACACATAGAACGAAATAATATATATATTTATATACATAAATATATACGTATATATCACTATATATACCTATATATAAATAAAAATATTTAAAAAAAAAACATATAGATATATAAATATATTAATTCTACATATATATTTATGTAATATTTTTACATAATTAGGTATCTTAATTAATTACAATTAGCGGGACCTGCCTGACAACCCAATGCCGAAAGTAAAGGGAATTTGCTAGCACTATATTTAACCCTATAACTTTCCAAGACACCATAAAACCTGTACATGGGGGGTACTGTTCTACTCGGGAGACTTCGCTGAACACAAATATTAGTGTTTCAAAACAGTAAAATGTATTACAACGATGATATCGCCAGAAAAAGTGACGTTTTTGCATTTTTCACACACACTTACACTGGCCAAAATTTTTCACACAAACAAATACTAACGCTAACTTTGGCCAGTGTTTGTGACCAAATGGCTACTAAAAAAGACTGGACATACCCCATTTGCAATACCTTGGGTTGTCTACTATTGCAAATGGTATGCCATTATGGGTGTAAATTTCATTCCTGGGCTGCTATACAGTCTCAAAGGCAACGTAACCAATCTGGCGAATTTCAATTTCAAATGTAACGTGCTATATTTGACCCTGTAACTTCCCAAAACGCCATAAAACCGTACATAGGGGGTACTGTCTTACACGTGAGACTTTACTGAATACAAATATGTGTATTTTTATTGCAGTAAAAGCAAACAGTATTATGACATTGACCGTTAAAATGTCATGTAGAACTAAAAAAATCCAAAAAAATCGTATTTTCTCCCATTTTTTTCATATTAAATTATGTTTCATAGCTAAATATTTGATATTAAATGAAAGCCCTGTTTCCCCTGAATAAAATGATATATTATAAAGGTGGGTGCATTTACTATGAAAGAGGTGAATTACGGTTGGACAGACATGTAGCGCAAATGCCAGGTTTTGTTTACATTTTTTGTTCACAACGTGTACATTTGGCTCCGTCCTTAAGGGGTTAAGGCAATCAAGGTCCGAGTTCTGAAACAAACAGCTTGGCAGGTGCTTCATAGACAAATAGATCAACAACAATACAGATACTCCAGGACCCACATGACTATTTAAAGCTTAATGTTTATTAGAAAATTCTTTAACTCCTTAAGGACACATGACATGTGTGACATGTCATGATTCCCTTTTATTCCAGAAGTTTGGTCCTTAAGGGGTTAAAGTATATATATACATATTTCACCATTAGGTCTAAAACACTGTATAACATCTGCTCACAGATAATCGAAAAGGCCAGTTTATTTACCGCACACACTTTAGTCTTAGGAACTCCACTTATTCACACGTTTGAATCTAATCATGCAGGGCATTCCCCTCAATATGCCACCAGTGAGCTAAATTGGTTAATCTGTTTCCGAAGCGTTTTGTTTCTGTGAGCGGAGTCCACTTTATTGCAATATTGCATTATCTCATCATTTTCAGATAAAATCATTTTCATCTAAAGCCAGACCATGGTGTGTGTTGTACTGTCCCTTTAGACTTATTTAACAATTTGCTGCTGGGAGAATTTTATTAGCACTCAAAAGAATAACTTGCTCTTATATTGCTTCACTGAGCTTCTATGACATCATTTCAAAACTTATTTTGTCTAATGTCCTTATTCAAAGACCCTTATAAGAACACTGGAAGAATCACTAGCAGAACAATAGTGATAGGATTATCAGGTGTTAACTATTAATACATGTATAATTCACATGTATAATTCACATGTATAATTCACTTGAACTTTAGGTTCAAGGCACCCTTAATATTTCAATATTTTTCCAAGGTACACCAAGTCAAAACTATTTTCTAGGTTGTATATATGTACAGTGCCAGGGGCGGACTGACTACTCTGGCACATCGGTCATGGACTGAGGGCCCGAGACAGCCAACTGGAACGGCAAAAAAATACAAATCTCTTTCATTTGTAGGCTGTGGGGCCCCTGATGGAGCGCAGGGCCCCACAGCCTACCACTCTGCATGTCACCCACCCCCCTCATCCTCGAATGAGACCTGGCAGCTTCACCAGCTCTCTCTCTCTGCCAGGTCTCCTTCTGTCTGTCCCACACGGCTCTGTGTGATGAGGGGGGGGGTCTAGGAAGTGACATCACTTCCTGTTTACTCCTCTCACACAGAGCTGGAGCAGCAGCCAGGGAAATATCAGAGTGAGCAGAGAGAAAGGTAGGATCTGTGTCACCAGTCACCCCCTCCCTCAGTATGTCACCAGTCACCCCCTCCCTTACTGTCACTAGTCACCCCCTCCCTCAGTATGTCACCAGTCACCCCCTCCCTTACTGTCACCAGTCACCCCCTCCCTTACTGTCACCAGTCACCCCCTCCCTTACTGTCAGTCACTCCCTCCCTACTGTCACCAGTCACCCTCCCTTACTGTCACCAGTCACTCTCTCTCCCTTACTGTCACTAGGGGTCACCCCTCCCTCACTATGTCACCAGTCACCCTCCCTTACTGTCACTCAGTCGCCCTCCCTTACTGTCACTAGTCACTCCCTCCCTTACTGTCACTCAGTCACCCTCCCCTTAATGTCACTAGTCACCCCTCCCTTACTGTCATCACTAGTCACCCTCCCTACTGTCACTTGTCACCTCCTCCCTCACTATGTCACCAGTCACCTCTCCTACTGTCACCAGTCACCCCTCCCTACTGTCACTAGTCACTCCCTCCCTCCCTTACTGTCACCAGTCACCCTCCCTTACTGTCACCAGTCACCCCTCCTTACTGCTCACTAGTCACCCTCCTCCCTTTCTTACTGTCAGTCACCAGTCACCCTCCCCTTACACAATACCAGCTCGCCCTCCCCTACTGTCACCAGTCACCCCTCCCTACTGTCACCAGTCACCCTCCTTGGTACTGTCACTAGTCACCCCTCTCCCTATTGCCTAGTCACCCCTCCCTTTACTGTCATCACTAGTCACCCTCCTCCCTCACTATGTCACCAGTCACCCCCCTCCCTACTGTCACCACCAGTCACCCCTCCCTCTTACTGTCACTAGTCACCCCCTCCCTCCCTACTGTCACTCAGTCACCCCCTCCCCTTACTGTCACCAGTCACCCCCTCCCTTACTGTCACTAAAGGTCACTCCCCCTCCCTCCCTACTGCTCTACCAGTCACCCTCCCTACTGTCACCAGTCACCCTCTCTCCCTACTGCTCAGCTCCCTCCCTCACTGTGTCACTAGTCACACCCTCCTCACTGTGGTGTCACTAGTCACCCCTCCCTCAGTGTGTCACTAGTCACCCCCTCCCTCACTGTGTCACTAGTCACCCTCCCTCACTGTGTCACTAGTCACCCCCTCCCTCACTCTGTCACTAGTCACCCCCTCCCTCACTCTGTCACTAGTCATCCCCTCCCTCTGTCACTAACTGTTTGACAACTTACCTGGGGTCTGCAGGGATGGGTGTTTGTGTGGTGGAGTGTGTGTGTGAGGGTTGCAGTGTGCATGTGTGTGTGTGTGAGGGTTGCAGTGTGCATGTGTGAGGGTTGCAGTGTGTATACAGGGGTGCATTGTGTTTGTGAAGGATGTAGTTTGTGTGTGTGTGTGTGGGGGTGCAGTGTGTATGTATGTGGGGAAGTTTGTGCATGAGGGGTGCAGTGTGTGTGTGTGGGGGTGTGTGCAGTGTGTGTGGGGGGTACAGTGTGTGTGGGGGGAGGAGGGTGCAGTGTGTGTGTATAGGGGTAGGAGGGCAAATGAATAAATATATAAAATTATATTCCCCCCCCCCCCTGCTTACCTTTGTCTGGAAGGGGGGGACATTTACTGTAATCCCTGGTGGTCTGGTGGGGAAGCCCTGGTGATCCAAGTGGTGAGAGTGAACTCTAGCAGCCTCAGGAGCTGCTAGAGTTCACTCTCATGAGATTTGGAGTGTTGCCGTGGTAACTGCAGAAACGTTCTGAGAGGAGAATCCAGCGGAGCCACATATTGTGGATGCAGTCATGGGCAACGCCTTGTATTGAGTATGCAGAGAAAACTATCTACATTTTACGTAAAAAAATGCGAATTTAAAAAAATATGTTTTGTTGTGATAATTACGCATTCAGAGACCGTTTATTATTATTATTTTTTTATTCCATTCTCTCTCATTAAAATGATATCAAGCTAATGCAAACACATTAAAAGTGCCCATCGGTACCCAAACAGAGGGCAGAGAGTAGAGTTTGATTCTGCATTAGTGGCTGATTGAAGTAAGAAAGTTCTTACATTCATTTCTTGAATGAGCATAAACTAGTAGAGTACATTCTTAACCCCTTAAGGACGCAGCTTCAAAAACTGGACTTACCCTTAAGGACACAAGCATTTTTTGCGGTTTGTGTTCAACCTCCGTTTGCATTTTTCTTATTTATTGCACCAACACATGTTATAAATCGTTTTTTAAAGGGCAAAAAGGGCTTTAATCTGATGTGACATACACATATATAAAATCTTATTTATTTTTTAAAAAATCCCCCCAAAAAAGAAAATTTTTCCCCCCCACCTACTGTCCTCCCCACCTGGCCCCCACCCCTGGGCGGTGGGTGGGGGCCATAATGATAATGAGGGGGGGGACCTACTGTGGGTTTAAGCCAGAGTGCTCTTTGTCATTTTACACAGCGTGGGAAAATTCCAAAGAACTCTCCCACGCTGTGTAAAATGACAAAGAATACTCTGATTGGCTTAAACCCACCAATCAGAGTGTTCTTAGCCTAACTGCAGGACGGGGCAAAGCTTTATAAGCCTTCCCCCGCCCTGCGGAGCTCAGTCTGCGCAGAGCCCTCCATGGGTGAAGATGGATTATTTTTTTGCGCACAGGTTTTTTCTTTTTCGTCTGGTTTTTTTTCTTTTTTTGCGCTCGGGATTTTTATTTTATTTTAAGTTCATCGGTTATGATGGTTTTTTTATTTGGCCTTTTTGGGGGCTGAAAAAGTAAGATTTGAGAAAAAAGAAGACATAGAATGGTAAGTTTAATTTTATTTTACAGGTTAGTTATTTTATTACTCCCTCACTATTTTTTAGGGTGAGGGGGCTAGGTAGGGACTTTTTATTTGGGTGGGGGGGTGGTTGACTAGGGGCTTGGGGACCCCTAGTCACCTTGGGGGGGAGGGGGGAATTGACTTAGGGCCCCCACCCGCCGCACAGGGGTGGGGGCCGGAGGGGGGGGATGGACAGTAGATCCCCCCCCCCATTATCATTTGGCCCCCACCTGCCGCCTGGGGGCAGGGGGGGGAGGACAGTAGGTCCCCCCCATTCTCTTTATGGCCCCCACCCGCCGCCCAGTGGTGGGGGCCGGGGGGACGACAATAGGTCTCCCCCCTTATTTTACTTTAGGGCCCCCACCCGTCGTTTAGGGGTGGGGGCCAATAGTTTTTTTTGTTTTGTTTTTTTTACAGTGAGCAGCCACAGGCTTTTTTTTATCTCCCTTGTGCTATTATGGGGGTCATATTGACCCCCATAGAGTGAGGGGGGAGCTGGGGGGCTTATGAAGTGGTGGGGAGCACTGCTCCCTGCCGCTTTTAAGGTTACATATTACAAGGAGGGAGCTGCGTGCCGGTAGCTCCCTCCTTGTAATGAACTGAACAAACAAACGAACACTGATACTCCGATACACTGATATTCAGTGTTAGTTTGTTTGGCTGATATTTCTATTCACTCATTCGTCTGTCTGATGAATGAATTAATAGATGAAATTCCCGTTCGCATGTCCAGGTGTTTCACTGGGCATGTGCGGGAATCTCACAGTCTCCCACAGGGACTTCATCTACCCACACAAAGATGGTGGCGCCCTGAATAAAGATCGGGGGAGAAAATAAAGAATAAAAAATAGGTAATGTGGGGGGCTTAGGGGCCTTTGGGGGTGACTAGGGTGTCAGATGTAGTGGAGACCAGAGGGGGGGGTTAAAAAAGAAAACCAGGATTCGGCATGACCGTGCCGCTTTAAGGGTAGGACCAGCATGATGGAAAATTTCTGTCATACGTCCTTAAGGGGTTAACACTGAGCTCTTTATTGATAATTTCCAGAAACAGAAATAGATTTAGCTAGAATCACTGCTGGATGGATTTGCCACCAATAGATCATATATAAATATAACTGCCACTTACAAAAGATTTATTTTATTTTTTGGGGGAGGAGGGAAAGAGAGGTTGTTTTATCCATTCTGTTGCTGGTATCTTGCATTTTGAGCCAGAAGTTGTATTGTCTCCTGATGAAATATGTAAAATAAATGAAAATAACATAAAGATGTTTTTGCATCTTTTGTTTTATATAGAGAAATGTTCTCGCCTTTCTATAAAAATGATATGAATAAAATAAATGTACCTTCTGCTTAAAATTGGCACCTAGAAATAATTTGTATTTGTCCTCCCACTCTGAACCTAATGTTACTGTATTGTTTGTCCTGTCCAATCTTGGACAATGAAAGGGAAATTAGGGAGCTATAACCTTATCTTTACAGTGACGTGACTGTCACTTTTCAACAGTAGTGTTAATAGGGCGTTCTGGCACTGCCTTTAGTAATGACTGCGTGTAGGCTGCCAGTAATTGAACCTTTCATAACCCCTAATGATAGTCCTTGGCACATCTAGAAATCTGGATC
The DNA here is from genome assembly GCA_933207985.1 of Pelobates cultripes. Classification (NCBI taxonomy): domain Eukaryota; kingdom Metazoa; phylum Chordata; class Amphibia; order Anura; family Pelobatidae; genus Pelobates; species Pelobates cultripes. The sequence goes on along the minus strand of OW240922.1, from coordinate 49,534,291 downwards.
TTTCTGGGCATACAGCTGTACAACTGAATATATTGTGCCCTTCCTTTCTTTAATATCACAGCTTCTCCATATAATTTACATATACTTATCACACACTTGTACATGAAGTTCCCATCCAAGATCTATTTCTTGTTTCTTAAAGGGATATAGCAAACACAAGTGAAATCCGTGTAAATGCACTCATTATGTTGCAGTGGAGTTGCAAGAAGACCGTTGATTATCTAAATATTTTTTATTTTGGATGCTCTTAAAAAAAATCTCAAAAATACAAGCATATGTGGGGCTTGTTCTTCCAGGCTCCCAGGATTTATTTTCAATTTTAGAGATTATTGGTGAATGGAGAGATCCTCGTGGCTGTCTGATAAGATGATGTCTTCTTCATATTCCACCCGGATTTGATGATGCTTGAAAAAAGAGCTATTAAGCACTACAATGATTGCAGGTGGCGTGTTTAATGTATTTTAGAGTACACTTTCTCTTTATTTCATAACAATTTATGTTGTGTAGTTTACCAGTAGTATGGATTTCACAGAAGCTTCTCAGTTCACGCCAACTGTTTTGGCTCACCCACAACTGCTCTGTATCGATACGACAAACCAAAGTATTTATTCACTAAAAACTGCATTGTATTGGGTAGCATCCTCCACAACACGTTTGCCTCAGGAGTGAGTACCAAAGAATTGGATGTAGCATGACTAATTTGCTGAAATGCACATTTTTGTAGTTCAGGAGATAAAGAATTTGACCGAGCGATGCATGGCATTTGAACCTACTCACGTTCATTTCTAATTTACAATTGAGGCAAAAATTTATCACCACTGATATCTACAGTTTATACTAGAGTACTAGCTTGGGCAGTTCAAAGACTACATTTTGAAGATTGTCATGCGTGGTTGGCATCATAAGTTCTCACGCAAATATTCACAGGAAGAAATAAGAGTCAGAGAAGCACATTTTATATCTGTTCCAGCACAATGTCTTTTGTTTAATATAATTTCTAAAAGATCCAATATTTAATTATTTAAACATTTTGCATAATGTTTATACATTTTCATGTAGGTTTTTTTCTCCCCTAGCTTTGAAATGTGTTTAATGTGCTCACAATGCTGTACAGTGAGTGGCATTTGATTGAATACTATGCAGCATCAACAAGCAAGTTAACACTGAGCAAAATATGGGTGATCAGATAGTTGCAAAACTTGCAGAAGTGGTAGGATTTTTAAGACTTTGTGTGGGGGGAGGAAAATATGGTTCTTGTTCTTTTGGGGAATCTTATCAGTTTCCAGTATTCTGGCAGTGTGTATATTGGGTTCTCTGGTTCTGTGAGTAAAAAGGCTCCTAGATTCAAAACAAATTTGTCAAGCCCTGTCTCAGGCCCAGTCATATTTATTACCAGACCTTATCAGATAGATTGTGAACTTTGACAAATCACACCACACTTACAATGTATATTGTAAGTTCAGTGAAGGGACATTCATTTAAAGTTCAGAATTAATTTTAGAGGCTATTTTGTTTTTGGGACATTTTACGTGTACTATATATTATGTATGATCTCACATTATTTGTCTGGATCGTCTGATCTGGTTACAAAGAGATCAGAGACACCTGTACATAAATACATTACTTGTACATTTTCAGCCAGGTTTTGGAATGCATTAATTGCCCCTTTTCTCCAATATAATAATCATGTAACTGAAGATACCTATAGAATAGTCCTGTGCATTTCTGCCAAACTGTTTGCCTTTTTTTTTGGGGGGGTGGGGGGGGGAGTAGTGCAGACAGTGCTGGGACACTGGGCAGAGAGGGTAACGGGGATATTCACTAAACTGAGAATTAACAACGAGGAAAGCTGTCACCGCGAAACTATTCTAATAATCCTAATAAAGGAAATAGATTCAAAATAAATAAATGTAAAACTCCTCCCTCCCTTTATTCTGTGACGGGATCTGCCAGCTATATACATACACTGTGTGTCAGACTGCGTCTCTCCCGCCCGGACCCCTGACTTTACTTTAATTAAAGGGACACGCCCGGCACCAAAACAACTTCATCTAAAGGGAGCTTAACAGAGAGTGCTCCCTCGACGCCCCCCGTGTCATCACTGCCAGCCTCAGGGGGACTTGGGGGGCAACTCCTGGGCCCCCCCAGGAAGAGGCTGGCAAACTGGCGTACACACCCGGTCGCAGGTGTTATTGGACCATGAGCTACATGGCATCCTATCATATAAATCGCCTGTAACCAATACCAATGATTAACAAACCTGAAATATTCAACTTTACAGTGACTGTGGAAAGCAATTCTTCTCTGACCTGTAATATCTCCTGCTCCTTCCAGCTACTTCTTTGTTTACTGGTGAACATCAATTTCAGGCAGTAGAGGGAAAATCCTCAAGAGTCCATTTCCTAGACACTCAGAATTTTACTTTAGTCTGTGTCTCAGCGAGTCCTTTAACTTATGTCTGCCTTCTTGGTTTTATGAAGTCCAATCCTCTCCTAGTTTCTGAAAATAGCTGATACTAATAATACTTCCATAATTCTATTGATATTCCAGATTCTACAAAAGAAGCAGAAGAGGTAATTGAAAACATTATGACTACATGCATTAACATTCACGTGGCAATTACAGTCAGGCTTGAGTCATTGGCCGTATTGTGTTTTATTAAGAGTTAAGCTGTATGTTGGTGGAAAAATCAATAATTTTCTATAAAATGCATAAGTTATTATTTGGAGTATCCTTTTATTTTTTATATTTATGGAATTCAATAACTTGAATAAAATTCATTAGCAAAATGTCTTGTGGTCCTCGGCCCACAGTAATCCTGGAGATTTGTTCTATAGTGAAATCCATGTTTACCTGCAATGCTGGCTTTAGCCTTTGGCTTTCGTCAAGGCAGAAGGTTTCTATTTATAAACTGTTCCTTGGACAGAAAAGGTGACCATGAATCACACAGGATTTGACTTCCAGCGCTGGGCACTTTGTGGTTTACGAATTCTCTATCTTTTCAATCAGTATTAATAATCTTGTGCATTATTTGAATTGGACTCTTCTGTAACTTTTTCTGAGGAAATTAATAATAATGCAGTGTTTTGAGTGATGCTTACTAGATTAGTATGAAATTCTAGACATGCTCATTTAAAAGGAATTCATTAATCTGAGTTTTTGGTTTATTTAACCGTAGGCATACAAATGTCAGTTTAATGCAGAGTTAGCATTTAATTTGTTTTAAACAATTGTATTCCTTAATTAAGATTCTGTAGAGCAGATACATTTGTTGAGCATTATCGAAGCTTGTGGTGCTCATGCATGAGAGACAAAAAACACAACTACAAGGTCAAAATAAGACCTTGCTTATTTGAGTTACTGATTGATAATCCTTTTAAAAAACAAAACACATTATTTTGAAAACACCCGACTACACTGGATGATGGTAACACATACATGTAAAACATAGATCCCAACTTTAGGTGGCATAATTATGTGGTGGGAGCCCTAAAGGGGCCCATCATTGAGCAACTTGCATTACTTGTTATGGCCACAATGGGTGGTCTTGCCTGAAAAGGACATGGGGCCACCCAGAAAAAACAACAACCAAGCTTGCCCCACTCAGGAAAGACCACGCAGAAACATCTAATCTTGTCTAATGATAATCTTACACTTGGCTGGGAACAGTGGGACCAGACCTGAAAATCAGGTATGATTGTCCGAAATCAATACTTGGGTGAAGTCTGACCTAAAGGTGTTGCATTGTTTTTGAGAAATTTAACACCTAAGATGCTCACTTGTCCCTTCTCTGTTCAGTCACCATACTAAGCAGAGAAGGGATTCATTGAGAAACATTTGCACGGGTGATTAAGTCAGAGATCATCAGGTGGTGATAATGGACAGTCACTGGCTGACTATTGCGTTGAACAGTGTGTACTGTACTCCCAATCGGAGGCCACTCTATGCACCAGAATCTATACATTAAGCTGTAGTGTATCTGGTGCTTAGAATGTCCTTTTAAGTCAAGATTGAGCCCATGGTCTCCAGTTACCAAAACAACTTCACTGAGATTACGTTGAGTAGATGGGACTAGCAATGTCATTAATCTATGAATACCAATCAAAGTTCACCTCTTTTTACGGAGGGATGTGTGTAACAAAGTGCTTACAAAATAAAGGTGATTTACAGGCAGCTCTATACACTTGTGTGAGAATATCCTCTATCCCACTATACAAAATAATAGATTTAAGTGCGGTGTAAGTAACAAAGACCTACACCTATAAGTGGAGCGCTCAAACACATATATAGCTTACCAAACGTTATTTCGTACCATGGTACAGTAAAAAGTACATGTGAAAAAAAATACAGAGAAATACAATATAGTGCAGATGGTATTTAAAGTGGCAATGCAATAATAATGATGGAATCTTGATGACTAGTACACTCACGTTTCAAGGAGCCTGTATATGGAAACACTGGCTCCGTATCAAGGCTTGTGTGCTTATAATGGTAGCACCACCCTTCTACTCCGATTAGGAATGATTCTCAAAGACAAAAACAGAGGGAGAGCGAACCAATGTGTAGATTGTGGTTATAAAATCACACATATATATTAATAAATGTGGTGCTCACCTGGTTCTGAGCCTATGGGTCCTGGCTCTAGGTGTATAAACTCTGTGCCAATTTGAATGGTGATGGCACTACCCCTATGAAGATTATCTTGGAGGCTCCAAAAAAATGACTTGAGTAAGATATAAAATAACAAATTTATTAATAAAAACAAATAGTGTAAAAAAAGTCCTCAATGAAAGTCCTTTAAAATTGGCCAAAACGCGTTTCACTCTCAAATAGAGCTTCTTCAGTCAGCTGTAAGTGGCGGTGCTACCATTATAAGCACACAAGCCTTGATACGGAGCCAGTGTTTCCATATACAGGCTCCTTGAAATGTGAGTGTACTAGTCATCAAGATTCCATCATTATTATTGCATTGCCACTTTAAATACCATCTGCACTATATTGCATTTCTCTATATTTTTTTCACATGTACTTTTTACTATACCATGGTACGAAATAACGTTTGGTAAGCTATATATGTGTTTGAGCGCTCCACTTATAGGTGTAGGTCTTTGTTACTTACACTGCACTTAAATCTATAGCAATGTCATTAGTCTACATTAAATGAAGATAGACAGACAATCAGTAATGATGGTCAGATGGACACTGGGGTGGACTTCACTCCAAAGCATTGCACAAGGTGCCTGAAGGACATGGGCTGGCCCTGCAGATAAACACTCAATTGGACCCTAACTAGCTGAGCCTCTCCTACATGGACACCTCTCACCTAAACTGTGATAGAACTAAAACGATGAATAACGTATCACATATAATGACCATACCCTCCCTGCCCCCCCCAAAACAAAAGTTTTCTTATCTTAACTCCAGAGCCAAGTGAAACACCCGCCGCAGCTTGTCACGTCCCCATCTGACGTCATGGGAGCCGCTCTTCTAAAAGAAGAGGTCATGGTGGTTACAGTAACCCTTTAAAATTATACTATTGCGTTGTTGAAAAATGAATAGGAACTTGTTTTCTTTGTATTATTCGACGTCTGAAAACAATGCATCCATGTTGTAATTTTGATCAGTTGTCATTTTCTGCAAATGTATGCTCAAAATTACAATATTTTTATTTAGGAGAAATGTCAGTGAATGTATTTTACTTCATGAGGTACGCATACATCAACAATCTCTCCCTACATTTCCTTGCAAAGTGCTTACTTATTTTCCCGGTCGTCTAGGGATTTAAGACTTGATCATGTAGTCTGTAAATTTCCCCAGGCAGCATAGACTTTCCTCATTACCCATAGCAAACCTAAAAAAAATATGCAGGGATGTCCGTGCACTCACAGTATTTAAGAACGAGCAAGGGTGCGCTGAAAGGGGCTGCTCTGCTTAGCTGTATAGTCAGACCTCATGATCTGTGAATCAATCCCCACATTGAACAATTAAGGCATATACTCCAATCTTCTATATTTGTACCCTGGGGGAGCTGTTTCTGGTCTGACAGTGCCTGAGCAGTCTCCTGGGATGCCTCACAGATATCTGATTTTGGATGCACACTACTACACTTCTTACTTTTTATGTAGAATTGTCCTAAGAAAACATTCCCATGAATGCTTCTGTGGAAGAAAAAATAAATAATAATTCAAAAAAGAAATATATATATATATTATTTTGAATGCTTTTCCCTCAGAGTTAAAATAGCAAGGACCCTTTTTTTTTTGTCCGTGCTTTTAATAGCAGTCCACATGCTGAAACAGCCTTAGGCAGTGCTTCTCACCCTAGAAATCCTCAAGACACTTTGTGCAGGTAATAATAATATATTCCTATATTCGCTCATACTGGTATAATCAGTGATTTACTGATTGTGGTTTATGAACCCATAAGAACACATAAACATCTCTAAAGCTTTGTCTGTTCTGGGCTGTACTTTAACCCCTTGGCTCCTGCTTCGCCGCTACACTATATTTGGCAAGAGAAAACGCATTGGTCCCAAACTGCAACTAGCCATACTAATTTTCAAACCTTTTATTTTCTTTACTTTTTTTTTTGGTTGACATGCAGGCTATTCAATGGCTATAACAATCCATGGTAAGCCAAGTAAAATAGTACAGACAACATGATATGAAAGAGAAATATGAGGTCTTTCTAACATGACTGACCATTACTCTGCCAAAATAGTTCAAGTTGTTAGACAAACACTCCAAACACCATAACCACTACAGTGCACGTTCGCCCACCTCTCTCCTCTTCCTCCTTTAGAGAGCCGAAAGTTCTTGCTTAGGAGCCCATTAGGAATTCCTGCTTAGTCCGTTAATTATTTTGAGCAAAGTCCTGCAGTGGTGGACTAGCTAAATGGAAAAGAGCGTTAGCTGATCACTCTCCACCAATAAGACTTTACAGATCTTTTTGAGATATGGCAAACCAAGGGTAAGTAGTCAAATTGTTCTTAAACGGAGTAGGGTGTTTGGACTCTCCTGGTACCATAACCACTACAGCACCCTGTATTGTTTTGGTACTTGCTGAGTTCCTTTAAACATGTAACCTGGCTAAGACAAGGAATTACTGTGGTGTTATTTCATCTCTTAAGCAGCAATGATCCATAATGTGATCACAATCTGGTTGCTAAAATCCTAAATACCAGTATAGAATGCCCTGCTTATTTTGCACATTTGGCATGTTTTGTTTTGATATAAGTATATTTACAGGCCCATCAGACTCTCCCCTAGTCTGAAATTGTTTAAGAAGTCCCTCAAAACACGTGTTCAGAAATGCTTATGGACTCCCAGAGTAACTTAATTATACTTAATCTGTCTCTCGCTCTCCTAAAAGAGCCACACTCCACTCTGACTTCCCAGCTCTGCTACTTTTCCACCTTGTTTGGTGGCTTCCACCCTTTCTGCCCTGTTGTGTATTTGTACCCCACCTCCTCTAGACTGTGAGCTCGTTAGAGCAGGGTCCTCATCTACCTATTGTTCCTGTGTTACTGTGGAATTGTCTCATTTATTGTAAAATTCCCCCTTTCATAATATTGTAAAGCGCTGCGGAATTGGTTGGCGCGATATAAATACCAATAATAATAATACAGGCATATTATGAGTTATTCTATCATTGGTCCTTAAGGGGTTAACAAGGTGGGAGAGAGATGGAAAGTTGATGGTGGGCTTTTATAAAATATTTGTTTTAGCTGTGTTCAGCTCCATACAAGAGAAGAGAAGTGAGAGAGAGAGAGAGAGAGAGAGAGAGAGCATTGTCTGAGAATGTATGACTTCAGATAACACAGGCAGCCATTAACATAACACAGCAATGGCACATAGATAGCTCTGACTGCTCTACACTTCCTTCCTTTCCCACAAAAATAAAAACCAGCACAAACAACAACAATGAACATAAGAATAACAAGGCTAAATAGCAGTAATTAAGTTCACACTTCCCAAAGCAATTCATCACAGCAGCAATGTTATTTTTTTCTTTGACCATCTTGTCTCCCTGAGCTTTTCAGTATCGACAAGATTTAACGAAATATACTTTTAGTTGGTGTAGCTGATTTAAAAGAACGCCCCCATAGTTCCACATCCATTGATCCAAATTCCTTAGGGCTGGTTGAATTAGAACCAGGGTTCAGCTTAATTGATGTTTGCATGTCTAATCAATTTTGTAATTTCGTCTCCTTTCATTTAACCATAGTTTATGGTTATCCTTGAAAATCCTATTATTTTCACGTAGATTGCTCACCATTTTGTATTTTATATATATAATACGATTCAGAATCCTCGAAGCAACACAAGTTTATCATTAAAAGTCAACATTATTACAAGCAATAAGTTAAAGCGGACAAAGCGGATCTGTCACTTTCAATGTTCTGTGCGCATTTTTGGCAAAGACATAAGTTGACTGTGCATCTCCACCTTTTGCCAATCTCCGTCTTGACCATAGGACAGAATAGTTCTTACTTTGTCTGACGGTATGTTTAGATTCCCTTGGAATTTCAATGATATTCCAACACAGTCAGCATCAGTATTTCATAAAGATAATCTATTTACGATATATTCAGAAGTGACAGTGCTGTTTTAAGATTGCTAATTAGATGTGCTTCCTTAAAAAATAATAAAATAAAAAAAAAATAAAAAAAACAAGTTAGGAACTGCTGCTCTAAGCAATATTATGATTATTTAATGTTTGATCATTATATCACTGTGTCACCGAACACTTTCCATTGCAGGTACAGCTTTAGGTGGTTGACAAAAGCATTCAGGTTCTGCGATCCCTCACTTGGCTGTACAGCTTAGCCGATGGCTTGTTAGTGACCTTTTCTAGTAGATGAGTGTTTGAGATCAGGTTTGTCACTAAAACTCAAAATGTATTAAATAGTCTGACATCAGTCAGTGCCTTTTAGAATATTCCGTATACTCTCCACCCTCCCTCTGTAGGCACCAAAGCTGTCTTATGGCTTTAGAACATGATTTTTGGGGGTTTTCTGTTTGAGTAGATCAGCTGTATTTTACAATACTGAAAGTGTTAGAACTCGCTGAAGGCAAAGGAAAGGAAACCTGGTGCATTTGAAAACTGTGACATGCCTTACCTGAGTGCTTTGTTCTATCACAGTAATGGCATGTTCAACATCTGCACAGGTGGCATCTATACATTCCAATTTTAAAATTATCTCAGTAAATCCCATTGGTGTAGATTCTTTGTCTCAAGGTTGGATAACGAGCACATATTTACTGTGGTTTGATGCCACTCAAACTTCCTTGTTGGCGGTTTCCTTATTGTTATGGTATTGTTAAAACCCCAGGGGACATGTTGTTGGTGATTGAATTAAAAAAAAAAAAAAAAAGATTCCGTCCTGACAAGCTTTTTCTATGAGCTGTATAAAATTAAAAACTGTCCAGGCACTGAAAGGGTTAAGTCCAAAGGCAGATTTCTACTGGAAACGGAGGCAATGTTTCAGCCCCTGTCAGAGCCATTTGATAAAGGCTCTGACTGGGACTGAAACGTAGCCTCTGTTTCCAACAAACATTTGCCTTTTGTATTTAACCTGTTTGTTGCCTGGACAGCTTTCACTTCTATACACTGTATGTAGAGGGTATGTAGCCACCCAAGTCTGTGAGATACCTCTGGTGTGCAGTCCCATTTGTTGAAAATGTTTTCTATGAAGTGCAGCATAAATACACCATTTAGGTAACACATAGAATGTGGCTACATGGAATCTTCATTAGGGTTATTATATCAGTTATTATATCAGAAATTATGAATGCTGATAACAGCTGAATATTGTTCTTATATGTAGTTCTGGTATATATAATAAAAATATTGTAGTTTCGTTTTTCAGATTTATTTGAAGTGCATATTTACTACTACAAAAACATAAAAAGGTTTTGTATGTGCATTGCTTTTCATAGATGCATAAAAAAAACCACAAATATATAAAATATCACACACACACACTTCAAAAATAAAGAATAACATTTTTTTTTAATGTGCCTGAGGTATACAGGACAGAATATTTAGGACAGATTTGCAAGAATATGGTTGACATTATTAATCAAATATCATATGTTATGAAGCCTGCACATTTTTATTTTTTTTAAAGATAATCTGACCAAGTTAAATTGTTTGGCAAGAAGAATTAAAATGAAATCTAACAAAAGCTTGCCATAGTGATGGGAGACCCCAGAGCCCCCACACACACATAACCAGCCCCGAGAGGAGAATATTATAACTAGGTTGTCTGGATGTTTAAAGGGAAACTATAGTCACCTGAACAACTTTAGCTCAATGAAACTGTTTTGGTGTATAGAACATGCCCCTGCAGCCTCACTGCTCAATCCTCTTCCATTTAGGAGTTAAATCCCTTTGTTTATGAACCCTAGTCACACCTCCCTGCATGTGACTTGCACAGCCTTCCATAAACACTTCCTGTAAAGAGAGCCCTATTTAGGCTTTCTTTATTGCAAGTTCTGTTTAATTAAGATTGTCTTATCCCCTGCTATGTTAAAAGCTTGCTAGACCCTGCAAGAGCCTCCTGTATGTGATTAAAGTTCAATTTAGAGATTGAGATACAATTATTTAAGGTAAATTACATCTGTTTGAAAGTGAAACCAGTTTTTTTTTTTTCATGCAGGCTCTGTCAATCATAGCCAGGGGAGGTGTGGCTAGGGTCGCATAAACAGAAACAAAGTGATTTAACTCCTAAATGACAGTGAATTGAGCAGTGAAATTGCAGGGGAATGATCAATACACTAAAATTGTTTTATTTAGCTAAAGTAATTTAGGTGACTATAGTGTTCCTTTAAGGCATAGAGAGGTAGCCTCAGACAGAGAGCACCCAACTCCTACTACTGACAGGACAGTCCCCTTCTCTAGGCAGACGCCTGTTAGAAGTCCTATGCAATATCAGCCAGCCATGGTTCAGAACCTGAATAGGTGTGCTGCATGCTCTTGTGGAGTGACAAGCGCTCCGTGGAAGCTGAGACAGGATAGCAAGGTGTGGCTAGTTGAGAAGAGTCAGTCAATATTTGGGGTGATCTGCCACCTATATAATTGCACTCCAGCATTGGGGGTCCCATGTGCTCTCCAGACTGGTCCCCGGTGTCAATTGATAGTGCCCTAGATTGGGCCCCTAGAGATGAGTGCAGCTCAGTTATCATTGCCCGCTTAGGGCATCAAGAGCCCCGAGTTAGACCAACTTATCCATGGATTGTGTGACCGGTTCCGCCATCTTAATTCCGCATGAACTCCGACTTGGGTAGCTGATAGTAGCTGATAGATGGTGGTAAGGCCCCAGTGTGGACCGGGAAAACCCCGCCAGTCCAGAGGAGGGAAGCAGGGTCGGCGCCAAGTAGGGTGAGATGGTCTTGCTCGTTACAGACAGGCAGGATAGCAGGGCAGCGGCAGTCCGCCCCATTCACTGCCTGAGTAGGCCTCAGCCTTCATGCTTGTATTTCACCCCTCAGGGGGCCAAAATGCGCAGTTGTAGGCCGAGCTCCAGAACCAGCACCTCGTAGTGCATGTCGCCTTAGCATTTAAAGAAGGGTTATATTGCTTTTTTGGAACACAAAGCTTGTAAATTGAAGGAGCTGGTATTCCATGTGACTAGTCAGCATGGTGGTCTGGTCCCCCCACTTTTTTTGTGTTAAGGGCCTGAGACCATGAAGCTTATGTATATTTGAGACCTGATGGTATGGTTAAAGTTGTGTTTTCTTAAAAATATCGCCTGGATATCAAAATGCTTGTAAGTGTGTATAATGCCCCTATACATAACAGGAACAATAAGCAATTGTACCCTATAGGGCACTATTAACAGCCTTTAAAAAAAAAAAAATCCTTTAATCTACTCTGAGCTGTCCCTGTCTTACTCTCCTCCTTAGCTGCTAGAATGCAGACATGAAGCTTGACCTACAAAGGTTGCTGTGTGGGTAGGTGGTTCTGTTTCCAACCCCTCTTCAGAGATGCAGAGGAAAAGAATGGCTTATTCTGCCAAATGCGTGTCTCTTTTAACCCATAGGAAGGCTTTCAGTGACTCCAGTCTCCATAACAACATTTATATGCGTGTTCCTTTAGGTCAGTTTTTATTTTTGATACAGAAAGACTGATTGATCAATATTTTATGCAGTAGTGGACATAGTGAGTCTTTTCAGCATGAATGTGATATACATATATATATATATATATATATATATATATGTATATATATATATATCACAGTGCACATATTCAACTCATGGACTGCAATGTTAATAAATAAAACTACACAATGTGAATGAACACTTTTATTCATCAAGGAAATTATGTAGGATGTGGGAGTTTGGAGAAATATGTACTCTGTCTCCCATATCTCTGGATGACCGTTTACATTCCATAAAAACACATCTTTATAAAAAGGGTCTAGACAAAGCATTTTGTAAAAATGACAAACCTTATGAGAAAGGGGTTAAAATGTAGTCACATATTCATTGTCCAGTATGCCACATTGTCTACTTATGATAACAATCAATTCTAATTTAGGATTACATTATCAACCAACCATCCTTAAAATATTAGATCTGCTACCTTGCTGTAAAGCATTGAAGCTCAATATATCTATTCTATTTTTTTTAATGTTGTACTTCACAGGTACACTTTCTTCAAATACTTTATTTTTTTCATCTGTTGAAAGTTTCAGTCTTTCATTCTGATGTTTGTTTGAAACACATTATTGTACTATTTCAAAGATTTTCTCAGCGGGTTGACAGAAAAGAAACATGCTATTATACAGGTGTGAGTAGATCCACTACATCACTTAGATGTTGGCAGATGGCATTTTTGCTATCAAACGAGAGTATTGGATTAGCTTGAACCAGATTGACGTGTTTTCTCCTGATACAGCTATTAGAAGGAATTGGAAGACAGCTGAATGGCACAGATCAGCATCCCTGATAGATTACAAGATATATTATGAACATTTAAATGCAGCTCTGGATGCTCACTATTAGTAACATAAGGCATATACATATATAGCTGGGATTCAACATAGTCTTTAAAATCTAGAGTCTGTAATTAATCTAATTACATGCATGCATAGATGGACATGTCTTTAACATGCTCCCATCCCCCAGTTAAATGAACACTCTAAGTACCAGCACCACAACAGCTTAATGTAGTGGTTCAGAGGGAAATAGATTGTTCCGTCAGTGTAAACACAGCCTTTTCTTTAAAAAGCAGTGTATATATCAGAGGTAGGCAACTTTTTAGCAGCACTGTGCCGATATAGGATTGAGATGTCCCGTAGCGTGCCGGTCCTATTTTTTTTAAATTGAGGTGTGTATGCTGCCGTATTCTGCTTATTTTTACTGTAATTGCTTTGTATCATTGTATTTGTGCGTATATGAGCTATTATATTGGATATGTTCATTAGTAGTTTGTGGTATTGTGTATGATACCTATGAATGTGGGCTGTGAATGAGGGCTGCTTGTCGAATTGTGTGTGTGGATGGATATGTCACATTGTGTGTTTGGTAGTGTGTGTATGTGGGGCTGTTTGGGGTATTGCATGTGAGAGGCTGCATGTTGGGTTGTGTGCACGTATGTGGATTGTTAGCGGGTTACGTTTGTGCGGATTGTGTGTATGTTTGTTTGTGGGCTGTTTGTATTGTTTGTGTGAGGGGAGGGTTATTTTGCATTTCTGTGTACATCTAGCAGTGCTGGTGGCTTCCCCGGATTCCAGTGGGGACCAGGCTGGACAGATACAGTTCAAGGACAGGAGCTGCAACAGCAGCTGTGGGCTGCTCTACTACAGTGTGGGTTCCCATTCACAAGTGCTGGGAGGAAGGGATCTGAGATCACTTCCTCTATGTGCTGCAATGCATAAATTGAGGATTGTCCTTCACCATCTTTTCATATTAGCAGATATCGGAAATTTTACTGGGACTCCTGATAGGCCAGAGCCTGTTTGGCGCTAGAAGCCTTGAGTGCCGTGCAAAGACACCTTGAGTGCCGTGCATGGCACTAGTGCCGTAGGTTGCCTACCCCTGGTATATATTGATGTCTAATGACATGTCTATTGGTTATCACTCATACAGCCAATAGAGGTGTCTCTTGGTGTGATACTCCAAATATTGCAGAAACCGACATTTGGTGTCTCCACGATCCACTACATTGAATCAGTGCATTTCTACAAAAAGATGCTGATTGGTGCAGTGCAGCAATTGCTGTGCATGTGCAAAAGCTCGTAAAGGCTTTCTTATGGGGAAGCATTGGATTGGCTGGCATTATCGTTATAGATGATCTTAGCCAGGGGAGGAGTAGTGCCAGCGGTGAGACCACCCCCTTGGGATGAGTGCGCACTTCCATTCATTCTGTCCGGAAACTGAAATTTAAGTTCATGTACCGCGGTGCGCGCTGTTCTGCCGGCCCACGCTACAATACAGGTAAGTAAAGCTTCACATTCGCTCCATAAGACGCAGACATTTCCCCTCACTTTTGAGGGGGGAAAAGTGCGTCTTATGGGGCGAAAAATACGGTAAATAACTTTTTAGGTGGGGGGCTGGGCACCTAAAATGTGTTTGTATTCCTGACACTATAGTGTTCCTTTAAACTCGCCATTCATCCTACACCATCCTGGTCAAGCCACGTCAGACGACGATTCCCCTCTCTTAAGGTGATCCTGCTTCATCACTTATCTTTATGATAAATTATATATTTAGTGCTTTAGGAACTGTTATAGTGTTAGACGGAGTGCCAGCTTATATGGTTACACCATGCAGAATTTGAACACATTCAGAATAAACAGGTAAACCAACATCAAATAGACAATTATATTCAAATCCAGAGGTGGTAGAAGTAAAAAGTATGTAAATGTTTTTAATGAAATATGTCCGGCATTTGCACGTGACATCACGATTTGTGAACACACAGCAACGCTCAATTACTTACATGGTCTTTGTTGAATTAGCGGACCTTCTGACCAGAATATTTAAAGATGACCACCTCCATGCAGCTAGGGAGAACCAGGGGATACACTATACTATGGTATGTACTGATGTATCCTATTTACCATAATACATATAATGTTGTATTTTAAAAGACAGTTTTCATTTAAATATCATATTTTTGTAGAATGCTAGCGTGACATTTTACATGCTGTGTAAACCAACAAATGTTATTAACTGTGTAACATGCTTGTTTTGGCAAAGTCCATAAAGAACATTTAAAATATATTCAATTTTTTTTCTTCCCCCCCCCCCTATTGTTTTTGCCTGTATTATATTGACATATTTGACATTGATTTTAAAATCTGTAAATAAAAAGAAATGTCAATGAACACTTCAGATTTGACAATCTGCAAGGCTTATGAAAGATATTTTCTGTCCAAGAATGATTAAACTTTTCACGGCTTAGATAAATCTTCAACTGAATGGATAACTGCAAAACATCTGATTCAGATGATGTATGTGAATTACTGATTAAACATATTTCATGATTAAAAACCACAGGAGTTAGACATTTATAGAAAAGGCATATAATCCTTCAATCATTAAAGCGGCACTGTCATGGCTAAATCAGTTTTGTTTTTTTAAAAACCCCTTCCGAATCCACTACATATAATTGTCCCCTTAGTCACCCCCAAATGTCCCTAAGCCCCCCATATTACCTATTTTGTAATCTTATTTTGTGGCCGGACCTAGGTCCTGGGTGCCGCCATCTTTGTCTGGGTAGATGAAGTACCTGTGGGACACGTCATATGCCCACACTAGATAGCGCTGTGAAATTCCCGCACATGCCCAGTTAAACACTTAGGCATTCGCTACTGGAATTTCGTCCATTCATTCGTCAGAAAGACGGAAGTAATGAATAGAAATTTCAGACGAACAAACATCAATTATCGGCGCACAGTGCTTCCACCTGCCAGGCACTCAGTGTAGCATGGCCGAGTGGAGCAGTATGCACCGCGGTACAGGAACTTATGTTTCCTGTACCCGGCTGGACTGAAAGGAAGTACTCACTGAGAGAGCACTTCCTGTCAGTCCGGCTGGGTACAGGAGATTGAATCTCCTGTACCGCTGGAGACCTGACAGGGGGAAGTTACATTTTGGGATAGGGGGAGGAAATAACACTATGGGACAGGGGGAGGAAAGAACACTATGCGACAGGGGAGGGGGGGGAGAGGAAAGCACGATATGGGGCGGGGGATGAAAGAATGCTATGGGACAGGGAATTGGGGGGAGGAAAAAAACACTATGGGACAAGTGATGGGGGGAGGAAAAAACACTTTGGGACAAGGGATGGGGGAGGAAAGAACATTAAGGGAGGTACAGGGGAGGGAAAAGTAACACTGGGGTGAGGTGGGGGGGGCAGGCACTAATAGATAAGGGAGAGGTGGAATGGGAGGGGGAAGTTCCTACCGCACATATTTACACACAAACACACTGCATGCACTACCCACACTGCATCCACTACACAAACACACACACTGCATTTACTAATCGAATACTCTCACTGCATCCACTACACACATAAATATTCTTGAAAACATTAAAAAAAATCTGAGTGGCATGTGCATTTTGTGCATTTACCACTTAATAAATAAAAGATTTGCAAAAACATTTTTTTTTTTTCTCTCAAAATGGTAAATGTACAGAATATTGGTAAGCTATCGGCCATCAGCATGAAAGTTCACAGATTATCGGTATCTGCTCTAAAAAAAAAAAAAATCAATATTGGTCGATCCCTAGTGACTAGCGGCTTGGGGACCCCTAGTCACCCCTGGGGGGGTATTTTTACATTTAGCCCACACCCCTTATTGTAATTTATTGTAATAGGTCCCCCCCCCTTATTGTAATTTAGGGCCCCCACCTGCCGCTCATGTGTGGGGGCAGACAATACGTCCCTCCCCCATTTTCGTTTATGACCCCCACCCACCACTCATGGGTGGGGACCTGGGAGAGGACAATAGGTCCCCCCTGTTTCATTTAGGGCTCCCACCCGCCACTCATGGGTGGGGGCCAGGGGGGACAATAGGTCCCCCCCATTTTAATTTATGGCCCCCACCCGCTGCTCATGGGTGGGGGCCGACAATAGGTCCCCCCCCATTTTCATTTATGACCCCTGTAACGGACCGTTTTGCACACAAGGGTGCACCGCTCAAACAGGGAAAGCACCAAATGACCCGGCTTTCATGTCTTTGCAGGGGAAAATCAAGCCTTTTAACATGGGGCCATAATCCAAAGGCAACAGGCGAGAAACCAGGCTTCTCCAATGCAATGTGGCGAGATTGGTCTCGTCACATCTCTCCCCTTTTCCAAACAGACTAACAGGGTATCTGACCTCCTGCCGGTCAGTGCCCTTCTTAGTCCAGCAGCCCACCCACAACACACAAACAGTAATACAGCCCACCCACAATAAATGGTTACTACACTTGAGTAGAGGAGGACTTTGTCCATATCCAGGTGCCTCACCACGGCTGTGTGGGTGACTGGTAAGCTGACTTGGTGGGTTGCTGAGTGGGCAGAGACCAGCGGTACTCTGTCCTAGTGCCAGCGCTACCACGGGAGTAGCCTGGTTGAAGCCTGGTTGTTGGAGGGGGAGACCGACTGTCTCCCCTTTGGTTATACCGCTCAGTTGCTGGAGGGGGAGACAGACTGTCTCAACTTTTGCTAAACATCCCTGTCGCTGGGGGGCCGAACCGACCGTCCCTACCCCCTGTGCTGTAAGTGCAGAGACCACAGTCCCATCTGCAAGGTTGTGGGTTTTACTGTCCCCCCCGGTACGTTAAGCTGCCGCTGGGGAGAGGGGGTAACAAGCTCCTCTCCCATATATACTTCCAGCCGCGGAGGGAAGGCGACCGACTGCTTCTGCTTCCAATACAGAGTCCTGCTGCTGGGGAAAGGAGACTGGGCTCTCTATTCCCAGTAGGACACTCTGCCGCTGGGGAATAGAGACTGCGCTCCCAATTCCATGCTGTATCTCCCGCTGGGGAATGGAGACTGGGCTCCCAATTCCCAATGACTCATACTGCCGCTGAGGAATGGAGACTGGGCTCCCAATTCCCTGTAATTCACACTGCCGCTTGGGATCTGAGCCGACTGCCCAGCATCCCTGGGGAGGGAGGACGCCGCTCTCCTCTCCCTGCAAGGTACACTGCCGCTGGGGGACAGGACCAACTATCTCTGTCCCCTGTAACTCAGCCTGCCGCTGGGGAGTGGAGCTTGGGCTCCCAATTCCCTGCAATATCTTCCGCTGGGGAATGGAGACTGGGCTCCAATTCCCAATAATTCATACTGCTGCTGGGGAATGCAGCTTGGGCTCCCAATTCCCTGCAATTCACTCTGCTGCTGGGGGACAGAAGCAACTATCTCTGTCCCCTGTAACTCAGCCTGCCGCTGGGGAATAGAGCTTGGGCTCCCAATTCCCTGCAATATCTTCCGCTGGGGAATGGAGACTGGGCTCCAATTCCCAATAACTCATACTGCCGCTGGGGAATGGAGACTGGGCTCCCAATTCCCTGCAATTCATTCTGCTGCTGGGGGACAGGAGCAACTATCTCTGTCCCCTGTAACTCAGCCTGCCGCTGGGGAATGGAGACTGGGCTCCCAATTCCCTGCAATTCACACTGCCGCTGGGGATCTGAGCCGACCGCCCAGCATCCCTGTAGCTCACCCTGCCGCTGGGGAGGGAGGACACTCCTCTCCCTGCAAGGTACACTGCCGCTGGGGAGAGGAGACGATGCTCTCCACTCCCTGCACTTCACACTGACGCTGGGGAAAGGAGACACGGCTCTGTATTCCCTGCAAATCAATCTGCCGCTGGGGATCTGGGCTGACCGCCCAGCATCCCTGTAGGACCGGTGGAGAGACCTCGGTCCCATCTACACCTGCCGCCTGGGGTTCCTCCCAGTAAATCTCAACAATATCTTCCCAGCTGAAGGGGTCTGGAACTGGATCTGTCACCTTGCTGTCCTGTCAAAATCATCCAAATTTGTCCAGTGGTTCAAAAGATAGATCGAAGTCCTTTGTGACCAAAGGAAAGCATGGCTTTTCTGCCCAAAACCAGTTCCACAGAGTCTTCTATCCTGGAGATAATTGGGAAGTAATCCAATTATCTCCAAAGACAGAGGCAAAACTCCATTGAACACATGGCAGCAAAAGACAATAAAACACATAAAACATATAACTGTGCAGCCATTGCACAAAACAGGTACATTCAACATATCCCCAGATAGCTCAGATCTGAGCGCACATTATTACTGAATGGCGCTCAGAGCACACACATACAGTTCAATTGCCATGGAGCCAAAGTCTTTCCCATAGTCTTTCATTATACGAATGGGCTCCATGGCATAGCTATCTGGGGTATCACCGCTCAAACAGGGCAAGCACCAAATGACCTGGCTTTCATGTCTTTGCAGGGGAAAATCAAGCCTTATAACATGGGGCCATGCAATGTGGCGAGATTGGTCTCGTCACAACCCCCACCCATCGCTCATGGGTGGGGGCTGTGGAGGGGACAATAGGTTTCCCCCATTGTCATTTAGGGCTCCCACCCACCGCACATGGGTGAGGGCCAGGGGGAAGACAATAGGTCCCCCCCATTTACACAGGCTGCTCACTGTTTACTAGACATGCCCATACTCGCGATATAGCGAGTAGGGGCAGATTAATCACTAATACTACGTAATCTTTACTTACCAATTTAGGTCTTTCAGCCTTTTGGTAGATAGCTCCCTAATACCGTGGGAATTAGGGAGCTATCTACTAAGCGGCTGCAAGTTGCAGCCACAGCACGGATTGTATCGGAATTCCATTTATTCGAATGAAATTTAGAACCGTCCTAAAAGTACCGAATGTTGTCCTAACATGAATGAACAAGCTGTTCTCATTCTGTTAGGATGACATTCGGTAGTTTCACCGGCGTCCTGTCTAAATGGCGATCGGGAATACTGACATGAAGCATCGCAAAATCACGGAGCAAAGGTGAGAATTGTGGGAAATTGCTCTGACCACAGGAAATGGAGCGCACTTTGTTCCTCCGCTGGTCACGCGTAGGAAAAATACTTAAGACAAAGTAATCCCTACTTTGCCTTATGTTTTAAATAAAACTAGATAAGATAGGAAGAAATGGAGAACAGATCCTGAGAGAGGGAGAGAAGAGGATGCGAATAAAAAAAAAAAAAAAAAAGTAAGTTCGACATGGCAGTGCTGCTTTAATACAAATTCCTGTCAACATGTTCTACGTTGCTTTGCTCTTGGTCTAGAAACTTGCAATTTGTTTTGTTGCAGTTCCAGTAAATGGACAATATGCAGGGAATGTAGGTGTGACAAAGTCACGAGTTTCATGGGGTCAAAGACCAAGCAATCTTCTTGACACTATTTGCTTATGATCCATCTCTAGTCACAAGACAGTGGTGAATGACCCTACATGTGACATTACTTTCACTGCCTTACACATTAAGAAGTGTTCCTTTTCTTCAACCCAGGGGTTTTGTAGCCCCTGTTTCCATGTTGCAACGCGTGTCTTGGATCAGGGAGTTGTGAGCTTTTGTGTTCGAAGGTCATTGCATTGGATCCACCTTGGCCATTATAGGATTCTATTTATTAGTGAAAGAGAGGGGTTTAGCCACTGATTGCAGAGATTATTGGTCTGCACCCAGTAATGATGGAATTTAGAGCTCCCTATAAAGTTATTTTTTGGCACCTGCTACTTAGTGCACACCAAAAATACTGTGACAGAAACATTAATCAGCAAGATGCTTGTTTTGATGTGCATATGTACAACTGTCAATATTTTACTGTGTAAAAAATGAAATTTGCATGAGACTGTACATGTAATGGCCAACTTTAGAGGCTAACTCTTGGGACCCAGTATTTTATTTATGCATTTTAAACCTGAAGCTTACAATCCAATCCGGCACTGGTTAAAGGTTGATATTGTTCTCTGACTTTTGGTTGATGTCATGAGTTATCAGAGAGATTATAATCCAGTTGCTTTCTGCCTGTAACATTGCTGAATTCAGAAAATTATTACAGGGGTACTGTATCCTGGTAGCTTCAGCTTTGTACACACTGCGACTAGCAGCTGGCTGCCACTGTTCTTATCAGCTCCCACCTGCTAGTGATATTACTGTATGCCGTACAGTGAAAGTAGGAACAGCCAACTGGAACCAACCTACAGTTAGCTGATACTCCAGTGGGACAGTCCATCCCTGATGAATTGATGCCACGCTTGCCTGCTGCAGGACTAACGTAAAAACCTGCTTTCTGGGCTCAGGACTTGCATACAATGCGTGTTGGGCGATCGTACTTCCACACCCACTTTGACATTGTAAGACGCGCATCACCAGCTGTTAGAATACATCAGATATGATATTGTAATCTCCTTATAAATTCTAATGACATTTACTTTCCTTGCATAACATGAACATAATTATGCTCTATTCTTTGAACTGATTTATTGCATTTATTTTAAAGAGAAAATGATATCCGCCTATCAGGTTTATGGTTAATTTGTTTACAGATGTATGTTTCTGTATTGTGCGTTCATAATGTCAAGTTTCCAACAAACTCAAGTGAGAAAAAAAGAAAAGTGCAGACGTTAGTATCTTTTCAGTCGATCGTAATTGTCTTAATTGTGTCAATTGTAAAAATCTGTTATTATTTATAAGATGCCAAAACATTCTGCAGCGCTGTGCAACGGGTAGAGTAACAGACAAGACTAACTCCATCCACTCCACATGAAACCACTTTATTACTCCATGGTTTTTTTTAAAGCCGTGTTCCTTAGTTTACTGCCCCTCTTGATTGATTAAAAAAAACACACAATAAAAAACCTTTCCAAATACCTGTAATACCTATGATTAAAACATGGAAACCATTGTTTCAAAGATTTAACTGAAAACAATTGTTTGCAAGAAGTAAAATTATTTTCTGACCTGCATTATGCTAATATGTTAATTCCTAGAGATTAGTGGATCAACGGATTTCGTTTGAGGGATCTAACCCCTCCCAACCTGAAACAATACAATTTCATTGCAAACATGCAAGCATTTAATGATGCATTTTTTTCATTGGGAGTATAGCTAAAAACAGCTAGCAAAAGCTTCAGATCTCGCCTGCAGCCTTTGCAAGCCGTTGTTTTTTTCCTAGGACACAGATTTTAAGACTGTGGCGGGGAAAGGACCAATTCTTTTTAAACACTTTTATTGTCCTGATGCAATGTAGAGTGACAAGCACGATATTTACTTTCAGTGATTTTGAAAAGCGGTATAGTAAAAGCTTATAAGTTAATATACATGTTTCATGACTTTTTTGATGTAATCAGAAACAAAATAATAAATGACAAAAAGCAAAACCGTCTCTAACTGTATATGATCTCTTTAGCGGAGCGCGACTGTCACTTCTTCTAGATTTTAACCTGTTGGATAATTCATAACAACTTCTAAAAGTTAAATTGGAGTCATCATGGTCACCTTTGTCTTCAGATGATTTTGTATAAAACTATATATGATTTTTTATTTTTTTATTTTAAGAATCCAAAATCTGTCTCTTTTGTTATTCATTAGATCTTGTTGTGCAAATTAACGTCTTGATATTCATTTGCTCATCCAAATGCCTTTGCTGAGAGCTTGCAAGAAGTTAAAAAAGACTTGTACACAAAGTTTGATGCTTTTTAATTGAAAATCTGTCACAGGTACAGCATCTTAAATTAAAGAACATCAAATGTAATCTCAGTATCGTGTTGTCAGAATTGCTTTCACATGTGTAGATTTCAAATAAATAAGTAAATATAAGAATATCATCAACCCTCATCTGTCAGTCAGTTCTTGGCATTAGCTGTTCTACAGTGTGCTGTCGTAGTTTGTCTTGCCTACTAAGCAGGAGAACCGCTCTGTAGGTGGTTCTCTTACTCATGTTTAACTATGTCACAGAAATGCATCCATTATGCAAATTATCTGATAAATCAGATTTTCTTTATTTATGCTTCTCTAATCTTGTATTTTATTCTTAATCTAGGAGTCAAAGGAGGAGTTCAAAATGGAAAGTAAGATAAATATTTTATCTGAAAAAGATTAAATAGGAAATTGAACATGCATCAGATCTCAGCCATACCACGAGATGTAAATCCTTTAAGAATTCAGAAAAACAAACCCAAAGAAAAAGAGGAACAGGTAGGAATAATGTTTTTTTTATTTTATTTTATTTTTTACCTCTATGGATCTGTGTTTATAATCTTTGTTGTTGTTTTTGAGTGTTGGACGATGGAGTGGTAAGATGTACAAGGACAAGACATCATAGATTTTCTGCAAGGTGCTAAGGAAATTGTTTATTGAGAATGAGATGGTCATGAAGAAAAGGAATATAGATGAGATTGAATTGAGAAATAAATATATGGTGACAGGATACACATGAGTGTTGGGAAACAGTGTGTCAACAAAGTGCGACACATGGCTCAAGGGTATCCATTTTACATTGTTCTGTTCATTTAGTTCACGTCGTCCATTTGTTCAATTGATGTCTCTTTGGCAGAATGATTTAATACAGCACCGATTAATATATTCGGTCAGGCTTAGTTTGTAGCCTTCTAGTAAGTAAATTTTTTTTTTTTTCTAAGTATAAATCATGAACTGTATATTTACCAGCTTTTTTTTATTGATTTAAAGTGTATTTTTGTTGTTGTTGTACCTCTACATAGTTAACTCAAATTTATTGGCATCCAGCACCTGGGCATATGGAGAGCACTGTGTAAATACTCTTGCATGCTACATCTGTTATCAAAAGTACTGCACGTACTCTTAATGATACACTTGCCCTGACACTTTCAGGGACTTTCTCTAGTGTCCCCAAAAAGCTGGACATTGAGGAATAAATCAAAGTGTTAGGAGATATGGTTCAGCTACGAGAGACTTACAAATAAATGGAAACATTAATCATCAACAGAGAATAAAATACCCTTAGAACGTATGCCACACTTAACAATACATGTCAAGTACCTTTTTTTTGAAAAAAGGACATAAAAAGCAACAGATCACACTTGAAGAGACTGTTGGTTTTAATTTTTCTCTTCCGATTTATTTACCATGGCAACCAGTTTTGTTTTTGCCAGCATTTCAATGGCAGATTTTACATCCTCTTGCTATATTCTTGTGACTTTTAGCTCTAAAATCTGTTATGGATGAAATCACACAGTTTATTCAAATAATGTGGGGTGGGGAGTGGAAAGGACATATGCTGGGGAAAAAAGAAGTACATTTCTGGAAATCATTTATGCTTTTTAGCCTAATTCTCAGCGAGACAAGCCAAGACAAGAGACAAGCTAAATGGCGCCAAAGAGAAGCCTTTTGTGAATGGTTTAACCAGTAAGGCAAGCAGGTGACAGGGACCTCATGTCATGATAAAGTCATTGTGATGATGTTGATATGGTGCCGGTGGTTACTTTTTAAATTTATATATATATTCCTTATTTTTGCTGTGTATAGTATAACATATGAGCTTACAATGCCACAACATCGACAAGCTCAGTAATAACAAACGGTACAACAATTCAATATGGCATGCAGATTGACAGCACAATTTTTATTTATAATAAAACAGTTGAATATCACAGAATATAGTATAACAATGTTTAAAAAAAATTAAATTCTTTATTTATAAGTTCAAGTAGGTATAGTTACAAACAGCAAGAATAGATAAAAACATACTGTGTTGATACAATCCTGTGGTAATTGAACATTTGAAATGATGCGTAAGTTTTACATTCCATTATATAAATGGTACAAAAAGCAAACCGTATTCAACGATACAGTACATGGACATTGTCTTAGTTCAAATTTACATTTGTGTTCACAGAAATGTCTTGTTTCTGCCTTGTACTACAATGAACTTTATTTTTAAATATTGGTAGGAAGATATATAGAGAAAATAGGAAAAGAGTAGGAGATTAAGAAATGTGTGAGGAAGGGGAGACGAGGGAGGGGGAAGCAATATGGTTAGTGGGGCGATTGTCCCGTACTCCGCTGGGGTGGGTAGACGCAACCATCCCACTCCCTTTAATCAATCATTGCTCCATGTAATCTTCCCATGGTTGCCAGACTTTTGTAAAAGTGGAATAAGTGTTCCAGACTTGGCCTGTCATCTTATTCATGAGATACGCTTCTTTGATTTTGGAGATGATCCTCTGCCAAGTTTGTGCTAAAGCTCTCCTTGACGCTAATGTTACTTTGTTCACCAGTTTCTGTTCTTATAGGGTAAGCTTGTCTAATGGTTTAGCTAGGAGGAATGACCTGAGATCTGTAATGATCTTTCTTTTCATTACATCTGAGATTATTAATTGTTACCCGGTACTGTACCACTTTTGGGCAGTTTCACCATATGTGGATGGTTTTGCCTATTCTAAACTGTTTGGCCGGTGTTTGTGTACCACCTTAGAAGGGTTTTGTAACATTGTTCTTGGGGTGTCAGACAAATGGATGCTGTGGAGGTGGCTTCCCAAATGTCTTGCCAGTCCCCTCCCTTGAGTGTCTCCTGCAAGTCCATTTTCCTTTGTGTAATATATGTGAGGGTAGTCTCTTTCTTGTCAGGGGCACTTAGCGTGGAGGCACCAGAGGTTATGTTTAGCAATCCCAGATTAATAAACAAGACCATTTAGATTTTACCCTGATGCACTACGCTGGAAAAGGCAGTAATAATATAGTAACACAATTATTTTGGCCTATTGCCTGGGGTGTTGTGAATACATTATTTCAACCAGTGGGGACCCAGTGAAATTTTGTGGAGAATTGGTTGTGGTCCAGGGATTAAAAAGCACTGATCTATAACATTCGTTTTCACAAGCCGGTAGACAAATGCATGAATAAGCAAGTTGTTTCTAACTTGCTAAAATTATTCATTACTTATTAAACTGTGTCAACTGTAAACTGTTATAAAATAAAGATTTGCTTCCTTAAAACCTCTTGATGATCATATTCATAAAAATATTGATTGCAAATTTGCAACTACACACTTTAAGAAGTGTGATGATGGCATACACGAAACATTTTTAAAAACACTAATTATGTCTAACTTATATTTTGACTGCAATGTGCTTTTAATCAGTCAGTATTTTTACTGCAGGGTGCTTCAACAATCCTATACAGGTGCTTGGCTGTAAATTTAAACCGCGCCCTTGTCTTTTTTTACCTGCATGTCTAAATTTGTTTGTGATCAGTTGCGTTTATCCATAATCCCTTGCTGCAGGTTATGACTATGCTTAATAAACTTAAACTAATAATAAAAACATTAGGATTTCCATAATTTTATTAAACATGCGCAACATGGAATGCAAATTGATGCAATTGCTACGTGTCATCTATTTTCTGTAAAATTATGAACATGTGAAATCTCACATATACTGGTTAAGATTGAAAAAGAATGGCAGACTCAGTGGCGTACACACAATCCATTGGGCCCCGGTGCAAAACGGATCCGTGCTTCCCCCCCCCTTGCACTTCCTCCCCATGACAGACACAGATACACACACATACAGACAGATACAGACACAGACATACACACACAAAATACATACACACAAGATACATACACACACACAACACACACAAAGACACACACACAAGATACATACACACACAAAAACACACACAAGATACATACACACACAAGATACATACACACACACGATACATACACACGCAAGATACATACACGCACACACACAAGATACATACACACACAAGATACACACACAGAGACAGGCACACATACGCACACATACAGGTACGCACAGGCAGGCAGGCACACACACACACACACACACACAAACACATTGTTTAAGTCACCCTCCTGTTTCTTACCTTTTAGGTGCAGGAGGGTGACTCTCCCTGGGGTCCAGTGGTGGCTCAGGTTGATGGGAGTCAGAGTTCCCACTCTGACTCCCTCTGCTTCCTCCCGCTCGTGCTGTCACTTCCTCCCAGCGTGTGATCTCATCATGATGGAGATGGATTTCATGGGGCTCGTTCGTGCTGTTAAAGCGCCGCAGCGCTGACCGGGCCCCATGAAATTCATCTCCATTGGGTGGCCCTGACAGCATGGGCAACCCGATGGACCCCTTGGACGGCGGCCCTAGTGGTTTGCCGCGTGGGCCGGGGCCGCAAAAGATGGCGGCAAGTACCTGGTCGCAGAGGTCCTCAGGACGGACGGACCCCCTGGTGTGACGGGCCCGGTTGCAGCTGCGACCTCTATGACCGCGGTAAATTTTAGTGGCATAGACCTTGAGTAATCCTTTGCATGAGGAATACCAGTTGAGTTCCATATTCACCTAATACATCAGACATTAGAAGACTTAACCCCTTAAGGTCACAGCTTCAAATGCTTGTCTTACCCTTAAAGGGACACTATAGTCACCTGAACAACTTTAGCTTAATGAAGCAGTTTTGGTGAATTTATCATATCCCTGCAGTCTTACTGCTCAATCCTCTGCCATTTAGGAGTTAAATCCCTTTGTTTATGAACCCTAGTCACACCTCACTGCATGTGACTTGCACAGCCTTCCATAAACATTTCCTGTAAAGAGAGCCCTATTTAGGCTTTCTTTATTGCATGTTCTGTTTAATTAAGATTTTCTTATCCCCTGCTATGTTAATAGATTGCTAGACCCTGCAAGAGCCTCCTGTATGTAATTAAAGTTCAATTTAGAGATTGAGATACAATTATTTAAGGTAAATTACCTCTGTTTGAAAGTGAAACCAGTTTTTTTTTTCCATGCATGCTCTGTCAATCATAGCCAGGGGAGGTGTGGCTAGGGCTGCATAAACAGAAACAAAGTGATTTAACTCCTAAATGGCAGAGAATTGAGCAGTGAAATTGCAGGGGAATGATCAATACACTAAAACTGCTTTATTTAGCTAAAGTAATTTAGGTGACTATAGTGTTCCTTTAAGGACACAAGCCATTTTTGCATTTTTTTCTGTTTGTGTTCGAACTGCAATTTGCATCTCTCTCATTTATTGCACCAACACACATTATACATCGTTTTTTAGAGGGTAAAAAGGGCTTTAATTTGATGTCACTTATACATATATACATTATCATTAATTCTAAAACAAATGCCAAAACATGGCGGCGGGAAACATTGTTTTTAACAGTTTTGGCAATAATAGTGTGTGCATAATACACTGCTCAAACAAATAAAGGGAACACAAAAATAACACATCCTAGATCTGAATGAATTAAATATTCTTCTGAAATACTTTGTTCTTTACATAGTTGAATGTGCTGACAACAAAATCACACAAAAATAAAAAAATGGAAATCAAATTTTTCAAACCCATGGAGGTCTGGATTTGGAGTCACACTCAAAATTAAAGTGGAAAAACACACTACAGGCTGATCCAACGTTGATGTAATGTCCTTAAAACAAGTCAAAATGAGGCTCAGTAGTGTGTGTGGCCTCCACGTGCCTGTATGACCTCCTTACAATGCCTGTGCATGCTCCTGATGAGGTGGCGGATGGTCTCCTGAGGGATCTCCTCCCAGACCTGGACTAAAGCATCTGCCAACTCCTGGACAGTCTGTGGTGCAACGTGACGTTGGTGGATTGAGCGAGACATGATGTCCCAGGTTTGGGGAATGGGCGGGCCAGTCCATAGCATCAATGCCTTTGTCTTGCAGGAACTGCTGACACACTCAAGCCACATGAGGTCTAGCATTGTCTTGCATTAGGAGGAACCCAGGGCCAACCGCACCAGCATATGGTCTCACAAGGGGTCTGAGGATCTCATCTCGGTACCTAATGGCAGTCAGGCTACCTCTGGCGAGCACATGGAGGGCTGTGCGGCCCCTCAAAGAAATGCCACCGCACACCATTACTGACCCACTGCCAAACCGGTCCTGCTGGAGGATGTTGCAGGCAGCAGAACGTTCTCCACGGCATCTCCAGACTCTGTCACGTCTGTCACATGTGCTCAGTGTGAACCTGCTTTCATTTGTGAAGAGCACAGGGCGCCAGTGGCGAATTTGCCAATCTTGGTGTTCTCTGGCAAATGCCAAACGTCCTGCACGTTATTGGGCTGTAAGCACAACCCTCACCTGTGGACGTCGGGCCCTCATACCATCCTCATGGAGTTTGTTTCTGACCGTTTGAGCAGACACATGCACATTTGTGGCCTAATGGAGGTCATTTTGCAGGGCTCTGGCAGTGCTCCTCCTGTTCCTCCTTGCACAAAGGCGGAGGTAGCGGTCCTGCTGCTGGGTTGTTGCCCTCCTACGGCCTCCTCTACGTCTCCTGATGTACTGGCCTGTCTCCTGGTAGCGCCTCCATGCTCTGGACACTACACTGACAGACGCAGCAAACCTTCTTGCCACAACTCGCATTGATGTGCCATCCTGGATGAGCTGCACAACCTGACCCACTTGTGTGGGTTGTAGATTCCGTTTAATGCTACCACTAGAGTGAAAGCACCACTAGCATTCAAAAGTGACCAAAACATCAGCCAGGAAGCATAGGAACTGAGAAGTGGTCTGTGGTCACCACCTGCAGAACTACTCCTTTATTGGGGGTGTCTTGCGAATTGCCTATAATTTCCATCAGTTGTCTATCCCATTTGCACAACAGCATGTGAAATTGATTGTCACTCAGTGTTGCTTCCTAAGTGGATAGTTTGATTTCACAGAAGTGTGTGATTTGGAGTTACATTGTGTTAAGTGTTCCCTTTATTTTTCTGAGCAGTGTATATGCAGCTTAGGAAAAGTAATTCAAAAAAAATTCATTCATGTGTCTTGATTTATAGAGTACATAATATGTATAGGACTTCAGCTTATTTTGAAAGTTACAGGTCACAAAATGCAAGGACTAAAATAAAAGTACAATGGGAAACAATTTTAGAAGTTGGTATGTTTGTCTTGTAGGTTTAGTAGCCATCACAAAAAAACAAAATTGCCACAGAAAAAAGTATATATTTATATAAAGTAGACATCACAGACTATTTACCTAAGGTTATTTTGACACTTTTTACGTAGCCATTTCATCGCTAATCTCTGCTAAATATTTGAGTAAATTTTTTTTATTTTTTTTCTCTTTTGGCACATACACATATAATGTTTTTTTTAATGTGTATTTCGTAAAGCTGGTGTATGCTATTCCTGCACAGAACCTCATATTGTGTTCAACTACATCTGCTGAGTATATAGATACCCACAAAGGGCTTCCATTTGAGAAAGCAGATCCCCTAGGTTATCTAATATGGCATATATTGTGCCTTAACTTGTCACCATTTTTTCACCAATTAATGTCAATGTGAATTTTCATATAGGGTTTTGATGGGTCTGTGTCCCACTTTGGAGTACTTTAGCAGGCTACATATTCCAACTACACCATAAAGGCATGCCATTTCCTAAAGAGTATTTCAAAAGTCATATTTTGAACCTTGGCGTGTGACCATTTTTTGCTAATTTGGTGATAATAAGCATTTTTTAATGTATTTTTTTTTTTACTTTTTGAAACTTTTGAAAACTTTCTTAAAACAGTTTTTACTCTCTTTAAATTTTTTTAATATACTTTATTTTTACAGTTAACCCCTAACTAGCAGCAAGCAGCACTAACCGTAAATTCCCCAATTTCACATAACTCCCACCACCAAAATACCTAATTTTAAAACATTTAAATTAATTAATGAAACAAATTAAATCCCTGAGGGTTAAAAAAAATAAAAAATCAGATCACAGTATAATACTGTGATCTGTATTTTGATCACTGTAGGCAGATCAACTGGCAGGGAAGGGGCGACTTTGTTTTATAAGTACTGGGTAAAGGGGTGGGATTTTTTTTTTTTTACACTTTTAATAACGTTTTTAAAAAAAGTTAAAAAAATGTTTTAATAACCTTAAAAAAAAAAAAAAGTTTTTTTTAAAACTGCTTTACTGTTAACCCCTAGCTAGCCTAACACAAAATTCCCCAATTCCCCACTAACTTCCACCCACCCCAGCTAGTTAAATATATAATTAAAAAATATTTAATTAAATTTAACCCTAAAGGGATAAAAGAAAAAAAGGTGTAACAAGTTTAATTTATAAATGTAAATAAAAAACGGTTCCCCCCCCCCCCACCCCACCCCATGGAAAAATAGACCTTTTTAAATTGATGGTAACTAAAAAGGAATATAACATTAAAGATCATATTACTTGTGTCATACGAAAGGGGTTATATATATATATATATATATATATATATATATATATATATATATATATATATATATATATATATATATATATATATATATATATATATAAAATAATTTCATATATATAGTTGTGAGTCCCTGGGGCTGTGAGTTGGTCTCATGGTCGCAGGGTCCCTGCTGACAGCACTGGAAGTCCGGGCCAACAAATGGGAGCAGGAGCGCCACCACTCTCCTGGTTGGCCAGCATGAATAAAGCGCTGATTGGTTGCCGCAGGGAGCGAGCGACCAATCTGAGGAGCGCTTATTCAAACGGGGTTTCGCGCCCTTTCATTTGATTTTGCGGCAAAACCCTTCACGTCCTTGGGCGCTGATTGGCGCAAATAGGTTTTGCGCCCTAGCTTCTGATTGGGCCGTGAAACCCCTATCCTCCTCAAGCACGGATCGGTGCAGCAGAGTTTTGCGCCCTTTCTTTCGATTGGGCGGTGAAACTCCTTCCTTCCCCCTAACGCTGATTGACGCGATTTGGTTCGCTACATTTTGGATGATTGGTCGTTGCTTGGTTTAGGCGAGAAGTTTGAATTCACCGGACTAAACCAAGCAACACCATGGAACTGATTTCGGGGATGTACAGAGCCTTGAGCCCCAGACTTTCGACGCTGATATCTCCGGCTCTGTACATCCGATCGCCCCACTTTTTGCAGGGAACCCACATGGGACCCAGGGCTATTCATCCATATAAAATATAACCCTGTACCCCCTTCCCATCCCGGGTTGCCTAGCCCAAAAGTTCACCCCCCTGTTTGTGAAGTGTACTCCCTGGTGTCCTGTTAGTATCTCCCAGAGCGGGAGATGGTTATCTGTTCCCCAGCCCCCTCCTGTATGTGTTTTGTGTTGTGCTGAATGGAGACCCCCTGTGGGGGTCTGTGCATAAAAAGCTGTGTGCCCAATAAACATTGTGAAACGTTGTATCCTGGAACTGTGTCCCATCCTGTTACTGGGGAAATGGGTCTGACCTACTCTAGCCAAAGGGGATAACCAGCCAGGTTACCCAGGTCTCGCTACACACTTCTTAAACGACTGAAGACTAGGGGAGAGTCTGATGGCGGTTGGCAGGCTATTCCATAGGAATGGAGCTGCCCGCAAGGACTCTTGCAAGCGTGAGTTGGCCGTACGCACGAGAGCAGCGGACAGGAGAAGGGGCACACCTATGAATCTGTGAAGAGATATAAGTGGGGCTAGAATTGGTCAATGCTTTATAGGTATGGGTTAGCACTTTGAATTGACTCCTATATGATACAGGAAGCCAATGTAAGGACTGCCAAATGAGTGAGGTGTGTGAGGACTGACTAGAGAGGAAAATCAGTCTGGCGGCAACCTTCATTACAGAGTGTAACGGGGCAATACAGCTTTTGGTTAGTCCAATTAAGAGAGGGGTTACAACAATCCATGCGACAAATTACTAGAGCATCGACAAGCTCCTTAGTAGCATCTTGCGTAAGAAATGGGCGTTTGCAGGCCATGTTTTTAAGATGCATTCTACAGGGCTTGGGAACATGCTGGATGTGAGACTCAAAGGTGAGGCTAGAATCAAGTATGACACCAAGACAGCGCGCTTGCAAGGTTGGACTGATGTGAATACCACTAACTTGAAGGGAGAGTGAAAGAGGAGGATCAGTATTAGGAGGAGGAAAGACAAGGAGCTTAGTTTTAGAGAGATTGAGTTTCAGAAATTGGGAGGACATCCAGTCAGAGATTGAAGAAAGGCAAGCAGTGACACTTTGCAGGACAGCAAGGGAGAGGTCCAGGGAGGAGAGAGATATCTGGGTGTCATCAGCGTACAGGTGGTAGTGAAATCCAAATGAGGTAATAAGTTTGCCAAGAGAGGCAGTATAAAGAGAAAGTAGAAGGGGACCAAGTACAGAGCCTTGGGGGACTCCAACCGAGACAGGAAGAAGGGAGGAGGTACTATTATAAAAGGAGACACTACATGAGCATTGAGAGAGATAAGAGGAAACAAAGAGAGGACGGAGTCACAGAGACTAAGTGATTGAAGAGTTTGAAGAAGGAGAGCATGATCAACGGTGTCAAAGGCAGCAGAGAGGTCAAGAAGAATTAGTATGGAGTAGTGGCCCTTGATAAGAGGAGTCTCAGTAGAGTGGAGGGGGCAGAAGCCAGATTGAAGAGGGTCAAGGAGAGAGTTAGGATTGAGAAAGTAAGACATACAGGTAAAGACAAATCTTTTCAGAAGCTTTGAGGAAAAAGGGAGCAAAATTAACATAGAAAACACAGGTAACCATAAAATTAAACATTAAAATGCAATGTTTGGGAAAAATATTGAAGACATTAAAATTAAAAAAGAAATCTGAAAAGATTTTTTTCTGTAAAAATTAAAAATGCAGAAAAAAGGGTTTAAAGCTCAATCTCTGAATTCAAACCAAAAAAAACAATAGCTTCTTCAAAGTGTAAATCCAAAACTTTTCCTGATATAAAAGTTATTTTAGAAAAATCATCCCCCTCCAATTTCTATTGGCTTAATCTATACCCTGATATTTACATAAACTAGAATTACTATGATGCATTTTAAGAAAATTTTATTTATATTACATACATGATATGATAACCTAACTTTTAGACGCCTCTTAGTGTGACATATATTGTTTATTACATGGACAACTTTTGCTGGCGCGCATCCCTCTCTCCGGTTGATATCGCCACGCAGGTATTCACCAGGGAGAGCGCTCTCCTGGGCAGCCATGAGCATAGCCTTTTAGCTCCCAGGTAAGGGACAGGGCTGAGGGATTATAGCTACATTGGGGAGTGGGTAGGACAAAGAAAGGGAGGAGTGATTATAGCTCCGTTGACACCGGGATCGAAGACAGAGTACACAGGCCGGTTCGGGAGACGAATACTTCCCCTGGTGGGCTTTCGGTAATACGAACCGGCGGACACCCAGGGGCAGCACGCTGCGCTCGTTCCCCTGCGGTTCTCAAACCATCGCTAGCGAGGTGTAAACATTTTAACTGAAGTGCCGGGGTGGTCCGGCACCCCCGGTTGGTCAAAAGCTGTATTGCAAGATTTTATAGTCAAAATTATAGAAAAAGGAATAGGACAGAGGGGAAACACACATTCTAGTAGGGCATGTCCACACATAAAAAAACAAGGCAATTCACAGTTTAGGCAACCCATATCGTTAGAAAAGCTTATGGCCTCCCAGAGTAACCTCTACCTCACATACCTTGCAGCATAACCACAGCTCTTTGAGAGTGCTAATCTAATCTGCTCCAAACTCTCTTGGCCAATCAATGTTGTTTCACCTTGAAGGGTATTTTCATTAATGGTTACATAAAGTGACTAGTTACAACAAATGTATGGGCATTCTGAGCTTCTGTGGATGTATTTTTTTGTAATATGCTGGTAGTATTAAATAATTTTAAAAAGGCTTAAAAGTGGTATTCCAATTATAGTTATTCTGGTCATTATACCAAAGGAATGGGAATGCCAATGCAATTGGGATATATATTTGCTTCTAGGATCTGGGTAAAAATAAATCCTAAAATCGTACAATGTGGACAGCTGCTTTTGTATATTAGATATGACATTCAGCCCGTGTGCAGTTGAATGGGAGTCTGGCATGGTTTGTACAGCTCAGACACCTGGTGCCCCCTCCAAGCCTGCAAATTACTGTCAAACTCATGTGGACATTTTAGCTATTTCATCACTTTGTCTTTCAATTCCTTTATAGAGTCAGAAATCAGTTATTTTTCTATAAATTGGTAGCAAACTAAACAGTGCTCCAGAGAACTAATTTCTGATTCGTGATTCCTCCACCTGTTGCTTGCAGTGCTATTATTAAAGATTTTATTTTTTTATTTTATTTTTTGTGTTTACATAATTAAGATGTGATTGACATGCATCAATCTGTTCTTAACCCCTTAAGGACCGGACTGTTTTTGCGATGTTGTACATTGGCGACCAGGCATCTTTTTACACTTTTGTGGTGTTTGTGTTTAGCTGTAATTTTCTGCTCTCTCATTTACTGTTCCCATACAAATTATATATTGTTTTTTTCAAGACAAAAGGTGCTTTCTTTACATATCATTATTTATATAATCTCATGTAATATAATTTAAAAAAAATGAAAAAATATGATGAAAAATAGTTTTTTGACTTTTACATGAAAAATCTTTTACTCATTTACAAAAGTGAATGTAAAAAACTGCTAAATAGATTCAAAATTTTATATATTGCGGTTTCAAAACATACATTTTTAAAATTTATCAATAGTGACATTGTAACACTATTATCTGTCATAAATCTCTGAATAACACCCCCCATGTACATATTTTTTTTTTAAGTAGACAACCCAGGGTATTCAATATGGGGTATGTCCAGACTTTTTTAGCAGCCACTTAGTCGCAAACACTGGCCAAAAATATTTCATAAATACGCACGTAGAATTTAAATATATAAGCATATTTATATATTTGAAGTCTACGTGTATATTTATATAATTATTTATGTAATTTTGTATATGGACATATGTATATTTCGTATTATTTTTATTTATATATACACATAGATATATACAATTTCATTCTAAGTGTATTTTGATATAAATATATATTAATATCAAAATACAGTTAGAATAAAATTTCAAATCGATATATAATTTTTTTTAATTCTTATTATTTTTACTTGTTTTGATTTAAATTACTTATTTGTATTTTATAATATATATACAATATATATAGTTATATATATATTATATATACATGTGTAATTTAATTACAAGTGTATTTTTATATTTGTACATATTAATATAAAAATACACTTAGTATGAATATATATATATGTATATATATATATATTCATACTATTTTATTTTAATTTTTTAATTAATATTAAACTTTTTTTTTACACTAGCAGGGGGACTGCCTGTCAAAACAGGCAGTCCCCCTGCAGGCAGACACATGGACACCTATTACCAAAACATTATTTAAACCACAACTGTCACATTTAATCTTTAAGCAATCAATAGATAATTAGAAGTTTGTATTCCTAAATCTATAGTGTTCCTTTAAGTTAGGCTAAATAGTGCTGTGTACCCATGCAGCAATTTGGAATAAATGCAGATAAGTGAGTTATACACGTACCGTTTGTGCACTATTTATCCTAGTAAATGCTTCAATTGCTTTTACTGGGGCAATGGTTTAAGGAACCTTCACTTTCAGAGAAGTGACCGTTCTTCTCTAAAGGGACACTCAGCACCATAACAGTGTGGGTTCCTTGCAAACTAAGGGCATCTCTCCGTGCCCCCAGCAGATAATGTCTTAGAGCTTCCACAAAAGCTGTCACCATGATATGCCACCAACTTGTGGGCCATAAATATAGCCGTCAGAAGATAATTGTTGTTACAGACTGTCGATCGCTGCTGTTCGGTATAGTGGTGTAATTCAACAAACTACTGGCTATACAATGTGCTCACATTTGTGCTCATATTTACAGAAAGACTCTATTTAAAATACGATTCATTTTTTGCGGATTTGTAAGATTCTCGTATTTTCTGTAAATGGGGGAAAAAAAAAAAACATAAGCACAATCTAAAAAATATCTGCTATGTTACCCAAAGTTTTCTAAAGACAAGTCAAATTTTTTTAAGAAAAAAAATAAATTCTTACCTTTCTTTAAAGGAATCATTTTAAAGCGATTGTATAGTGTTAGGAATACAAAAACCCTTAAAAATCCTTTGTTTATTCACCCGTTTCCAGCACTAATCTCCCTTGGCAATGAGTCGGCACTCCACCTCCTCTGACAACACCCGATGGGGGGACCTAATGCACATGTGCGACGAGCGATTTGAGCGTTAGGCCCTTCCCATAGGAAAGCATTGAATCAATGCGATGGGAATTTCACTGATGCTTTACAGTTATGGTGTTTTTATTATGTAACCAACACATTTTACTAGTTCCCCATCGTTTTTGCAATTGAGATTTTAATAGTCACTGTTCTGTTAACCTCATTTTAAGCCAGTATTGACAGTAGTGCATCAAATGAATTACCCTTCAAATGTTTAAACTGAATTACATCTATGTGTCCCAGTGGGTAAACTTGATTGTTTTTTAATTTTTTTTCTTTATTATTTTGGATACACTATGTACATTACAAATGTTACTGTGGACTTTGTCTTTTAGTCAGTATTGTTGAAAATCAACTGCAATTTCACGCAAAACTCCTCTTTTGTCAATCGTTGTTTTTGTTAATTGTGAATCGTTGTCACTTGGCGCTTTGTTTCCATCTGCAAATAACAGAGAAGCAGCTGTGACTGGCATGGAGGTACTTTTCCAATTCAGTCAGCGTTTTTTTACCATGAATTGTTAAATGACTAAACTTTCTTCTGTGTTTGCATGGCTCAACTTGTCTAGATTGTGCTGTTACAGCATTGGTTATTTTATTGACTGTCCATTCTGTTCTTTTTTTTACTTTGTCAAGTAGGCAACATTTTATATAGCCAGTAGCATGAATGGAAAATCAATAGGGATACAGAGATTTGTTATCCATGACTAATCGCTAATGATACTTTTTAAAATTTCTCTGAATTGATGATCCCACGCGAAGCTAGTTTTGTATTGTACGCTTTGAAATCGATTGATTTGAAATCCCAGTGTTATTGTAAAAATATTGATTATTATATAAATATATGTATTTCGTTACTATATATTAAC
This sequence comes from Pelobates cultripes, assembly GCA_933207985.1. Taxonomy (NCBI): domain Eukaryota; kingdom Metazoa; phylum Chordata; class Amphibia; order Anura; family Pelobatidae; genus Pelobates; species Pelobates cultripes. The sequence goes on along the minus strand of OW240922.1, from coordinate 49,496,386 downwards.
AACGCAAACATAGCCTTAACCCTTGTCTAAAATAGGCATCAGTCATGATTACCTGTAAAATATTGCAGCTTGCTTTTTGTTGTATAAGCTGTTGCAAATCCTTTGTGTTATTGAACAAGGAAAAGATTAAGTGACCACTTGGGGTCCCATAACAACTTCATTTCTATGTAGGACTGCATAGGTTTTTTTTTTTTTTTAATGGTATAACTCCAAAGTTTTCATCATCTTAACCCCAGCACTAATATGGAACTTTACCCATAGGTGCTGATGAAGGGCTAAGCGTGTTTGCTTACTGTTTTTTTCATAGGCTACTACTTTAAAAAGGTAGCATATTTAAAATCGATTCAAGCCCAGTACCTTCACACACTAAAATGACTTAATTAAGATGAAGTTGTTCTAGGACCCAGAGTGGTCCTTTAAGTGCAATATGGCTTCCTTACCAAACCATGCCAGTCTGTTTTATATGTAATTTATAAAGACCTACCTACATTTTTTAAAACAGAACTTGTAATCTAAGCACACTTTTGGAAACAAAAGTAAAAATGTAAATTTCAAGCTATGATGAATATAGTATGTATAATTTGTAGCAGATAAATTAAAGGACCACTCTAGGCACCCAGACCACTTCAGCTTAATCCTTCTAGGGTTAACCCATTTTTTTATAAACATAGCAGTTTCAGAGAAACTGCTATGTTTATGAATGGGTTAAGCCTTCCCCTATTTCCTCTAGTGGCTGTCTCATTGACAGCCACTAGAGGCGCTTGCGTGCTTCTCACTGTGATTTTCACGGTGAGAGCACGCAAGCGTCCATAGGAAAGCATTGTAAATGCTTTCCTATGCGACGGGCTGAATGCGCGCGCAGCTCTTGCCGCGCGTGCGCATTCAGCCGGCGGGGCGGACGGAGGCGGAGAGGAGGAGGAGAGCTCTCCGCCCAGCGCTGGAAAAAGGTAAGTTTTTACCCCTTTCCCCCTTCCAGAGCCGGACGGGAGGGGGTCCCTGAGGGTGGGGGCACCCTCAGGGCACTATAGTGCCAGGAAAACGAGTATGTTTTCCTGGCACTATAGTGGTCCTTTAAGTAATAAGCATATTTGTAATCCAAAACCGTCTGCTTTACAAGTAGGGTCTATAGTCTATAGTACACTACATTTATTTATTTTTTTTTTAAATTAAAGAAATGATCCCTAGCATGTCTATGTAACCACTATTTTCTGCATTCTTGTTTCACCCAGCAGTTCTTATTTAAGGAGTTATTTATCAGTCACGGCTGCAAAACTGGGACGCATCTGTTACAATACATTGTACTTGATGAAGCGCAAGGAATGATTTGAAAAGTGATTAAATACCTTTTTAGATGCATGCTTGTAAAAATTTTTTATTTTCTTCAGTGTATTTGGAGTTGGAGTCAGGCTAGTACTGTTACTAGTTTTAATCAAGGAATTCAGGCACTATAGTGGGGTGAAAGTGAGGGGACGGCTGGGTCGTGGGGCAATTGCCCCTAGGCCGCCCAAAATTCTAACAATACCGGCCGGGTTGCCACATGGCCAGCAAACCAGTAGGTGCCGGCATTAGGCATTGCCGGTATATTTTGCACCTGGCAGCCAGTCGCCTCTACAGGGAGGGGAGGGCAGGCAGCGCAATGCATCCTGTCTACCTCTCGCTCTCCCTGTGTGTCTCGGGAAGTCAGAGGTCTTGGTCATGTCAGAAGAGCGCGAGAGGCAGGCAGGATGTCTGTGCACATACACAGTGCGCAGGCACCACGTTGTCACCCACTAGACACCAGGGTGGTCCTGAGGATGTCCTCTTATTCCTATGGTAAGGGCAGGGGATGCCATCTGGGTCCTGGAGTAACTGCTGGGGATGCCATCTAGTTCCTGTAATTGCTGGGAAGGCAATATTGGTCCTGGGGTAGGTGCCAAGGATGCCACCAGGGTAGTGGCGTAAGTACAGGGGATACCAGGCATCTGGGTGCAGATCAAGTACAGCGGATGCCATCTGTGTGCGGAGCAAGTGCTGGGCATGCCAAATGGGTGCAGAGCAAGTGCTGGGGATGCGATCTTAGTACCTGAGCAATTTGGCACAGATATGCTGGGGGCAGATCGATGGCACAGATGCGCTGGGAGCAGAGCAATGTCACAGAAATGCAGAGGGCAGAGTGACGGCTCGGAGATTCTGAGGGGAGAGCAAAGGTGAAGGCAGATTTTTTGGGGGGCACAGATGGCACTGGCAGGCTTTTTGGAGGCACATATGGCTCATAGGCATGATGTACAGGGTTTATGCATTTACTGCTCATTGGCATGATATGCAAGGTTTATGCATTTAATTTCCATTGCTATGATATACCTAGTTTATGTATTTACTGCTCCTTGGCATGATATACAAGGTTTATGCATTTAATGCATTAATAACTTTACCTTACTAGAAAATCCAAATTTTAATAATGAGTGGGCAGGGCAAATGCTCACCCCGCACTCCTCTCTAACCACTATTCACATCTACATACCCAATTGCATAGCACTTTAATTCATTCTATTGAATTATCTTGTATGTCTATCAACACATCTGTTTAGTTTGTGTATTGGTGTATATCGCTGATGTTAACTGGTGGGTTAGTATTGCACTATGGGCCACTAAATTGTTTTTTTACCCACAAGTTGCCAGCCCTCCCCTGATGAAAGTGCAGGTTTGAAATTCTATTAATTTACATGGTAATTGCTTCCTACTTTGCCCCGAACAGCACAAGTTGCCTTCATGAATCTCCTTTTTATAAAATTTGGAAAAGCTAAGCCCATTCTATAATTTGGAGTTTCCAAATAGCATTATTGATGTTATCATCTGTAGTGTACTACGGGGTGGTCTGTCCTAGGTGAATGCTGTGAGAGGCTTGAACACAACACTTTCCTATAATGTAGTGCCACTTATGGTCAACAAGCTTCTCTGCCATGTAGGTCTGAGCAGTGTATGTTGTGAATAGGGGGGGTGGAAATAAGTGAGATTTCTTACACACTGCTTGGAACGTCTTGGCAGAGGAGAGTGCAGATTGTACTGTGGTCCTGTGGGGGCACCCTCAAGGCACTATAGTGCCAGGAAAACAAGTTTGTTTACCTGGCACTATAGTGGTCCTTTCAGAGGTTAAGGGGGTGAAGAGAGACACAGAACGAGGGATGGCTACACAAAACTTTTAAATGTTGTCAAAGCATAGGGGGTGCCAACATACAAATCCTGTTCTGCGTATCATATTACTACTACTACTATTAAACATACTATGTTTTTCTTTGGTTATCATATCTTTTGGACATATTGCTTTTCTAAAATATCATGCACACACACAGCCTTGTGTATGTATTCCAATTTCGGAAGAAAGATTGCTATATATATATATATATATATAATATAATATAGCAATGTGTGTGTGTGTAGAGAGAGAGAATCTAGCAAGTTTCCTACTTTCCTCAAACTATAGAACATCTCTTTCTAGTTGTGTGGGTAAATTGTCATTAGTACACATGCTGCAATGTCCACTTTAGCGATATTAGAAGAGGAGGTTGTACCAAACGTTCCTAGGAAACCTAGGTAAATGCCGACATTTCAGAAACAGGTGACAGCGATATGGGATTCAATGCTCCATAACCGCTACAGCGTGCCAGCAAAGCATACATCTGTATGAATGCTCTTTGGCAAGATTACAGGGATACATGTTGTAACTTCAGCAACATCTCTATATTATCCAGGACTGTAGTGTGGATTATTTTGTAGATTATTAAATGGTGGTTCCAGGCAACATTGCCATGGTGGTCTTTCACATAACAGCCATTATGTTCCTCCCGTCAAGCCTGTGGACTCTTGTGGAAAAGAGGACTATGTATGTAAAGTGCTAGTTGATAGTGCAGATATGCAATCATAGGTGGCACAATATCCGAGTAGTATCTGGACCAGGGCAAGTGGTAGGCAGAATGTAGATGAAGAACATCTAGGGTTGCTATTAAGGGAAGTACAGATGTAACAGAAATGGTTATGAAAAAAACCATAGCTAACTATTTGTGAGGCCTGTGGTAGAGTGGTCCATTAATGAAAAAACATTATTTCATTATCGATATTAGAAAAAAAGTAAATTAACTCAAAAAGTAAAAAGCTGGAATTTGTTTTCCTGGCACTGGAGTGTCCCTTTAAATAATCTGTTTTCCTGGCACTGCAGGTGCCCTCTACCTCCCATCCCCGGTTGCTGAAGGTGCGTAAGTCCATATATTGCATACTTCATATGAGTAGGATCAACCACACACAGAGTTCCTGTGAGATTCATGCAAAAAAGCCATTTGTTTGTTTGTACTTGCCTCCAGTAAAAGAGAAAGCCAGAAACTGTTAGTGTATAGTTGTTATTTTTTTGTTTGTTTGTTTTTATATACTGAGGCAATGTATTTAGGTCAAGCAGCTTTCTCAACACTCCGCAATGTAGGAATATTAAAAAAATGTATCACTGCCTCCATGGTTCTGCAGGCCATCATTGGCTGATAGATATTAACAGGCACTTCTACATCTTGTGTAATCTTGGAAGAATCGGCTTCCCGGTAGAAAGAGCAGCAGACTTTACCCTGTCATATAGAACAGACTACAGACAGGAAATAAACTCTAAAATAAATCAGTTATTGGAAAATCTGCCACCAGCCTACAATCTAAAAAAAATAAATGATTATTTGTTTCTCCAAACAAACCACACCTGTTAGAATTACTAAAGTGTTGTATATGTAACAGAGCTGGATTTTTTTAATGTTGATTTAATATGAGAGAAATTTGTGTGTATGCTATAAATAAAATGGTCTCCTACAGATAGTACAGATTACATGCCCTCTGCCAATGCTTATGGTTGACCTGAATTTTGCCGTATAATGTATTATTTTTTTTGCAGACCTTTTAGTACATATTTTCAATTTTTTTTTTATTAATAAAACGTTTTTTTTTAATTTTACAAAACAATAATGACAATAAAGTACACAAAGTACATTGATACAGAAAAATTGTATGAAAATAATTAATAAAAAAACAAAACCGGGGAAAACAAATGGAATTTTCCATTTAAGGATATATCCTAAAATAACACAAAAAGGGAACGTGTATATGGACAATATTGAATATGCATTCCAAAAGTGTCATGTGTTTTATAATTTACATGGTTAATGATAAAATAACAAAATGAAAGCTGATCGGTCAGGTGGATACCATACAGTGAGGGGAAAAAATATTTGATCCCTTGCTGATTTTGAACGTTTGCCCACTGACAAAGAAATGATCAGTCTATAATTTTAATGGTAGGTGTATTTTAACAGTGAGAGACAGAATAATAAAAAAAAATAGATAAAAACGCATGTCAAAAAAGTTATACATTGATTTGCATGTCAATGAGTGAAATAACCATTTGATCCCATATCAATCAGCAAGATTTCTGGCTCCCACGTGTCTTGTATACAGGTAATGAGCTGAGATTAGGAGGACTCTCTTAAAGGGAGTGCTCCTAATCTCAGCTCGTTACCTGTATACAAGACACCTGTCCACAGAAGCAATCAATCAGATTCCAAACTCTCCACCATGGCCAAGAACAAAGAGCTGTCCAAGGATGTCAGGGACAGGTTTGTAGACCTACACAAGGCTGGGATGGGCTACAAGACCATCGCCAAGCAGTTTGGTGAGAAGGTGAAAACAGTTGGTGCGATTATTTGCAAATGGAAGAAACACAAAATAACTGTAAGTCTCCCTTGGTCTCAGCCCAGAACTACACGGGAGGATCTTGTTAATGATCTCAAGGCAGCTGGGGCCATAGTCACTAAGAAAACAATTGGCAACTACGCCATGAAGGACTGAAATCCTGCAGCGCCCGCAAGTTCCCCCTGCTCAAGAAAGCACATGTGCAGGCCCGTCGGAAGTTTGCCACTAAACATCTGAATGATTCAGAGGAGAACTGGGTGAAAGTATTGTGTTCAGATAAGACCAAAATCGAGCTCTTTGGCATCAACTCAACTCGCCGTGTTTGGAGGAGGAGGAATGCTGCCTATGACCCCAAGAACACCACCCCCACCATCAAACGTGGAGGTGGAATCATTACGCTTTGGGGGTGTTTTTCTGCCATGGGGACAGGACAAATGCGCCGCATCAAAGGGTCGATGGATGGGGCCATGTACCATAAAATCTTTCATCCAGGGCATTGAAAATGGGTCGTGCATGGGTATTCCAGCATGACAATGAACCAAAATACACAGCCAAGGCAATAAAGAAATGGCTCAAGAAGAAACACATTAAGGTCCTGGAGTGGCCTAGCCAGTCTTCAGACCTTAATCCCATAGAAAATCTGTGGAGGTAGCTGCAGGTTCGAGTTGCCAAACGTCCGCCTCGAAACCTTTATGACTTGGAGAGGATCTGCAAAGAGGAATGGGACAAAATCCATCCTGAGATGCGTGCAAACCTGATGGCCAACCACAAGAAACGTCTGACCTCTGTGATTGCAAAGTCACCAAGTTAAAGGGGTCAGATACTTATTTCACTAATTGACATGCGTTTTTCTTGGATTTTTTTTTGTTGTTCTGTCTCTCACTGTTAAACTACACCTACCATTAAAATTATAGACTGCTCATTTCTTTTTCAGTGGGCAAATGTTCAAAGTCAGCAGGGGATTAAATACTTTTCCCCTTCATTGTAGCTATAGGTTGTATTTACATCTAACGTCTTTCTCCCACACCATTCATGTCTTAAAATAGGTGTATTTGTAGATGGTACCTGAAATGCTAGTTCACATAGTTTGTATTTTTTTGGTACATCTCAATGCAGTGCAAAATGGTCACAATAATTACTTTTAACTTTATGCTATGATAATACGTGTGTCTCTGTTTGGGTTGAACTCTTGGGTATTAGCAACATGGTATTAATACAGTCGGGTATTAGCATTTTAAGTGGAGTAGATTATGTATAAATAGACTTTGAGACAGCAACATTCCTTTCACCTCATCCGAAAGACATCTCCCCCTTGGTGTTCAAAGATCAGTGTCATCTTATTTATGAAGTGCTTGAGCTAGTGTGTTTGTGTTTATAAGTATATAAATAGATTACAAGACTTAAAACAGTGCTGCCATCTATTGGTTGACACAGTTTTCAAGTATTTATGTACAGGGATGCATATTAGTATTACATTAGCTGATTCCTCTCCGTGTCATTTCAGTGATTAAAGTCACAGTGTGAATTCGTTGTCATTGCAATCTCCTTGCAGCCAGAGGGCTATTGTGTTCACTTACATGTGTTATGCCATATTCCTTCTTTTAAAAGAATAGAGATTCCACCTGTCCCCACCTATTGCATTATATGCCTCCTTAAATTCCCGTGCCTTGCATAACTTTAGATCCTATATAGCAGTTGTTTGTTAGTTGCATCTTGTATTAGAGGCAAATACAAACTGTGTTATTGATGACGGTAGCAGGATTTTAGAAATATACCCAATGCAGAGATTGAAGAAGCCATTTAAAAATGTACCCACATAGTGAGCCTGCAGGGGTACCGCTGATGGTAATGTAATTGACCTGAAAGGAGTTTGAAGGTCAGGTGGAGTGTTGAGGAAGGAAAGACAACATATGCCTAGAAGTCATCTCTGTAAATTATGAAGTTTGTGCCTCCATTGCACATCTATCCATGTTTCTCTTTACAGAGTTATATTTATGAGTTGCCAAGCACTACTTTCCTCTGTAACCGACTTTTTTGCTTTAATGTTTCTGTCTCCCACAGAAGCAAGAGGTGGGTGGGTGTCGTGCGAAAATCAGGAAATCTTTTTTAACCACTTTAAAATATATTGGCAAGGTGATAGCGCACAGATGGTAAAGGTATTTCACAGAAACAGCAATAAGTAGGATAAGGCCTGTTAATGAAAACATAAAAGCGACATAGCACAGACTGTATAGAGTGGCATCCATGCAAATAGTACAAAGGACACTCACATATTCAAGAGCCCTTCAGGTCAGCTCTGAACTCAGTAGGTGACCACTTAGACTGGTGTTGTGAAGGTGGTCCCAGCGATGTAACACTCCAGAATTGAAGTTCAGGAACCAATGAATAAGTAAACAATGTACTTTATTAGAGTAAATAAAAACACAACAAACTTTGGGGTAAAACTTTACCTGAAGGGCTCTTGAATATGTGAGTGTCCTTTGTACTATTGCATGGATGCCACTCTATATACCTTGCACCCATCACCTTGCTTATTTCAAGAATCTATGTATGTAGAAGTGTTTTTATAGCATAACACTTGGTTGAATTTGTGCTGCACTGGTTATTTCGTAGTTTTGTGGCGCCAGTTATCTTTAAACTATTTGTACATTTTTAAAATATATTGGGTTTTATAGTAGAAATGTTAATATCTCAGCAATTGTGTGGCCCTGCTTTATTTAGACACAGTGGTATATGCTGGATATGTACATCAAAAGTGGCCAAAAAAAGACTTCTATAATTGGTAGAGTAGACTTGGAGAATATAAAATTACAGTCTCTTGGTTTGGGTTCTGCAAGATTGAGATTGCCTGTAGAAATGTAGGGGACAAATGATTTAGAAACTTTGGAATTGTGCCAGATTGCCATAATATTTGTCTGATTGGAGACTTAAGTGGTTGAGTACCTTCTCTCCATGACTATTGATTTGTGCCTGGAAACACTAAAGACATTCAGACTGAGATTTACACATCTCTATCATAGAATCCAATATGTTTTAGAGTGATTGCAAATGTGCGTGAGAAGATAGGGCCTATTCTTGACAGTTTGAGCATAAAGCTAATCGAGAGGACTCTATATTATCCAGGACTATAGTGTGGATTATTTTGTAGATTATTAAATGGTGGTTCCAGGCAACATTGCCATGGTGGTCTTTCACATAACAGCCATTATGTTCCTCCCGTCAAGCCTGTGGACTCTTGTGGAAAAGAGGACTATGTATGTAAAGTGCTAGTTGATAGTGCAGATATGCAATCACAGGTGGCACAATATCCGAGTAGTATCTGGACCAGGGCAAGTGGTAGGCAGAATGTAGATGAAGAACATCTAGGGTTGCTATTAAGGGAAGTACAGATGTAACAGAAATGGTTATGAAAAAAACCATAGCTAACTATTTGTGAGGCCTGTGGTAGAGTGGTCCATTAATGAAAAAACATTCATATCTTTTGGACATTTTGCTTTTCTAAAATATGCACACACAAAACCCCTTAAGTCACTTACCAAAAGCAGCGACGATGTCCCTCGTCGCTGCTTCTTCCTCTGCCGCCACTCCTCCCCTTCATGACTTCAGCCGGCGGGGGAGACCTAATGCGCATGCGTGGCAATGCCGTGCACGCGCATTAGACCTCTCCATAGGAAAGCATTGAAACATTTTTCAATGCTTTCCTATGGGGATTTTAGCGACGCTGGAGGTCCTCACAGTGTGAGGACGTCCAGCGAAGCTATAGCACAGAAAACCTGTGCTATGGACCAGGAAGTGCCCTCTACTGGCTGTCTAGTAGACAGCCACTAGGGGAGGACTTAACCCTGCAAAGTAATTACTGCAGTTTATGAAAACTGCAATAATTACAGTTGCTGGGTTAAGGGTAGTGGGAGTTGGCACCCAGACCACTCCAATGGGCAGAAGTGGTCTGGGTGACTGGAGTGTCCCTTTAAGGTTATTTGCTCATTTCTGATTTCTTTGCTGGTAGGTTCTTTGGTTTTAAGAGCTAGCAAAGTCATAATTATTGACAAGTTCATTATCAGCAGTCAGCTGCAAACCACAGCCTCAGAATAAGAACGGTTTCCTGTATAATGCCAGTAAATAATGTGACACTTACAGTGTCATGTGACTACTGGTACAATTCCCTTTTATGATGGTTATTAATGAGGAACTGAAAGGTATAAGAGTAATTATAGTCTTGCAGGGATCGTCACTAAAGTGAGAATTAGAAATATAGAATGTGATGGCAGATAAGAACCCATCGGCCCATCTAGTCTGCCCAATTTTCTAAATACTTTCATTAGTCCTGGCCTTATCTTAACTCTAGTATAGCCTTATGCCTATCCCACGCTTAAACTCCATCGCTGTGCTAACCTCTACCACTTTAGTTAGAAGGCTATTCCATGTGTCCACTACCCTCTCAGTACTTCCTGATATTATTTTTAAACCTTTGCCCCTCTAATTTAAGACTGTCCTCTTGTTGTGGTAGTTTTTCTTCTTTTAAATATAGTCTTCTCCTTTACTGCGTTGATTCCCTTTATGTATTTAAATGTTTCTATCATAAACCCCTGTCTCTTCTTTCCAAATGAAATTAAAATTAAAATCAAAATTAATTTCAAATTTAAGGACAAAGGATCTGATTTGGAAGCATAGCTGACTTAGAAAATGTTTTTGGTTAGAATATTTTGACCTTTAATTTGAAATTCACTTTTAATTCTCTCTGTAGTGAGTAACCTTATAAGCCTTATTTTGTAGGAAGGATAGGTATGAAACTCATGAGGCAATGCCGTGTTTACTCAGCCTGCAGTGTTACATCAGACATTGTACCTAAGAACTCAGAGCCGTTACTTTTGATTTCATCAGCAGCTACAATCCATTCCAAATCTCAAGGGATTGCACACATTTATTTTAACAGGTATGTGTATGCAGATATGTATGAATACTGCCTCTTTTGTAAGGTATCTATTATTAAATGGACACTATAGTCGCCAAAACCACTACATCTTAATGTAGTAGTTCTGGTGTCTATAGCCTGTCCCTGCAGGCTTTTAAACGTAAACACTGCATTTTCAGAGAAAAGGCAATGTTTACAATTGTACCTAGTAACACCTCTAATGGCCGTCACTCAGATGACCACTATAGGTGCTTCCTAGTCTAGTGCTACACAGTGTCTCGATGTTCCCCATAGAGATGCAGCATGTGGTTTTGCTGTGCATGCACAATAGCCTCTCAATGCTTTCTAATGAAAAAACATTGGATTGTCTGAGGGCATCAAGATTGATGCTCTCAGCCATGGAGGTGGAGCCAGGCAAGGTCAGACGCAGCAAGACCAGCACAGTGTTGGAGAAAAGGTGAGTAAAATTACCTTTTTACATCACCTAAACAGCCACTTCAAGACTGTAGTGTCAGGAATAGATATTTGCATACCTGTTTTATGGTGTTTCTTTAACGTCTTATCACCCAGTGCTACCCTGGCAGTCGATGCACTTCAGTTATGACAGTGCTGATATGATAGCATGAGAGAATCCTCAACAATCAGTTTAGCAGATATTCTAAATGCTCTTTGATCCTGTAATAACAGCTGTTCCTCATTTATGTAAATGTAGGGGATTCCACCAGCCATGCTTGGAATACCTCCAAGCGGCAGACAGAGCGGAACTGCACGAACACATCTTTCCGTATAGTTAAATATTTAACTCCTTGTTTTATACAGCAACAAATAAAATAAAACGTGCTGTAACTCATTGCACTACACGGTTTCATTTTTGTTTAAATTTGACAATTTTTATTGTTTTGTCATATAAAAGGGTAGGGGTACAGAAAGTAAAGAGGGAAGGGGGGACGGAAGGTTTAAATCACGAAATTGCAGTTGTACAACATTGCTTTGCATTAAACAAGTCATTGACATTGGTATTCATGAAATTGCACTTGTACTGCGATTCTTTATATCAAACAGGTCCTTATGTTGCTATATTATGTGTCACCTTGATGGTTGGTTAGCGGGGGTTACCTAGTATACCGAGGCAGCTTATTAACATTTGTTCATGGGGTCCGTCAGGGACCATCCCTGCTGTCATCTATTGCTATGCTTTCTTGGATCAGCCTCTTTGTCTTTCTCTGCAGTTCTAGGGTGTGAGGGTAAGAATAAAGCAGCTGGGAAGGGGGGAGGGGGGGGACCAGGGGTAGCTATATATATGTGGGTATTAGTACATATTTTGTGGCTTAGTTTTTAATTTTTTTTTAATTTTTTTATATATCGTATTCTTCACTATTGTCCAATATTGGTGGGATACAGAAGAACAGCGGGAGAAGGGGACAAAAAGGTTTGGTACGTTTCGGCAAATTGTACAGCGTTTTATATTACGTATGTAACATACCTAGGATTGACACAGTACTCGTTATAACTTGTTATGTATGTTCACTATTTTCCGTCGGACGAGGACGTCCGAGTCCCAGGTGTGAATTTCGGCTTATAACGCGTTACTTTTAAGGGTAAGTTGCTAGGCTAGAGTGCGCTCCCAGTATGTGTTGGTGTATCGGTTGCTCACTAAGTTTTCTTTGTTGTGGTACGTCTGTTCTAGGTGCCCTGTGTTTTCATTCGCTTTTAGTGTAGGGGAGATCAGATGATTTCGTTTCCTAAGGACCTGAACCATGGGCTATATTTGTATACGGTAGCCATCTCGCATCTTCCATTTGTGATATTTTGTAAAGGTCTGGTGCGTGAATTCGTGTTTCCCTGCAGGGCTCGTGGTTAAGGTTCGAGACTGGGGGGGGGGAGAGGGATGCAGGGGGTAGGGATCATGGCTAGGGTAGTGGGTATGACCCTGGTGAGGTCCGTTACTGACGAGGACGTCTTAGGGAAGGGAGTCGTGTCTTTAGTCATGTTCAGTCGTGTAGTGCGGTGGAACTTCTCTTGAGTAGCTGGCAGGTTTTGCTACTCATAGTGGCAGTGGTTTAAAGTGTCTTGACTCGTGTTAGCCTCTTTTCGCATTAGGCTATGGGGGTTTTGGGAGTGGCTGCTGTGTTGACAGGTAGGTTCGCCACATCTTGGCCATGGGGGGGCTCAGTTTCCCTATTTTGAGTTGATTCCACATTTGTAGTTCATAATCCACTGTTGTTGACAACAGAGTCGTAATTTCCTGTGTTGAGGGTAGGGTAGAGGTCTTCCAATTTCTAGCTATTAGGGTGGAGACTGTGCTCAATATGATATATATCATTTTTTTTGCTGGTTTGGGGATGGTGTCAGGGAGTGATCTTAGGAGAATTGTTTTGGGCTCGTGGGACAAGGTACATCCTGTAACGTCTTGAATCATACGTTCCGTCGTATTCCAGAGTTCGTTCACAGTGGGGCAGGTCCACCACACGTGTAACATTGTGCCTCTGTGTGAGTTGCAGCGCCAACATATGTCCGGTGTGTCAGGGTACATGTTATGTAGCCGTGAGGGTACCATGTACCATCTATATAGCAGTTTGCGTGATGTTTCAAAATGTGCCGCACATGAGGATAAACCTTCGTGTGCTGTGAATATGTCCTCCCATTCTCTTGGGGAGAGCTGTTCTTGGAGGTCTTCCTGCCAGTCATTCATGAATTTCCATGTGTCTTCTGTTTTGAGGTTTTCTAGGCCATCGTAACAGGTGGACAGCGCTTTTTTCGGAGGTGCTGCTGACATACATTGTCGTTCAAACTTCGTCGCTGAGGCCTTTAAAGTCTGGTTTCTGTTAGTGATCGAGTTATCTATCAGTAGAGCTTTTAATTGTAGATACGAGAATGCGAAGTTCGGTGGGAGCGTATACTCGGTTTGAAGGTCTGGGAACTGTTTCAGGCCTTCAGCTGTGTAGAGGTGGAATAGGTGCGTGATGCCCTTTTTTTCCCATTTGCAGTGTGGGAATGTGCCATTGCAGTGGTGTATTGTTTTGATTGGGGCGGCTAATTCCCACGGGTGAGCCGAGCATAGTTTTTTTCTGCAGGTGTCCCATGTGGATAGCAGGAGTTTGGTGGTGGGCAATAAGTCCTTGGAACTTGGCCTTACGTGTTTGGGAGTCCACAGCGTGGATGAAAGGTCGTTGTTGACGCAAAGCAGGCTTTCCAGCGCTACCCATTGTGGAGGCTGGTGTGTCGTGTGTGCATTGATTACATTTGAGAGTAGGGCTGCGTGGTAGTATGTTTTGAGGTTTGGGAATCCCATACCTCCTTGTTTTATGTGTTTGAAGAGCAGGGCTTTAGGTACCCTGGGGCGTTTACCGCTCCAGCAGAAACGGAGGAGGACTGCTTGCATCTTGATCAAGTAGCTTTGTGGGATCTTGATTTGCAAGGACCGGAAGAGATACAGGCATTTAGGAAGTATCGTCATTTTGATAGCCGCTATCTTTCCGACCCATGACAGGAATAAATTTTTCCAACTATGTAGTTGTCTTTCAATTTCTCGAAACAGTTTCATGTAGTTTGCTGTGAAGAGGTCAGTGGTCTTGTTAGTTATCCTGATGCCTAAGAACGTTAGGAAATCTACTCTCCAGTCGTATTCGTGGGTTGATTTTAGGGTGTTTTCAGTATTCCTGGGTACATTGAAGCATATCGCTTGTGTCTTGGCGATGTTGAGTTTATAGTAGGATTGTTGACTGTATGTGTGTAGTTCTTTGTGTAATGAAGGGAGGGAGATGAGTGGTTGGGTGAGTGTGAGTAGAATGTCATCCGCGAATAGATTAAGTTTATACTCCTGTTGGCCAAGTGGTACCCCATGTATGCTATCATTTTTGCGGATGGCTATAGCCAGTGGCTCTAGGGCTAGGACGTATAGGAGGGGGGATAGTGGGCAACCTTGGCGGGTGCCATTGGTTATTGGGAAGGGTTGAGAGCAGAACCCCGAAGTTAGTACCGTCGCTGTGGGGTTGCTGTACAGGGCATGAATGACCGCTAAGAAGGGCGGTGGAAAGCCGTAAAGGGTCAGGGCTTCGTGAAGGAAATGCCAGTTTAGGCGATCAAACGCCTTTTCGGCGTCTAACGAGAGCATGATGCTCTCCAAGTTAGTCCGTTTTAGGAGGTGGTGTATGTCAAGGACCTTTCTGGTGTTGTCTGGTCCCTGTCTGCCCGCCACAAAGCCTACCTGATCTGTGTGGATAAGGGAGGGTAATATTGTCTTCAGGCAATCAGCGTGAATTTTTGCGTATATTTTAGTGTCTGCATTAAGCAACAAGATTGGTCGGAAGTTTTGGCATACAGTTGGAGGCTTTCCTGGTTTGGGTATTGTGATTACGTGGGCTGACAGGAACTCAGTGGGGAAGGAGCTCTGGTTGGTCGCTGCATTAAAGAATTTGGTAAGTGGGGGGGCTAGTACGTGTTTAAATGTTTTGTAGTATGTATTGGTGTACCCGTCTGGTCCTGGTGCTTTACCTCTGGGCATTCCCTCTATGTGGTGAAGAACTTCTTCTGTAGTGATTGGGGCACTGAGTTGAGCTGCTTGGTGTGCGTTAATAGTGGGAAGTGCTAGGTTGGTGAGGTAGGTCCGTATGGACGTTGGTGTGGGTCGAGGAGAGTTTAGGTCGTTTTTCAGGTTGTAAAGAGAGCTATAGTAGTGGGCAAATTCGTTACAGATCTGTGCGGGCTGAATTATTTTTTGTCCGTTGGGCTTGCTTAGGAATTGTATTCTCGTTTGGGCTTGTTTGTCTCTAAGTCTTTGTGCCAGTAGTTTCGTCGCTTTGTTACCCATCGAGTAGGATGTAGCTTTTAGTTTTTTCAGCGCTGTCGTTGCCTTGCGGAGATGTATGTCATTGATTTCGTTTTGTGTGCTTTGTATTTGCTGTCGGAGTGTCGTCGTGGGGTTTGTTTGGTTCAGCCTATGTAGGTCCTGAACTTTCTTGAGGAGTGAGAGCAGTGAAGTGTGGTTGGTTCTTTTAAGATACGCCGCTCTGCCTATCAAGATACCGCGGATGACTGCTTTGTGGGCTAGCCAGAGAGTGGCGGGGGACGTGTCAGTAGGGCTGTTGCGCGTGAAGTATAGAGTTAGTTTGGTTTTTACTTTTTCCAGGAAAGAGGGTTCGTTGAGGAGATGTTCGTTTAACCGCCATGGACTTCGGTGTTTAAATTGGTATGAGTCTGCAAGGACTAGTGACACCGGGTTGTGGTCTGAGACCGAGGACGTTTCTATGTCACATGTTCTTATTTGGTGTAGGTGCGTGTTTCGCAGGAGGAACCCATCTATACGGGAGTAGGTATTGTGGACTTGGGAGTAATGGGTATATTCCTTATCATTAGGGTGTAGGGTTCTCCAGACATCATATAGTCCATGTGCTGACAAAAGCTTGTTTATAGAGTTGCAGCATTTGTGTAGTGTTTTTTTGCGTTTCGTTGAGTGTCTAGCTGTGGAGTCTGCATTAGGGTCAAGTATGTGATTGTAGTCGCCGCATATGATCGTGGTACCTGTTTGGAGTTTGTCCACTTTTTCTAATAGGGAGGCCAAGTAAGTCGTCTGGTTGTCATTTGGGGAGTAAGAGCTCACTAGCGTATATGTTGAGTTGTTCAAGGTGCATATTAAAATGATATATCGGCCCTTCGGATCATATTCGACTGAGATTAGGTCAAAGGCTAGAGTATGGCTTATCAGTATCGACACACCTTTGCTTTTGTTAGGGGAGGTCGCATGATACTGGTGTGGGAAGGTTTTGAGTCCCAAAATGGGGTTGGAGTCTTGTTTGAAGTGAGTCTCCTGCAGGCAGACAATGTCTGCACGTGAGTTAGTAAGTTCTTTGAGGAGGGTGTGTCGTTTGTTGGGTGAGTTCAGTCCACGTACGTTATGCGTGATTATTTTCATTTTCTGTGGCTAGTGTGTGTGACTAGTATTTGTGAGTCGTATGGTGCTTGTGTGTGTCGTAGTGTTAGGAGGAGGGGGTGGGCTATGCCTCGACGGTGCGAGGCGCCTGTCAGAGCGTCCGGCGTGGGTGATCGTGTGGATCAGTAACGGGCTTCCGTGGTGTGGTCGGTGTCGTTTACCACTAGGTCTATAATAAACTTTGTTGAACACAATAAAATAAAATAAGACAATAAACAGTTATGCAATAATCAAAGAAAGTATCGTACAGTAGTAACTTGTAGGGGTATGTGCCGTAACTATGGCACTTCCTAGGTGGGGGGTGTTGTGGTCGGTTCGGGGCGAGCGGAGGTCGCTACGGGCCCAACGTGGGTCGGGTGCGCCTCGCCCAATTATGCGGTTAACGTGTCGGTTGGAGCGTCCAGCACCGGTATGGGCAGTAAAGGGCCTGAGCTGGGGTAGTAGAGGCTGTGGCCGTAGGGGTCGGCAACCGATAGGGTGTACCTCAGGTGAGCAAAGAAGTGTTGTTTAGTAAGGCCCATTGTGCTTGACGCGTTTAATGCCGCTCCCATCTCCAATGGGAGGGTCTCATAGGCATATCATAAGGGTGCTAGCAACCTTTGAACAATGCGTTATCTTTACAGTATAATCTAGTGTATAACAGGTAAATAACAGTA
The DNA here is from genome assembly GCA_933207985.1 of Pelobates cultripes. Classification (NCBI taxonomy): domain Eukaryota; kingdom Metazoa; phylum Chordata; class Amphibia; order Anura; family Pelobatidae; genus Pelobates; species Pelobates cultripes. The sequence goes on along the minus strand of OW240922.1, from coordinate 49,479,195 downwards.
TAAACGTGATAAGAACTTGCTGTTTCCCGATAGGCATGTTCAGTCTTCTCTTGGTGATGTGCGTCTCGTCTTCTGAGGCCGTCCGTTTTCAAATGGCGGTCTGCTGGGGTTCTTGGGGTTCGGCTGTATATTCAGGGACATATCCCATTGTTGCAAGAGGTTCAGGCCTTCTGCTGGTGTGGTTGCTGAGATGAGCTTCCCGCCTTTCGATATGAGCAGTTTTGCCGGGTATCCCCAGCGGTACGGCACGTGGTGGTGTCTCAGTGTGTCTGCCACGGCTCTAAATGAGCGTCTGCGGCGTAGTGTCTCTGCTGAGAGGTCCATAAACATGAGGACATCTTTGAATTGAGTGGGTAAGTCCTTTTTGTTGCGGTGAGCTCGTAGTATTTGGTCCTTGATATGGTAGTAGTGGAGTCTCATGAGGACGTCTCTTGGAGTGGATGGTGGCAGGTGTTGTGGCTTAGGAAGCCTATGGATGCGGTCCAGCAGGAACATTTCTGCGGGGATATCGGGAAGTAAAACATGGAAGAACTCAACAGCGAAGGCTGTTAAGTTGTGTGGCGCAATTTCCTCAGGTACTCCCCTTAATCGAATATTATTGCGGCGTGATCTGTCCTCTGCGTCCGCTATTTTGGTCTCCTGGTTATAGAGCTGTTCCTCAATTTTGCTGAGGCGTGTGTCAGATTTATTTTGGGCTCCCATGAGGCCCTCCACAGTATCCTCAAGGTGGGAGGTTCGTGTTTCCAGTTCTTGGAAACCTTTCCTTATGTCACTGAGGGCTGCTGTGATTGTGGCTTGCATTTTAGTAACTGCTCCATCTAGCATGGATTGCAGGAGGCTCTGAGTCAGGGGGCAATCGTCTGATTTACTCACTGTGGGGTCGTGCTCCGGTTCAAAGTCCGGGTCGGTGCCATCTTGGATTTGTGTGTCGGCAGTTTTAGACTGCGGCGTGCGAGCCGCAAAGAAGGCTGCTTTGTCCTTTGCCTCCGCGCTTTTTTTCCCCCGGTGCTGAGACATCTTGCCTGCGGTGTGGGACTGGGGAATCACCCGGTAAGGCTGCTTTGTGCCGCTTTGTGGAGCCCGTACGGTTTCATTTTTGGATCTGTTTTCTATTTAACTTTTGCATTTACCTGTTGGAAAATATTTACAGTCAAGAATACAATTTTACTGGTACCTAATTCTAAACCATTAATGGAAACTAAACTTAACGGGACACTATAATCATACAGATCACTTTATCTCAATGAAGTGGTCTGGGTGTAGTGTCTGTTTTTTAAGAAACTGCAGTGTTTACATTGCAGGGTTAAGCTCACCTTAGAGGTGCTTCCACTGCGGGAGGTAGAGAGGTAAGGAGCCTCGGTAAGTAAAACTTTTTATTTAGTTCATTTTTATGGCAAATCCTAGTGAGCTTTAGTATGGAAACTGATTGTAGTGAATATCTACAACTGGAATTTGCAGAGTTTTGGACCTTTCCCTCCTGAGACTAGAATGTCTCTAGGAGTCCTATACAAACATTACCTGGAACAATCCATAGATTTCAGAGAAATTGGTCCAAGAGTAGTTCAAAATAAATAAACCAATAAATTCTGGTAGCTGTCAAGAGTCTGGTCGGAAAGGTGTGCTGACCAGTGCAGCAATCTCTGTAGTGTGGAACTCAGAATGCAAAGAAACCAACAAATACACAAATCAAGGCAAAAAACAAGAGTATCGATATTTACATAAAATCAAATACAAGTTCAGATACCTAAATGTAAGAGGAGCGTCTCTGGATACAGGGAAGCAATGAACACAGGAAGACAGCGTCTCTGGATACAGGGAAGCAATGAACACAGGAAGACAGTGTCTCTGGATACAGGGAAGCAATGAACACAGGAAGACAGCGTCTCTGGATACAGGGAAGCAATGAACACAGGAAGACAGCGTCTCTGGATACAGGGGAGCAATGAACACAGGAAGACAGCGTCTCTGGATACAGGGGAGCAATGAACACAGGAAGTCAGCGTCTCTGGATACAGGGGAGCAATGAACACAGGAGGACAGCGTCTCTGGATACAGGGGAGCAATGAACACAGGAAGACAGCGTCTCTGGATACAGGGAAGCAATGAACACAGGAAGACAGCGTCTCTGGATACAGGGAAGCAATGAACACAGGAAGACAGCGTCTCTGGATACAGGGAAGCAATGAACACAGGAAGACAGCGTCTGGATACAGGGAAGCAATGAACACAGGAAATTCTGTGAGGCCACCGGTTCAGGAAACTCGGCGAGGCAGCCGGCTCAGATATACAGGACAAAAGGCCCAGACCAACAAAATTAACATTAATAAACTGGCAAACAAGAAGGGGTGAGGCTCAACTAAATAGGGAGAAGATGATTGCACAGTAAGGGCAGCTGGGAACAGATAGAGATAGTTACATAGCTGAAAAGAGACTTGCGTCCATCAAGTTCAGCCTTCATCACATTTGTTTTTTGCTGTTGATCCAAAAGAATGCAAAAAAACCCCAGTTTGAAGCACTTTTGCAACAAGCTAGGAAAAAAATTCCTTCTTGACCCCAGAATGGCAGTCATATTTATCCTTGGATCAAGCAGCTATTACCCTACATTGAACGATTATATCCTTGGATCAAGCAGCTATTACCCTACATTGAAAGATTATATCCTTGCATATTCTGTTTTTGCAAGTATGCATCTAGTAGCTGTTTGAACATCTGTATGGACTCTGATAAAACCACTTTTTCAGGCACAGAATTCCACATCCTTATTGTTCTTACAGTAAAAAATCCTTTCCTTTGCCTTAGACAAAATCTTCTTTCTTCCTGTCTAAACGCATGACCTCGTGTCCTATGTAAAGTCCGGTTTGTGAATAGATTTCCACACAATGGTTTGTATTGGCCCTGAATATATTTGTATAATGTGATCATATCCCCTCTCAGGCAACGTTTTTCTAAACTGAATAGGTTTAAATTTGTTAACCTTTCTTCATAGCTATGTTCCATTCCTTTTATTAATTTTGTAGCCCGCCTCTGCACTTTTTCTAGTGCCATAATATCCTTCTTTAGAACAGGTGCCCAAAATTGCACAGCATATTCAATATGTGGTCTTACCAGTGATTTATAAAGAGGCAAAATTATATTTTCATCCCGAAAATGAATGATCTTTTTCATGCATGACAATACCTTACTGGCCTTAGCCACTGCTGATTGACATTGCACATTGTTGCATAGTTTGTTGTCTATAACAATTCCAAAGTCCTTTTCATGTGTTGTTATCCCTAATTCGCTTCCATTAAGGGTATACGTCGCTTGTTTATTCTTTACGCCGAAGTGCATAACTTTGCATTTTTCAACATTAAATTTAATCTATTTCTGCCATTTGAGTGCCCAGTCCCCCAGTCTGTCTAAATCCCTCTGATAGATAGTAGCCTGCATTAGCACCACAGACAGATAGTGGCACTGTGCGGTACTTCACCAGACTGAGAGTAAAGCAAATCATGACAGTAGCAGACTAGAGTAGATTTTTCTTTTTATATTGGATTGCATCGGTTATGCAAAATAAACAAAGCAAAAAATAGTGTTATTTATAAACTATTCTAGCAAATTGTTAGCATGTTTGGGATATATTATTCTTCATGTCTATGCCAATGGCATAGAGTTTAAATGCTTCAAATATTGGTTCATATACAGTCACTCACACTCAGATGTGGAGCACAACATCTAATAATTCTTAGCATGCAGCTACATACTATGTTCGGCTAAGAGTGTATCCAGTATGGGTGCAATGATGGAGGTGGAAGAAGCACTCTCAAACTAAGTAGTTCAACTATACAGGTCTATTTCACCAGCACAATTTGCAGCTTAAACATGTACCTACTTTAAAGTTGACCCTGTTTTTCACATGTTTTGTTGCTTATAAGTCTATTTGAAATGGAACCTTATTGGTTTTCGAAAGAATATGTTCAGCGAACAAATGCAAAGTGGTGTTTTAGGTATTGTCTCACTTTATTGGTCCTGTAGATTGTTTTACTTCACACTAATACCTTACCAGAATTAACACCTGTCAGTGTAATTAAGCACGTCTGTATTTGCTAATTAAAGCTTACAAAACTATTCAAAAATTAGAATAGGCAGGCACTGCTTTGAAGAAGGGAAAAGAAAAGGTGCACAAGACGACAAAACATCAAAAGAAAAGCGTGGGTGCAAAACCACTAAAGGGATAGATGATCACCATATACACATGTATTTATAAAGAAATACTATTGCAACATCACAATATAAGAAGACAATATATAATGTAAATATTTTAATCCCCCTTTGTTGCAATACTGAAAGTGAAAAAATGCAAGGAATGTGAAAAGCCCAATCCCTCTGCCTTTTTTTTATTTGTTTTTCTTATGTTTGGCAATGGAATCCTGGTACAGTAACTGTTAGCTGGATCAATATCTTCCTGTCTTGAATAAACATAATTTAAAAAAACTTTATGTAATATGAAATGTTAGCAAGCATAAATCCAAATGCACACAATATTTATGCTAGCTAACATTTGTGTTATGACTTTAAAATGCTAAGCAACAAACACAGCAGTGCTCAAATAGCAAAAGCAATACCATGCGTAGTACACAATGAGAGTAAATGATCTTGAATTGTAAACAAAGACTTGCAACAATTATGATAACTTCATATATTTGCTCAGTGGGGAGTACAATGCATTAATTTGATATTTATATTAAATATATTTATATTACTTATTATATGGTGGCTGTTATGTCTAGTTGGCATTTTCATAATGTACCAAATTCAAGAAAATTCAAGAATAAATTCTCTGTTCAGTTCTTTTTTTTTTTTTTTAATTCTTTATTTTTGATGTGCATGAGGGTAACAAGCATTCTCGCTATGCCACAACAGCCATAGCGAGGTAAGGGTAAACTATGATGTTAACAGTATAGGCATATTGATGTAACAGAACACATTTTTGTTTTTTATGTAAGGACATAAGAGTAAATATGTTAACATAGGTAGGCGCCACATCAGCGTATCACCAGTTTCCACATTATTCCGACAGTGGCATGGTAGGTGTGTCGTCTGAGTGAGGTTAAGTAAAAGAAAAAAAAATTGTTCCTAGAAACAGGCGCAGATAGCATGCATCATGTAGAGCAAGATACAGTTAGTCACGTGTAAAGCATAGCTAAGAAGTAGACAGGTCTGATAAATAATGTAATGATACCAAGCTGCAATAACCAAGCACTGTCCTGCTACTAGTTTAGCTTAAAGGAGACAATATAGGTTACCATATCACATGCTAGTTAACATAGATTCTTAGAGCTGTATTATGCCAAGACTATGTAAAATACCTGGGTTCCCAATAGTATGTAGTGCAGTTAGGTTAGCATTTCAAGTTACTCTAGGCTATCGAATGGTCGAGTGAAAAACTAGGTGATTGTGTAACCTAAGGTTTCTACCATCCTGGCTGTTGGAGCCCGTCTAGCGAACTATGTATGGACCCGGTATATATTCGGTTGTCGGGTCCTGCTGGGGACGTAGGGGAGATTAGATCTACCGAGAGTAATTCTGCCGGGTCGCCCTCCTGCGCTTGGCTGTGTCGCCTCAGTTTTGAGTTGCTCAGAGGGGTGGGGAGAGTGCCATCTCTGGTGTGTGTCAGTTCTGAAGAGCAATCATAAACTATATACATTTTAGCAAACAAAAAACTTAGGGAAAAGGAGATTCATATGAACCCCAAACCGTGGGTGAAAGATTAGTGGGTGATGTCCCATTGGAGCCTGGATAGTCCTGCGTCACCTCATGTTGTGGCCACCGCAGAGGCATCCGAGTGGGCCCTCTGAGGGACAAACGGGGTAACTCTAATGGGGTCCCATGTGTGCGTATTAGCCGTATTGCTCGGACCGAGTTGGGCGAGCGCATCTCGTGGGAGGCCGATGGTTTCCAGCATGGCCGCCGCCTTCTTAAGGTCCCTGACCGCGTGCACAGCGCCCTCCTTCAGGATGTGGAGTAGCCGCTGTGATCTCCAGCGATTATGGGATAGCGTGGGTGCGTAGCAGTGAGGTGAGTGGTTGGAGAGTTTTCCTCCATTTCAGGGTGTCCCCAGATAGGTCTGAGTAGAACGTGAGCGCCATGTTTTCAAAGGAGAGTGGCGGATTCCCTTTGGTTGCTGCCTGTACTGCTGCTCTGTTCAGTTCTTAAAGTGTGTTAGCATATACATCAGTTTCAAAGTGGGCACTTGTTTTAAAATGACACTCTAAGCACCAAAACCACTCTTTTGTCTTACTCTTTTGTAAAATCTGCAGTGCTGACTTTTTGCTAAGAACACCGGAATTTTTAAAATTTGCCTGAAAAACATTTGTACTGGTTATTAGACTGATGGCCACTATAGGCAGTTACTTATGAAGACCTGTGAAAATTGAAGGTCTTTGTCATAGGCGTGCGCAGCCTATTGCATAAGGGTGTGCACCCTAAAGCACAAACACACATGCGCATATATATATATATATATATATATATATATATATATATATATATATATGTGTGTGTGTGTGTATACATATATATATATATATATATATATATGCATATATATATATATATACACACACATATACACACTGCTGTGTGTGAGGGTGCTGTTAGTGTCTGTGTGTATGTGTAAGGGTGCTGTGTGTGGGCGCGAGGGTGCTACACTGCCATGAACATTAAGTTTTTATTATTTATTTTTTTTGCGGTTGAGCTCTGTGATACACACACCACATTGTGAGTTCTAATCTTGAGAAGAAAATAAATATTTCAATGAGCAATGTAAATAAGGAAAACACCCAGAGCTCCAAAGCAATAAAGTACTCAGACTTGCATGGCATGGATGAATGTCACGACACTCCACAGCAATAATCCTTTGCGATGGAATAGGGAGTGGGCTGACAAAATGCATCTGTGTATAGCCAAAAATCCTTGCACCAGCCCTCGGTAGACCCCAAGTAAGATGTCAAACTATTCTAAGAATTATTCTATTTGACTACTTACAATGGGGGGGGAGTGCTGGGGCACAAACATTACTTCACGCTGTAGTGGTTTTAAGCCTGGTCATATCGAAGTGTTGGTAATAAATACAAAATTATAAGGTGGTAATGGAAATTGCATTCCGATAACAGTGCTATAAATGGACAATCTTTTGCACAAATTGTGTATTTACAACATACGTACAGGTATTCCATAGCATGACAACCTGACAAGTAGGAAAGCGCTTGTTCCCATTAATGTTTCTCAGTGTAAGTCTGTTGTGCTCACAGACTCGTACAGCAACCTTGTTTATGGTTATTTAACATTTAAAAAAAATGCTTACTGATAGTTCTCTGTGAATATTACAGTCCAGCTCCTTGGGCATGGCTTTCTCACTAAAACATATAACGACTCTCTTTTAATCACGTTACTCTTTGCAGTGGTATCCGTGCAAGAAGGGTCTTCCTATTAATGGCCAATGCCACCTGCAGGGTGATCGCTTGGTATCCAGGGGCCACTCATGCAATTAGAAAATATGCTAGAGTCAGGCTGGACTGGAGGCAGTATACCAGAACTGATAACTGATTGGCAGACGTTATTTTTCTTTCCCATTCTCACTCTTCTGTTTGTATTTCACTGCATGTGGTCTTTTTTTTTTATAAACATAGCTATGTTTATAATAGGGTTAATCCAGCCTCCAAATCCTCTAGTGGCAGTCTCATTGACAGCCGCTAGAGGCGCTTGCGTGATTCTCACTGTGAAAATCACAGTGAGAACACGCAAGCGTCCATAGGAAAGCATTGTAAATGCTTTCCTATGAGACCGTCTGAATGCGCGCGCGCAGCCAGCCGAAAGGGAGGAGAGGAGGAGGATGGGAGGCGGAGAGCTCCCCGCCCGGTGCTGGAGAAACGGTACGTTTTAACCCTTTCCTCTCCCCAGAGCCAGGCGGGAGGGGGACCCTGAGGGTGGGGGCACCCTCAGGGCACTATAGTGCCAGGAAAACGAGTATGTTTCCCTGGCACTATAGTGGTCCTTTAAGGGCTAAACAGTAATCTGGAGTTGCTGTATCTCTCGTACAGGGGGGAGCCTGGACTGCTCTTGTGGGTGTGATTAGTTTAATATATGACAGGCCAAAATTGGAACAAAAGAACAAAAAACTTGACCAAAAAAAAAAAAAGACCCGAGCAAAGACTAACAGAAGTGCAATCTATTAAACAAACACTTTAGGCAAAATAGTAACGTCATCTCAATGACGATGTTATGGTGCCTGGAGTTCCTGTGTGCTGTCTCTTTAGGGGTTAACTGTTAAGAAATTGTTTAACTTCAAAGTGGTCAACAGCATCTCTCTTCCACCCCTGCTCCATTGAGGAAGCAAGTTATATAACATTTAAAGGTAGGTACAACATCAGTGGGCCATTTCTTTGGTTTTGTCTCTTTTTTTTTTTTTTTAACCCGAAGCCATAAATAATTGAGTTATGTATAACTTCCTTGACTCTGTGTTCTTTTGAAATAATACGAGACATCTGATGCCACTTTAACTAAGGCTAACTCCATATCGGGAAGAACAAATTTAAATTGCCAAGATACTTTGCATTAAACTGGTTTATGAAAGGTTGTGGTTAAAGGGGAAAAAAAATTAAATCCTTTGAATGTCATGCACAAAGTATAATTAATGCAAAGTTAATCACTGTTAATTAAGCAAGTAGCTTGTAAAATAAATTTGCAATATGCATTTATCTTTTGCTTACTTAAACATAAAACACATGACTGCTGTCATGCTTGGCTGCGTTGAATTGGCTGAGTTGAATTACTGTAAGCAGCAATTTTTAAATTATGATACCATGTCACTAGTAAATTGCAGGCCATTTTAAATGATAGGTATAGTATTAATCAGGGCTTTGCATTTGAAACATAAAAAAATTAGCCTCACACGCCATTACTTCGAAAAGGAAGAAACAGTCAACAGCAATTGCCAGTTTAAAGGTAACTTGGGGAGTTTTACTTGATGAAAAGCTGCATATGTAAATTCCAGATATTCCCTGTTCTAGATAAAACGGTGACATTGGCTACACTAAGATTTAACTCTCCTCCCCCGATCTCTCTTCTGCTCCTTTAGAATTGGATCTCCTCTATCTCTATGGATGTCTTACGGTTTTCTAAAATTCAATCTTTTCAGAAACTGTTAATTCCCACACTGCTCATTCTCTTCTACAGAATTCCTTAAAGGACCACTATAGTGCCAGGAAAACATACTCGTTTTCCTGGCACTATAGTGCCCTGAGGGTGCCCCCACCCTCAGGGTCCCAGTCCCGTGGCACTGAGGGGGGAGAAAGGGGTTAAATGTACCTCTTTCACCAGCGCCGGGTGGGGAGCTCTCCTCCTCTCCGACTGAATGTGCATGCGTGGCAGGAGCCGCGCGCCCATTCAGCTAGTCCATAGTAAAGCAGTTTTAATGCTTTCCTATGGACGCTGGCGTCTTCTCACTGTGAAAATCACAGTGAGAAGCGCGGAAGCCCTCTAACGGCTGTCAATGAGAGAGCCACTAGAGGCTGGATTAACCCATTTATAAACATAGCAGTTTCTATGAAACTGCTATGTTTATAGAAAAAAAAGATTAAACCTAGCTGGACCAGGCACCCAGACCACTTCATTAAGCTGAAGTGGTCTGGGTGCCTATAGTGGTCCTTTAAGAATCACACCGATTCTGTGGAATCTCCTATTAGACTTTCCACTAGTCTCTTGCCCAAAAATGACTCTTGTGTCTTAATGATTATACTCCCTTTCTTGGCACTAGCCCGGACGCAGCCATTTTGTTCTCCTCTGCTGTGATGTCTGCTGTTTGATGGATTGTGGGGAAATTTGATTGCCTGCTAAAACCGAACTTTGCTTAATCCTTCACCCTACTATCAACTTGACTGCTTTACAAAAGGAAAAGTAGTCCCTCCTTTTATTTATGTAGTTTATAAAAACTAGAATGCTTAGTAAAATAAAAATAAAGAAGATTGTGACAGAAGGAGTTATGTAGTAGCAAATTAGAAGTTTATTTTTGTGTTTCCACAGTCCATTCTACTCTCTCTCTTTCATTCAACAGGTTCTCCACTCACCACTTTTACCCTTTAGCTTAACTAGACCTAGTCATATTATGTATCAACAGCTCTAATTTACTGGCATGTGGTTCCTCTTTGAGCAGAACTGACTTCAACATTTTCCTCAGCGCTTTACAATTATAGAATAGGGATATATGGAAGTGAAGCTAAATAATAATATATAATATATAATCAAATATTTTGTTTATAAAAGCATATATCAAGTGACTAGGCAAACCATACAATAAATGTTTTTGCCTTTGGGATAACCTTTTCCTACGTCTATGTTGTTTATCGTGGATCAGCAGCAAATAAGAGGATGTTTTTTAATACCTTATGTCAGGGATTTGTGAGCCTGTTCAGTCCCTGAGGTGACCGGCTGCCCGAGATTGGAGTGGGGCAGTTGGCTCAGGCAGGGCTAAGGTGGGCAGGCAGACTGTTGGCTCATTGAGAACAACATAGAAAAACATTGGGAGACTATTATGCATGCGCAGCAAAACGCCATGCTGCGCAATCTACTTCTTCTCACTGCAATGCAGCCCTATCATGAGCATTAACGTAGGTGCGGCGCACTTTTAGGGGCCGACTGAGTGACTGTCACTACAGGTGTTACCAGACAGCAATGTAAACTCTGCATTTAGTCTGAAAACTCAGTGTTTACACTGGAAAACGTGCAGGGACTTCAGAACAACTACATTAAGCTGTAGTGGTTTTGGTGACTATAGTGTCCCTTTAAGAATTGTATTTTTGACTTGAAAAATATGGCTCCAGACTTTTTTAGCTGGCTCCTAGATTTCAAGCAAATTTGTCAAGCCCTGCCTTATGTGTAGACAAATCATAAAGTATGTTCTTTTACATGGCTAACCATTTATTAGTCTAAAATGTGAAATTAACAGTACTTGATTACCATACAGCTCCTAAATTTGAGAAAATGTAGAGTGTAATGCCATTCCACATAGTGTAATGCCATAGCAACAAACTTTAGGTACATATATATTTTGTAAGGATTGCATTTTAAAGGAACATTGTATGCACCACTTTTACTTACGTGGTCCTAGAAAGTCCTTGCACCCCCTACACCCACATTGTAAGAAATCAGACTGTTTTACAACAGTTGGACTTTTTTTCTCATGGAACCACCATGCGCCACTCCCCACCTCCAATACTGCTTAGCAGACCTAGCTAAGAAAAGCTAATGTAAGCTTCTGGCTCTTTGTTGGATGTAGTGGCCCCTGGCAGACCTCCGGTAAGAAGTCAAGCCATTGCAAAATTGTTTGAAGCCTAAGGGAAGGGGGGCACCAGGGCACTCCTGGCACCGTAACCAGTAGAGTTTGCTGTAGTGGTTATGATGCTTGGAGTATTTATTTACCTACCAATCAACACGTTTTACCAACAGTATTGTTAAGCTGTGTGGTGTTAAAATGATGTAGTCTGTTCTATAGTTGCAGAGAGGGCTTTAAGCTTTGTAAATAAATGAATACATGTACTGCCTCTGCTATTGTGCCAGGGGAACACTAGCTCATACAAATGTAGATGTTTTCATTCATTGTCCTACCGAGAACAGATTGTAACTGTCTGATTACCATTCACAATGCTTTTTTTTACTTGTATCAGGCAATCTACATTCTCAAGTGAATATGAATTTATACAGTGTGTCATTAGAGCACACACAGGCTGAGAGAGAGATTACACATGGAGGCGAAAAAAAAGTCAGATTGCCCTTGTACCTCCCTGCATTTTTGTGAGTTTTCATCTCTAACATTGTTCTTTGATGCACATAATTACTGTACCTTTAAACATAGCATACTGGCCAAGCACTTTATTAGAGTTTATGCTTAATGAATGCAGCACGGGAAGATACTTACCGTGATATGTCCTTAGGATGTAATTGCCAGCTACTTTGTATGCAGTGTGTTTTTCTATCTTGTATATTTTTGTACGAACAGACAGGACTAATTATGTCGGTAGATATGTTCCTGTATGTTATTAAAGTACAATGCCTCTCAATTATTGGCATAACTGTGCACAGAACATCTCATTAGACTGTGCACCCCAACCGTTTTTCCATCAGTTTAAAAGATAGCTGATTTAAAAATACCACTTAAACATGACTAGAAATATTAATTTAAAAATGTATGTTTATTAAAGTGCCTACAACTACAAGTTGCATTGTAGTTATTATGGTCCTACTAGACCCGTGGTGCCCTCCCACTGATTCTAGGTCAAACTGTATTTGAGAGGTGTAACCAAAACAAGGCATGCACAACATAGCTGCCTGTACACCTATAGCTAATGCAGAAGTCCAATTTTTACATTGTTAATGTCAGTTTCATCCATATTTGGATGGAATTGATAGTCTGTGTCTGCTCTGTGTCTGGGTTGGGTGCTTGGCCAGTGGGTTTCTTAGGGGCCGCAATAGTTCTTTTGGCAACTCCAAATGACAAGACCTGTGTCTAAGCAGTGACATAGCGATGGTTGCCATCGCCCAGGGCAAGGCAAGCATAGTGCCCAAACCTGTTGACCGTTGGCACTACCAGAGTCCCTTCCATCAGTCCAGTATTGAACCCCTTATCCCCCAAGCACATGTATTGTATTATAAAAAAATACTGATGTAATTAAAGTAAAATGCATTTAATGCTAGTAAACTCAAATTTATTTAAAATTGCCTGGCTTTAATTTTTTAATAAGTTTTCAACAACTGTGTTGAAATCTACGTTTACATCTCTCTCAATTGACAGTATTGCTAGATTACTCAGTCTTTCTTGGCTCATTGTAGATCTCTGATACATCAATAGCTGTGTGCATGTGTTGTGAGGTATAGGCCTGTATTATGCAGGCTGGATTGCTATGGCTGGGTGCCAGTCAAAGAGGTCAAATCTTGCATATACAGCAAATGTTAGAAAGGGCTGCACGCACGATCTTCTTGAATTAAATTTCTTTATTAAATGGACACTATAGTCACCAGAACAACTACAGCTTATTGAATTTGTTCTGGTGAGTAGAATCATTACCTTCAGGCTTTTTGCTGTAAACACTGTCTTTTCAGATAAAATGCAGCGTTTACATTACAGCCTAGTGATAACTTCACTGGCCACTCCTCAGATGGCTGTTAGAGATCCTTCCTGGGTCATGGCTGCCTTAAATGCATCCAAACATTCAGTGTGTCCTCCCTTGGCATGCAGACACTGAACTTTCCTCATAGAGATTCATTGATTCAATTCATGAGGAGATGCTGATTGGCCAGGACTGTTTGAATCATGCTGGCTCTGCCCCTGATCTGCCTCTTTGTCAGTCTCAGCCAATCCTATGGGGAAGCACTGTGATTGGATCAGGCTACCACTTCTGATGATGTCAGCAGACTGCTTGTTTTTCTGAGGCAAACTGCATGCAGATCTACAGCTTCAGGCTTGAATACAGTAAGATTTTGCAATATTTATGGAGGCATGATGGGCCCATGGGGACTAGATGGTGGTTTTAACACTATAGGGTCAAGAATACATGTGATCCTTTAAGGCAAAAAAGGGTCCAGGGATCAACATTTCACTCCCCTGCCGGGACTTTCATCAGGATGATATAAACGAAAAAATAGTAGCACTCACGAACTTACTGAAAAAAGTGTACCTGTGCATCTAAATCTCACCCTCACCGTGCATACGTGTATGTATGTATGTATGTATATATATATATATATATATATGTGTGTGTTTTTTTTTTTTTTTATTATTTAAAAATAAACGTAACAATCCCCCCTCCCATCTAACCTTTGGTCCGTTGGGAATTGGATAGCATGCAGCTCCTCCTCCGGCTAAAGATCACTCTTGCTAAATCTGGCCTGTTTAACCATGTTAACCATAGGACAAATTGCCATTTCGGTGGCCACAAAATCAATTCAAAATAAATGGATTTGCTAGAAATCTCCAAATGGCACTGTATCAATCCAAATTTTATTTTTGGATGGATTGGATAGATCCATCTTTTCTTAAGGAAACCTACACAAAAATATATTTTTTGATTCCTGGCTTTAATTATATTTTGCACATTTTTTTTCAAATGTGCTATAGGTAAAACATTAAAAGGAATGGGGGTCATTTCCAGTCTACAATATACCTGCTCGCTGTAATTAGACTAATTGTGATATGAGATACCATTAAGTGTTTAAATCAAGAAGGACTAATGTCCCATATATGTTACACACCCTATACATTCCTTGTTCCTTTTTTCTGCTTTCAGAGCATTCAGATTACTAGATCAATCTTTTTATTTTTGTATTTGTCTGTTAATCTTTTTATATTATACTGTTTAATCATAGTCAAAATATATAAATGATTGTTTACATGCTTTATATTTTTGTTCCTAAAGAGAAACCGATATTCTCTGGAATACGACCTTAAAATTCTTTAATCTGTTTTAAAAACTCTCTTAAAATTTATCTATTTTGGTCAATCAGTAATTTGTTCCATTGTGTATAATGGAGCATAATATACACTTTGGCTTTGAACAACAAGCCTTTAGAGCATGAGATAAGTGTGTATAATGGAACATACAAATTTTAATGTTCAGGTCTTGACTTCATTACTGTAGGTGAAACGTACTGCCATGGTAACTCACTAACTGTGGTGTAAAGTTAGTTAGATTCCTGTCATCATTCCCTTAATTTTTTCCTCCCTCTCCTGTTTTTTTCCCTTTTTTCAGAAACCTGAAGCTCGCAATTCGGAGGTATCCGAATGTCTGAATTGCAGAAATCAGGCCGAATTTAAATTTGGACTGAAATGAATTGCACATGTCTATTGCATGAACCTTTTAGAAATTTGCGCTGTGTCTGCTCCTAAATTCTCACAGAACTTCAGCAATTTGTTTTGGTTTCCTAAACCCTTTAAGTTCCAACAAGATGTCAGAATTGTCGTGATAACATGGGATTTGCTTAATCCTCGTCCTGGACAGATTAGTGGGGCTTTGTTATTGATTGCTACACAATCCATAAGATGGTTAAAACTACCTGGGGCATCTTGCATTCACTATTATGCTAAACAAATAATGAATCTGTTTTCTCATCATAATTTCTATTAAAATAAATGGATCTAAAAAAATAATTTGGCATAAATTGTCAGGGCTGGTGCTACCATTCGGTGAATTAGGCATTCACTTGGAATAAGGGCTCTAAGGCGGCATCCTACAAACTCATGCCAGTATGAAAATCAGGACATCTGTAGTGAGGGAGCTTAGATTCTGCATGTCTGGCGAGTGCAGATCAGTCAGTGCTCCCTGAAGCAATCTATTTCACTGATCACCGTTTGAGGTACACATACCCAAACCGAGATGATGTTAACCAAGAACATGTGGCAGCCAACCAGAGCTTGACCATAACAGCGGGACAAGCATCCCACAATATAGCTATTCAGACAACAACAACAAAAATCACATAAATGACATGTTTGCATGTCTTAGAAAAGTTTATATTACATGTGAGCATATATACATCAGTGCAACATTCCCAGCTCCTTATAGTAAGGGGGAGTTGCTAGGAGAAGTTGAGATGATTGACCCTTCATTGTTTTGTATTTATTAAAAAGGAAACAGTTTTTGTAACATTTTCTTTTTATTGCCTTTGCCATTCTCCTTGGCTGTTGTGTTTCCTATCTGAATGTATTGTAAGCCAGTAAATTGCACACACCATAAATGCATACATAATTTGAGAATCTCACAATGATTTTCATATTCTTCTGAATGCAAAGACACACTTTGCATTTCACATTGAACAGAGCTTCCTGTCTTCCATATCGTCTGCTCAAGTGCTTTTTTAGCAGACAGACCTGGCAAACATACAAATTCACTAAAGAAAAGTGGGAACCCTGTCAGGCTCTGACACCTGTCCCTACAGCATTAGTTTAAAAAAAAAAATAATAATAATCCATAAATCTGTACATATTTAACAATAACATTCATTAAAATGCAGTGTTTATGTTGTATTAATGATCTGGATTCCTTCTAACACTCTCAAAAACTGTGTCTACTCTCAGAATCTTTATGTCTACTATGACTGGTTATAATCAAGGAGGCCTCTGATTTACATTTTCTCTGGAACTGTCATTTCTCTGAAATTAACACTTCCTCATTCCATTATCCTAGACACCATTGGTGTAGGCTCTTTGGTTAGTCACACAGGGAAGGTGGTAAAGAAAACACCTCTGCAGCTCTTCTATGTCCTGAGCTACATAATTGTCCCATGAGCCTTCAAAACACACTTCTATGTGCTCAGACTTTTTGTGTAAATCCACACATACAACTTCATCACCCTTAACCTTTGCCCACTCCAGAAAGTAGTTCCTAACCAGGAGCCTCTTATTCTGGTGTATGAGGTCTGTTGGGCCTGCTTAAGTCAGAACGGCAAAGAATATAGTGTAAGGGGAAGGTCTGATGAGCTGAAATCAAATCTCTCTGTGTACAACCCTTTTACTCAGGGCAAGGGTACTTGTAGTTCAGTTAAAATCTTTAGACGTAGGAAAGCGGTTGGCAGAACTACCACTCCCAACACTGCAAGACTTTTGCCAGGTTGGACAAAATTGCATTGATAATGGAGAACTGTAAATTGTACATTATCAATGCATCCGAGAAGTTCCTAAACGATTTCATATTAACATTGGGTATGGCACCAGTGCATTGTATGTAACGTTATTTTTACAGTAGTTGATCTATAAAGTGGTCATGTTAGGGTGCTTTTTTAAAAATTAAAATAATAATAAAAAAAAAATTAACAAATTTGAAGACTCAGTATTTTAAAGAGACCGGTATTTTAAAATGAGTAAATGTAGGTGTTAAAACAATAAGATATAATGTTCAAGGTCCAATAATAATATAACCAAATCAGGATGCTTGAGTGAGTATCATGGTAACTGCTTACCCTAATTAGGAATTAAATTTGAATCCTTAAAGGGTCACCCCGGATCGCTAAAGCACTTTAGCTTTCTGAATTGCTTTATGTATGAAGAGTGTGACCTCTTTTATTCATTTTACAAAAAGTGCAGATTTCAATAGAATAGTTATATTTAACAAAGTTGAAAGGGATTCGACCATTGTCAGATCAAAGTGCAGGTATCAAAAGGTTTTTAGTAAAGACCAGTGCAAGGACTTGGTGTGCAAAGTGACGTAAGCCAGGATTGGTAGAATATTTATTGGGATCATTCCCTGATCTCGCTAGAGTCCTTTAATTGGTTGTAAGAACAACAAATGGATATTGTGATTAAAACTGTAAGTGCCTCCATGAGATGTTGGATTTGTGAAATGACTGCAAGTTTAATTCCAATTTTGAAATAGCATTCTTTCTTTTTTTAACCTTCTGTGGAACCATGATCCAGAAAATTGCATGATTTTGGTTCCCTATAGTAGGCTTTTGTCTTTGAAATACTTACATGCTTTAATTTTCACTTTTTAATAAATACAACATATCATGAAAATGTTCAGAAACGTGGTTTCTTGTAACCTGAGCTTGCCATTATTGCAAATTAAAACCTCTGTCACCCCCCCCAAATTATTATTTTATAAGGGTAAACATTATGAAATACTCACATCGACTGTGTTCTAATTTCATTGAAATTCCAAAGCAATTAAAAGATATCATAAAACAAAATAGAGCTGCTGTCTTGCATTTTTCCTACATCTGACAACTTGACAAAATGGGGAGCTACTTCCATCAAGTTTTGAAAAAGACATTGTCTATGGAGGATCCCGTGATCTTTCGTGGTCCTCCATTGACATCAGTGTAGTACTCTTGCACATTCACAAGAGTACAGGACTAATGTAGGCTCCTGGCAGATGTAGCACCAGGAGCTGAAGGGGATCCACAGGATGCAGATGGCGGCCACAAAGGACAGCTTCAGGTAAGTAAAATGTACCTTCCATCGCACCCCTGGGCTACCACACTGTAAGAGGCAGGTATGCGAAACATGACCTATGGCACCTATGCACACTGCCCCCCATGTCCCGGTAGAGCAGTTATGATGCACGCTACCGTTACCTGGTTGCCATAGAGCAGCTCTGATATCGCTCTCCGCTCGGGATGACAGTGGGCGGCCGGTGTGCGCAGCTCTGTTCAGTGTGCTCACTACCCGCACCGTGTGCCCTGCTATCACTGCTCACTGCCCCAGCATGCTCCGCACTGCCCGCCGTTATTAGCCAGCTCGCCTCAATGGTCTGCCCAGTGCGTGCTCCCGATCACCAACACACCGCACGCTTCTGATCACCCACCCCAGGAGCATGACATGGGTGTAATTTTCGGCAGATTTTATCCATTTTTTGGCCGAAATGGAATAGGCCCATTTTCGGTGCATCCCTAATATTAAGCAATATATTCCAGGGTTAACAAGTATATAGGGGTGTATATAAAAAATATCCCTTTCTGTCTCATTAGAGATATTTTTGCCAGAAGCTCAAGGAAGCAAGGTGAAGGGTCAGAGTAGGACCCATCTAGGGGGGGTCTGCCTTGATGTTGGCAGGCGGGCATTCCTTCCAGTAGCCATTGGAATAACTAAATGACCTCCATTTGTTTAAATATACATAGGGATTAAGGAGAGAGCGCAGGTAACATTTTTCTTCTTTGGTTTACACTCATAGTAATGTTTAGAAATCAGTATGTGCAAATAATATATGTTCTTGTTTAAAGGGACTCTATAGTCACCAGAACAACTGCAGCTTGATGTCGTCGTTCTGGTGAGTATAATCATTGCCTTCAGGCATTTTAATGCAAACTCTGCCTTTTCAGAGAAAAGGCAGTGTTTACATTGCCCCTAGGGACACCTCCAAGTTGCCATTCCTCAGATGACCACTGGAGGTGCTTTCTGGTTCAGTGCAGCACAGTAGGCAGCAGTGCCATTCAGCTTCTCCACGCTCTGCATGGGGACACTGAATTTTCCTCAAAGAGATGCATTGATTCGGGAGCAAGCCACCTAAATGGTGGGTTTAACGCTATAGGGTCAGGAATACATGTTTGTGGTTCTGACCCTATTGTGTTCCTTTAAGTTACATTTTAGTTGCATACATTTTTAGTAATCTAGTAGTAACCTACAGTTTCTCAGAATAGCCCCATCCCTGCACAGTGTGTCAAAAAAATAAATGCCAATAACATGACGTCACTGGGGAGTATTTACCAGTTTAAAGGAACACTCCAGGCACTATAACAACTTCATATAAATTAAGTTGTTCTGGTGTGAGGAGGACCTCCGTATGCACGCTCTTACCTTCAGTGGTTAATAGTTTCCATGCCATTCATGAAACTGGCTTGGAAAGAAACATACCCCTTTCAAGCCAGTTTAGTGAATTTGTGAATGGAAAGTCACTGGCTGAGAGTCAGCTGATTGCTCTCAGCCCATCAGTGATGCCCCAAAAACCGTGTTGATTAAAGATTTTTACTCCTGCAAAATTTAAAAATAAATGAATTTTGAGAAAGTAAAGTTAGTAAATGTTTCTCTGCTAGTAGAGATCTTTCAGCAGGTGTGGGCACCATCAATTTTTAAAAATTCATTAAATATGCATTTAAAAACATTAAAATACACTTTCGTCTGAATGTTGCTCTCCTCTAGTAAATACCACACTTTAATCTTCTGTGACACCAACCATGAAAGGGTTGACCTATCTCGGTAAACTGCACAGCGATTCACATAATGAGTGGGAAGCCATTTGTGCAAGGGCAGATTACAGTGTGGCTTCTGCTCACTTGAATGGAAGCCATTGCATCTCTGCTGTGATAGTGTGAAGGACTATCATTTGCTATGGGAAAATAATACCACACATGCACAGCAGTCAGAGTTCAGCTCAATACTGCCTCTGACAAAAAGGAAAAAAACTAAACAAAAAAAACAACAACTTTTATTATAGATGAAGAAGAATAGACCAGTGGAAGGAAACTGCCCCCATAATTTTATAAATTCAGTCATAACTGGAAAAAAAATAACGTGAGAAACACATTTTTTTTTATTTGACATAATCACTTAAGTTCCTTTGTATAGGTATTTTTATTAGTGATTCAGTGACTGCACATAAATGGAAGTCTAATGACCTCAAACATGTATTCCTAAAGCTGTACTGTTCCTTTAAGAAAGTCATTGTATCATTTGTGATTTATTTCTAGACTTAACAATATTATGCGAGTAGGGATTTCACTGTAAATAGGACAATTACAAGAAAAGTTAGAGAAATGATAGGTCTATAGGAAGTGGGGTATAAAACCCATTAGGACAGGAAATAGCAATCAAATAAGGTGGGAGTGAAGCAGAGCTGGAGGAGAGAGTAGTTCTGCCCTTTAGGAGAGAGCAAGGGACGGGTATGTGAGGTAGAGGTTTCTCTGGGAGGCCATAAGCTTTCCTAAAGAGATGGGTTTTAAGGCACTTCTTAAAGGATTGAAGACTAGGGGAGAGTCTGATGGCGGTAGGCAGGCTATTCCATAGGAAGGGAGCCGTCCGCGGGAAGTCCTGCAAACGCGAATTGGCCGCACGGGTGCGAGCAGCGGACAGGAGAAGGTCAGGGTGAGGTGTGAGAGGACCGACTAGAGAGGAAAATCATTACAGACTGTAGCGGGACAATACGGCTTTTGGGAAGACCAATCAGGAGAGGGTTACAATAATCTATGTGGGAAATTACTAGAGCATGGACAAGCTCCATGGTAGCATCTTGTGTAAGAAAGGGGCGGATGTGGGCTGTGTTTTTAAGATGGAATCTACAGGATTTGGCAACATACTGGATGTGAGGCTTGAAGGGAGAGTGAGAGAGGAGGATCAGTATTAGGAAGAGGAAAGACAAGGAACTCAGTTTTAGAGAGATTGAGTTTCAGAAAGCGGGAGGACATCCAGTCAGAGATGGAAGAAAGGCAAGCAGTGACACGTTGCAGGACCACAGGGGAGAGGTCTGGGGAGGAGATATATCTGGGTGTCATCAACATACAGGTGGTAGTGGAATCCAAAAGAGGCAGTATAAAGAGTAAATAGAAGGGGACCAAGGACAGAGCCTTGGGGGACTCCAACCGAGACAGGACGAGGGGAGGAGGTATCCTTGGAAAAGGAGACACTGAATGAGCGTTGGAAGAGATAAGAGGAAAATCATGGGAGGACAGAGTCATAGAGACCGTGCGATTGAAGAGTTTGAAGAAGGAGAGCATGATCATATTTTACTATATGTACTGCCCCATACCATGGTAATATTCAATTTCTGGCTACCCAAAATCAGCATGTGAATATTGTGTGTTTATGCAGGAACAGAGTGAGATGCAAATCCCTTAAACAGATAGTACCATAACGATTGCAAGTCATTGTAGCACTCATGGTGCTTTAAGTCAAAGACAAACTTGGTGCTCTTTTTGTCACCTAAAGTATAGCCATTCTACAGCTGCTCCAACATTGGAAGAATCAGTCCTGCCTCATCCATTATAAATATCCTACCTTGCATGCTAGTGGTAGGCTGAGCACCTTAGGGGTAGCTTAGCCTGGCATTCAAATGCTATTATTGCTATCCAAGGTTGACTCTTGATGACTATCCAGACTGCAGAGGAGAATGGGATGTGGGTTCCATGGGAGACATAGGATTTTGTCTACTACTTAAAAGTCAAAATGGTGATGGAGCACAAATACAGAGTACAAAAACTAGCACATAAGCTGTTGTGGTTATGATGCTCAGAGTTCCCACTTAAAGGGTTACTCCGAGCACCATGAACACTTCATTGATTTGAAGTGCTTATGGTGCTTGGAGACTGTAGTTGCCACATTTCACAATGAAACATACAGAGATATATCCCTTTGCAGCCAGAGATTTAACTCCACCTCCAGCAGTGTCATTAGGGCCTCATTAGCCAGTCCGGAACAAACATTCTGGGCTTGCTATTGCCAGTTTGTGCTTATTGAATGTCTGTAGTCAGCACGCCTCCTGCCTCAAAACCCATCCTTCACATCCCTTCCACTCCATCAATGGTGAGTGATGTAACCAGAGGAACGGGTTTCGCTGTGGGAACAAAGATCATAAATACGTTTTTGTTTTTTTAACCCCTTAAGGACCAAACTTCTGGAATAAAAGGGAATCATGACATGTCACACATGTCATGTGTCCTTAAGGGGTTAAACTGACGAAAAACAATGTTTTATTAAAACTGTTTTTTTTTAATTTTATTTTTGGTTAAAGTAACACTTTAAATTTGGCTATATTACATAATCTTGCTACTTAGTAAGAAAGCCCCCCATTTCCTACATTAAAAAGAGACTCACTGATCACATCACTATGAACATGAATGTACAGCTCTGTGTGAACTTTGACATTCACTGAAAAGCCAACCAAAGCGTTATATTGCACAATAAACAAACCATACAAAAATGTGTTGTTAATAGTGTTTGCACTTTAACCATTTGTGTGTAATGTTAGCAAGTCATTTTATGATGGAAAGCTTTGTTCTACCCTCCAGAACGGAAATGGTTAGAAATTACACTATGCCCTTTATATCTACACTGTTCTTGCAGCCTCACAACACGCTATGCTATAACACTTGGTAGTATTTGAGATCTCCAGTTGGAGGCGGGGGCAGCAGGGTTTGAAGGAGGATAAAGAGGAACACATAATTTATTCATCCATTGCCTCTTCTCCCTGGAATCAGCTGGAGGAAGTGCTCTCACTGTCACTCTCATCTGTGCTGGCCAGAGTGGGCTTTAACAAGCCCGGGCAAGTCAACTTCACCTTTTCGTCTGCAGGCACAGTAAATGTAGGGCAGATAGCAGATGTGCACCGTCCTCATCTCTTTAGTCTGGATTACTGGAGTCATGTAAGAAGAACATGCTCTAAAAAAAGGATACACTGATGCATTCGTGCTGGAAAATGAAGCTTCAGGTAGGGGAATGCTTTGTCAGCAGAATATCTCTTTTGATTTATTTTTGAACTGATGTGGGTATTGCTAAGCTTATTAGAACAATAACATGTTGGCTCCTGGCACTTGCAGAAGTAAATGGCCTACAATATAGCAGGCTGCAAACAGTTCTGCTATTTTACTTCTGCTCTGTGTGTATATTACAGCATTTTCACCCAATATTAATGTAGTGAATTTATCAGCATAGCATTATTGCTTGATAAAACAAATATGTTGGCATACGATTATCCTTGTGCTCCTAGATTGGCTTTGTTCTAATGCCTGTAAAATCTCTGCCTGCATATAATAAATACAAAATCTGCAAGTATTGTCGTACGTGTATGTGTGTATTTTGTATCTGTTGTATAAATCTAGTTCTTACATTATAGAGTGGGTATTATACGTTACAGTGTACACACATTTAGAAACCGCATGTGTTCTTCCATTCACTATTTATTTATTCGTTTTTTTAAAATATTCTAATTAGTGTTTTTTTAAATACTTGTGTACATACAGCATTAACAGACAATGCCACTTGCAATGTGTTGAGATCGTACAGGGTGTTAATTTAGTACTGATCAGCAGTGATTGTGCCAAATATATACAGGAGATATGTCTGTCTGTGAGCAGGACTAGTTTGTGATGGACCTAGTTTTCATAGAATCCCTACAGCATCTTATGACATAAACAAAGGGCCCTTTGTTTCGTGTTTATCTGTATTAAATGCAGGCTGCTTTCACCAAGCACAGACATGAAATGTCATTTGGCAAGATGCATATTGCCACTAGCTTTGTCTCTTTCTTTGTAAGTGTAGATGCTGGATCCTGCTATGGAGTAGTGGATTTTTTAGGACGTATTGGAAAGCTGTTACGGTTCATAGCGCTAGAATAAAAAAAATCAGTAACGTGTTTACCCATTTGAACATGAGCTTGTTATTTCTGCTTTAGATGCTAGCAATATAGACACAAATCATGACATCACTGCTGCATGGAAAAAAACTGTTAGCTTTGTGTGCAATCCCCAGGGAGAAGCTTGATGATCACATGGTCTGCTGGGGATTAGTGTATGGGCAGAATGCATCATTGTGTGAATGCAGGCAGTCCTAGAGAATTAGTGCAACACATGTCTCCATCAGAGTTTATGGGTAGAATCCCCTATTCATGCTGTTCCCCAAGTATGAGCAAGGCATCCTAGCGAATGCCGTCATTTGTAGTTTGTTTTGCTTGTAGAGAAGGCGAAACTATTACTTGTTCAACTTCCTGTTTAAACACTTGAAGCTAGTAATTGGTCTAACTTTATACCGCATGCAATCCTGATTTGTTTGCATGTTATTGATATGCAAAACAGTTTCATATTGATAGCATTAAAAATAAAACGTATGGGATAAGGTATACCCTTTACATACCTAATCTTAGTGTAAATAAATTACTTTTTTTGCTCAATAACTCATCATGCAATATATTATATTAAATGATGCATATTTATTAAAAATAAGATAGATGTTGCTAGTTGTTTGGCAGGTGTGTTTAGCATGACGTGTATTGTCCTACTGATTTCCCGATCTGGACTTGTGCATAAACGATTATTTTAGCCGGTATTGCGTGCCACAGTATTGGACACACAAACTATGCAAAACAACTTTCAAAACTCTCTGTTGAAAATGACATTGTTACATAATACTTAGTAGTTTGATGTAACTCCCAAAGAGAACTAGGCAATTGCAGCATCTTAACAGGTGATTTTAAAGAGGCAGTAATTTTGTGTCGCTAGGGAAGAAAAGAAATTCATGCCTATTTTTTTTTCTTGGAAAAACTAAAGAATGCGTGTTTTAGTTTTTTGCTCAATAACTCATCATGCAATATATTATATTAAATGATGCATATTTATTAAAAATAAGATAGATGTTGCTAGTTGTTTGGCAGGTGTGTTTAGCATGACGTGTATTGTCCTACTGATTTCCGATCTGGACTTGTGCATAAACGATTATTTTAGCCGGTATTGCGTGCCACAGTATTGGACACACAAACTATGCAAAACAACTTTCAAAACTCTCTGTTGAAAATGACATTGTTACATAATACTTAGCAGTTTGATGTAACTCCCAAAGAGAACTAGGCAATTGCAGCATCTTAACAGGTGATTTTAAAGAGGCAGTAATTTTGTGTCGCTAGGGAAGAAAAGAAATTCATGCCTATTTTTTTTTCTTGGAAAAACTAAAGAATGCGTGTTTTAGATAAAGCTCTTTTCAAGTTAAATTCAAATATGCAGATATAATTCTTTAAAATTAAAAACAAAAAACAGAGCTTAAAAAAAAAATTACAGTAAGTTTCGTATTTTGTTTGTTTAATTTACCTTGCTAATCAGTCTAAAGTATTCAATGGAAATCAAGTGTCTGATATATTAATAGGGTAGAAACAATGTAGTCATGCTAAGAGACACTGTGGCATAACAGACAATGGGTCAGAGAAGAATGCACAGACAATGGGTCAGAGAAGAAAGCACGTAGAGACTCAATCCTTTGTTCACGCTATTAAACATATCACTGTCATCAGTTAAAGTTGATTGTCTGTGGGCCTGTTCCAAAGAATTAAGATTGTGGTTTAGACCAGCTAATTAATCCAATTTACAGTGTGGTTTCCGGGCTGGCTAAGCACACAGTGGACATTATAGTTATCTTCTATGTTGCAATTCCACTCACATCATTGTTTTAAATATCTTTTACATCTCACACATGTTGAGAAAGCATTTCATTGTGTTGAAAGTCAAGGCAAGAGACTGACACAATTTACAGTCTGTTAATTATGGAAAGACCGAGTATAACAGAATATGTGTAGATGAATATTGCGAGGCCTGCCTTTAATAGCTTTACAGTCAGAATGTACCTGAGTGTTTCTGAAGGTGGCATTGTACAAATAGATGCAATCAGGCATTTTCTCTCTCATAAACAAAATCTAAAATATGTATTGGATGCCATTTTTTTCTAACTTGATAAAGCTTTCAAGATGCTGTTCCACCTATCTGAAATCTATTATGCTCTATTATGTTAATCAGACAATTAACTAGACCAGCCATTTCCTTTGACAAAGCGTTGTAAACACACAAAAGACCAAAAACCTACAAGAAGGTTTCGCTGGTGCTATGGCAACAAAAGCTTGAAACCTATGATTGTTCTCTCTCACAGTTACATGACTGAAAAAAATGTACTACGACGAAAATGTGAATGTGGATAACATGGTGAGGGGGAAAAAAAATATTTAGAAGGCAAGGATCCTTCCTTCAAAAGGAACTGCTAATCATACGAGTTATGAAACAAATATGAGCTTTAACTGCAATTTGTAGTGAGCATTTGTTTACTTATATAAAGTGACAAAAACATAATCTATATTTTAAAAGGCATATGAAAATATCAAAGTGTAGTCAACATTTTGTGCATTTAAGTATGGAAAGTTTAAGTTTTTTTTTTACATTTATTTTTTTAATTGTTGCATGTAGATGCAAAAAAGAGTATCCATATCTCATTAGCTTTCAGTTAAATTTGATACAATGTTTAATGCAGGTGCTTGTTAAAATGACAAAATCGGGTCCTATCTCCCAATGTTAAGGCATGCTCGAAATACCATAACCACTTACAGGTCTCTATAGTGGTTATGGTGCCAGAAGTGTCCTGCTCAGCACCTTCCCCCATTGCAAAGAGTCATACATTTTTGAGCAGTTTGACTTCTTACCTGGGGTCTTACCCGTCTTCACTAACAAAACCTGGGTTAAGCACTTGAGGTCTAGTCTAGGTATAGCCATCCAAGTTTGGAATTATAGTGCAAAATGTCACTTCTGCAGTATCTTACTGGCAGATGAGGGCCTGGGTGGCAAAGATTGAGATTCTCCCAACAAATGTTGCTCTTCTCCAACCTTTTCTGGAGAAAGTGCCATAGGTACCAATTGTATTTCATTGTGCATCACACATAATCATAGAAAGAAGATCCTGTAGTTTCATTGGATTTCTCATAGACTCCCTTTTTGATGTGGCTCTAGCAGATGGACCTGCCTTTAAAGAGACACTGTGGGCATCAAGACCACTTCAGCTCATTGAAGTGGTCTGGGTGCTGTGTTCCTTTTGCACAGCTTTCAGATTACTAGTTGCTAGAACATGTTTATTGATCCCCATTATGTTATTTGAGTGTCCATGTAATCAGCATATATGTTGGTGGTTGGGCATTGATAAAACTATATAACATCTAGGTATGTGTGTGTGTAGATATGAAATCATATTCCTTAAACTACAGGATTGGTGGCACTGCTGCATTTACTTCCCTTTTAATTACCGTATGTGAGATCAACGATGCATCCTGTGACACATATCTATATTATCTTACAGAAGGAAATAACGGAAATTCAAGCCCTGCTTGACCACTATGCATCTCAACCCCTGGCTGTCTTGAGATACCATGCAAGTAAAACAATAGAAATGGTAGTAATGGAAGGGGGGGGGGGGGAATTGTTGGCCTTAGTGCACAATCACACCTATACTTGTACAGCTTATCTTTGTCGTCATCATCGAACATAGATCCCACATAGCTAGGATATAATCACATAATGACATTCCATTCCATAGATGCTTTTGATTAAGACAAATTTCTGATAAATAATCTTCCCTTGTCATAGAGATTATGGAATAATTAAAGCAGGAGGTAATTGTTATAATGGAGATCACTAGCTGGGGAACCCAGAGGTCCCTCCACATGCATACACACTCATACAAACATTTGTAACTGCTAAAGCCAAGTTCGAAAAGTGATTACTTAAGATGCACAACGTTCTAATGTAAATGCAGTGTATAAAGAGCAGTATGAATACAGTTCTCTCAGAAGCAATGTCTGATTTTTAGATTCATGTTGCCAACTTTCTCACTTCTTTCTTAAAACTTCCTGAAGTCCTGGCTGGAAGAGTTGGCACAGAGGTGAGTATTTCATCTGTCAGCTCCTCTATTTAGTGTCTCAATGGCACAATTCGATGAGTATAGGTAGTTGAAGCCTGAGGACCCAGAATCAAGGATGAAATGGTTATATTTGAAAATCCTATTAAAGCAAGTTATTAAAACAGTTTGAAAGGTAAAGACGTATTATACGTTGCATTCACATTTACAAGGTTTGTAAGTACACAGCTTCATTATACTAGTTTGTCATAACACGCAACTTAAAATAAGAGTCAAAAATAGCTTGACTGCAACATTAAAAGCTCCCCCCATTACTTAAACATCAAAATGTATGCAGTTAAAATGTATAAAATAATCTATAGGGCATATGAACCCCCCCACCCCCTCCCCTGTAACTTGGCAAGGGACTTAAATGCAGGGGATACATCCCCATTACACAATTGGAATGTATCAGCTAATCTGGATAGACCAGGGTATGCTTTGCAATTACTGGTTTTCTGGTAGCATGTGATTTGCATAATACATTGGTTAAATTATATGATATTTATAGTGACTTTTGTTTAAAAAAACAAACAAAAAAACACAAAAAAGCAAAAAAAAAAAAAAGACACTTAAACCATTGTAAAACATATTGCTACTAGGATAATATTGTAAAATTTCCTTGGTTGTATATTTTGTAGAACTACCCCTTTCGGTCTTCTGTTATTCCTTTTCACTCACTATTCTATTAGTGACCTCCAAGTGTTACCTTTTCCTCATCTCTGTGGCTTTACGGCTTATTATTTCCATATTAGCAATTCCATTGAGTGGAGGCCCTGCCACAGGTGCCTGAGGGACCCCTGGTTTTGGTCAATGTGATGGCTACCACAACCACTAGATTGGCATGTAGACTGCTTCTTTAATTTGGATGTGCATGCTACTTTGCTGTAGTTCTAAGGGGCCTTGAAGCTTGCATGCTCACTTTATATACAGTAATCCATTTTATGACAGTCTAATGTATTGTTGACACAGCACATAGGCGGACGACCAATAAGAATATGTTTCTGAAATTATTTCAACCCTTTATATATGTACAAAGTGTTAAAACTTGTGTACTTCTCTAAAGATGTTTCTGAAATTTCATATCTTTCCTTGCATTTTTAAAATTTCTTTATTCATCCTTTATATTCTATAGTGATTAACTTTATAAAGCCAAATACAAATAGAGAAAAATGTATCAAAACAAAACCAAAAAACATCCTTCATGGCTCTCTTTATTC
This sequence comes from Pelobates cultripes, assembly GCA_933207985.1. NCBI lineage: Eukaryota > Metazoa > Chordata > Amphibia > Anura > Pelobatidae > Pelobates > Pelobates cultripes. The sequence continues at coordinate 49,450,050 of OW240922.1, read as the reverse complement.
TTTCAATATTCTGGTCAATGAGCTGCATAAGGATTGTCTCAATGTCCGTTAGTTATTGCTTAGTGTCTGCTATTGTACTATAAGATGTTATAGTACTAATGTCTCTTTTGGAGCAACAGTTTTGTCCTCTGAACGGCAATGTTTTCATTGCAGGGTTTAAATTCCTTTATTGACTGTCATTTAGACAGACACTAGAGACGCTTCCTATGAAATAGCAGAGTAGAACTCTATTTCTATCAGGTGGCCATCTGATTAAGGCAGCATTGTGTTTTGCAGCACATGCGCACTATCCTCCAAATGCTTTCCTAAGGGAAGCATTTAAATGACTGAGATCATTAATCTCGATGATCTCAGCCAAGGAGATGGAGCTTTCCCACTGAGACCAGAACACCAAGAGATAAAAGGTAAATCATTTTTTTTTTTTTACTCCCTGCAGGTGGGGACAGGGGACCAAAACATCCACCAGGGCACCATAGCTTTAGGAATACACATTTGTATACCGAACTCTACAGTATTTCTTTAAATAGTTTGTGTAAATAAGTTAATCTGACTTTGTTCTAAATTACTTAACATGTTCAACCAATAAGTCACAAAGTCCCTTAAAACATTTTCTTTATGTCCCACCACCATTCACATCAACCTAATCAAATGTCGTCGTCCCCTCCCTTTTTTTTTTTTTTAGCCGTGTGCAATATTGTAGATATATATTTGATTAGTCTACAGTAATGAAATTGTTAAAAAATAAAAAATAAATAACTCCAGTCTTCCAAAAAAATATAGTACATTGTTTGAAGGTGTAGCGTTTAATAAACCGATAACAAATACATTTCTCAAATTTGGTCTTCATAAGAACAGACCGAGTCAAACATTTAAAGGGTTCATATGTAGGCCTTAATTTATTATGGATAATTTAAATACAATTTTACAATTATTTCATATTTTGGATGATTTTTTTTTCTCTCTCAAAGAATAAAAAAAAATATTCAAATCATTTTCCAAATATTAAATAATTTAAAAAGTTTATCCAAAAATATTGAATTGCAGCCATGGTTATCCTGAAAGAAACATAAGACAGAAAATTCTTCCAGTATCCATTCAATCAGTATCCGTGATGTACTTGAAAACTTGTGAAAGTGATAGGTATACTTCCATATAGGTTAAAACATTTATTATCATTAAACTATTATGGTTTTAAGAGAAGCTACATGGATACTTAGTAATAAATAACTGATTGGCTACTCCTATCACGTTTTAAGGATTAAAAAAGTGATTACGTTTTCACTGTACTTTTGCTGTGGTTTATTATTAAATTAGAATATAACTTTGACCTTTATACTTATGAAATCTGTACTGTTCTCAACAGGACCAGCAAAGAAATGTCCACATCTCTTTAGTAACTAGTAAATCCATGAAGAGTTACAGAGTTCATTTACAGAAATTAGCAAAAACCATTTTGGTTTGCTCTGAATTATGCAGCCCTCTGAATGTAGGCTATTGTGTATAGTTGTGTGAGCTATAGCATCTTTTATTTAATATAATGGTTCTTTTGAATGCAGTTATATGTTAATGTCTGCTTTCTTGGAAACATTTTTTTACATATGGCTAAGCATGTAATTTGGATCAAATCCACACTACAACATTTAAAAATGTAGCAGAAATATACTTCACATATACATATTTATTAAGAATACTTTTTTGAGCAGGTTAGTTATCACAAACGTATTGTGTTTTTTTAACATTTTTAATTATTTTATGTGTGTTTTGTCTTCTCTCTAAAGTTCTGTGGAACATAGTAGTTTACTATATATAATCACTTAATATATCACTTTGTTAACCAGAGCTTGAAAAGGTTTAAGGATAAGCAGTCAACCTAGTTCCAACCTTCAAATCTCACACGTAAAAACAATATATATATATAAATTAATAAAATATATAACATTGCTCTTAGTTGGAGATCTGTGACTACTGAATGTTCCATACATTAGATCAGATCTTTATCTCCTACAGAGTTGTGGAGTAAAATGAACAAGGTTTATCATACATGCCAAGTCCTTCTGCACAGAGAAACCATGTTCCTTTTAGAACTTATAAAAAGTTTTTTTTTTTTGCAATAAGACCATCCACATGACTTTATTGGATGGCTTCATTATATAACCTTACTATTTAATGGACACTCCAAACACGATAAGCACTACAGCCATCTGTAGTGGTTATGGTATGAGGAGAGCCATGGCTCCTTCCCAAAGTACCTGGGTCCCGACAGCCTCCTGTCACTTGTGCTTGGAGTGTTGCTTTAAATTAGTAAAGATTATCCTTACACTGTTATCTTTAGTATGCATGTACTATACTATATTCCATGAACACCATGCATTTTGAGGGTGTAAATATACTGAGAATTATACATGGAAAAGTGAATTTAAAACTAAATTGCTAAATTTTAGCAAAGATAGCTGACCCTGAACTATGGTGTAGCTTTATAATTTAGTCTTTAATTCACTGTAAAACACAGTTTGTGGAATACTTTCCTTAAACTTCTAATCCCTTTAATAAACTGCAACTATCCATCAATGTAAACGGCTCAGAGGGGTTAAACCTTTTAGAGAAGGTGTTGTTTGGCTTTGAGGCTAACAGCTTGCAGTTCTTCCTGAAACTGCACATTACAGACTCACTGAAGTGTTGAGTTGACTGCTTTTGCTCTGACAAACACAACATGTTATGGGAATCACAGTGCCCTTGGGATACAAGTAGTTCGTGAGGCAAGATGCTGGTAATAAAGCAAAGGCCTAGGCTTGTTAAGTCTCTGGTTTATTCTATAGATATTCAAGAAGGAATTCTCTAAAACAAAGCTAAGTAATGTAATAAAAATGTATACAAACATTCTGTTACAACAGGTAATTGCTGTGAAAGTATATGTCCTTCAGTACGTCTTGATATGTTGCATAAACACTTACCAGGAAATCCTCCTTCATTCAGTAGAAATTACGTATAAAAAGAAGGGCTCAAGGTCGTATATGGATAGCTGTAGTAATTTGTTTGTGCAGAAGTATTAAACAGAAGGCATACTCTAAATTGATTCAACGTATGTCAAAGTGTACTTCACCATAATTCTCATTAATAATTATTTGTTTGGTGCCAACAGCCCCCAAAGTGCATTGAATACATCAATGCATCATTTATCACATATTTAATGTGATACGTATTTAGATATAAACTCCCCTCACCCAGGCCATCTTTGTGCATGGGCTTGATGGGCACTTGCCTGGGGGCAACACCGCGCTACCCAGGCCAACAGGGGGATCCCTTTGATCTTCCCTGCCGGCCCTACTCTCCTCAACGGCCCAAAGGCCCTTCGCTAGTGGCAGATCCTCCTGCGAGCATGCAGTGTGGAGCGTTGTCGCGTGCGCTCTTTCACAACATTCTGCTCGCGGAAGGACAGGAGACAGCCTGCAGCTGGAGGAGCCGCAGGATGAAGATCTACTATTCACCACCGGACCACCAGGTCTGGCAGTGTCCCCCTTCCTTCTCCTCCTTTAAGGTAAGACGAAAGGTGGGGACATTACGATTTTTTTTTTTTACATGTTTTCCTGGCACTATAGTGCCCTGACGGTGCCCCCACCCTCATGGCCCCCCTCCTGCTGGGCTGAAGTTGGAGGAAGGGGTTAAAAACTCACCTTTCTCCAGCACTGCATTCCCTCAACGCTGGGGACTCTCCCTCCCTCTTTGGCTGAATGCGCATGCGCGGCAAGAGCTGCGCGTGCATTCAGTCAGTCCATGGGAAAGCATTCTCAATTCTGAAAATCACAGCGAGAAGCGCCTTTAGCGGCTGTCAATGAGACAGCCACTAGTGGCTGGATTAACCCTAATGTAAACATAGCAGTTTCTCTGAAACTGCTATGTTTTCAGCAGGCAGGGTTAATCCTAGATGGACCTGGCACCCAGACCACTTCATTAAGCTGAAGTGGCCTGGGTGCCTATAGTGGTCCTTTAAGATGGCACTGCCCTCACCTCAAGTCCAGGGCTGCTGTGATGCTTGTCTACTACCCATCTTTGGTCTGCCTTCATTTGCCCTGCTTGGACACTTGGGGATACTTTCCCAAGCAGTTTGCCAGCAGGTTGGCATCTGAATAAAGTGACCATTGCTACGGAGGGCTCTTCTGCTCTCGTTGTTAGTTCTTCGGCACAAGAGTCTATGCTGAATAATTATTGACATTGGGGAGGGGGAGGGTAGAAGGAAAGACCTGTTTTTAAATTTTTCTTCCAATATATAGATTGCAAGCAATTAAAAAAAAAATAAAAAAAATATTAATTGAGTTTGCTACTTTAACTAATGCTTAAAAGTATATTGACACAGGTAACTTAAAGAATTGCGAAGAAGCTCTTCAGATGCAGAGCTTCAGAATTAAGAAATTTCATCTTAACCAACAGTACATCCTCATGTTCAGTTGTGTTCTGTGTTTGAATATGGCCTGACATAAGCAATAGAGAACCTCTGTATTGTATGCCAACAAAGACTGTGTTATGGTATCATCACAAGTATGAGATCATGCTGACCTTTTATCCTTTGTTAAATATAATGTAATGCTCACGCTTTGAATTTCAGATACATCTTAGTTATGCATTGTGTTCTGTACGAATACTAGTGATTGCAGTCCAGTAAACTCTGGATTATCATTGACAATAACCTTTCCTAAACTGCAGTCTTTGCCAGTTTCAATGTCATCGTTTTCTTTTAAGCACTTCCTACTCTTTTTATAAAATTTTTTTTTAGTATTTTAAACCATTGTTTTCTTAATCTCTAGTGTCTGAAGTTACCATGGTAACGCTGCAGCCTGTGCAGTACTCTAGGGAGCATATCCATTTTTAACCTCCGGATGGGAGATTTCTAGCTCAAATCAAGAAGTAGCCTATTTTTTGTTGCAATATACACCTTCATTCCACCTCTCGGACATTATTTTCAGGAATTAAATAGTGGTAAATTAAACTTGTAATACTTAGAAGAGACCAATAAAAATTGAACCTACAATGAAAAAGAAAGCAAACACTAAAAATAAAATACCGTGCTTTACATACAATCATGTTTCACAAATGTATTATCAAGACAAACATTTTGCCATTACAGCCGTTTTTATTTTAAAGTGCAAATAGAACACAGGTGACTCAAAACTAGATCTATCATGAAGACATGACACAAAGAAACAGGGACTTGAAAATGTTTGTCGAGACCCTGCTCTAAGAAATTTTAGGTGACTTACTAATAAAAGTTATGCAACGAAAATCTAATTTAGAACAAGAACAGTGTATGTTATTTACATAGACTGATTTCTTTAACCCCTTAAGGACACATGACATGTGTGAAATGTCATGATTCCATTTTATTCCAGAAGTTTGGTCCTTAAAGGGTTAAAGGGATACTATAAGAGCCAGGAATTCAAAGCTGTATTATTGGCACTGTCACTCCCTTTGTTCCTCTACCCCTCAAAAAAGGTTAAAACCCCTTTATTTCCTTACCTTATCCCAGCACCAATGTCCCTCGGCACTGGGTTGCGGATCTGTTTCCTCCGACGTCCAAGATTTACCTCGAGTGGTTATCTGGGAGACATCCACTGAAGGCAGACTTAGTGCAGCAATGTAAACATTGCAGTTTCTCTGGAACAGCAATGTTTTACATTGCAGCACTAAATGTAATCGGGACACTGCACCCAGACCACTTCAATGAGCTGAAGTGGTCTGGGTTCTTACAGTGTCCCTTTAACCATCTATTGTAGTTTAAAGACACATTACCATAAATATCACTACTGTGGAGCTCTGGTATATTGAGAGAGTGACAGAAGTATTTGGGTCAAAATAGGGATTGTCCCTCCTGAATAGACACAGTTGGTAGGTATGCAGTGACTATAGAATTGACTCTGCCCATCCTAGACACATTGGCACTACAGATTTGGATTGACCTATTGGCAGTCATTTGCTGTTTACTTCTTCTTATACTGTTTAAATTGTTTAATATTAGTTTTAAAATATATTTTCACTTCTGATGGTTGTATAAATCCTGTTTTATATATATAAAAAAATAAAGCAAATAAAAAATTCAGCAGATTTCTGTATTGTAAAGGGAGCACAATTTAACATGCTCTGTTACAGCACAGAGACAGACAAGGGCACACTTTTATCTTTTCTGAACCCCTACACACTTATTAACCCTTAGCAGGATTCACATGGACTTGGTATCAGCACTGTAACATGATTGTGTAATACAGAAACAAATACACAAAAATAAGACCTGCTCAAACTCCCTTTACTTGTAGGAGGCAGCAATGGCAATAGTGTTCATCAGCCCAAATACATAGAATAAAAGTGTAAAAAAATGTGTATTCCTTGTAAAGTATGCAGGGGGTTCATAAGAATACCCCATACTGTCTCTTTAGCTATTTTGCATTTGATCTGAAGCCTGGAAGGTGATTTGATCGTGAAGGACTCACCTTGACTGGGCAGATATTCTTGCACTTTAAGGCCATTGTAGTGGTAATAAAACCTGTCGTACAAATCTGCGTTTGGATTTGGGATAATTTGCATTTAACTTTTGCTTTTGTTCTATGTTATTGGGCTGATGAATACTATAGCCATTGCTGCTGCCCTAAAGTAGTGGGGGTTTGATTTTTGGGATAATTTTGTGTGAATGCATTGAAAGATTATGGGTCGATTTTTTTTTTTTTTGTTGTTGAAATTTGTATTTTATTGGTTTTCACATCAAAAAAACGAGGGGTGGGTGGGGTTGGGTACAGAAAAAGAGAAGGGAGGTGGGAAAGGGGGGGTACAGTCACTTTACATCGAATCCTATGTCGGTTAGGAATATATAAAAAATTGACAATTGACAGTTGACATTTGCAGGCATTTGAGGCGGCTCAACAGCGCACATTAATCGGTTGATCTCCTTATGCATCACAGTACAAATGATCCGACTATCTAGGCTTACTACCCATTCCTAAGTCCCAGTCTGCTTTATACTACTCTCAGACGTAACAGTGTTCCCCACAGTCTCGAGGCGATTGCAACCCCCAGTCTACCTGCGTTTAGCTTTTGTGGTTAGTTGAGTTGTTATTTTAAGTTGTGATTGGTGGGTACGTGTTGTGCGTTAGCGTTTCTCCAAGCTCGCCACTGTTCCCATGTGCTACCACTGCATTTGGTGCTATTCTGCGCTTTGGAAAAGCTTGTTTCGTAAATAGCCTGCTTGTCTATGTCTTGGATGAGGGCAGGAATGCTAGGGGTTTCTGTTGTTTTCCAGAGTCGTGCGATCAGTTTTTGTGCGGTTAGCAGGACGTGGTACATTAATTTTCTCGCTTGTGTGGGTGTTTCTCTGGGTATATCTAACAGTAAAAAGGTCTTAGGGTCAAGGGGTAGGTGGATGGTAGTAGTATCTGCAATGATTTTTCCTGTGTCTTCCCAATACCTGACTAGGCGTGGACATTTCCACCAAATGTGGAGGACCGAGCCTTTCTCTTGTTTGCATCTCCAACACGTCGGAGACGCAGTGGGATACAGTTTGTGTATACGTAGCGGCACCATATACCACCGATATATTGTTTTCTGGTGGTGTTCTATAAGGGGAGCAGATTTGATCAATTTTCTAGTGGAAGATGTGATGGAAGACCACTGTTTCTCAGTGATGGGAGTTTGGAGGTCCAGTTCCCATTGGTGTGCTGGAGTGGAGTCAGAAAGGGATTGGTATGGCAGAATAAGTCTGTAGCAGCCAGATAAGGGTTTGAAGGTCTGGGGTAGTTTGCCTGTGATGCCTGTTTGTTCCCAGGTCGATAGCGCACTGGTAATTGTAGTCTCATTTCTACTATCTTTATTACGTGTATGTAGAAAGGATTTAAGTTGGATGTATGAATAGCTTGATGTGTGTGGCAGGTTAAAGATCGCGTTAAGACGGTCAAAACCCATCAGCTTGCCTGATTCAAAGACCTGAGCTAGGTGTGAGATTCCCTTGTCCTTCCACGGCATTGCGTGAAATGTTGGGATGCAGTATGTTATGGCTTCTATGGGAGTTGCCATGGAGAGGGGGTTGGCTGTCTCAAACTTCCTCCTATGCGTGTCCCAAATCTGTAGCGCTAGTTGTACTTGTAATGGTAGTAACGGTGTAGTTGGTCTGTTTGATTTGTGCAACCATGTCAGGATGTGGATTGCAAAGGGCTTAACAGCTAGGTTCTCTAGGTGTACCCATTGTGGTTGGTTGTTCCTCACCAAATGTGTTAATAGAGGGGTTAAGGCTGCCGCCTGATAGTAGGCTTTTACATTTGGAAACGCCATGCCCCCGTGTTTCACTGGTGCGGATAGTAGTTTGCAAGAAATTCTCGCCCGTTTTGCTCCCCAGGTAAACTGCAGTAGCTTCGATTGTATGGTTTTAAAGTAAGATTGTGGTACCTTTAACGGGAGGTTCCGAAACACATATTGTAGTTTCGGTAGTACCGACATTTTAATAGCCACAATACGTTCCGTCCAAGTAAGGAACAATTTTTCCCAGCCCCTTATCAAGGTCAGGCACTCATTCCATACTTTGGTGTAGTTAGTTGGGAAAATGTCGGAAGCTTTTTTGGTGAACGTCAGGCCTAGGTATTTAATATCGTTCGTGCGCCATTCGAATTGGTAGGTTTTACGTAGCTGTGTGAGGGCTGGGGGATCTAGGCGTAACCCTAATGCTTGTGTTTTGGAAGTGTTTAAGGAGTAGTATGAGAGACCACCATATTCCTCGATAAGGTGCATTATGTGTGGTAGGGAGGTAACAGGATGGGAAACATATAGAAGGATATCATCCGCAAATGCACTAATCTTGATTTGGCGGCCGTGCCAATTTACGCCTTCAATGTCTGGATGGGATCTAATGGCTATTAGTAAGGGCTCCAGGGCCAGTACGTACAACAGGGGGGACAGAGGGCATCCCTGTCGGGTGCCGTTTGTAATGCGAAAGGGGTCTGATTTGAAGCCTGCTTGTAGTACCTGAGCCCTTGGGTGTGAATATAGGGCGAATACTTGTTGAATGAACTGTTGTGGGAATCCAAATGTCGATAAGACTTGTTTCAAGAAGGACCAACCTAGGCGGTCAAACGCTTTTTCAGCGTCCAGAGCTAACAGTAGCCCACCTTGGCCTGATCTTCTCAATTCTTCCATAATTAGGGACAGTTTTCGTGTATTGTCTAACCCCTGTCTCCCCATCACGAACCCTGTTTGGTCATCGTCTATGATTGAGGGCAGGATTTTACCCAGTCTGGAGGCCAGGATTTTTGCGTATATCTTAGCGTCTGTATTTAATAAGGAGATAGGTCTAAAATTTTTACATTGGTCCGGGGGTTTCCCAGGTTTTGGCAGGGTAACTATAGTTGCTAGTAGCATCTCAGGAGGGAGTTCTCCCGAGTCAGAAGCTGCTTGGAATATTTGGACAAGTTTAGGGCCTAATATGTCTGCAAAAGTTTTATAATACAGGTTTGGTAGGCCGTCTGCTCCTGGGGTTTTTCCTGGGGGGAGGTTCCTTATTGTTTGGAGTACTTCTGATAGAGTAATAGGTTGGAGTAATTGTTCTATTTGGTGGTGGTTTATTTTGGGGAGGGGTAGACGGGTTAGAAACTCCGTAATGTTACTGTCCTGGATGGGGGGGTATCTGGTCTTTCGCCCAAATTATAGAGGCTAGAGTAATAGTTGGCGAACTCCTGAGTGATATCCATTGGGTTTTGTATTTTATTACCTTCTGGGTCTTGAATATGCGCTATTTTGGTGGCTGCCAGCTTTGCTCTCAGCCTGTTAGCTAGGAGTTTGGTGGCTTTCCCGCTGTGGTGGTAGTGGGTCGCTTTGAGCTTGTGTAACATGTATGAGGTTTTGACCGCTTGTAATTCGGTGATTTTATCTAGTAGATTTTGGATTTGTAGTGCTAGGGCTCGAGAAGGGGCACCTTTATTTTGGGTAGTTAATTGTGTTAATTGCCGTTGGTATTCCATTAAGGTCGCTTGTCTATGCTTTTTAAGATATGAGGATTGTCTAATAAATAAACCGCGAACAACGGCCTTATGGGCCGACCAGGTGGTCGAGGCTGATGTTTCCCCACCTGAGTTTGTCTGAAAGTAATTGTTAAGGTCATTCTTTATTTGTTCCACAAAGTTACTGTCTTGTAGTAGGGACTCGTTTAGTCTCCAGTTCCCTCTACCTTTGAACTGATATTTATCATATAGATCCAGGGACACCGGGCCGTGGTCAGACCACGTAATGTCTCCCATTGTACATTTGGCTACTTGTGGTAATGTAGATTGGTCTACGTAGTAGGTGTCTATGCGGGTGTAGGTGCTATGTACTTTGGAGTGGAAGGAGTAATCCCGTTCTCTTGGGTGGAGTATTCTCCAGCTATCATACAGGTTATGTAATGTGAGCAGTCTAGACAGTTTTTTGCCTGTGGATACTATATTTGCTCGTCTGGTGCCTCTTGGGAGTGCTGTGGAGTCTAAGTCCGGGGATATTATAAAGTTAAAATCCCCGCACATCAACAATCCCCCCTGTCTCACCTTATCTATCTCTTTGAGGATGAGTCTGAGGAATAGTTCTGAGCCAGTGTTGGGGAAATATACAGAAGCCAATGTATATTGGACATTATTGAAGAGACCCACTAGGGTTACATATCTTCCCTGGGGGTCTATAGAGACTACTTTTTCTTGAAATGCTATGGATTTATGTATGAGAATAGAGACTCCCTTCGTCTTTTTATCAGAAGTAGCGTGGTATTGTGTTGGATAAATTTTTGTGTAGAGTGCAGGGGTACGGGTGTTGGTGAAGTGTGTTTTCTGGATACACGCGACGTCTATGTCCTCGTTTTTCAGATCTTGCAGTAGTAGCCTGCGTTTACCCGGGGAGTTCAATCCTTTTACATTATACGTTATTAGTTTAACCATGGTTGTATATATAGGGAGGGGATGCTATGGAGCGTGAGCTTGGTTACTACTGGTGCTGCTGGGTCATTGCAGTATGTCAGTTTGGTAAGCCTGCGGCGGTTCTGCTGTGCCAGACTTTGTGTTCGTGACTGGGGGAGAGAATGGGTAGGGTGGAAGTGGATGGGGTAAAACTGGAAAAACTGGTGGGTGACACACCCAATTTGGCTCCGAGGAGTGGAGCCTCGAGACTCGCCTAATAGATAGGCCTGTCTAGTGGGGGTAGTGGTGGTAAGGTCTTTACACATAGTAAGCCTCCACCTGAAACCAAAAGAGCATTTGAACATCAAATTGCAAAACTAACATGTCATGAACAACATTAAACTGATCTTAATAATTTTCTAAACACAGCCTCGCTATAAGGTGGCATCAATGTTTTAAAATGTGCCTTCACAGTGGGTTAGTCTCAATAAACTTCTAAACACAGCCTCGCTATAGGATGGCATCATGGCTAGTATGTGCCGTTATCTTGCCTGCGCCCCCGTGGGGGAATAGTAGAAAAGCTTATTGGGCAGCGCCGCATTCTAACCAGCAATTACTGCTGCTTGTTGCAGGTCAGGTAGTTTGAAGTATAACAATAATTAACAAATACATTTTGGCTAAGTAAGCATTAAGCTATAGCCCTGTAACTTGAAAGTTTTAGCATTTTAACTTGCACAGTGGTTATGGAATAGTTACGCGTGTTCCAGGGGAAGGGCAGTCTTTCGTTTGACAGTCCATTCCAGTGACATCTTGGGCACTTTTGTTTTAGTTGGTTCTGTCGCCGGTTGGGGAAGCCCCCAATCTCTTACACGCCTTGCTTCAGGGTCGTGATGGCGTGTATGGCCCCTTGGTGGGAGATCAGAAGTTTGGCAGGGAATCCCCATCTGTAATTCAGGTCGTGCTCCCGCAGGGTGGAGGTGATCGGCGCCATTGATTTTCGGAATTGGAGAGTGTCCGCTGATAAATCCGCGAAGATTTTGATGGAGTTGTATTCGTTCAGCATACCTGGGTTTCTGCTAGCCTGCATGATCTTATCTTTAGCGTGGAAGAAGTGTATTCTAGCGATTACATCTCTCTCTGCAGTTTGCGGCAGGTGTTTCGGTTTGCGCAGCCTGTGCACCCTGTCGATTAATAGTTGATCCGGGTGTATTTCTGGTACTAGGCTCTGGAGCAGTTTTGAGAGATAATGTTGGAGCTCGGCGTTTGTAATTGTTTCTGGGATTCCTCTGAACCGCAGATTGTTCCGCCTTGCCCTATCCTCCATGTCAGCTAGCTTTAGCCTGTGTACTTCCAGAATGTCGTCCAATTCCTGGACTTTGTCTGCTAAGCTGTTATGTGCTTCTGCATGTTCGTCCATTTTGGACTCCACTTGAGCTGTGCGGTTTCCTATTTCATGTATGTCTCTCTGTAAATCAGCAGTTAGAGCCTGAATTTGCAGCTGTATGCTTTTCTGTATATTATCTGAAAATTCAGACATTAGGGCACGGATACCTCCCATCGTAGGTGGCTGGTCTTCTGTCTGCCGTGTGGGGGATGATTTGGGTGAGGGTGAGTTTTCCCGCGGTCCGAAGTCGCCGCCATCTTGCGCAATCTCCTCTCCCTCGCGCTGCTTGGATGCCGCGAGTTTCGTGCCGAAAAAGGAGGCACGCTCTGCCTTCCCAGCTTTGTTTTTTGGGCGCTGGGACATGTTGTGTACCTTCCCCAGGTGACCCGGGTATGTGCCGCTTATTATTCCGGTTGTTGTGTGCTCGTTTTGGAATCTGCGCCGGGAGCTGCTCCTACATGCGACCGTTCAGCTCCGGCGTCAGGCCACGCCCCCTTATGGGTCGATTTTAACCTTGAGTGCCCTTTTAATTTTCGTATGAACTGTGATCAGGGAATCATGAAACAATTTACAGGGTGAGTCCCTAAAGTTTGAATTCAACGTGCATTCAAAGTGCATTTCAAATTTAAGGTCAAAATAGCTGAGCTGGAAAAGTTCTCTGAGTCAGCTATGCTTTCAGTTCGGCTACTCTGGCCTTAGAATTGAAATTAGTGAATACCCTGTGCGATTTTATTTTAAAATTCTTTATTTTTCTTTGTGCAGGGAATAACAAGACGGTTGTCAATGCCACAACAGCATAATCGAAAAATTTAAACACAGTTGTACATTCATGGCATGTGAATATCAGCACATTTTTATATGTTATGGTAAAAACAATCCGTTCTGGTAGCGATGCCTATTTAGGTAGACTGTTAAATGAGCAATGTTAAACTTTGCAGTAGCTTAGGCACGCATACCTGTGCGATTTTTAAATCAGACGGTGCAGTTAACAGCCTTATATTTCATTCCAAATTCAAACAAAAATGAAGGACCTTTTTATTTTTTTTTAAAGAAGGTAAAAGCCCAGCTAACAGCCAATTTTCAGCTAGCTACGAACCTATGTGTTTCCCTGCAAAGTAACAGATCCTTTCTCAGCAATATATTTTCACATTGGGTATGATGGCTTCAAAGCTGTACTTCTTCATAGGAAGCAAATGATCAAGTGCCAAGTTTAATATGTATTCCGCATTACCCCTGGGTGTTCCACATAAAATGTCTTAATATGGCTGTGACAATTCTTTTCTATTGTTAAATTAAAAAATGTTAAATTTTTTTTCACAGCACAGGAATATAACATGGGACATCACAGCATGCAACGTTGTTTTTTTATTTTATTTTTCAAAGCAATATTCCACAGTTGCCTGGCACTCAATGGATTTGAAAGCAAAAAAGTCACTTTGCTTTAGTTGCAAAAGCAAAAGTTAAATCACTTAAAGTGGCTCTGTCATCAAAAATAAACTTCATCTAATCTGCTGCTATATAGCTCTCAGCGCTCAAATTTTCATAAACTACATGAAGAATAGTAGAGAATTTTTCTTTTGTATAGCAGACAATAGGTGCTACTTAAAGGGATTCTATAGTTTTAGTAAAACAAATCTGTATTTTTAACACTATAGTGCCTTCTGGCCTCTTGCCCCCCCCCCTGCCGTAGCAGATAAAGGTTTAAAAACAATTTATTCGGGGCACAGCTAAGCAACCAAGCAGCCCAGACGTGCTCGGCAAGAGCTCCCATGTCTGGGGACTAGAAACAGGGTAATATACCCAAAAATCGAGACGTTCGAGCCGCAGGCCACAACAACAGTAACCGGGAGAGGCTGCTGCATCGTATGGTGCCTCTCTCAAGCGCCAGCACAGCCAACCAGACACACCGAGGCTTGCGGCCTACCAGAGACCAAACTACGGAGAGACGGCCGCTCTCTGGGCACAAGTCCAGCAACTGGATCCCCAAACTCACCCACCCGCCTCCCCTGGTCTGGTGGGGGTTATCCCGGACTCCACTAAGAACGGCGGAGGAGAGCAAACCGCACAGATCGAGACACCAGACCCACACAGAGCACCCAAACGCCTGACCTCGTGGCGCATCCAAGATGGCGGCTGTCAACTCACCACACACTCAAAGCCTGCCTCCAAGCCACAGACCCCATCAAGGAACCGCCACTGACTCCCTGCAACGCCTTGACAAAATCTTCCTCCGATTCTGGGAGAAACTCTACCAGCGGGTACAGGCACATGCCGGTGAGCAAGGACACAAGCAGCGGGAGCCCTGGGGGCTGATAGCCTCCAGGGCTAAAGCCCGGAAGCATCTTCCACAGCGCAGACGGCAGCAATCCACCAGGCCCCCCGGCACTTCCATGCCAGGAGGAAACTTGGACTCAAGCAGTCACCGAGTTAGTGTCACAGTGATGCAGGCCTGTTCACCAGCCTGGGGCTGGAGGGTCACCCTTCCCTACACCTGCTCAGTAGAGGCCATACATAGCCCACCAGCAGACACCAGCGGCTTCCCAGCGGAGGGAGTTGGATGAATGAGACAGCCACATACTCGCACCCTTATGCCCAAGGTGCTTTCCACACAGAACCACTGCACACTTTAAATGGACATGAGGACCCACTTATCCGGTACTGCTCCAATTCAGGCTCAAGGCACCCTTCACCCAAAGTTCCCCCCCGTGACATCACAATGCCCCACCCATATGACCTGCCATGTTAACTAACGCAGTGCTGCAGTGCCGCTGTGTTTACATTAAAAGGCCTGCAGGGACAGGCTATAGACACCAGGACCACTACATTAAGCTGCTGTGGTTCTGGGGACTATAGTGTTTCTTTAATGTGAGGTAAATTAGAGATTAGTGCCACGAATAATATACTAGATTACCAACTTACAAGCAGATGAGGATGATGATGGGCTCTAGCTGCAGTCTGGCTCCACTGGTCTGGTGTATAACAGGATCTCTGGAGGCTGTTTGTAACTGTGGTCACAAAAATCAATGTTCTGGGAGAACGAGAAGCAGCTCCATTTTTTGGGGGCCCTTTACACAGCTCAAGGTCTGGGTCCTAGGGTCCACCTTCATGTTCCACCAATGAGTTTGTTCACAGGGGGTAGAGTGTGTAGGGGATGTCCTGATTTGTGTGTAAGGAATGCATTGTGTGAATCTGTGTTTGTATGTGTAAGGGATGTAAGGGATGAAGTGTGTGAGTCTGTAAGGGGTGCTTTGAGTGTGTTTAAGGGGTGCATTGAGTGTGTGTAAGGAATGCATTGTGTGTTTCTGTGTGTGTAAGGGTATGCATGGTGTGTAAGGGTTGCATTGCGTGTGTGTGTGTGTGTAATGCATTGTGTGTTTTTCTGTGTGCAAGGGGTTCATTGTCTTTGTGTGTAAGGGGTGCATTGTGTGTGATTGTGTGTGATGGATGTCAATCTCCCCCCCCCTCCCTTGTCACTCTCTTCTCCCCCCCTCCCTTGTTACTCTCATTCCCCCTCCCTCCCTGTTTCCTTCTCCCCCTTCCCTCCCTGTTTCCTTCTTCCCCCTTCCCTGTTTCCTTCTCCCCCCTCCCTCCCTCCCTGTTCTTTCTCCTCCCTCCCGTTTCCTTCTCCCTCCCTCCCTCTTTCTCCCCCCCCCCTCCCTTTCTCTTCTCCCCCTCCCCTACCTGTGTAGTAGCGTGGCCGAGCCCAGTATAGTCGGCGGGTACAGAGAGCAGCTGTCTCCTGTACCCGGCCGGACTAACAGGAAGTGCACACAGTGTTGTACCCGCCGACTATACAGGGCTCGGCCACGCTACATAGAGGGAGTGACAGGAGGGAGCGCTCAGCGCTTCCCTCCTGTCAGCCTCTCCTCAGGCTGCGCCCGGGCGGTGCGGTCCGCCCTCATGGACGCACCGCCCGGGAAAAGCTGCAGCCGCCTGAGGCTCTGTACAGAGCGCTCGGGCGGCTGCAGCATGGGGGGGGGCGGCGCCCCTTCCCAAGGGGCGCCCTAGGCGGCTGCCTAGTCCGCCTAACAGGTAGCGCCGGCCCTGCCCGAATGGCATAAACGATCATACCATGCCACTACTTAGTCCTCTTGGCTATACTCAGTCTGCCAAAAATGTTGTATTGTTGTACTGATGTCCGCAAGTTTGCTCTCTACGCGCTGGTTTCACATTAAGAGATAGATGTCTAGCTTAACTCTACACGTATTACCATGTGCTACTTCAACATCTTATTATTTAAAAAATGTGCATGTAATCTTTCATACCCCTCCGTTATAATCAATGAAAATAAGTGTGAGGATTGCCGTTGGGGTACCCCACGCGTGTTGTAGTAGCAAAAAAAAAACAAAAAAAAAACACTTTATTCACGCACCAAATTCCAACGCCGCTATCCCTCGGCGTGAAGTCGGCACTCCGCCTCCTCTGATGTCATCAAACAGGAGACCTAATGTACATGTGAAGAAAATTCTCTTCACAGAAAAGCATTGCCTCAATGCTTTCCCGTGGGGATTTTACTGCCGCTGATGTCCTCATACACTGCATGGGGATGTCCAGAATCATTGAAGGGACCCAGAGTCCAGTAAACTCCGAGAAGCACTGTAATTAATGTACTCCCTAATACTTGTTAATTCCTCGTTGTTCGGTTGTCCGTACACCCTCCGTTCGTTTACCAAACCAACTCTGTGTGGTCCCCTTGTTCGCACCTCCTATTTACTCACCACCCCTGGCTGTTAACCACAAATTGATAATCAGTGCATGTGTTTTCCCTGTGTGGCCGCAATTCATATAACCGAACACACGTGCTCCAAGAATTGGCGGCCATTTTGTCTCCAGGCAGCGGTGCATGGTCGTTGACGGCATGGAACTACATCTGATACGCGACCCCCGCAAACACCAGGGAAACTTGTACAGCTGCCCATCCAACTTCCTAAATGGCTATGAGAACGGTGGGAGGCATGAACTTTCGACCACGGAGAGCATTGGCTCCCTAACAGCCAGGGGGAGCATCCGTCTGTGTTCGTGTGAGAACCCCCAAAAGATGGCCAGACATTGCCTTGTTTTCTATCTGTTTTTGGGCATCATCTCTTGGCTGACTGGTCAAGACTTCATTCGAATGGCGTTCCCGAATCACCGAAAGGAGCGCTATTTCGACAAAGTGGGTGCTCAGACCCAAGCTATTCAGTGATCTGACTTTTACATTGCAAGACTAAGGGGCACAGGGTCATTGCACCCAGACCAGTTAATGAACTGAAGTGGGTGCCTATAATGTCCCTTTAAGCAAGGCTGTGTTATTTATCAACTGTACCGGTAATCCATCAGTAAAATCATTCCCAAACGAGCAAAATTTATATATCATGGATGAGGAAAACAAAACGGATGCACCCAGGAGATCTGGCATAAGGAAAAAGATAATAAATGTAAATAAATGGAATTGGAAAGACAGGAAGTATAATCATTAATATACAGTAAGACTAACAAAAGAGAAAACAAAACAAAAAAAACAAAACACTGGCACTTTTAAAATAGCAGCATGTACATTGGGATGGATGAAACAAAATAAGTCTGGTGCCTTTTCTGATTCGCTACCCCTTCTCATCCATGAAGTAACTCTTATCATAACGATCTTAACCATCCACATTCAAACTTGTTGTTAAAGTGCCATTCTTGTGTAGTTCTCAGGAACTATCACCAGGTCCATAGTGCAGCATGTAATTGCTAGGTATGAGAGAAGCTGGCAGGGGTTTGGGAGCTTTAGGGCCAGTTCCCCAGCCAAACTTAGTGTATTACAGAGAAGCACACCTACACAGTGGCTTTCTCTGCAGTAATGCGTTATGTGACAACCAGCACCTGAAAGACAACATGAACCTCTATGAGATTCTGCTTTCGGTAATACAAACCAAATTCTCTGGGGCTCACACTAGACACCAGGTAGGGCCTCAACAGTAATGATATAAGAGAGGGACACACACACACATAAAACAAAAAACAAACAAAGAATGGGGACAGTTACAGCAGGTTTAATGAAAATTTGAGGAAGAGGGCCAGTGACAAGATAAATAGGGCACAGTAACAAAAAAAATGTGTGTGTGTGTGTGTGTGTATAGAAAATTTTCAAACCTATTCTTGCAGGTGTCACTTGCTATGTGGCAGAAAGGGACACAGAAAGAGAAAAGGGTAAACACACTGATCTTTTCACAAACGCACACAATGTTCCTACTTTCATGAACTCTACACACAAAACACTTTTTGTAGCGACAGTCATGACATATCAACTGTCATAGAGTTTGAAAACTTGATTTTTGTTCTTAAAGAAATGTAAACGCATATTAGATCAAAGTTTGCGAATTTGCGCATATAGACAGCAGACATGACCACTTCAAATCACTGAAGTGGCCATGGTGATTGAAGTAACCCTTTAATGAAACTCCATTAAATGTTTTTT
This sequence comes from Pelobates cultripes, assembly GCA_933207985.1. Lineage (NCBI taxonomy): Eukaryota > Metazoa > Chordata > Amphibia > Anura > Pelobatidae > Pelobates > Pelobates cultripes. The sequence goes on along the minus strand of OW240922.1, from coordinate 49,431,341 downwards.
TTGTGTATAGATCATGCCACTGCAGTGACACTAACCGGGATTAACTTCAAAGATGCTCAAAATAATTTTTGGAGTCAATGCCACTTTAAGAATATTCTTCGCTAAATTATTTTTATTATTGTTGTTGTTATTATTAGCATTTATATAGGGCCAACATAAACTGCAGTGCTTTAAAATTCTAGAAAGGGGATATTTAGAGATTAAGTCCCTGCTTCAAACTAGCTTACAATCCTGAGGATTTGAGGTCGTCTGATATATATCGTTAGATGTTATGCCTAAAACCATTTACTGATGAGGTGGTGTCCTAGGTTTAAGAGTAAATCCAACAACCATCACCATTTCTGGTTCTAGACGTAGTCATGGTTGTAGGAGTCTGGATGTGCAGTATTTCTGCTTGAAACGCTGAACGTCCAGAGCTATTTGCACTTTGGTGCCAGGAGCTTGTTACACCCTCAGCACACATGCCTTAGGCAGCCCAGAACTCTGTCTAATGATAATTCTGTGCATGTTTTACGCCTGTCATCAGCGCCAACTGCGCACTGGCAGCAGACGTCATCTGCATTTTCTTCGCAGGCAGAGGCTTCAGAGGTAATCAGTCATCAGCGCTCAGCGCCAACTGCGCACTGGCAGCAGACGTCATCTGCATTTTCTTCGCAGGCAGAGCCTTCGGGGTAACTTGTGCCCCCCCCTCCTCCTCCCTAGCCCTTCTGCTACTTTTTTTTCTCCTCCTTTCTTTCTTCCCCACTCCCTTCGCCTGCTCAGAGCTTCTTAATGAGAAACTTGATTGGACCTCCACTCTGCTCCCGTGACATCATAAGGGTGCTTGCCGGGGGGCGGCGCCTGACCGCTGAGCTGAGAGGATACTAGCTTTAGCAGCTCCTGCTCTATGAGGCAAATAAAGCAGATTTTCGCTAAAAAACTGCAATTATTCAACATGTAAAGGCCACCAAGCGAGGCATGATACAGAGGTGAACACGAGAATACCACCCATGCAACTTTTCAAGCAGTACTTACCCAAACTTTTTGCGAGGCAGACAGGCACTCTCCCGCTGCCACCAAAAGCCGGGAATCTGAATTTGAGCCCTCGTTTCTCCCCTCTGGACCAGTGGAGGTTATCCCAGTCTACCCTCATGTGATTCCCCCACAACAAGGTGAGAATGCGACACTATCAACAAGGCTTACAAAATGGCGGATGCCTCCTTTATGCTGTCAGGGCCATCCGATGGATGTTGATTGTAAGGGGGCCTGGTCAGCTCTGGGCGCTTTAACAGCGCGACCGGGCCCTTTGTGATTACATCACAGAGCTGGGAGGAAATATGTATGTTTGTCTTGTGTGTATGTGTGTGTGTCTGTCTTGTCTTTGTATGTGTTGTGTGGGTATGTCTTTGTATTTATGTATGTGTGTCTTGTGTCTGTATGTGTGTATTTGCCTATGTATGTCTTGTGTGTGTGTACATGTCTGTATGTATGTGTGCGTGTGTGTGTCTCTATGTGTGCGTGTGTGTGTCTCTATGTATGTGTGCCTGTCTGTGTGTTTGTATGTATGTATGTATGTGTGCCTGTCTGTGTGTCTGTATGTGTCTTTGTATGTGTGTGTGCCTGTTTGTGAGACCTTCGTTTGTTCCTTATGAAAATCGAACCAGATATCAAATATTTAGTCTCGCAGCATCAACCTCAAGGATCTCATTAATTACTAGTAAAGGTAATTTCAATTTACTTTGATTTCTCATTAAACTTTAGAAAATTTAAAACATTATAAACATGCATTAAGTAGAAGTAAAAAGATAAAAGTACGTACATTTATTTTTTAAAAACACCCTCCTTTCTAAAAAATATTCTGCACTTGCGCGAAAAATGGTGGGCGGTAAGGACATTTTTCCATCAAGAAAGATGCATTAGTGGGCGGTAGGTAGAAAAAAGTTGGCTACCACTGGTCTACATGGTGGCACTACACTCTGCCCCTGTGCACTCCTGTTGAGCACTCATAAGAATGTATTACCCATTTTTCCTTGTCTAATCAGGGTACCTCCTAGGGAATTCACTCCATGTTAACCTAGCAACTATCAACTACACTTATTCACTGCTTATCCAACTTTTTCTCACCACATGTTTACATCCTTTACTGCTACGAGAATAGGTTATTACCGAGCAAGTTTTCACTAACATGATTAATCTAGCTTAAAACCAAGCATGCATTTCTCCCCTAAACATGTATTGGTACGCAACTTGTTTATTTTTCCTAAAACTGTACTGATATCCTGATTTTTTATTTTTATTTTCTTCCTAAAAATTCTCATGAAAATGTGCAAACATCTTATGCCATACTTATGTTATACTATGTTTAATCTGTCTACGCTTGTTTATGCTGTTGTAACAATGCAGGCATCGTTGTACTTATCTGCACAACAAAAATAAAGAATAAAAAAATAAAATAAGGGGGGTTGCCGAAAAGCTCTAGGAACTTTGCTTGATGCTGACTTAAAGTAAGTAAATTCGTATCTTCAAATCTGGGGGTGTTACCAAAAGCATTAATTAAGGCAGTTACCTCTGCTCTAATCAGCCATATCCCCCTACACAAGTCTAAACTGAAGCAAACATTTGGTGTATATTAAAGAGGGGGGGAATACAATCACTGCAGCTATTATTATTATTGGTATTTATATGGCGCCAACTAATTCCGCAGCGCTTTACAATATTATGAAAGTGGGACATTAACAGTAATTGAGACAAATACACAGTGACACAGGAACAATAGGTAGATGGGGGCCCTGCTCAAACGAGCTTACAGTAGAGGTATAAATGAGACCTCTAAACATTTCCTCTCAATGTGCTCCCCATGGATGGAAGCTTTCTACAATCTGAGATCATTGTAATATTTTCTAAACCTTTTGAATTTAATTAATTTAATTATGACTTGCGCTATCTTCATTTCCTAATTTGTGCTAACCACTGAGCACTGCTGTGAAAAATAGTCTGTTTATAAATAAATGTAACATAATAAATAAGAAGCAGTTTTAAGATTTTGAAAGTGCAGCTCAAATATAAAAAAATAAAAGCTAAAATTAAGATAAAACTTCATGTAGAACAGTCAGAGTTTGGCTCTTACTGCATTAATTTTCCTTTTGTGTATTGTAATAAATTATATTGTCAGCGCTAATTTCTCTGGAGAATTAGCCTCTCAGACTAAACCAAAAGAGGATGTACTGATGTTTCCAAGGGACTATCTGATTGGGAAGATCAATAGTGGGTGATCATTTTCTTTGGGCTTAAGTGCAAAGTAATGTGTTTTGCTTACAATAATGGAGAGTAGATATCCAAGCACCAAGACCCACAACTTCTGTAAATGAACCTTGGCAGAAACACTACAATTTAAGTTTGGATTCTTGATAAATGTGTTTGCAAACTGAAAGACCATTGCAAGTAAATCTCGATGTTCAAAGCTGTTTGAGGTGGCATACACAAGAAGCTTAAATCAATTGGAGTCTGCAGACCTTGCAGTGCAAAGAGAAAACATATCAAAAAGCATTAGTGTGTGGATCTAAGCTAAGAAACCATTTCAGAAAGACAATACATCAGCAATGTGTGGTTCCTTACAACACCATTTCTATTTGATCAATTTAGAGGGCACTATTATGAAAATCAATCATGCCATTTAACTTTTAGTGTATCCTATATTACAGTAGGATTGTTTTTTTTTTTTTTTTTTATATTACACATTTTATTGAAAATTGTTTAACAAATTCTTTGGTGTAAGCTACATACACCTCACTATATTTGCAATTCCTCAGCTAAAAGCTCTAAAAACAACCAATAATCTTTGTCAAACTTCAACAAATAAAAGTCTTCACTTTGCCTAAGTAAATGAGTTGCAAAACCTGGTATGCTATACCCTGCTACCTAAGGACTATTTCCAAGTCACTCCTCACCCACACATAGCGGTCATGATGGATGTGAATGAGTCTCATTCTAAAGGTTCACTGATTCAGGTGGTATTCTGAGACATCACCCAAAGCTTTTGATATTCAAGACACGCCACTCAGCTGCTTATACTATAAGATAGTATAATGAATCTATAATGGGTCTTCTCGGGATCTCTCAGCAGTCTTAAACCTTTTCATATAAATCCCCCATTTCTGCTGTACACCAAGTGAATCTGCTATTCCTTTCCTATACCATAGTAAACTGGCGATGCAATCAATAAATTTAGGATTGACACAAGAGGTCAGTGTCTGGATTTAAGACTAACCCAAACATTTAAGATGTTCTGTGCTTTCCCAGTAAAAATAAGATGTATCTATTAATGGCTTTCCCAATATATGATTTGAGGTATCGCGGCAATTATGCAGTTTCAGTATTTTGAAAGCTTTTTCTAATGGAATACCGATACAGAAAGACATTATGAGCTAAGTACACAGAATTATCTGCATGGAAACTGCCCTACCTTTAATCAATTTAAGGATAAAAAGGGATATGCAAACAAAAAGTATAACTTGAAAAAAGGGAGATCTACTAAACGGTGCCCAGGGGATCAATTGTCTGGAGTACTAGCTAGCATCTAAGTTCCAGTTCCCCTAGTGTCCGACTGACAGGAAGGTAGTGTAAACGAGGTTAGGGAGAGAGAAGAGGCACAGGGTCCCCAGAGAACAAGGGACCAGGTAATCACATCTAAACGCAGATGAAAAGCCTCACATAAATAATTAAATAAATCTCTCCATTCACCCTAAAAGTTACCTCGACACGGTGGTCTAACTACTAGTGTCTACCTGAACCAACTCTCCCTACTAAAGTTATAAATATATAAACACCTAAAAATCAATAACCATAGTGGTAACAAAAATAAAGTGCTACCAAGTGCAGAGATTAAAGAAAACGCTCTACACGCGTTTCAGCGTGTTAAAAACGCCGTCGTCAGGAGCCTTTAGTAGATCTCCCTTTTTTTCAAGTTACACTTTTTGTTTGCATATCCATTTTTATCCTTAGATTGATTAAAGATAGGGCCTCCCTTCCTCATTTCTTATACAGTGGAGCTCTCCTGATGTTGGTTTCCCCTTGTGGGACTCTACACATCACCTACTCCTATTACCTATATATATATTGTACTAATGCTTTGCCTCCCGATTTATCCATCTCTGTCTAAAATCATCGCAGAAGCAAAGTCATGAAGCTATATTAAGCTGTAACATTCAATTAACTGCAATAGGTTACAAAACCAATATTTACAATCACTTAATTTACATGGTAGTCATGCTGTACACAGTTTTAATGTTGCATGTAAAAAAAGTTGTCATTCGTAGTAATATCACTTTGCCTAACCAATCACATCAGCTGGAGCTAAACCTGTCCTTTTTTTAAAGATAAAATAAAAAAGTGTACATTTGACTTTTCAATAAGTGCAGCAAATCTTAAGGTTTTGTAGCTTCTACAGTGGCCTATGGCATCACTACAGGGGATCGAGGAGTGGGGTGTACACTGCTAACTTTGCAAGCTCACAGCTTCGGGCACCTTTTCACTGACACAGCAAGTGCTCACACAAGCCAAGTATAACAGAGTCAAGTCTGGGGGGTTGTAATGCAGGCGGCGAGGGGGACCTTTACTGACTGTGCTCTCCCTGCATTGCTCACATGCCCTGCGGTGTGACGGTGCCCTGCGGTGTGACGGCAGCCGGGATATGGCATCATCCCAGCATTGGCATCACTATAGGGGTATGTGCGTGTGTATATGTCTGTGATTATAGGTGTATGCATATGTGGATAAAAATATATACGTGTTTAGCAGATAGCTCACTATTTTGGTATCCTTATATATGGCAACCCCACATAAGGATAGCAAACAAGGGTGTAACGTACTAAACCAGGGCTGTCCAACCTGCGGCCTCCCAGGTGTTGCTGAACTACAACTCCCATGATTCCCTGGCTATCTGTTTCATTGAAAGAATCATGGGAGTTGTAGTTCAGCAACATCTGGGGTGGCCACAGGTTGAACAGGCCTGTACTAAACAGTTGAAAGGTTAAAATTAAGAAAGGATCACTTTTTAAATTTTCTCTTTACAATTTTAATAATTTAGCTGGGATTTCCATACATGTATTTAACAATATCAATTTAGGGCGCTGTTTAGCAGATGGCTCCCTTATTTGGTGTCCTTAAATATGGCAAACCCACAAAAATAAAATAGGGGAGTTGTCTACTAAACAGTTGAAAGGTGAAAATTAAGTGGTATTAGTCACCCCAGAAAAATAAATCTGAATGGCCAACAGTGGCATGTTAACTCTCACTTCCCACTGAAATTATTAGTGCCCCACCTGTTTTGAATTGTTCCTGGAATCACCAATGGCAGTGATCCCTGCCCTACCCAGGAAATTACTTCCATATCTTGTTACGATAGTACTAATCTTGTGCCATAGTCCTTCGATAACTGTTCCTTATGAGCACAGAAAGTATTACTGGGTTCAATTTTCTCATGTAGAAAGGAAAAAAAAATAACAAAAGAATAACAACTCTGAGTTGTTTTTTTTTTTTGTTTTGTTGTTTTTTTTTTTAGAAACTACCATGTTTACATTGCAGGTTTTAGTCCACCTCTACTGGCTGTCAGCATGACAGTCAATAGAGGTGCTTCCGCAGCACTGGCCTAGTAAAAACTCTGACACATGGTGCGGAAGCCCCATAGGAAAGCATTGAAATAATATTTTTCTTCGCGGAAGTGTGAGCATGTGCTCCTCTGAGGAGCTTTGGATTGAACATTGGTAGAGGAGGCCATGCAGCGCTGCGGGAGTCTTGGCTCTGGAAAAAGGTAAGTAAAAGTTTATTTTTTTTGCAAATGTGGGGAGGACCTACTTCTGACTATGCACAAAGGCACTACATCATTAGGAATTCCTTTAAATATATATTACTGTAAATATACTGTTGTGGACTCAACACTGAACAAACATTCTGAGCTCCTTGAAAATAAAACTGCGTGGTTCGAAAAAGAGCTATCCGAATATCTTTGAGGGTCTATTGGGCGGGACCTAAATTGTGCACTTCCATTGCATATAGGACTTCCAATTGTCCGTCTTTCGAACTCCTGTCCTGCCATCCCATATTTTAGTTCAAAGTAGCCTGAATCTGGGGGCAGCAGGGAACTGTTCCTGGGTAGCACAGCACGAGAGTATCATGAGATGTTCTCATGTAAGAGGAACTGTCACTTCTCTGTAAATTATGCCATTAAATAATCCCCAAAAAACATTACAAATCACCTATCATGTGTTAAATAGCCACTACAGTAGTGATCTAAAATTCTTGGGTCACCAAAATGATGATGTCCTACAACTCACAGGAGCATTGAATGCACATTCAAGCCGTCCCTTAAGTAAGGATATAGTCAGTCAGTATAACAGGCACTAGAGGTGGACTTAAAGGGACACTATAGTCTACATATAAAAGCAAGAGAGACAGGTCCCCCAGCCTTCCTTCTTGCTTTTATATGAACTTACAGTTAATAAAAATAATTTTCGAAGCTTTATCCTATAAACTTACCTCCGTAACAGCGCCAAGCTCCCAGCCATGCCGCACCCCCTTTTTCGTCAAAATGACGAAATCGCGGGCCTCAATCAGACGCCTCTCTCAGAGAAGCGTCATCGTGATCTGGTACGCATGCACGGCTTCGCGCTGCACCAATTGCTCTCTTCATAGAGCTGCATGAATGAACTCAGCGCCTCTACCGCGCATGTGTGCGGAATGCACGTTTGCGAGCTGAGCTGTCTGACAGCTCAGCTCGCTTTCTATACCCACCCCCCTCCTCAGCCAAACTGTGTTTGCATAGGTGTTCCAAGCTTCCAATGTAAACACTGTATTTTCTATGCAAACACACAAGTAGTAAAAAAAATTAAAGACATACACATACTCTCTCCATCCATATCCATCCACTCCCATCCTCACCCTCAGTCACCCACCCACACTCACTAAATAAGTTTACTTACAGTTTTAATCCTCCCCTCCTCCTCTTTGGTCTTCAGCCTGTCAGCTCAAGCCACTCCCACGCGGTGCTGACAGCCTCAGGACACAAAGCGCGTTCACAGTCTGAAGTATTCACCCATGTGTGAATACGTCAGACGTGAATGAAGCCTTTTTAGGGCTTCTGAACTCGGAAGTCCCTCTGGTGGCCATCTGACTGCAACTGGAGGTGTTCCAAGCTTCCAATGTAAACACTGTATTTTCTATGAAAATACAGTGCTTACAAGAAAAAGGCTGCAGGGAGCTTTAGCACTCACGTGAACAACCTCATTAAGCTGAAGTTGTTGGATATTTTCTAAGACATTCTCAGGATAATCTGGTAATGCTCTCTTTCAGATCTGTGTGACATGTGGCGACATTTTAAAGCCTTTTGATACCTGAATGTTCCTGACAACTATATTTCAGAGTTAGAATTATGTAAGAGATAAAAGTTAGTACAGTGGTACCTCGGTTTACAAACGCCTCGGTTAACATAATTTCCGGTTTACAAATGAAAATCCATTTAAAATAGTGCCTCGGTTTACACTTTTGTTTTCTGCAATACAAAGCAAGTTTCCCCAGGATGCATTGTGCCTGGGAGGATTATAGAGCCGCCCCCCGTGCATAATGGAGTCTGTGGGTAGTACGTGGCATCGAGTGTAGAGGTATTGGAGTGGCGTTTTAGAGCCATTCTGCAAAGTTCTTGCAGTGGTTTTGGGACTTTTTTTTTTTTTGCATTTTGCAGGCAGTGGAAAGGTAGGGAGCTGAGCATGTTCGTTGTTTGCATGCTTTTTATTGTGTGTTTTGCATTGTGGGTTGGTTTCCATGCCAGCTCATTTTTACTTTTTTCTGCCCTCCAGAACGGATTAATTGGTTTTCAATGCACTCCTATGGGAAACCGCATTTCGGTTTACAAATTCTTCACAATAAGAAACATCTCGGAGAACTCATTAAATTCGTAAACCGAGGTACTACTGTATGTGTAAAAATTTGGTTCATTTTTGGATGATCCGATGTTTCTGTCATGCATGATATAGTACAGATTATGACTAATGTATTTACAGTACATAGATGCAGCCATTACATAATGCAATTGGAAAATTGAGTTTGTCATTTTGAATAAATATACATAGATGTCACTACAGAATTATAAATTTTTGCTTTCATACAAAGCCATCACTGACAAATATTATATACCCACTTGTATGCAGATTGTATGTGTTGTTGAATGATCTGGTGTTTTTAATACTTCCTGAGTGTCAGTGGCATCTTCAGTATTCATAATTAGGGGGGGGAGGGGGGCACATAAGGGTCAGGAACAAAAGTAGGGGGGCAGTTTTAAAACGTACGTGTGTGTGTATATCTATCCTAGGTGCCAGGTCGCCATTGCGACTACATATTTCACCCTGGTGCATGGCATCAGCCAAAATCAGATCCCTGGTGGTTAAGAAGGCTGCCTATCCATCGGGTATAGGGGAGGTCACGAGATGAGAGGTATCTCTCTTGAGCTCAAGCACTTACTCAGACTGACCCATACAAACACAGGCTGAGCCCCCCCACACAGACCCATACATACAAACTGCCCCCCACACAGAATGAACCCCCCTTCCCCCCCCCCCACACACACACAGACTGACCCATATACACACAGGCTGAGCCCCACACACACACACACAGACCTATACACACAAACTGACCCCCACACATACAGACTTAATTATTGCATGAATGCCGCCCTATGAAGTATGTGTGCATGTGCGGCTACAAGGGAGCAATGACGCTTCCGAATGGAAGCGTCTTACTGCTCCCTGCTCGCGCCCGCCAATTTCATCATTTTGACGAAATAGGGGGCGCGGCTTCACGAGGCTCCCGGCGCTGGAACGAGGTGAGTAAAAAGGGCTGCCTGGAGTGCCACTTTAACTATATTGCTGGATGCACAATATATTCAATGAAAAGTATTCCCTGGTGGTCCGGTGGGCTATATCTAATGTTAGGTACCTCCTCTTGATCCACTTGATAATAAACTCTCTCTCACGGCTCCGGAGCTCAGTGATGACTCAGAGCAGCCGAGGAGATTCCCAGTCTGCACTAATCACTGAGCGCCGGAGCCGCGAGGGAGAGTTTATTATCGAGTGGATCCGCAAGCTCCAAAAGGATTACCCGGGAAGCAGTCACAAGCTATACACCGCTACATAGGCAGACTTGAGGGTTTCAGTAAAGCTAGTTCATCATATGTCTGTTTTAACAGCAGACAAAGTTCTAGATGGGTAGGGGAATTTGCCAGCCCCTTATAAGTTGTTTATTATCTTTTACTCCCAAGGTGGAATTTTCAGATGAGATTTTAAAGACGGAGATGTTCAGCTACACTAGTAGATATTCCTGGAATGTTATATGATTCTTTGGTGCCACCTTTATTATTGATTTTTTGATCATATAGATCAGGGGTTACCAACCAAGTCCTCAAGTACCCCCTAACAGTCCAGCATTTAAGGATTACCCAGTTGTGTTTAAGGTGCTTTTAGAAAAAGAAAAAAACACTTTAGACACAACAGGGTAATCTCTAAATACTGGGCTGGTAGTAGCTACTTGAGGACTGGGTTTGAAACCCGTGATATAGATGGTAAATCCGACAAAGTGACTTTTCAGAATATTTTATAAAAATACAATACAAATGACAGGGTTATTTACTAAAGTGAGAAATCAAAGTGCATTTTAAATTTAAGACCAAAGAAAGCAAAGCTGAATGTTTCCAGCTCAGATATGTTGACCTTAAATTTGACATTCACTTTAAAATTCTCACTTTAGTGATAAACCCAGAGAATATTTGTTTATACTTGAGGTTTGTTTTTAGGAGGAAGGGTTGGGGATATATTTAATAGCAGTACACATTTTATGCAAATAAGCACAAGTGAAATCTAATACTTGACCATTTTAACAATGTTATTTTGTGTTAAATTAGATGATGATACTTTTTAATGATCTGCTTCCTTTAATTAATTGGATAGACTGCTGTGAAACTTGCTTCCAGTGTTTCGTCACCTATTCATTTCCACTGTGTTAAGCCTCATTCTCATTCACACTTTCCTTAGTAATAAGAAATTGTACAATGCAATTTCACAATAGATTTTAAAATCCAATTGTGAACTGTTGATTGCCCATTAGCCCACTAGAAAAATCGGCATTATTATTCGGAGGCAGAGACTTTTTTTGGGGGAAATATTAATCATTTTTCTAAGGTATATATCACAGCAGGTTCATTTTCCTATTCTTTCTGCCAGCTAAATTAATTAGATGTTACGGGAAATAATAGTTCCAACAATAATGATTAAATGGTGCTGCCCAGTGTTTAAAGATTGTTTTTTTTTTTTTTAAATCTGCAGTATGTAAAACTAATAAGGGTTTTGAGGGTGGAAATATAAAAAGACATGGTGGGCTTTTGTAGCAGTTAATTCCCCTGAGCATGTTTCTAAATGCAAACCTTTGGCAATTAAAATTATGTGCTTAACTGAGGTTAATTGCATGTGCTGCATAAATGAAGCATTGCATTTGAATCAACATCTGCATTTGATCCTGCATGGGAAATTTTGAGACAAACAAACCTTTTTAGTATGATAGTTTTGAAAAATTGTTTTTTTAAAAAAAAGGTTTTCTGTGTACATATAGCATCATATCTAGACTAAAACTACCAAGAGCTGAAAAAAGGTGCAAGAGGAAAAGCTAGTAATAAAAGATAGAAATAATGTGGAAAAATGCTAGTTTATGTACTAAAAATATGGGGAAGGCTGCCACTGCTTTGGCTGTGCATAGTGCTCTCCCAAAGAACCAAAAAGGTAAGATGATTTTTTAAAACTAAAATTACATTTTAAATATTTAATTTTATATTATTTATTTATAAAATATTTTACCAGGAAAGATACATTGAGATTTCTCTCGTTTTCAAGTATGTCATGGGTCCGCAAAACATTGCATTCATACAATAGGGTACAATAAAATACAAAAACAATATTAATACACAGTATATACAAAATTCAACATAAAACAGGTAAGAAGCATATATTCAACCATGACCGGTACATTTTGTTTTGAGATAGGTAGAGAGGGATCTCTTAAAAGATTTTAGGCTGACGGAAAATGTGGAGGTCATTCCATACTTGCAGTGCTCTGTAGGAGGAGGAGGATCGGGCTGCTTTCTTTTTGTATTGAGGTAGACTAAGTAAAGTGCTGGTACTGGATCAGAGGTTATAGGAGGTGAAAACAGCTGGGCAGAGCATTCTGCTCGGGTACGGTGGGAGCTTACCAAAAAAGCTCTTAAACACAAGGCTGGAAAGATGAAGGGTACGTCTGGATTCCAGCGGCAGACAGTTTAGTTCTTTTAGCATATCACAATGGTGGGTCATGTAATTACATTGTACCACAAAATGTCAGAACGAGTTATACACAATGTATTACGTTTATTAATGGGTTTACGGTGCAGATGCATATACTACATCCCCATAATCAATGATTGGCATCAGCACTTGCTGTACAATCTTTTCCTTTACTGTAGGGCTTAGGCAGGATTAGTTTCTGTACAGGGCATCTAGTTTTGGCTAAAGTTTTGCAAGTTTTTCTAACATACCCAAGTATTTGAAAGAGTGGACTGTGCTCAGTGTGCTATTTGATTTTGTTTTATATATATATTTATATATTCGAGTGATTTAATTACAATGGTGACTAAGCATGTTACCATTATTGCATTATATTATACTGCTTATGAAATATTTTGATGAATTGCAGTATGTTTAGCAAAGTTGTATATTATTACCATGAAAGTCCCCTATACATGTTCTCCCCAAAGGTGTTCCAGGGAGACTGTGGTCTAGCAAGGGTAAAGGACCCTATGCTCTGGTTGGTTCTCTCTTTTCATTATTGCCACTTGATGCACTCTGCTGTAAAACCGAAAGTGCAGGGATGTGTGCAATAGAGCATATGCAGGAAGGGAACAGGCAAGACAAAGCAATGCTTTCAGGAGCACAGCTTTCACGCAATATTGCAACAAAGAAGTGGCGATGCAGAACTCCTTCACCTGCCTTGGAAGCTTGATGCGACAATTAATATGGTCAATCGATTGAATTTAAACATTTGGACAGTAGTAATAAGAAACAAACTGCTGGAACAACATTTCTGTAGTTTAGACATCCAAAATATGTTTCTTACAAATCAATTATGTTACACTAGTTATAAAACATTCAGCATTATAAATCTGGACTATGCATCATTATGTAAATTTATCATTCTGTTTCACTGCACACACAATCAATATAGAATATATGTTTATGCAAAAGTTTTTCTAAAAGCCTATATTTTATTCTACTGATTAGGTGTAATTTGGGTTGCAAATACTTGGAACAGACACCTTTTTTAGATTGTAAAAGCATGCTTTTTTGTTAAAAGGTTTTATGAAAACTGTGTGGTCAAGAACAAATGTGGTGTTCACTAAGCAGGTAATTATAGTATATTTACTGCTAAAGTGAAAAATTGTGGCCAAGATCTTTGATGGAAACATTCTAAAACTCTGTTTAAGAAAAGAAAAAAAAAAACACACAATATACTTGTTTCTCGTAATTCTGTATTTAGTAAATAAATCAGCGAGTATTATTAAAGTATCTCAAAGTAAATCTATACTGAAAGTAAGCAAATGGTACAACAAAATTCACTAACATTTCCAAAAAGTATTAATGTTTGCAACTTCATTACCCATTTCCAAAAATAAACAGGATTACTCACTAAACTCAGAATTTGTCAAATGAAAGCAGTTGTCACCGCACCACTCCAAAATAAGTGTTTCATAAAGATAAAAGCTCTAAGAAATCAGATGTGCTATGGCTAAGTCCTACCATACTTATGTTGTCCCCTTGGCTACTTATTCTTAGCTTCTCTCTGACTGGGGTAGATAGACCACTTCAGGGCCTACTTCATCTTACCCATCCCTCCTCGAGGGATTCAGATAATTACCATCTTGACTTGTATTACTGTTTTGTCAACTTATGGTTTGCCCACTCATAAGTTTCAAAGGTTTAAGGCTCCATCTTATTTCTTATTATGTTCTTGTTTATCTTCTCTTCAGCATACTGTGATACTGCCATCTATGCTAGTACAGACACTCCTCACCTACCGACCAATTTGTTCTACAACCAGGTCATAGGAGTTAAGGGATTCTCTGCTCTGGCGCATTTGTCTATGTTCAGGGAAACTTCCTCGAACATAGATGAACGCACCACAGCAGGGAACCCCTCTATTCTATGTTCGGGGAAATTTCCCAGAACATAAATTAGAGGGATTCCCTGCTCTCGTGCGTTCGAGGAAGTTTCCCCGAACATAGACATGCGCACCAGAGCAGGGAATCCCCACGACGGCTCGCACTTACACCTGGTCGTAAGTGCGAGCCGTCACTAAATGAGCGCCTCCTGTGTTCAGATTGTTTTCTCTATTGCATTATGACTTATTAAAGATATTTTCACTATAGTAAAACCTCAATAAAAAAAAATCTTTATACAATACTCACATTGACTGTGTTGGAATTTCCCTGAAATTCTACTGCTATAGAATATCTAATGCTATAGATATACTAAGACAAACTATGGATTAGGTTGTTAGTATATTGCCTACACTTGACAGAAGGCACAGCAACCACAGTCAAGTTTTTCCTCAATTCCCTCAACTGTTATGTGTTTCTTAGCCTTAAGTTCCTATAAGAGAATGGACACTGATTCCAGGAAGCGAACATTGATTTATTTGCAGCTGGTAATGTCTCAGTCAGACAGTAGTCTTGGAATACCCGACTTAGCACATGTTTACAAGAGAACAAAGAATATATACCACAAATGATGTATTCCATATGTATAGAGGAATAAAAAATCACATCCAATTATTAAACTAAAACTTATCTCTTACATATGTTATCTAATAGTGGGCGTTCCTGACATTCTTCACATGCGCCATGGTCCAAGATAGTTGCACATTAGTTTTAACCATGTGAGTACTGAACTTTACTTAAACATCCTGTAGATTCAACAACACAACCATTACTAGTGATGGCTGTAGGAAAAAGGAATTGTCTATGGAGGACCTCAGTGTTGTACTTGTGCACATGCCTAAAAACACAGTTTTAGAAGACAGACCGGATAAAGATGGGGGCAGCTACACAGGACAGGTTTAGGTAATTACAACTCACCTACTCCACGGCCACCAGTGCAGTCACCATAGGGGCGTTGCAAAATAGTCAAAGACTTCAGACGGTGCCCGAGCTGCTTTAAATTTAATTAAAAAAACTGAAGCAAATATAACTCATCTGGAAATAAACCTGAACAAATTAACTTACAGACGTTTTTGATGCAGTTGCATGTCCAGTTAATGATGTCAAGCTACTGAGGACTATATTATGTATATGTGTGTATGTGTATATATATATATGTGTATGTGTAGAGGCTTGAGTAAAAGCTTGTTCAAATTACATTTATTTTAAAGGAACCCTATAGTCACCAAAACAAATTTAGATTAAATGAAGCAGGTTTTGTGTATAGATCATACCTCTGAAGTCTCACCACTTCATTCTCTGCCATTTAGTAGTTCAATCACTTGTTTCTGTTTATGCAGCCATAGTCACACCTCCCCTGACTATGACTGAGACAGCCTGCATTAAATAAAAAATAGTTTCATTTTTAATCAGATGTTACATTGTTTTTATCTCCTGCTCTATTAATTAAACTTTTATCATACACAAGGCTACTGCAAAGTCTAGCAAGCCATTAACAAAGCAGGAGATGAGTGTCTAAATTAAACAGAATTTGCAATAAAGTATAAACATTAAATGATTCTTTACAGGAACTGTTTAGGAAGGCTGTGTGAGGCACATGCAAAGAGGTGTGACTAGGGCTGCATAAACAAAGTGAATTAACTCCTAAATGGCAGAGAATTGAGCAGTGAGACTGCAAGGGCATGATCTATACACCAAAACTGCTTCATTAAGCTAAAGTTGTTTTGGTGCCTACAGTGTCCGTTTAATACACACCCGAACAAATCTATACATCTGGGAATTACTTAAAGAGTCTTATAATAAGGTAAATGTATTAAAAAGGCATTTTATATGTTCGAACAGCTCCAAACTAATTTTTACACAAGTCTAATGTATAACTATATATAATATAAGAGAAAGAAAGAGCAAGTGATAAACCTCAAATAAACTGTGGATGATCATATTTGTTTCTCAAGCAAGACATCCTCCCTGGGTGCTCTCTCCGATCCATACACTGGATCGGAGATGACATTGGGTGTTGTTCCAATGCCAGCAATTACGCCAAAAGCTTCTAATTTGCCTGCAAGTACTCCTTAACCACACAACATGGGTC
Organism: Pelobates cultripes; assembly: GCA_933207985.1. NCBI lineage: Eukaryota > Metazoa > Chordata > Amphibia > Anura > Pelobatidae > Pelobates > Pelobates cultripes. The sequence continues at coordinate 49,414,986 of OW240922.1, read as the reverse complement.
ATGTTCATTTTAGTGTTATGTGATGCAAGCCAATCAGAGGCCACAAGGGTGGTTATTAGTAGCCAGAGAGTGCATTCCTTATTCTTTGGTATTTCTGGTATCTGACTTGGCTTTGTTTAAACGTTTTTTTAAATGTATTCTGGTATCTCTCACCCTTTATTCTGTTACTCTTCATTTATCTATCTGCAATCCTGACCTAGACTTGTATTTGATTACTCTATATCCTACACCTTCTATATATACGTTAAGCCCAGCCACTTTAAGGTCTGGTAACACATCTTTTCTTTGTATAGGGTTTTACATACCACACTGTTTGCAAGTTAAGGTATCTATACTTGACCGTTCTGAATCGTATGCTTGCAGCAACATTGAGGATTTGTTACAATTTTTGCCACAGTCCTCCTGTAAAACACTCAATTTCAACATGCCTGTCAATTAAGCCGTAGATGACATGATCTCAGCTGGAGGTCAAGTCTTTCTCTACAGCAAAACCTCAAGCATTTTTAATGATCACAGAAGTTAAATCTAGTGACACTTGCAAGTGGGCATAGTACTAATAAAACAAGAGAACTCACATGAAAACTAGAAAGCCAGTTCTTGACTTGAAGACCTATAATGAAAACTATGAGGTTACAATCTATAATATGTCATCCCTGTTAATCAAAGGAAAATTACTGTGATCTATGTGAACAGTGCTTGGGTAGCTTGGAAATGTCCTGATAATTTTACAGAAGATAAAAGACACTTGTTGTAAAGGTCATTTATAGCTGTACAGCCTTGAACCTGAAAGCATCTCTCTGGTGATTAAAGTAGCTTTTAAGATCTGGTGCTTGCACGAGACAGTGTTATGTTGGTTACTCTCTCTCTGGAGACAAAGTATAGCTGTGAAAACATATTTGACAGGCAAATGTTCCAATCAATTCTTCTCTGGCAGAGAATTCAAAACTGATAGAGTATGTTGAAGATATGTAAGAGAGCAAACGAAAAAGGAGGAAAAAATAAAAATACTTTCATATAGCATTTAGATGCCTTTTGATTTTCTTTTTTCCATTGAGATAGGATGAAATACAACACAAAATTGTAGTGGCAAAGCTTCTGTCTCCAGCCACGACTGTGTTCTATTATACAAACCAAGAAGAGTTGTTCATGGAAACACTCTGTTCTTGACACTGCATTCCATTATGTTTCCTGGGCAAAATGGCCACTTTCTCAGATTGGATACTATTGCTTGTAAGAAATGTCACTTTACTGATCATATCAGTTGCTTATTCCATTAATTCAGTTAATACTATTGAAGTGTATACTGGGCGAAGTGCAGGTTACAACAAACATAACTCCTCAATGCTTCAAGGGTTACGCCAAGCATAATAACCTCTACAAACACAAAATAAAGCACCACGGTTACAGAAGCAGTGGCTTAGTATCGAACAGCTCAAAATACATAGTAAAAACAAAGAGAAAGTTACCTGTGCGTTGGCTCAAATCCCTACGTACATTTAAACAAAATGGAGGCTCTTTAGTTTTATTCCAATGGCCATTTAAATATAAGCTCACCTGCCATGTCAAGGCAAGCCTCAAAAGGTGAGTCCTACACTAGCTATTAGATTTGCTGTTATCAGCCAAGAATCTCCAATAAGAAAGGAAGGGGTATTTTATAAACCCTTTCACATTTAACCCTTTATAGGGCTTCTACACATACAATGAAACTAAAGAGCCTTCATTTTGTTTAAATGTACATAGAGATTTAAGCCAGAGCGCAGGTAACTTTCTCTTTGTTTTTACGTAATAACCACTACAGCCTGTTATGGTGTGAGGAGTACCTTGGGCTGGTTTTCTGCTAAATTAGAAATTCAGTTTGCAATGGTTTTCCCTCTTATCGGGATACTTGTCGGGTGCCACGGACCATTCCTGCTGCCACACATAAGGCTTCAAGCTTCAGAAGCCGGATGCCAAGGCTGTCTTCATTCATGGGCTGAGAGTGTCACCTGACAACTTTCAGGTAGTAAACACAATTCTGTGATGAGAAAAATATATTTTAAATAACTCCATAAATAGCTAACTTTTAACATTCCCTCTGTGCATTACTAATGTTATAAAGTCCTAGTCACCGTTTAGGTGGTCCCCTTCCACCCCCAAAGAGTTAAGAGAGTTAGCTTACCTTTTGTCTCATGCCACGCTGCTCTCTACGTGACCGGTATGCATATTTGGCTGTAATCGATGACCCAGAGGTTGCTACAGCAGCCCCCTGTATGTGATTAAAAGTTATTTTACAGAGCAGTTTATAAGAATGTCTAATATAAGTGTCAAAACCAGGAGAGGTGTGGTAAGGGATTTTTTTTTATTTTTTATAAAGCATAAATAAAATCTGTGATCACATTAATTCAGTAAAACAGATCTTTCTGAAGGGGTCTCAAACTTTAGTTCACGAGTTTGTGGTATAAATGATGGTGATAGCACATTTGTAGAGTATATGTCTGTAAACATGTGCATCATTTAACATTTTTCTTTATATATTCTTTATTTTCAGAATGAAAAGACTTTGGGGCGTTCAGTTAGCCGGTCCAGTAACATTTCAAAGGTAATATCCATAAACTGAACATTTTAAATGCCTGTCTTTGAAATATTCTACTCTCCTCCGATACGTTCATTTGTGTATCTTGGTGCCTCAAGTTGTGATGATGACTGTTTACAAACAAATCTATGTTATTGTTAACGTTTCAAACAATCAGTGTAATAGAACATTGAAGTCTGTGCATTTTATTTTTTTCTCGTAAAGCTCAGTATCTGATAATCAGGGTCTTGCAGTTGATATTGTTTATTGTGCACTCAGTCAGCCATTTTGAATGCATTGACTTACTGCATAGATGGTGATGTATTTATACAATATCCCAAACAAAAGCCCTACACAGTGAAAAGTCAAAACATTCAGTAGGAATGAACGGAGTTAACTGCACTTGTGTACAATGTACTTTTAGACATTACTAACAAAAAGAGACAAAGAAAAAGAAGACTAAAGGGAACACAATTGAGTTTAGTCAATGGTGACCCGCTACTTACATCAATGGATTATGTGGAGACAAGGGGCATGTATTAAAAGTAATGCTAATGTACAGATCCGGTTAATCTTCAACTTTTTTTAACTGAAAGTTTGGGGAGTCAATTTTCACCCTGATTATTTACATTAAAAAAAAAACCAAAAAAAAAAACACCTTTTTTTTTTAAATAAAAGTAGCAAAGCATAGAATGATAAATTCAGTTTTTACACAAGCTTGTTAAATTATGTATATAAGTGTATATATCACTCTGTATCCATCATCAGTATAAGGAAAAAATAAAATGATTATATTTGCCTAAACAGTTCTAGAGATTGCAATTTTTACATGGATTTTCTAACTACTTCTTGCAATATAGAATGATTAGATGGCCTGGATTGTAGACATTTAGGCTTAGCATTCTAGAGGTTCTCTAACTTATGAATGGTGATCAATGACTGCAAGCTCTGGAGGTGATTATACGTTTACTAGCCTATCACTATATATATTCTTTTTAAATTTCTTTATTTCTACAGTGTTTTTAATCTTTTCATACCATATTGCAAAACAATCTTTATACAAAGTTTTGTTAAGAATACACATGCATTATGACTACAGTCATACTAGGTCCTTGGTGGGAATACGATTATATTGAAATACAAAAGTAATAAATTATTAACGTACCCACAGAGAGAAACAGAAAGTGTAATCGTCTCAACAATAATATTGCGTTATAGATCTTTAGTTTCCCTACTTGACCTCTATTGGTCAGTCCATGCACGCCATTCATACATTCACTCATTCGACAGCGGGATGGCTAAAACATTATGGTTGATAGCCTCAGGGTCCATTAAATTTGAGCCAGGGGGCCCAGAGCTCTTCATATTTGTCTGTAGAGAACCTATCTGGGTAGAAACCGGCTTCCATTCTACACTGAAAATTCAGCTGGGAACTTATTTCTGACCATTGCAGAGGACCTATATTTATCCAGTTTCAAGCAATTACTAGTTTTGTGGCCATAAATACAAGGACCAAAAGATGTTTCAAATTGATATTACAAGGAGGGAAACAGATATGAAATAGGAACGTATAGACTGTCAGATCAAGTTTACCAATCCAGACAGAGTCTCTTTTAGGGTACACAGCTCTCTTTACATTGCCATCAGATATGAGGAAATGACCCTTATGCCTTGCCACATCGCCAGCAGTCTGGAGATGCTTGTGTCAATTCGGGATAATCGTGTAGGAACCAAATACCAGCGATATACAAGTTTATAATATCTCTATTATGCTTACACAGTGAATATTTATTTTCACTAAAAGACCCTGCAGCCATTCTTCCAGAGAATAGGAAAATTTGAGTTCTTGCTCCCATTTCATCATTTCCAGAGCCTTTTCTTTTTTTTTGCTGGGTAATCATAAACCTAGAAAATCTAGAGGTCAGTTGTATCTAAAGTGTTGTGCCAGAAACTGATCTATCAGAGTTAACCCAGCTTATCAGTTAAGAAGGATTTAATTCTCAAATAGGTGAACAATTCTCTGGAGGGGAGATTATATTTAGCCTGTAAAAAGGGGAATGGAAAAATTGTCTCTCAGTCTGTAATCTTTGAGATCTCTCATTCCGCTTTTTCCCCCCTACTTTTGGATATTTATGTTCTCTATATAGTATTATAAACATTCTATATGAGTGTGACAGGAGATTTTGTCCCTACCAAATTTCTTTAGATATTTTACTGTTGAAACAAATACAAAAAGATAAGTCCTGCGCTCACTCCCATCACTCCTGGGCGGCAGCAACGGCCACAGTACACATCAGCCGCAATACATACAGTAATAACAAAAGAAAAAGTTACCTGCGCTCTCTCCTAAATCCCTATGTATATGTAAACAAATGGAGGTCATTTAGTTACTCCAATAGCCATTGGAAGGAATGCCCACCTGCCAATGTCAAGGCAGACCCCCCCAGGCGGTCTTTTACCGTTATTTTATTTTACTGTTGAAAGCAGTGCAATTGTAATGGATTATCTGATCTTAGACCTTTCACAAGGTCGATATCGCACCATATAAGGTGCGAAGAAAATAGACTTGATTTCAGGATTTTCTTATGCCATTCGTTTATTTTCTGGTTTTATTGGTTTGGTAGATTAAACTACCGAACATCGACCACCCTCTTTGCTCTTTAACTACAAAGGGAACCGTCAATCGAGCGCTCTCCCTGGGCGGCAGCCGTTTGTATAGTCGAACGCCAGGGGGAAGAGAAAACAGGGGCCATCTTGTTTGCACGAAAGGAGGCAGCGGGACTTGGTCGTTGACTGTCTGGAACTTAAATTGGACACTCGACTTCCCGAACACCGCTAAAAACATACGAACGCCTGCTTCCTTTTGTTGCCGAACAGCTAGGAGAGCGCCGTTCGGTTCCCACGAACAAGGGGAACAATTGCTCCTATGAGCCAGGAGGCTCCGTTCGTGTGTTTATTCGTTTTTATGCCTTTTTCGAAATTGACCGACCGCACATACTGAATTCATGGAACTGTTTTGGGCAAAAGCCTCGTGTGCGGTTGGTGAACTAAGACTTCCACACTTTTCGAAAACCCCTGAACCGATCTGGGTGAAGTTTGAATATGTTGGTCTCCCAGATAGGGGCTATCAGGCGATATGCTATTTTGGGGGTATCATGTATTTAAAGGGGTGTTCTAAGTTTTGGGGAAAATGTGTTCCCTTTGCCTGGAAATAATTGGGTTATCCCTTAGCTTACCTAATTATCTCCAAGGCAGAGAAAGGGAGTGTTTTACTGTAATTAAGCATTGTGATTGGTTGTCGCCTTTGTGTACTGTGGGAGGTCCTCTTGCAGGAGGATTTCCATAAAAGCCAGTGTGGCATCAAATAAACATTATTCCTCTTGTACCCTTCATGAAGTCTACGCTCATGCTTGGGTAACCTTTTCTTTGCTGGGGAGGTTCTCATTGGAAGCTGCATTCAACTGACTATTCATCTCCACACTCTAGCTGCAGCTATAATCACTGATGCTCAGCCATTGGGGAACAAATAGGCGAATAGAGTACCATAACTACTGATGTTCCTAACATAAGGTACGAAGGTTCTACATTCTTTCGTCCCAATCTTTTTAGGTCTAACCAAATTGGTCTAGATGAAAAAAATTATCACAGATGGCAAAATGTGCCAACATACTTACTAGGTATAACCTTTGAACATCCGGAAAGGACACCCCACCTTCCTGTCTTCTTCTCTGTAAAATATCCAGGGCTATTATGGGTTGCCAAATGTAATTAGAAAACTATCTCTGAAATCAGAGTATTGTCTTGTAGTCCGGCATCAGTGGGATATTCCTGAATAAGTAACACAATTTTGGTAATAAATAAGAATTGATTACTTCAATTCTGCCTAACCATGACAGCGCAGTACCGTACCCTTCATAGCTTTAAGATTATTTTTAAATTGGGTAGCAAGTACCAAATAGTTATGTTTACTGATGTCTGTAAGTTCCAGAAATAGCCTTACACCTAGATAGTTAATGCTCCTCGCCTCTTAGTCTAGCTTAAATTTTTCTTTAGGGGAATTCAACCTGGATCTGTTTAGGCCCTTTAACAGGATTTGTGTCTTTTTAATATTGACTTTGTAACAAGAAAATTTACCAAATTCTTCTACTGAATGAAATAATTCCGATAATGAGCCGGCAGGGTCCGAGAGAGTCAGGAGCACATCTCAACATAAAGTGTGATCTTGATCTCAAGAGTGTTAACCATTATGCCTTTGATATTTACATTCTGTCTGATGGCTGCTGCCAGAGGTCCAATAGACAGAACGTATAGTAGTTGGGCCAGCGTGCAGCCCTGCCAGGTCCCGTTACGAATTTTAAACCAATCAGATTGAAACGTTAAAGGACCACTATATTGCCAGGAAAACATACTCGTTTTCCTGGCACTATAGTGCCCTGAGGGTGCCCCTACCCTCAGGGTCCCACTCCTGCCCGGCTCTGGAAGGGGGAAAGGGGTTAAAACTTACCTTTTTCCAGCGCTGGGCGGAGAGCTCTCCTCTTCCGATCCTCCTCTTCTCCTCCCCGTCAGCTGAATGCGCGCGCATTCAGCCGGTCACATAGGAAAGCATTCATAATGCTTTCCTATGGACGCTGGCGTGCTCTCACTGTGAAAATCACCGTGAGAAGCACGCAAGCGCCTCTAGCGGCTGTCAATGAGACAGCCGCTAGAGGAAATAGGGGAAGGCTTAACCCATTCATAAACATAGCAGTTTCTCTGAAACTGCTATGTTTATGAAAAAATGGGTTAACCCTAGCTGGACCTGGCACCCAGACCACTTCATTAAGCTGAAGTGGTCTGGGTGCCTAGAGTGGTCCATTAAACCTGAGACTCTAGCTTGTAGGTCCCCATATAACGCCATGGTATAATCTTTAAATGTGCCCCTGATACCGAAAGAGCACAAGACCTCCTCCAGATACCATCAACATCTGCGGTCGAAGGCCTACTTGGCTTCAAGGCAAAAGGTGATTTGTGTTGACCCGCGCAATAGATAACATTAAACATTTTCCTAATGTTCTCCGATGTGCTCCTGCCCCCCATGACACCAGACTGATCGAGATGGACAATATCTGATATGGACCCCCTGAGTCTGTTGGCCAAAATTCTAGAATATACCATTGTCATTTAAGAGTATTTGTAAATTGTTTGCGAACAGGACTTAAAGGAACACTATAGGGTCAGGAACACAAACATGTATTCATGAACCTAGTGTGTTAAAAACCACCATCTAGCACCCCTAAATATAGTAAAATCTTACTCAAGTCCACTGCTGCTGGCTCTGTCCCTAATCTGCCTGCTTGGCTGACATCATCAGAAGTATTTAACTCAGCCAATCACAATGCTTTTGCATAGGATTTACTGACACTGTCAGGGAGGCAGGACAAGGGCAGAGCCAGCACAAGCCAAACACAGCCCTGGCCAATTAGCATCTACTTATAGAAATGTTTACTAAAAACTACTATAGAAAAGAGAGCGCAAAAAATCACTAATAATGTGTAATAATTAGCATCACCTTCAATATAGACACAAATATATAAATACCATTGACATGTACTATATACCAGCTTCTAAAACACAAAAAGAACTCAAATTACAAAGCAATCCACTGTGTCAACGCTTAGTGAATGTGTCCCTATGAAATAGTCTCATGGATATCATGAAAACAGTTCTATATGATTGGAAATCCCATTCAAAAGTCTATAGGTTCCATGAGAAATACAGTAAGAAAATATATGATAAATAAAAAAGATAAAAAGAAAATAATCAAAGTTCCAAGTGGTTACAGTCACAAGGGGGAATAGTCAAAATCTGTGTCTAGTTCAATGTAGAACCACGTAATGTGCTGGATGTACCTTAAAAATTAAGGAAACAAAATATAGTGTAACACAGTAAATTTTAATGCCCTTGTATTAAAAAAAAACAAAAAAATAAATCAAACTAAAAAATGTGGTACTTATCTTTAAGAACCACTTTATCAGCTTGGTAGGCAATATCCTCAGCCCGATATGCAGAAGGGATACAAGGCCCTCCAGAGGAGACAGCGTCTGCCTCGTGTACTGAAGCAGACCATCTACGTTCTGAACTTGGAAGAATGCGCAAGATAAGTCCAGCTGAAAGCTGGAGCCTAGTTTATAGCTACCAGTTGCTGTATGTAACGTCTGGCACCTTCAACGCATTTCACCCTTCTCATGAGGGCTTTCTCAAGATAGGTGCCGTGGCTGCTGACTTGTGGTTATATACTATGTGCGTCAAGCGGCATAAATAATGTCTTAAGGTTTTATACTCCTACTGAGTGTTTACCTTAACTTAGTATCAAATGTAAATTTAATAGCTGAACTATCCATCGTTAAACTATATATGAAAGTAACATTTTTGTGAATAACAATAAAATCAACATAAGCAGTATCTCATCGAACAGTGAAACAATAAAATCATTATGCAGTCAAATCATGACACAGCAAACTTTAAAAACATTTAAAAAAATTTACTTTGAGAACAATTATATCCATTATAATTCTTTTCATATAAAAGCATTTTATTAAATAGTATCACATATGTAAAAACATACATACATTTTACATGTTTCATAAGAATATACATTTTTGTCTTTGATATGTTGCCTTTTTGCTGAAAGCATCAAGGTGAATTGTTGCTGGCAGGTGAACTTACACTTTAAAGGATCACTATAGGGTCAGGAACACAAACCTGTATTACTGACCCTATAGTATTAAAACCACCATCTAGCCCCCCTGGGCCCCTCATGCCTCCATAAATATAGCAAAATCTTACTGTATTCAAGCCTGAAGCTGTAACTCTGCATGCTGTTTGCCTCAGAAAAACAAGCAGTCAGCTGACAATGGTTCCCCATAGGATTGGCTGAGACTGACAAAGAGGCAGATCAGGGGCAGAGCCAGCATTATTCAAACACAGCCCTGGCCAATCAGCATCTCCTCATAGAGATGAATTGAATAAATTAATCGCTATGAGGAAAGTTCAGTGTATGCATGCAGAGGGAGGAGACACTGAATGTTTGGATGCATTTTAGGCAGCCATGACCCAGGAAGGATCTCTAACAGCCATCTAAGGAGTGGCCAGTGAAGTTATCACTAGGCTGTAATGTAAACACTGCATTTTCTCTGAAAAGACAGCGTTTACAGCAAAAAGCTTCAAGGTAATGATTATATTCACCAGAACAACTACAGCTTATTGAATTTGTTCTGGTGAATAGAGTGTCCCTTTAATGGCCATTGCAGCTGACCTTTAATACCCCAAGGCTTGGTTCTTGTGAATTTTATTTAATATTCTATGCCACAATGAAAAAAATCTAAACTTCCATTACAGTTATTTGCATGCAAGTGTCCTTAAATTTGTTTAAAAAAAAAAAAGCATATTTATTTTATGATTATTTGTTCTATGTATGTATGTTTATTTGTTTTGTTTTTTTAATTTATAAAGAAAATTATTTAAATGAGATATTCATGTATCCATCTGCTGTTATAACTAGGGATCGACCGATTATCGGTCTGGCCGATATTTTCGGCCGATATTCTGTATTTACGGGAATATCGGTATCTGTCTATAGAGATACCGATGTTGCCGATAATACATACCAGGACCGCCGGGCCCATGACAAGCCCGGCGGTCCTGGGGGGCCCGCTGCAAGCTCTTACTTACCTTCCCAGAAGCTCCCTTCAGCTCCCCTGTGTAAATCTTGCGAGTCCCGCGGCCATCAGAGCGCTGCCACGGGTTGCCATGGCAACGCTCCGTGTGGCACAAAGGCCACGAGAATTAGACAGGGGAGCTGCTGGGAAGGTAAGTAAGAGCTTGCTGGGCCCCCACTGCACAGTCCATGCCACCGGACCACAAGGGAATGCTATATCCCCCCTCTCTGGCCAGGTAAGAAGCAGGGATGGGGGACTAAAAAATTAGATTAAAAAAAAATTCCCCCCCGATTTTACACACTTAACATACCTACACACACACTACACAAACACACTGCATTCACTATACACACACACTACACAAACACTCTGCATTCACTATACACACACACACTACACAAACACACACAGACTCTGCATTCACTATATATAAACACTCTGCATTCACTATACACACTACACAAACACACACAGCTCCCCTGTCTAAACACATGTATATTTTGTGCATATACCTTTAGAAATAGTTTTTTTCAAAATGGTTAATGTACAGAGTATCGGTAAGTTATCGGCTATCTGCCTGAAAGTTCACAGATTATCGGTATCTGCTCTAATAAAATCTATATCGGTCGATCCCTAGTTATAATGCTGCCAAGATAAAACTATATACCTCGTAGAGCGACTACGTTAAATCAGCACCATCAAGGAATTGGACAATGCTGTGAGATGGAATCCAGAATGATTTGTACTCTAGAGAGAGGTTTCTGTCCTTATATAACCCACTTTCCGTCCTTATATAACCCACTTTCCATCAAAAAGTAATAAGTTAAAACTACTAAAAAGACACAAGTGTTTTCTAAGGATATAGAATTTTTAGCAGCTGAGACACACAGTCTTTCTGTTCCTTTGAGTAGGAGGGTGGGGAGGGGGTAGTTGGTGCAGGTATGGAAAGACTAATGCCATTGCCTAGGAAGGCTAGATGGGGCTACAGAAGACCAGGAGGTATGGGGAGGTGTGTGGAGAACAGACCTGGAGGCTGTCAGGTTAGAGCTTGGAGTAATATCCTGGTGGCCCACAATCGTGCATGAATAAAGACACGGGGACAATCTGCAGACATAGTGCTGGCCCACCAAGGCTGCTGATAATGTGAAAGATGCAATAGGACTGTACAGTATGTGGGTCAAAGAATATGTAATTTGTGTTTAAATGGTCAGAGTATGTGTTTGTTGGTCATCTTTTCAGTATGTGTGTGTGCGTGTGTGTGCGCGCGTCAGAGAAAGAGTGTATGTGTGTGGGTCTGTGAGTGAAAAAGTTTGATTTAAAAAAAATGCAATCATTGTAAATAATAAAAATGAAAATCTGAAATGCAATAAAATACAGCCTGCACACCCTACATAGAGTGGCAGCAGAGGGTGTAATTCACAAAACTTTGAATTTTGTAGAGCAAAATGGCTTAATCATGTGACTAATTTACAGCTATTTTTGTCTCAGTTTTTCCACTAAGAATTTAGCAAATAATGCTGTCAATGTCCGGTGATCTAGGTAGGGGTCTCAGATATTGTAATTTAAATTATTTTGTTTCTGGGCAAATTGTCAAAACAGACAAGTAGACTGAACAACCACTCTAGTTCCCTGGAGAAGTAGGTTAAAAAAAAACCATAAATAAAAATCCACTAATTCCCTGTTTATCTCTGGAGTATTTTGCTTCATTGCATTCTTGCAGCCAAACTGATAACACTATTTTGTACTTTTAAATTTACATAACATATAACATAAATCAGAAGACTGAGTAATTGCCTGCCTTGCTTATAGACATTGAGAAAATAAATATATGAAGACAAAAATGATGCAGCCTACTTTGCACTAATTAATTAAGACCTTATTTCTTAGCTACTCTTCCATAATTGCAGTCTATCAGTTCAAATTGCTCATTTCTTTCTCTGTCTCCATGGCTTTGGTGTGCCCTTGCAAGTGCCTATATTTTTCAGATATAGCTTTCCAGTTGCATTGCATAGTCACTGTGCTTCTTGCCTTTTTGTGATATACACGGTTACTTTTGGATGCCTTAAAGCTAAAACCAGGTCCTCACTATCCCTTGCTGTTATTGAAGGTCATATTTAAATATGCAACTTAATTGTGAACTGTCCTGTATGTATTTTGTCAAATGTTGTTTAGGCCTCCATGCTGTGAGACTAGAAGAGCATGCCTTCCAGCCAATGACATTTGCAGGGCACAAGGGGCAGCAGGATCTTACTTAGATTTATTTTTATATAATAAAAAAGGCTTATTAAAGACCGGTATGGTTCATACCAATTCGTAAATGTAATCGTGGCAATGATAAGGTGAAAGTGACGTTCTCAACCTATCGCAGTTCCCCTACAATTAGGTTAGCCAGGAAGGGCTATCCTGAGGGGAGGCACCATTGGTGGCTGGGAATCTTAGTTCATTGTAAATGGTTTAACAGTGCCTTAAGTAAATAGTTTAACAGTGAAACAAGGGACAACGCGTTCCATCCATGAAAACCACTTCAAAGAAATTAAGTGGTTACAATGTCTGTATTGTTTGTCAATTAAACAGCTCTGTTAATAAGGATATCAAAGGGATATGATTTCTAAGGTGCCTTTTCTACTGTTCATAAACAAAGTCTTGAATTCCAGTTATTAATTCTGTAGCATGTCTCTGAACGTTTACAGTTGTTTAACCCCTTAGTGACCAGACCGCTTTTCAATTTTCTTACCGTTTAGGACCAGGGCTGTTTTTACATTTCTGCGGTGCCTGTGTTTAGCTGTAATTTTCCTCTTATTTACTGTACCCACACATATTATAAACAGTTTTTTTTCCACATTAAATGGTCTTTCTAAAGATGCCATTATTTTCATCATATCATAATTTACTATAAAAACATTCTAAAATATAATGAACAAATGTAAAAAAAAAACACACTTTTTCTAACTTTGACCACCAAAATCTGTTACGCAGCTAAAACCAAAAAGAAAAAAACACCCATAGACATAGACATAGAATGTGATGGCAGATAAGAACCATTCTGCCTATCTAGTCTGCCCAATTTTCTAAATACTTGCATTAGTCTCTGGGCTTATCTTATAGTTAGGATAGCCTTATGCATATCCCACACATGCTTAAACTCCTTTACTGTGTTAACCTCTACCACTTCAGCTGGAAACTATTCCATGCATCCACTACCCTTTCAGTATAGTAATACTTCCTGATATTATTTTTAAACCTTTGTCCCTCTAATTTAAGACTATGTCCTCTTGTGGTAATTTTTCTTCTTTTAAATAGTCTCCTCCTTTACTGTGTTGATTCCCTTTATGTATTTAAATGTTTCTATCATATCCCCCCGTCTCGTCTTTCCTCCAAGCTTTACATGTTAAGATCTGAAATGGAAAAATCATTCAATACATTGATTATTTCTTTGTGTATCTGCCCTTGGCCAAATCAATGAAACAGTGCGTGCACGCTCCCTGAAGTAATTCACACCAGACACAGGTTCCAGGTTGTTGAATAACTTGAGGAATGTTTATTCAGAGGGGACGGCAGGTCCCTTTTAAAGCAAAATTACATCATAAGCATTGTCAGAGAGAACATGGAATAATACATCAATAATTGGTTAGGTGTTAAGTGGTCGCTCTAATGCTCTGCCTACTGAAGGTGATGTCACCAGGGCCATGAGGGTCTCCCACGGTTTCCCGGCGCCATCTTGCTGCACGAGGTAGTTAGTTGGTGTTAAAGGGAGAGGGAGGGGAGGAGAGGTTAGAAGCTTCTAGCAGCCATTTTGATTAAAACATGTGTGCTTAGCTTATATATTGTGTATAGTGAAATGAGTAAATAGACATTTTCATTAACTTGGAAATATGTGCAGACCTTATTTCCACAACAAGATCCTTTAACCTTTCCTGGTAAGTTTTATCCCGCAATCCATGAACCAGTTTAGTAGCCCTTCTCTGAACCCTCTCTAAGGTATCAATATCCTTCTGAAGATACGGTCTCCAGTACTGTGTACAATACTCCAAGTGAGGTCTCACCAGTGTTCTGTACAATGGCATGAGCACTTCCCTCTTTCTACTGCTAATACCTCTCCCTATACAACCAAGCATTCTGCTAGCATTTCCTGCTGCTCTATTACATTGTCTGCCTACCTTTAAGTCATCAGAAATAATCACCCCTAAATCCCTTTCCTCATGTTGAGGTTAGGACTCTATCAAATATATTCTGTACTCTGCCCTTGGGATGCACTTATCCACATTAAATGTCAGTTGCCACAATTCTGACCTTTTTTCTTGTTTGCCTAAATCATTTGGCTTATCCCTCCTGGAACATCAACCCTGTTACATATCTTAGTATCATCAGCATACCTTACCATCAAGACCTTCTGCAATATCACTAATAAAAATATTAAAGAGAATGGGTCCAAGTACAGATCCCTGAGGTACCCCACTGATGACAAGTCCAAGCTTTGAATATATTCCATTAACTACAACCCTCTGTTGCTTGCCACTCAGCTATGTATTTATATTTTTTAAAATAAGACAACCTAAGGTATTAAACTTGGGGTATTTTGACTCTTTTCATGCAACCATTTTACCACCAATCTATGCCAAATGTAAAAAAATAAAAATAATAATTGATTTTTTTTGACACACATAGCAATTTAAGAATACATTTACCGAGAACTTTGAGGGGTACCGCCAAAGAACAACCCGATATGGGTTCAACAACATCTCTTGAGTACAGTGATATCCCCCATTTATAGATGTATTAGGTCCTCTGGGGGCTAAAAGACCTTCTTTGGAGGGTGTGCATTCCAGTTTTCCAACTTGGAATATTCACAGCTGTTCATCATGCACCCATGTCCTATTTGGAACATTTTTGAATCCCGCCAATGTAATTTACTCCCACCAAACCATATATTTTTGAAAAGTAGACAACCCAGGGTATTCTATATGAGGTATGTCCAGTCTTTTTTAGTAGCCAAGTTAGCATTTTTTGTTTGTGTGTTAAAAATGCCAAACACTATTATGAACGCTAACTTTGACCAGTGTTACTAAAAAAGACTGAACATACCATTTGCAATACATTGGGTTGTCTTCTTTTGCAAATTGTATGCCATCATGGGGGTAATTCTCTAATTTCTGGGCTACAATACACTCTCAAAGTTAACATAACCAATCTGGCAATTTTCAATGTGAAAAAATGACCTTATATTTGACCCCATAACTTTCAAAAACACTATAAAACCTGTACATGGGGGGTACTATCATACTCGGGAAACTTTGCTGAACACAAATATTAGTGTTTCAAAACAGTAAAACATATTACAACAATGATATCAGTGAAAGTGCCGTTTGTGTGTAAAAAATTCAGAACACATCACTTTCACTGACAATATCATCGCTGTGATATGTTTTACTGTTTTGAAACACTAATATTTGTGTTCACTGAAGTCTGCCGAGTAAAACAGTACCTCCCCATGTACAGGTTTTAGGGTGTCTTGGAAAGTTACAGGGTGAAATATAGTGCTGCAAATGAAATTCTCTGGACTTTAGGCCTGGGTTGTCAGGCAGGTACCCCAAATTGCAATCAATAAAATTACTTAATTATGTAAAAAATTAATGTAAATATGCACGTAGAATTAAAATATATATACATGTGTATATTTATGAAATTATTTATGTAATTATGTATATGGACATATGTATATTTCGTATTTTTATTTATATATACCGTATATACTCGAGTAAAGGTCGACCCGAATATAAGTCGAGGCCCCTAATTTTACCCCCCAAAACTGGGAAAACTTATTGACTCGAGTATAAGACTAGGGTGGGAAATGCAGCAGCTACTGGTAAATTTCTAAATAAAATTAGATCCCCCAAAAATTATTAATTGAATATGTTATTTACAGTGTGTGTGTATATAATGAATGCAGAGTGTGTGTGTGTATATAATGAATGCATTGTGTGTGTGTGTATGTGATACAGAGTGTGTTACCTTGGTGGGGGGTGGGCATTTTTATTATTTATTTTAATATTAAATTTTTTTAATACTATTCAATTTTTATTTTATTATAATATTATTTTAAAAAAATATTTTATTTTTTGTCCCCCCTCCTTGCTTGTTGCCTGACCAGGGGGCTATATTATTCCCTGGTGGTGCAGTGGATGGGCTGTGCAGGAGGGGGGGGGGGGGCTGGGAGCAAGATGTTACTTACCTTTACAGCAGCTCCGTTCAGCTCCCTTTCATTTTTTCTCTGTGCCGTTCAGCTCCACTGTAAGTCTCGCGGTCTGTGTGCCGCGCGAAGCGTTGCCACGCTCTGACGGCCGCGGCTCTCGCGAGACTTACAGTGGAGCTGAACGGCACAGAGGAGAAGGGAGCTGAACGGAGCTGCTGTAAAGGTAAGTAACAGCTTGCTCCAAGCCCCCAACAGGACCGCCGGGCTTGTAAGGAGAGCGGCGGTCATGGTCTGTAATATCGCAATGTAAGTTGACATAATACAGACACTGACTCGAGTATAAGACGAGTGGGGCTTTTTCAGCACAAAAAATGTGCCGAAAAAGTCGTCTTATACTCGAGTATATACGGTACATAGATATATAATTTAATTCTAAGTGTATTTTGATATAAATATATATCACTACAGTTAGAAGGGGTCAGGGGGAACGTCGGTGATAGGGTAAGTACATATGGAGGGAGAGGGAGAGGGAGGGAAGGGGTTTATTTATTTTAAAATGTAATTTCTCTTCACTGAGTGCCTCGACCCCTCGAGGCACTCAGCACAGGCAGAGCATCGGAAGCCATCCTGATGGCTTCCGATACTCTGCCTCACTGCCAGGCGCCACGTGGGGCACCCCAGAAGTGATCGCTCCAGAGGCCTAGTAGTGGAGGAGGGTATTGCATGATGCCTCGAAATCCATGCATCGCTGCAATACCATTAGAGCGTCTGGAAGTGATCTTGATCGCTTCTAGCGCTCTAATTAAAAAACAAACAAAAAAAACCCACACTTTTTGGCGGACGTACCTCATACATCCGCGGTCCTTAATGGGTTAATGTTCTTTTGGAGAACAGTTTCCAGAAATTACATTGCATATGAAGCAAGTAATCTCCTAATATTAATAAACATAATTGCAAAAAGGTCACATGGTACAGCCTGTCTAACCTTTCTAAATTCTGAAGCTGCAAGACAGTTACTACTGCAAGCAAGAAATAAACATCTCTTTTGCAATCATGTTATTTTTAATATACACTGATTGGAATATATATATATATATATATATATATATATATATATATATATTACCAAGGATGGCTAAGGCTGCACTCACCTGAACATGCATACATCATAGGGTGCCGCTGGGGCCAATCCATACAACATACAAAATAAACAATCCAGCACACTTGTTCATTAACTAAACAGTGATTTTCAAGTCTCCTCATACAATGTAATAGTTTTATTTGAAATTTGAATTTATACCAGCACAGCTTACAAAGGTTCCTGCTTGTTCATGGAGCTAGTTCCAAAATACAAAATCAGAAATAAAAAAAAGAGGTGACTAGGCTCCTTATATTGTTTGTGATTACAAAAAAACGGGCAAACAAAAACTTAACATGTTTGTGTTAGATCTTTATTACAAGTCAGTAGGACCAAAATAAAATGCACACCCGTCATTAAAGTGACACTTCAAGCACCATAGCCAACACCGCTTTCTGTAGTGATTCTGATGCCAGGAGTGCAGTGGCACCTCGTCCATTGTGTCAAAGAGCAGTTTTTGAACGGTAGGAATTCTCACCTGACATCACACCCCAACTCCACTACTAATGCCGAAGAACCAGAAGTACCTAAGCAGGCTGCCGGGCTGGCTCATTGGCTTTGAGAGTGATCAACTGACCTGTAGAGATTATGGTGCTTGTAGTATTGCTTTAATGAATCAAGAAAATGTACTTATTACACTAAAACGTATAGAGTTTACAAATTAAAATTTAAACCATTCTAAATAATAAACCTGAATTCAAAGTCATGCATAGCACCTTAAAGAGTAAAAATTGTGTCCCTAAACAATATCCCAGAGGGAAACTAATATACAGATTAAAATAAATTGTACGTGGAATTATAAATCTTAATACAAAGTGGAGAAGACATATTTGGTCACAAATGATGCACAGTAAAAATGTTTAAAACAATAATGTATACAATAAATAATGTATTTCAATATCATGTAAACAGTCTTAGCCATTGGAAATATTGATAGACTAAATTCAGCACGTTAAACAATTATGAATAGACACTCCCTTAAAGAACATTAAAGATCACAAATGCTACTGTGCTCTAGTCCCTATGTAGAATATAGGTCCCTCCCCACCAACTGCAATAAATATAATAATGTACATCTGCATTTAAAATCCAATACTAAATCAAAACACACCCCTGTATTAAAATGCAAAAATTATATACAAACACCAATTCTACACACAGAAGCTCCTAAGTATTACAATTCGTTGACCATCTGTAGAAATTAGTGTATATGTAAAAAAATAAAAATAAAAATTATAATAAATAAATAAATATATATATATATATATATATATATATATATATATTAAGGCTGTTTGGCCTGTATTTGTGGGAGGGACTTAAATTAATTCACTCCCCTATATAAGGGACACCCCTTACCTGACTCCATATCGCTTGAGGTCAGCATCAAAATGATTTCCACTTCCGGGTCATCCAGACGCCATTTTACCTGATTACTCTATGAGGTTTTCTAAGCTGAGCTGTGTCAGGAATCCAGCCACAAGCTTTTCCGGCCTACCACCTTCTTTCTTCAATCCATCACCGTGGATGGTGTTTAAGTGACTCACAAACTGTAAGTCGACCTACCCGTTACGTCAGGCATCAGTCCCACGGCACCATGCACGGGTCAGGTCCTCACTTTACGGCTGCATTTTATCCAAATCTGTTCTAAAACCATTGCATGTCCATGCATATCATTCATTTAAATTCACTTGTTTATATCTATCATTTCGAGCATTAGCATACTCCCGAACGGGAACACATTCTGTTTCAATTGCCTAAACATACTAGGCAATGCTGTGCGTGCATTTCGAATCTCACTGCTCGTTTCGTTTTGTTTCCCTGACATGCCAGGCTCACGGTTCGTGCAATTTTCTACCAAACGGGAACTAATTCAAGCATTTACTATTGTACTACACATACGTTGCGTGCGTTTACAACCCACGAACAGAACTTTGGTTTGTTACAATGACTGTTATTAAGCTATTATGTTCACATATTGTATATTGTCGAACGGGCACTGTTCTTTTCCCTGTCATACAACTATAATGCTGGGGCATAGCTCACGAACAATGTTTCACATAAACCACACTGACCCCTACAGGTCACTCAAAATCTCACGTTAACCTTGCATTTGGATTAAAGGGTATTTTTACCATACAATCAGCATTTCTGACCCCTACTGGTCAACAGCAAAACTGTCTTTACATGTCATATACAATTTACCAGCCAATATAAATTACACATAAGATTGTTTTAAACATAACCATAAATCATAAATTAAACTCCAGTACGGGCTCAACTTCAGGTTTAATTCACAATAATTTACATTTCACATCAAGACTAACAGTGGTTCTATCAACCCTGCCACCTACAGGTCTGTCAAGTACATTGACAATTTTCATGGGGTTTTACAAACACCAAAACACTGACCCCTATAGTTCAACAGACAAACAACATTTCACATACCAATCAGTATCCAACTACACTGCCACCTATAGTGCACTTGCATTTTGCAACACCATGTTCACTGACCCACACCATTCAATAAGACATACAACAATTCACATAGCAAGTAGTATATCAACGTCTGGTATAAATAGACATATCATTACACAGTAGCAGACGCATCTGTATATACGTAACTGGTAATATAGTTCACATACATTTTTCACAGCACGCTGCTCACACAACAGACTTTCCCCTACCAAGGGGACATACAACATACAAGGTTGGGACAGACCACTTTTTCACTTGTACATACAGCACTTAATGGGTTAAGATTAATACATATTTAACCAGTATGGCTACGATGTTTAATATTTACACATCACGGCACTTTACTTTTCATATATACTGTACGTATTAAGATAAGTTTGGTCTATGCCATATTTCCTTATGCCATACGGTTTTATCCATTCAGGTTACAGTTACTACTAAAAAAACCTATACGGATTGTCAGGTTCAATACCATACTACCAGGTACATACACCTGCTCACGTAGTTATCCATCTCTTACCTTCCCTGGAATAGTAATAGCGTACTGGCAATTAGGGTTCTAGGGCCCTTTTTTCTCTGCATTACGCTTCGGTTAGTGGTCCCCCACTGCCAACACCCCGCCTCACACTTGGAGGCATACACCCCTCGGGCCACTCGTGAGCTAGCCGCCTCGCATTCTATTATAGAGAGGGCCTCACCTGTCACTCCCCTTCCTATTTTCTGGTTACTGTGACCGAGAGGCCAACATCCTGCCACAACGTTCGGTGACCACACAAAATCCCCTCGCGCCAAGCATAGATAGAGCCTCTCAAGCCACTTGGCAATTAGCAGGGCCTCACCAGTCACCAAAAAACACCAAGCCTAATCGTTTCGCCTTAAGGCTTAGCTAGCAAGCCAGTACAAGACCCCTGGGTACAAATAATAATAATTGCAATCTTTATTGTTAAAGTATTCATCAAAAAGATGGTGAAGAATCCCCTCTTCCTAGCACCCCGGCTAGAATTGATACACCTTCAAGCAGTCCAGCAGCAATCAGATCCTGGATGATCCCACACATTACCACTGACCTAAGGAGGCGACAAATCCCCTACCCTGCCACAGCAAGGAAAGCAGAGTTATTCAAACTCCTCCGTACATCAACGGACAACACAGAGGCAGGGATAGGCCCAGCAACACCAACTCAGGTGACACCCAGGCCATGCTAGCCTCACTCATAAACTCATGAGCCAAAAAAAACAATTTACGACAGACTGGCAATCTCGAGTCGGTCACCACAGCCCTCACGCTAATGTACAACCAGCACTAACAGATACTCTGTTGCCTGGTACAATCAATTCTTATGACACACAAGACGTTAACCCTGCACATATGATCCCAGCACATTGGGGAAGCAAGGCATATATATGTATGATGATGTATCTGTGGTGGTCAGATCCAGGGATTGCAGGTAAATCGGGAACTGACCATCCCTTGGTTGTGTTGGCATTTGGAATATGTAGAGATGTTTATTTGTGCAGGTACCCATACAGAAGGGATTTTGTCCCAAACAAACGGACGAGCACTCTCAGGCTCCAGCACCTTTGAACTACCAGAGACAATTGGTATGAGTAGTTGCATTGCATATAGACTGTTGCATATATGTTCAAATGGTTCAGGGCACATGACAAACCATGTGTCCCAATACAACTTACAAAAAACATACTCACCATCTGTACACCAATGCATTTTCAACACTAGATTTTAGTAGATTTACTAAAGCTCTGGAGCTTCAAAGGACTCCCATACAGGTATCATAAATACACCTTCAAGGAATATAGCATGCCCTCACTTACAGTCAGCAGAACAGAACCATCTTGGCTGTAAACACACTCATAGCCAAGATTTGCAGAGTGGTTTTTACTTGGGTTTTCCAATCTCCACCATTTACAGCATGGCGCCAAACACATTGGTATTGTCACAAGGAAATCTTCCCTTAAACAAAGACGAACTATAGATTTATTGGCACCACACACCTCCACTACCCCAAGTCTCAACTCCATCATCCCCTCCGAGGAGTTTCCTTACTATACAACACCATTGATCTACCTTTACAGCTATCACTCAAGCATGGGTTGAAGCTTGGTTAAGTAAGACCAATATCATCAATGCAGTAAATGGCTACCATCTACCCTACACACTGGCACTTACATGGCATAAAATGGGCAATACTTTCCCCGCTCAACTTTCAGGCTACAGATTAGCCTACTGTCGATATTCGCAGATACTCTGTGCTGGTTATGATAAGATATCCAGAGGCCTTACAGTCAAAGATAACATATTTGTTCACTAGAAGCCTCACGGCAGCTTAGTCAGGTTGACCACTTGGGCGTCCCAGTACCACATAAGAAACAGAAGGCCCAGACACTATCATCACATTACTGGGCATATGACTTGAGTTGGCATCCATACACGCAAGTTACCACAAGACAAATAGGGAACATTCTCAACTACATCAATCACTACCTCCTGCTTAGTACTTACAACCGCAAGGAACTACAATCCCTACCAGGTTCCTTAATTTTTCCGTGCAAATCATACCACAAGACCACGCTTTTACATCCAGAGTACTTTCCCCTTTTTTCCACAATTCCAACAAGACGATCATAGGATGTCCCTAGACACCCCAGCCACAGCAGACCTGCACATGATTTCTTAACCACTTGGCATAGTAAAAGCAGATGGTCAGACGCGGCGTCTACCACGGTTTTGGCAGCGATCTACCGGAAACTATTGCTTTGGAGCTGTTGAAGTGTGTTCTCAATTACCCGTTGCAACATTGCCACGTTAACTAAAACTAACTAGAAAGAACCGAACGAGGGGATTCAGGCGAACCCTCCCTAGTCTCTATAGCTAGAGGCTTTCGTGCAATTTGTTCCCTTATTCCAGGACCGACCGCAGGGCCCATTCATGGAACCGCATTCGGCTATCTCAGTCAGTGCGGTCGGTCATTTTATTCCCTCCATACATTTCCCGAACCCCTGGTCTGATCTGGGTGATTTTTGGATATGTTGTTCACCCAGATCAGGGCTATCAGGGGATGTAGGATTTAAAGGGGTACCCCTACGTTTAGGGGTACATCCAGAAATGGGGGGAATTGCTAGACTGGATAAGGGGATTATGATGCAGGCTGAGGGGAGGAGATGTGTGGGAGGTTACCAGGACAGGATTGGCTACTGTACTAATGATTGTAAACCACTTGGCATAGTAAAAGCAGATGGTCAGACGCGGCGTCTACCACGGTTTTGGCAGCGATCTACCGGAAACTATTGCTTTGGAGCTGTTGGCATCCAGGTTTGGAAATTTTTCCACCACCTCAGCCCCTCTGGGGGATCTACCCCATTGTAGCAGCTGCTGTGGCATGGGGTAAATCATGGTCAGGGTCATCAATCCGTTGTTACTCAGACAACTAAGCACATGTCATATAATCAACAAACGCCACTCATCATCCATACGATCATGATATTTCTGGGGAACTCACTTGGTTGGCCACTTATCACATTTCTTTTACTTTCATGTACCAGGTGAGGGTGTACATCCCTGCCGACAACTGTCTCATTTATATTCCAGGCATGTTCATTATACGCTTCCTACAGCCGCCCATACAGTCACGGCCACTCTTTCGTTCCAGAGACAAAATCATGGATTAGACATACTCATGCAGCATAGCATGCACTATCCCACCTAGCACTTTCGTCCCATACTTGTAGAACACATAACACAGCTTTTCACCTGGCTTAAAGAATCTCATTGGCACACGACATAGCTCAACCTGTGTCTTAACATTTCTCCTAGGTTTTGCTTCTTTTTGCCACCTTAAACTTAAACTTAAACTATCTCACACACCATTAATTATATATTTTACAGGCATTCAACAACACAGGATAACCTATGGCCAAAACTACCATAACTTCATGCTATCATACCAGACAAGAATATACTCAGAGGTTTTCAGGAATCTATTCCCCCACGTTCCTCTCAGAGATTACCAATAACCATCCAACTTTTCCATCCTTATCAGACCTATTAGATCTACAACCATTCAATTATACTACCAAGTCTTCCATTACCAGCCATGCACACTGCCTTCTATGCCTTTCTCAGGCCAGAGAATCCACTACCATCACCACCACTCAGACAAATCATTGTGTTCAACGATCCCACGTACGTAAACACATATCATTACCTATTGGCTCTACCACATTCCGAAACGAGTCAACACGCACCAACAGTAGAGATAACATACTATCCTACCCACAACAAATGGTGTCCAGTTGCGGTCCTAGATTACTACTTACAAAATCCTTCCAGGAATTAAATACTGTAATGCATTTAAGGAAATGTCTAGTTAATTTGTATATATTTGTTGACTGTATTAAATCTTTGATTATTCATTTTTGCCCTCTTTATTTACAGGCCTAACATATCGTCGGTCTCGGCACACCACAACCGACTTGCTCCCTTTATACTATCCTACGCTTATGCTGAAACCTTACTCCATATACGGCTATTTGCCCCTTGCACAAGTATTAAGGCTGTTTGGCCTGTATTTGTGGGAGGGGCTTAAATTCATTCATTCCCCTATATAAGGGACACCCCTTGCCTGACTCCATATCACTTGAGGTCAGCATCAGAATGACCCTCCCACCCACTCCTCATTTCAACACTTTCTCTTTTCTTTCCATTTACTTTACTTTCTTACTCCTTGGTGGGCCCTGTTTATTTACAGGCATACCGTATCATCGGTCTCGGCACACCACAACCGACTTTCTCCCTTTATACTATCCTACGCTTATGCTGAAACCTTACTCCATATACGGCTATTTGCCCCTTACACAAATATATATATATAATATATATTGTAGCGGAGGGCCACGAGCTGCCCTGGGACTTATATTATGTTTAAACTGTATTTGTCTATTTGGTAAATGTCTTTGCAGTAAGGGAATGTATTCGTGTGAAATGGCTAAGTTATATGTGTAAATGTATTGGATTCGTCTGAATGTAAGGTAGTTTCATTCCCTTGGTTTGTTCGAATGAAACTACCGAACAGTCAGACCTCCCTGTGTGAAGTGTGTTCTCAATTACCCGTTGCAACATTGCCACGTTAACTAAAACTAACTAGAAAGAACCGAACGAGGGGATTCAGGCGAACCCTCCCTAGTCTCTATAGCTAGAGGCTTTCGTGCAATTTGTTCCCTTATTCCAGGACCGACCGCAGGGCCCATTCGCATGGAACCGCATTCGGCTATCTCAGTCAGTGCGGTCGGTCATTTTATTCCCTCCATACATTTCCCGAACCCCTGGTCTGATCTGGGTGATTTTTGGATATGTTGTTCACCCAGATCAGGGCTATCAGGGGATGTAGGATTTAAAGGGGTACCCCTACGTTTAGGGGTACATCCAGAAATGGGGGGAATTGCTAGACTGGATAAGGGGATTATGATGCAGGCTGAGGGGAGGAGATGTGTGGGAGGTTACCAGGACAGGATTGGCTACTGTACTAATGATTGTAAATCCCTCCCTTGCATGGGAGCATGCTTTAAAAGGACAGTGTGGATTAAAAGATTTCAGTTCTGCTCCTGAAACTGTGTGTCGTCCAGTTATTGGGATTGCTGTGGGATATTGCTGTGTTATTTTGCCTGCTGGAGACCTTGCCTATGGATTTACAATTTACTTGTTCCTGAGCCTCACTTGGATTATAAGCGGAGATACCTGGGGAGTATTGCATCTCCGCTACATATATATATATATATATAATTTTTTTTTTTGCCAAAAAACGTAAACATTACGCAACGCTAAGTAAAAGGTTTGTGCTAGGGTGCTAAAAATTATTTGGGGTTTCCTCAATTTTGGTACACTATGTCAAAGGGCTCCAAGGGAAAAAATTAATTGTGAACCTCTGGTTTACCTATAGTCCATCGTAGTGGTGCTACCTCCACAGCAGCTCATCAATACTGATCATCTATGCCAATCCAAAACTTCTCAAAAAGGAAGTATGGGGAGGCTACTGTTTGACTGGGTTTTCACAGGGAATCTGCAATGCAGGGATTGAAATGTGAGGGCCACTGCACCCAAACCACATCACTGCACCCACCCACCCACCCTCCCCTCCTCCTTGCCACCTAGTTTCCCACTAAATATATAGCATGCTCCTCCAGATGTTTGAGATTCTCACTCAATTACCACTTCATTCCCTTTATATTTTACCAATAGCTGCAATACTGTCAACTTCTTTTAGCCATCACTTCCAGATTTCCCATTCTACCTCTTGTCTCAAATCCCCACTGTATCCTTTAGATTGTAAGCTCACAGGCAATCTAACTAAGCACTTTGTACAAAAGAGCTTAAATGGCTAGATATCCGCTTTCGGACAGGGCCCTCTCTACCTTTTGTATTTATTTGTGTATATTGTACATTCTCCACTAATTGTACAACGCTGTAGAATTTGTTGGCGCTCTAAAAATACCGGTAATAAATAAATATGTCTGGGTGCCTTTAGTGGTCCTTTAATATTAACCACCTTTATGACATCCAACACAGAGGGCACACTGGCAATTTTAAATACTCCAAATTACAGGTCTTGAAGATCGTGGTGAGAACCAGCTGTTGAAATAATGATGGTGGCATGTGTTGGGATACTGCTGGCTGCCTCTGCCATGAGGCCGTCAACAATGTATTTTTTTTAATGCTGGCCCTATCAGACTGTCACAGTGACCTGAAGCCCCAGTCTATGCTGCTGGTTCAGTATTCGTGTTAGATGACAACTATCAAACAGCCTGTGAGTCTATCAAAGTACATGCAGTCATTTTGATTGGCTCTCAGGCCTTTCTGCGTTCATAAATTGATAGCAGCTCTATCATGGCGACTAACATTTTTTCTCTTTGGGGAGTTCTACTCATCCTGTGTGATGATTGGAATTGCAGGTGGTGGAGAAACTACTTATCCCATGAACTCCCAGTCCAGCAAAGGTTTATGGGATAAGTTCAGACCCTATAGACCACAAGGAGATGCTCCTCCTGATAGCTGTGCAGCCAATATATTTTGGAAGGAGAGTTTCTTTACATTTTGAATTAAACTTTTTTTTTTTTTTTTTCATATTTAAAAAAAATAATAAAATATGCATTTAAAGGGGGTATATTTTCCCTATCGTTGCGCTTTATTATCACTGAGTTCTAATTTGTTAACCGTAAGTTATTAGCATGAAAAAGGGGGCATTCAAAATGTGGTGCATTTGTGTGCTGACCCATAAAAATGGCACACACTGTATTTGTACAGTGCAGTATTGTTCTGAAGGTAACAGAGTGTCTATTGAAAACAAAGACCTCTGCATCTCATTAGGCAGGACAGCACAGTGCCATGACCCATGGGAATAGTAGGATGCTGTAAACCAACTGGAAAGGGTTGGTTTATACACATGGAGACTGAGCCAAGAGACTGTAGTGTATCTAAACCCACTTAGCATATGAGTCTTTGCGCCGTCACAACTTACAAAAATTAGCCTATATAAGATACCTGATATTCAAACATTTTAATCATTATGTGTACTCAAAGATAAAATTCTTCAGACAGCCATGAGATACAAACTTGTTGATTTATTTTTACACACTGATAGAAGCAGAATATGTTCCAGTCAAAGCTAAAACATTTACAATTTCCCATTCTGTTTAAAACAAACAGAATCAATTTAAAATTAAGTTAGAATTGGAGTAAATTTTGCAGGACTAACTACTATACATCAGGTTTATGAGGCAAATAGTTATATTGACTTGTTTCTTCATTAAAAAAAAAAAAAAAAGTACATGTAGATTATATTGATCTATGTACATATCTACCCATTTTTTTCTGCATATAGCCCAGCAATTGCTTTTCTACTATACCTACTATACCTCGTAGTAGGAAAGTAGCAGATTAGTATGTATAATTTTTAAATTCGATGCAAAGCTCTGGAAATGTATGTGTGTAGCATTGAATAATGTTTTTCTATGGGGAGGTCTAATGTGCGCGTGGCAATCCTGCGCATTAGCTCTTCCCCGCCGGCTGACGTCAGCAGGAAGGAGTGTGGGCGGAGCCTGACCCAACGCCGAAGGACCTCGGTGCTGGATTCAGGTAAGTGGCTCCAAGGGAGAGGGTACCTATTAACCCTATAGTACGAGGAAAAGAGCAATGTTTTCCTGGCACTATAGGATCCCATTAATTAGCCATATTGTTAAGCATTACATTAATCACAATCATGACATAGAAACCCCCCTCCTTCTGATACCCGTCCTGACATCAGTCCGCCTTAACCTGACCTCCCTCCCCTACTGACGAGAGGGGATAAAGTCAGTGGAGAAAGATTGCGCTGAGGGTGAGTTTTTTTTTTTTTACCTCCGCGAGAGGAAAAAAGGAAAGTACAAGTTCAATACAAAATGCTGCAGCCTCTTGGCCCCTCATTAAAAGAAAATAAAAAATCTAATCTCCCCACCTGTGGCCTTAATACTTTGTACCCCTATAACTACCATATTTAGCTATCTGTCTTTGGGGCCTGGCGAGTACATGCTTAGTGTTAAAGCAGAATAGGCACCTGCTCTCACCACACAGCAGGTGCCTACTCTGTTAAAATTTACCCGAATGGGGAAGAGATCGCTGGAGGAGCTCAGTCTTCCTGCTCCCTTGCACGCACCGTCTGTAGTGATGCTTAATGCCGGAATGTGACTTCATATTCTAGCACATGGCATCACAAAACTGAGCGCGAGGGAGCAGGAAGGAGATCCCAACTGGACCCCAGAGAATGGTGTGAGTGTGTGCAATAATGTGTGTCTGTCAGTGAGTGTGTGTGTGTGTGTGTATGATGACCGTGGCTTGACAGTGGAGTACCTGGAGGTGCACAGAGGCATGCAGCGCCACGTCACATCCTGATGTGCTCCACCTTCACAGGGTTTCAAGAAGTAGTGGGAGGATCCGCTTTGGCACAGGGTGCGGACGGCGCCATTTGGGTTATACCAGAGGCCAGACTCTGGAGTCGCATACTGGCAGTGGCAATCTGAGTGGATTCCACTTGTTGGCTAGAGGGGTGTAGCGGAGAGCAGTGGTAGCAGGGCTTCTTCTCCGATGGATACTCTAACAGCTACTCAGGAACAAACAGGAAAACTTCAAGTCAGCAGGCATAAGTACAAGATGATTCACGAATATCCCATCACCCTTCCCAATAACTGTACAACACTCCGTATTAGGAGCAGAACTCAACTTTTAATGGCCAGGCTGGCCTTTTATGCAGGTTTGGTCCCAAAGGTTACCACCCAGATGGACCTTGTGGGGCACCGATAAAAATATACAACAACCAATAAACACAGTCAGGTCATAAGTCACTCCAATACATTACACACAATCCCTCCCCTCTACTCAGGAGATAATTGAGTTAATTACTGTATCAACTCCATTATCTCCAAACAATATCACAAATTTGATACTTTTCTGGAAACACCCCAAAAAACATATCATACACTCATAATTTCAACATCTCCGATAGCCCCAATCTGGAGGAGCAACATACTGAAAAATCACCCAGATCGGTTCAGGGGTTCTAGAGTTTTATGTAGGTCTTAGTTATACTGACCGCACACGAGGTGTAAGCCGAAAATAGTTCCATGGGTGTTGGCTGTGCGGTCGGTCTCTGTTCGGGAGGCTGAAATATATGAAAGTATATAAAAATATGGTTTGTGTCTTTGTTCGTGCAATTCCCCTCATTCGTATGATTCTTTTTACTGAATGCCACTCTGTTCCCTTGAGTTCCCACAAACTTATACGAGGATGGAATTCTCTACGGTGTTTGTGCCGCCGCGTGTCCGATTTGGGTTCCAGACACTCGACGACCAAACACAGCTGGTGTAAATCGTATGCTAAGATGGCCCTGGGAAACCCCAGTTAGTTGGTGCGTTTGGCAATTGAAAGAGTGTGAACCAAGTTAGGGAGGTCTATTGATGCCACGCTCCTCTCCTGGGTGACCTGGTTGTTCGGTAGTTGGTTCGTTTGTCGAACTATATGGTGAAAGATAGCTGAACAGGATTCTTACCGAACAACCAGATGACCGATAGCCAATATTACATTGTAACTTGTTTCTACAAGTAACCAACAGGGATAATATATGAAATAAGTAACAAAACAAGGTGGGTGGACAGTCCTTAGCAAAAGGAAGGTACTGTGGTGAAGCCTATTCCGCTACAAGGGGGTGCTGGGATTTAGTAGAGGGGGAAGACTAGGATTACGTAGAGGGGGTGCTGTGGCTTAGTAGATGCTGTTTTTTTTTTTTTTGCTACTGTACTTTTCAAAATAAACCTAAGTTTCTATGAAAATTTGTTTTGTTTTCTTTGAGGCAAGATAAACTTAAACCTTGTTTATTTGGCCCGTGCTAGACTTTGAGTTTGACTTGCTTGATCTACAAAAAAAAATCTCCTACACACATACCCTGTGAGCCTATCACAGTGGGCTAATACTCCCACACATGTAGCTGCAACACTTCTGATCTTATTTTTTCTAATGCATGTACTGTCTCTAAGTTCCACAACACTCCATTTCCTCTCTCAGCTCACCACCTCTTATCGTTTGTTCTTGAGAGCCCCTCACCCAACAGCCTCCATCTAACCCCCGTCAACTCAGATGGGGACCTGAATTTTATTGACCTCCAGCAACTCTCAGCTGATGTACATTCCAAACTCTCATGTACCTCTCTGGCTATCTCCTCATATAATGCTACCCTCACTTCAGCTCTGGACGCTGCCACGCCGCTACAAACATGCACCTCAAGGAAGACGCGTCTCCAACCTCTACCTACTAAGTAGACCCGCTACCTGCAGGAGATGCTCCCGTTCAGCTGAACGCTGCTGGAAGAAGTCCTGCACCTTGTCAGACTTCCTCCATTATAAATTCATATTATTTTCATACAGCACAGCCCTCACCTTTGCTAAACAATCCTACTTTTCTTCTCTAGTTCGTTCATGCTCACGCAATCCCAGACGTCTCTTTAATACCTTCAACTCCTTCCTTCGCCCACCTCAAGCCACCACCCAAACTAACTCTTCAGCCGATAGCCTTGCATGCTACTTTACCCCACCTTTAATCTCCACCTTTTGCTCCTATTCCTCGCAACTACACCTAGACCGTACCCTACAGGCCTTCTCCCCAGCTACAGAAGAGGAGGTGGCTGCGCTTCTCCTCTCCTCTCGTCCCACCACGTGTCCGCTTGATCCCTTCCTTCCCACCTTATCAGATCTCTCTTCCTTTGTCTTGTACCATCCTTAACACACATCCTCAACTGCTCTTTCATCTGGCGTTGCCCCTGCTTCCCTTAAGCATCCTAAAGTCGTACCCATCCTAAAAAAGCCATCCGTGAACAACCAGTCTTCCTCTTCCAACTATCGTCCCATATCCCTGCTTCATTTTTCCTCAAAGCTTCTAGAAAGACTTGTCTTTACTCTTAGGACTCACTTCCTAAATTCAAACTCCCTCCTCGATCCTCTTCAATCTGGCTTCTGCCTCCTCCGCTCTACTGAGACTGCTCTTATTAAAGTTATAAATGACCTAATCACAGCTAAATCCAAAGGCCACTACTCCATACCAATTCCTCTTGACCTCTCTGCCGCCTTTGACACTGTTGATCATGTCCTTCAAGCTCTTCAATCCCTCGGTCTCTGTGACATTGTCCTCTCATGGTTCTCCTCTTATCTCTGCCAGCGTTAGTTCAGTGTCTCCTTTTGCAATGACACCTCCTCCTCTCGCCCTGTCTCGGTTGGAGTCCCACAAGGATCTGTTCTTGGTCCCTTTCTGTTCTCTCTTTATACGGCATCTCTTGGCAAACTCATTAAATCCTTTGGATTCCGCTACCATCTGTATGCCGATGACACCCAGATATATCTCTCCCCCACAGTCCTACGTGTCGCTGCTTGCCTTTCTTCAACCTCTGATTGGATGTCCTCTCGTTTTCTGAAACCCCATTTCTCTAAAACTGAGCATTTCTCCCCCCTCCTCCTCCTCAAGGTGGAGGATCCTGCTGATCCTCCACCTTGCTTTCCCTGAAGTTGATGTCACTTGCATCAGTCCGTCCTTGCAAACTCCTTGTCTTGGTGTTATCTTTGATCCTGGCCTAAACTTTGGGCCTCATATCCATAAAACCTGTCGATTCCAACTTAAAACCATTGCCTGCATCCACCTTTTTCTCACGCAAGATGCTTCCAAGGAGCTTGTTCATGTCTGGTAATCTCTTGCATGGATTACTGTAA
This sequence comes from Pelobates cultripes, assembly GCA_933207985.1. Lineage (NCBI taxonomy): Eukaryota > Metazoa > Chordata > Amphibia > Anura > Pelobatidae > Pelobates > Pelobates cultripes. The sequence continues at coordinate 49,382,639 of OW240922.1, read as the reverse complement.
TTCTCTCCTAGTTGGTCTAGGACCAAACTGCCATGCTATAAATCAGTAATGAATGCTGCTGCCAGGCTGATCGTTCTCATCTATCGCTCATCCAATACCTCGCCCCTCTGTCTATTCTTACACTGGCTTCCTGGATCGTATAGGTGCCAATTTAAAATACTAACTGTTACCCATAAAGCTTTAAACATCTCTAGCCCCTGTTAAATTTCTTCACAGATATGCCCCTTCTTGGTCTCTCCGCACTGCTGGCTCCCTTCTCCTGTCCTCTGCTCGCACCCTTACTGCTAACTTGAGCTTGCAGGACTTTTCGTGGGTGGCTCCCTTCCTTTGGAACAGCCTGCCTACCCCCATCAGACTCTCCCCTAGTCTTCAATTGTTTAAGAAGTCCCTCAAAACACATCCGTTCAGAAATGCTTGTGGACTCCCAGAGTACTTATCCATATCGGTCTCTTGCTCTACTAAATAGCCACACTTCAGTTCTGCCACTTTTCCACCTTGTTTGATGGCCGTCACCCTTGCTGCCCTGTTGTGTTTTTGTACCCCACCCCCTGTAGACTATAAGCTCGTTTGAGCTGGGCCCTTATCTACCTATTGTTCCTGTGTAATTGTCTCATTTATTGTAAATGTCCCCCCCCCCCTTTCATAATATTGTAAAGCGCTGTGGAATTAGTTGGTGCTATATAAATACCAATAATAATTACTGTATTCAGAGAAAATGCCACGGGTGTATCAAGCACCCCGCCATGTAGTCTGCATTTGCAAACATTTGTTCAATAAAAAAAAAAAAAATGGGTTCTGTGAATCCAAGCATGGTACTGTGATAGGATGCCATCTATGCAATAAGTCGGTTTGTAAAATGTTATCTCTGCTAGATATTCCATGGTTAACTGTAAGTAGTATTATTGGAAAGTGGAATTGTTTAGGAACAGTAGCAACTCTGCCACGAAGTGAAAGACCACGTAAAATCACTGAGTGCTGAGGTGCATGTTGCGTAAAGATCACACGCAGCGAGCGCTTTAGGCCCTCCCCATAGGAGAGCATTGTTTCAATGCTTTCCTTTGGAAATTTAACAGACGCTAAATGTCCTCATGCAGGGCGCCAGGACATGCAGTATCAGTTATGGGAGACAATGTGTCCAAAAAGTTGCCTAACAAGCAGGAAGTGCCACTAGAGGCAGTCTTAGTCCTGCAATGTAATTATTGCAGTTTATCTAAAACTGCAATTATTTACATTGCAGGACAACGTGGGACAGCCACACTGTACATGAAGTGGTCTGGGTGCCTACGGTGTCCCTTTAAAAGCAGTTTTAACTTAAACATAGCTAATGTATGTTCCCTTATTGCACACCCCATCCTAATTTTTGTATCCACCTCTCTTATATCTCTAATGAAAACCTAATTGACTAATAATATTACCACAGTGACCACAAAAGAGCTGCTCAAAGAGTTCCTTGCTATCATAATCACAATTATTGTAAAATATTTAGTGAGGCATAGATATCTGAAATAGATTTTTAAAAATATATATTTTGGACACAGTGTTCTTGCGAACGACAAAAAAACAGCTAGTTGAGAACTAGGATAATCTAAAACAACGTCTTGACATTAAAGAAAAAATACTGGTGAATACTGCAAAAAATAGTGAGTAAAAGAACTCTTCGACCTATCATAACCATGAAAAGATAAAAACCCAGAGTGCTGATACCCTCACTGAGATTGTGCTGCTAGGACAACCCACTAATATACAGTTCTGACTCCCTTCACTCGCTCGATTTGCTTGTCGTCTAATGTTAAAAGAGAACGTAAATTACCATCAGTGATTGAGAGTCTAGTAAGCATGCTGATTTATTGAACACATTTAAATATTTTGCTGTGTAGCAGGAGAGAAGTAAATGCAGTGAAGGGCTGAGTGACAAAGCATTGTTAAATCGGCATCAAAAAAAAATTACAATATAGTATACTAAAACACAAATCAGTAAGACGTGCTGATGTTAAAAGGTGCAACAACTCTGTGTGTGTGTATGTATGTGTATATATATTTTATTTTTTTACATTGGTTTAGCCATATTAGTCCAGTAGATAAGATGCCAAAATACCAGAGTATTGCAGTATGCAATGATGCCTTTTCTATTGCACCAACATTGGACTATTGAATTATTGAACTCTCCTGTTTATTTCCTTGTTCTTTCTATTCTCAACCAATCTGAACATTTCATTTTTGGATACATTTTCTTCGAGAACACCCCACTCTAACATCAGTTGTTTTAAAGGCACTATAGCTCAATTAAGTGGTCTGGGTACCAGGTCCCCCTAGTTTTAACGCTGCAGCTGAAAACATATCAGTTTCAGAGAAACTGCTATGTTTACACTGCGGAAGTTCCTACTTTTCGGCCGATGCTAGAGAATACATGGAGCGGCACGGGGGGATCCTAGATAAGAAGTCAAACCATTTTAAAACTGATTGACTACTTACAATGGGGGAGAAATTGTTTCTCATAGCATCAGAACTGTAGTGGTTATGGTACTTAGATTGTTCTTCTATAGGGTTTCTGTAGGCACCAGAACCACTACAGTTTATTGTAGTAATTTCTGGCCATAGGAGCTGTCCCTGCAGCCTCAGCAGCGTAACACTGCCTGTTATGAGAAAAGCCACTCGAAGGACGTCCTGGGTTTGGTCCTGCAAGGAGACACTGGCGGTTTCCCATAGAAATGCACTGAATCAATATTTCTCTATGAGGAGTTGCTAATTGGTGCACTGTGGCGATTTCCTGTGGATATGCATATAGGGAAACATTGGATTGACTGTGATTATCAGGATTGATGGTTTTAGCTAGTGCAGGCATAGTGGACACACTGAGACCAGTGCGCTGGGACGATATAAGGCAAGTTAAATTCTTATTTTATTTCATTTATTGGAGAACAGTAGATTAGGAGATGTCTGACTAAAAAAAATTCCTAAACATTTCTGTCAAACCCTCCAATGAATGATGTACTGCCTGGCAACAAGTCCCTCCCATCCACTATGACATCGCTATCCCAAAGTTATAATTAATTATAAACACATTTAACAAAAATATTGTATAATCTCTCTCTCTCTATATATCTCAAAATAACTTTAAAAAAAAAACAAAAAACAATGGGGAGCTACTAATTGGCTTAGAGCGTCACCTGATTAGTAGTGCCCCTGGTCGTCGGAACTATGCGCTTCCTGAAACAGAGATTCAGAAGCCATATGCTATGTGGGGACCTGCAGCTTGGCGCTGGAGGCACACTTTGGGATTATACAGTTTTATAACGGTTAAGGTAAAGGTGTACCCGGGAGCCTCCTGGCTACATAACAATTTAATTTAGAAGAAATTTTTATGATGACTGTAGTGCCCATTTAATTCTGTGACCATATGCTAAATCTTGCCAGTCACAACGTGCAGTAGTAAAATTTTAATGCAAACTCTGACATCCACAAGCAGATCATATTTGTATACAGAGAATACATAATGTTGAACCATGCATTTAGGGAAACAATGCCACTGAGGAATTCTGGCTATATCAGTAATTAACAAGGTTTGCAGGATCCCAAGGCAGCGTTGTTCTGTAATACACACCTTGCCATTTATCTGTTGAAGTTAGTGTCAGGGGTTAAGGAGAGGTCTTTACTGGAAAGTGTCCCAATGCTGCACAAAATAAAATAAAATAAATAACAGCACTGAAATGTGCATATCCTGCGATTCTGCTAAAGATTAGGGGCCACTGAACTGCGCTCTAAAAGATCTCTTATCTGCATAGATAATTGTGGAGGAAAATCTAATGTTTTATTTTACATTGCAGGCAGGGAGTCCAACTTCAGTTTCTGCTCCAAACAGCTTTCCTAGGACATCAGTGACTCCATCCAGTCAAGATATCTGCAGGTATTTACTTTTCGTTTAACTAATATTGTAAATCTTAAAAAGCAGTCTGTTTTAGAATGAAAAATTATGTCGCTAGTATTCTTACTGTTCAGATCATTTTGTTGTGTTCATCAACATATTGTCTGTATGTTTTGTTTTTATGTTTTACTTCAATGATTGTCTTCTTTTTTTTCCATTCCTTTTTCTTTTTACTTTCTTTGCTTTTCCCCCCACTGTGCTGCATGCAGTTCCAGTGCTGTATTTTCTGAATGTTGTCATCAAAGTCCAGTACAGTCTGCTGTTGTCTTGAAAAATCCTCATTGCCACAGTTCTAGGACATCAGAGGTCACAGTGACCATAATTTGTCAAGATGGTCTCACAGAGAAACAAAATAATAAGGGCTGCGGCAGCACCTTCAATTCTGCTAAGGCCAAGGTGGCCTTCCCATTCTCCAAATCTCTGAATGATGTGGACCAGAGAGCTAGAAATATTTCTACCGGCGATTATGTGGAACGGACAAGCTCAGAAGGACATCTAATTTCAGTTGAAGATCATAGCATTGGGAAGATCAAATTTCAGTTCCAAGAACATGGATCTGAACATATTAATACAATATCTTTGAACAACTCTAAAGTTGCTCATGAACATTCATTTATCTCCAATTTAAGTGTTCCATGCGCAGACAAAAGTCCTGAATGTGTTTGTATACCACTTTTGGAAGAAAAGAGAGACAGTGATTCCTCCAAAAGCAAGACCTTTCTCCACTATATTTTTTCATTTTCCCCAAGTTCTAGTGCACATAGTTTACAAAGGTTTCAGGAACTGGGTGGCTATTCTAGAAGTTTGCACGCAGACACATCTTCCAGTATTCTTTTGGGAAGCACAGATTTCTGTTCGGATGATATAGGGGATGATGATGTGTTTGAGGATAATGGATCTGTCAAAGAAAATCTTCAGGAACAACGAGCTCCACTATGTTCGATTGAGGACAGTGATCTTGAATGTCCTTCTCCCTTTTCAAAAAAACTGCCCCCAGCATCCCCTGTTTCAGCTTCTGGGGATTTATGCAGGTTGGTTTCCAAAAAACCACCCTCTTAGTTGCGATGCAGTCTCACTTTGAATTTAACTGAATTACTGGCACGTATGTAAGATAGATTACCACTTAATAGTTGACACTTTTTATTATTTTTTTTATAACATGCATCCATTTATATATCAACCATAACAAAATTTATTAACAAAATTTAATAGGGTACTTTTTCTTTCCATTTTATTTTGTTAAATATTACAAAATGATGAAAAGCATATTTGACAATGTGTCCAAGATCATTAAGAAAGCATCTACATTGTTTAAATGATTTTTTTTATTAGTATTATAATTAGTATTATAATATTTAAATGTAGATGTCAGTAACGCTTTATCCATCCTGCAACCGGATGCCTCCATCTTAGCTCTTTGTCAGTCATCTGTCCTTTACAGCTGGCAGTCGGCATATAGAAAGTGTACAGAAAAAAGAAGATATAAACAAATGTTTATATTTCTACTCTTCCTTTGCAACCTGGCTGTATCTGGAATAAACTAGGTTGTGCTATCATTAGCTAATTCTTTTAATATACGTTTTTAAAATACAATGGAACAAAAAGGGTTTAACAAGTTATAGGTGATTTTTAATGGTGCAATGTTCAGAGAAATTACAGTTCCCCTAAAACAAAAAACAAACAAAACAAAAACAAAAAAAACTGCCCCCAGCATCCCCTGTTTCAGGCCTTTTTGGGGATTTATGCAGGTTGGTTTCCAAAAAAAACAAACACTCTCTTAGTCAGTTATCTAGTGGTTCTCTATTAAGCATTAGCATGTCAATGGTTCAGTTCGGTTCTAATGAGACTGCATCTCTAATGCTTTTTGAACGGTCTATATTTATTGCTTCAGCCATTGTTTGCTTTACTATTTTCGCATAGAGAATAAAAAAATACCCTGAAATTCATGATCTGAATATCTATCACTGTTAATACAAAGCATCTCTCTTATTGCTGGAGATCACACCATAACACATAGATTACAAAACCTTTTGCATATCATTTTAACACTTTATAGAGGATTGCATACAATTATAGATTTCTCGATCTTGTGAAAATTTGTAGTGAAGTTAAAGTGATGATTAAGAAAACTCTTCAGCCCTGCTTATGTCACTGCATAGTTTCAATTCAGTCATTAATTCAGTATATTTATTGTATTTCAGGTATAAAATTATCACCCATTTAGCAGTGCTTACAATTCGAATATCACAAGTATTTTGACTTTCAGTGATGTTGAAAAAAAGTCCTTTTTGGTCTTTAGCTCACTTTCAGTTTATTCACTGAACAGTGATTTAAACATTTTAGGCTGAAATCACTGCTATCGGTAAATTCTAAAAGTCAACCTGTTCCATGTTGGCTATGCTGGCCTAAATTCAGCAATTTGGTTTATAAATCACCTTACTGAGGAATAGGGATCAACCAATTATAGGTTTTACCGATATTATTGGCCGATATTCTGTATTTTTGGCAATATCAGTATAGGCCAATATAGATACCGATATTGCCGATAATACATACTAGGACCGCTGGGCCCATGACAAGCCCGGTGGTCCTGGAGGGGCCGGCAGCAAGCTGTTGCTTACCTCCCAGCAGCTCCCTTGTCAAACCTCACGAGTCCCATGGCAACGCTCCGCGCGGCACGCACACCATGACAGTTAGACTGGGGAGCTGCTGGGAGTTAACAGCTCCCTCTCCCCCCTCCCCCCACTGCACAGCACATGCCACTGGACCACCAGGGAAAGCCATAGCCCCCCTGCCTTGCCAGGTAACAAGCAGGGAGGGTGGACAAAAAATAAAACCAAATATTAATATTAAAAAAAAAAAACAGTGCAGATAAAAAACAAAAACATATAAATATTAAAAATACAATTAAAATAAAAAATGCCTCCCCTTCTGCCCATTTTACACAATTTACATCCCTTTACAAACACACACTATACAAACACTCTGCATTATATACACACACCACACACTCTGCATTATATACACACACACACACCTTGCATTATATACACACACACACCCTGCATTCTATACACACACACACCCTGCATTCTATACACACACACACACACACTCTGCATTCATTCTATACACACACACACACTCTGCATTCATTCTATACACACACACACACTCTGCATTCATTCTATACACACACACACTCTGCATTCATTCTATACACACACACACTCTGCATTCATTCTATACACACACACACTCTGCATTCATTCTATACACACACACACACACACACACACACCTCACACGCTCTGCATTCACTATACACAGACTACACAAACACACTCTGCATTCACTACACACACACTGCATCCACTACACACACACACACACATACACTGCATCCACTACACTATATAGCAGTACAATTCTGACTAAAATGCAGGTACAAACAAGGGGGGTCAAAAAGTGATGTAATTACCACCAAAATAATCTTCAGAATTTTCACATTTACAACACAATATTGTGAAGAGAAAAAAATAAGATGTAGATCAGGACTGCCCATAGCCATTCAGCAGCACTTAAAATAATGGGATTGCAACAGAAATGGGTGGTGGTGGCAGAGGGTCGCAGGGAAATATAAGCACCTGAGAGGGTTTTAGATTTTTCTCAAGTTTATACATACATGAATTGTCCAGTAATTGCCCAATACTTTTGAATTTCAAATTTAAGTAGCCGAACTGGAAAATAATCTCCAGGTAGATTATGCTTCCAATTTGGATGCTGTGGCCTTATATTTGAAATGCACTTTGAATTCCTCACAATTATCACTTTAGTGAATAACCTTATAATAATACATACAATTTAAAAAAATATATATTTTAACACAGATAAAAAAAAAAAATAAACACCACCAACAGTTTTCAGGTTGACTCAGTTTTTATTTTTGTTTTTTTATAGATATCTGTTTTAGACTAGCAGTGGCTGCTTATTGTTAATACCATCACTTGATATATTCTGGTACAATTTCCTTCTGCTTTAGGTTACCATTATTTGGATTTGTATCCTCAAACTTCTTGGGATGGACCTGTGTGTATGTTTCTAGTAACGTAGCCATATTTGCTATTTTTGTTGTCTGTCTTTAGCCTGTACGTTTTATCACATTATTTCTTATTAGCATTTCCTTTCCATGTATTTCCAATACAGTTGCAATACAACATTGTGTAGAAAAAGGAGTAGTAATTAACATCTGTTTGTGGAGTATTCTTATTTAGTGCAGAAAATGACGTTGCCAAAATAATTAACAATTACTTCAACAGCCCTCTAATTGGCAACAGAGGGTAGTTTGGATTTATGCAAATTTGTATTATTTATTTATTTTAAATAAAAGTGATTTAAGATGTTTTAGATGAATTTCGTAGGCGGTTGCCATAACAGAGTAATTTTACTCAATCCAAAATTAATTAAAACATATTGTTACTCGGGCTACTTAATACGCATCTGCAGTATATAATAGTATTCCACTGGTCTAGAAAAAGCAAAATTTGGGATGTATTTTAGATGTAAGTAATAATAGAATAATTTATGATTAAGTGTTTATCTTTAATTCAGGATATGTCACTGTGAAGGTGATGATGAGAGTCCTCTGATAACACCATGTCACTGTACAGGAAGCCTTCACTATGTGCATCAGGCTTGCCTGCAGCAATGGATCAAGAGTTCAGATACAAGATGTTGTGAACTGTGCAAGTTTGAGTTTATTATGGAAACCAAATTGAAGCCTTTAAGAAAAGTAAGTTGCACTGTGCCATTATATGCATCAAATGGCAAGTTGTAGCAGATCACTGGCTTGATTTTACAGTTAATCATGAATTGATTGATATATGTTTGGTGTAAAGATGCATTTGGCTAATGGTGGAGTTCCATCTGAGGATACAGGTTGTGGTTTATCTACAGGTCTTCTCTACATTGTAAGCTCACTGGTGTCAAGTGCATTTATTAGTCGCTGTACCGGTGACATCACATGCAATAAGGAAGTCACTGCCTAAGGAAGTTTTCATTGCATTGAGTCTTTGCTATTTTTTGTCTACATTGAACTAAAACATTTACAAGCACTAACAGCCAGTCCCCTCGAGAAATTTGCCTGAGTTGCTGATTTCTTAAAGGGACACTCTGGGCCAATACATCTTTAAAGGACCACTATAGTGCCCTGAGGGTGCTCCCACCCTCAGGGTCCCCATCCCGCCTGGCTCTGGAAGGGGGAAAGGGGTAAAAACGTACCTTTTTCCAGCGCTGGGCAGGGAGCTCTCCTCCTCCGATCCTCCTTCTCTCCTCCCCGTCGGCTGAATGCGCACACGCGGCAAGAGCTGCGCGCGCATTCAGCCGGTCACATAGGAAAGCATTTCAGCTAATGCCATGGACGCTGGCGTGCTCTCACTGTGAAAATCACGGTGAAAACGCAAGCGCCTAGCGCTGTTAATGAGACAGCCGCTAGAGAATAGGAAAGGCTTAACCATTCATAAACATAGCAGTTTTTCTGAAACTGCTATGTTTATGAAAAAATGGGTTAACCCTAGCTGGACCAGGCACCCAGACCACTTCATTAAGCTGAAGTGGTCTGGGTGCCTAGAGTGGTCCTTTAATGCATTTGATTGGTTTTGGCCTACCTAATAAACAATATTTTTTGTTTATAAAATAAATGTGTTGCTGAATGCTGCACCATAACTGTGACTATGAGTGTCTAGTACAGGGTTAGGCAACCTTTTAGCAGCACTGTGCCGATATAGGATTGTGATGTCCCGTAGCGTGCCGGTCCTATTTTTTTTAAATTGAGTTATGTATGCTGCCGTATTCTGCTTGTGTTATTTTTACTGTAATTGCTTTGTATTGTTGTATTTGTGCGTATAAGAGCTATTATATTGTATACGTTCATGAGTAGTTTATGGTATTGTGTATGATACATATGAATGTTGGCTGTGTATGGGGGCACCTTGTGGAATTGTGTGTGTGGATGGATATGTCACATTGTGTGTTTGGTAGTGTGTGGGGGCTGTTTGGGGTATTGCATGTGAGAGGCTGCATGTGGGGTTGCGTGCATGTATGTGGATTGTTAGTGGTGTTGCGTTTGTGCGGATTGTGTGTATGTTTGTGTGTGGGCTGTCCGTATTATTTGTATGAGGGGAAGGTTATTCTGCATTTCTGTGTATGTCTAGCAGTGTGGGTGGCTTCCCTGGGTTCCAGTGGGGACCAGGCCAGCCAGGTACAGGTCAAGGACAGGAGCTGCAACAACAACCGCGAGCTGCTCTAATACTGTGTGGATTCCCATTCACAAGGGCTGGAATGAAGTGCTCTGAGATTACTTCCTCTACGTGCTGCAATGCATACATTGAGGATTGTCCTTCACCACCTCTTTGTATTAGCAGATATCTGAAGCCTTGAGTGCCGTGCAAAGGCACCTCGAGTGCCGTAGGTTGCCTACCCCTGGTCTAGTAGAAATAATCCTATGACGAGAGCAGGGGTAGACTACATCTCCCGTGACACTGTACCAGCATTTTAGCTCTAAAAAGTATTTTTGGGAGATGTAATCAACACCATCTAGAGTGCAGAAGGTTGCCCCATCCCTGGACTAGAGTGTAGATGGAAATTTTTAAAGGACCATGTAGGCACCCAGATCACATCAGCTCATTGATGTGGTCTGGCTGCAATATTCCTTCTGCACTTTGTGCCACAATGTAATTAAAATGGACCTTTGGTCCGGTATTTGACGCTGGACGTCCTCGCACTCTACTTGAGGACCTCCAGCGTCAGATTTTTTCCCCATAGGAAAGGATTAATTCAATCCTATGGTGAGGTTTAATGCAAATTTGCTGGGCACGTGCATTAGAGCCCACGCGGCGTGGGACATTAGAGTGTCAGCCCAGCATTGCTGGGAAAAGTTAATTAAAAGTTATTTACCGGGGACAAGAAGGTGCGAGGGAGGGGGAAGTGATAGTGCCAGAAATACAGTTTTGTATTTCTGGCAGTACAGTATCCATTTAAGGTGCTGTCCATCATTGTATCCCAGTTAGATGTAGGAAACTTATGCAATAGCTCCTCCTGGTTATCAGGAGTGTTGAATTTGTATCGCCCAACACCCAGGATATGTAGTTCGAGGCAGGCAGGGTTTATTTATTTTTTTGTCCTTTAGCCAAGCAGCAGGGCTCCTGAATCCTTGATGGTCTAGTGAGTGTGAGCTCTGTATCTCCTGCAGGTGCAGACCTCCGTATTTGTTCCCATTGCAGTCTGGCGCGGTCTAGTGGGTCAGATCACAACTACCAATATTTTCAACATGGCTGTGAGAGAGCAATGACCAATCACCACGCACTTTCCTACACCTCATAAAGACAGCACAACTACACAGTTTGACAATTTGCAGTGGGGTTGCCTATGGTGCCTAAAGTGTTCTTTTAAAAGGGTGGTTGGTGGAAAAAAAATAAAAAATGAATATTTATATCAACACTCTAAATCCACCAGTACTTAAAGGGACACTGTAGGCACCCAGACAACTTCAGCTAATTTAAGTGGTCTGGGTGCTCTGACCCTTTTGCACCTAGTTCTGCAATGTTAAACATTGCAGTTCCAGAGAAACTGCAATGTTTACATTGCAGCTCTAAGTCTGCCCTCTGTGGCTAGATGGCTTCTGGAATCCAAACGGACTTTTGGAGGAGCGTAAGCGGAGCCTGATCCAGCGCCGAGGGACATTCGCACTGGATACAAGCAAGTGTCTGAAGGTGTTTTAACCCCATCAGCGATACGCAATGGGTGGCGGCACTCTGGTATTTTCTAGTGCCAGGAAAACGGGTTTGTTTTCCTGGCTTTAGAGAACCCTTTTAATGGTTAAGAGTGTTGATTTCTCTTGCACCCAATCTGTCAGCCCAGGAGAATGTTCTTCCTTTTTCTTTTGTGCCCCAGGATAACACCCAGTTCTCCAGCATTATAAATAAATATTTATAATGCTGTTGTTACTCAAACTACTCTTGCATTTATTGCATCGTATCTGATTTAAAAGTGGATAATTGAACTGCGGGTTATGGGAACTTGAAGCAACAGCAATAAAATGCATATATTGAGGAGAAGCAACTGACCTCAATCAAGGAGAAAAGCACCTTATTTCTGATGAGGACAAAACTCCATTATGTTTAAAAATATAATGAGCATTATAATAATGTTTGAACAAGAACCTGTGTTACTTAATAGCTGTTCGGTTGTATGTTTTTTTTTTTTGTTTTTTTTTCCTGTGTTGCAGAACACAAGGTAAAAAAAAAAAAAAAAGTTACCTGACTGTATTCATCAGAACAAGGAATCACAAGCCAATTATATGGAAGTTCCTTTTACCATTAACATGTGTGTTATAATCTCAGTCAAAAGGGACACTATAGACATCAAAACAACTGCAGCTTAATCGAGCAGGTTTAGTGAATAGATTATACCCCCTTGTAGTCTCACTGCTCAATTCTCTGCTATTTAGGAGTTTAATTCCTTGTTTGCAATATGATACTATTTGGCTGCAGGCTTGTGAGTACATGATCTCCACATAATCCATACCAATATATTTACAGACAATATTGCACTATACGGTTTTATGTTTCTTTTTAGACGCATCAAAACGTGTGATCCACCAGTGTATGTATTATAATTCCTAGTTTCTGTTTATGCAGTTCTAGCCACACCTTCCCCGTCTGTAACTCACACAGCCTGGTTTAAAATGTAATCAGATTAAACTTTCTTTATTGCAGAATTTCTAAAGCAAGTTAACAACATTTAAAGGATCACTATAGGGTCAGGAACACAAACATGTATTCCTGACCCTACAGTGTTAAATCCACCATCTAGCCCCCGTCGGTCCCTCATGCCTCCATATATATATATATATATATATATATATATATAGTAAAAATCTTACTGTATTCAAGCCTGAAGCTGCTGGCTCTGCCCTGTGTGCCTCAGAAAAACAAGCTGTCTGCTAACATTATCAGAAGTGGTAGCCTGATCCAATCACAATGCTTCCCCATAGGATTGACTGAGACTGACAAGGAGGCACATCAGGGGCAGAGCCAGCATGATTCAAACACAGCCCTGGCCAATCAGCATCTCCTCATAGAGATGAATCTCTGAGGAAAGTTCAGTGTCTGCATGCAGAGGGAGGAGATACTGAATGTCTGGATGCATTTTAAGGCAGCCATGACCCAGGAAGGATCTCTAACAGTCATCTAAGGAGTGGCCAATGAAGTTATCACTAGGCTGTAATGTAAACTCTGCATTTTCTCTGAAAAGAGCGTGTTTACAGCAAAAAGCCTGAAGGTAATGATTCTACTCACTGCAACAAATTCATTAAGCTATAGTTGTTGTGGTGACTATAGTGTCCCTTTAATCTCTCTTTATAGGAAGCTGTATGTCACATGCAGGGAGATGTGACTAGGGCAGCATTCACAAAGTAACTTAAATCCTAAATGACAGATAATTAAACAGTAATACTGCATGGGGCATAATCTGTACATCAAAACCACTTTATTAAGCTAAACTTGTCTTGGTGCCAAGAGTGCCCCTTTAAATTTGAATCAGCCTCTGGAATACATACATACATACATACTTTTATTGATCTAAATGTACTGTTGAATTAACAATTTTAAGGTTTTTAAAATCTACAATATACTAATGGTTTATATTAGAGACTATTTTTATATGCCATAGAGAAGCATTATTTGTTCCTTTTTTCCTTAGTTGTTATTGGTTGTATGCAAAAATAGGAATGCGTGATAAAAACACAATCTGCTTCTAATTTTAGTGGGAAAAGCTCCAAATGACAGCAAGTGAAAGAAGGAAGATAATGTGTTCCGTAACATTCCATATCATTGCAATCACCTGTGTAGTTTGGTCTTTGTACGTTCTCATAGATCGGACTGCAGAAGAGATTAAATTGGGGCAAACCACTGGTAGGTACTATTTATCTATTGTATTTGCAGTAAAGTATGAAGATTTATATTATATGAATGTAACTACCTTGAATAAAAAATATATCAAGTTTACTGACCACTTGCTCCAGTGTGAAAAGTGCTTTTAATGCTTAAATGATCATCAATAATGAGGAAGTAAATGGATTCTTGCGAGATCAGTATTTTGTTTTGTAAACATTTCTAGAGAAAGGATAAGGAACCAACTTCATAATATAAAGAAGGTAATATTATATTTTGCTTAAAAACAGCAAGACTTTTAAAGTAAAGCCTAATAATTTTATATATCCTGGCTTGAAAAAGAGCTGTTCATAGGCTAAGTATGATCGACCCATTTGTGGGTAAAATGGACATCGAAACTGGGATGGTCAAATATGGACCTACAGCTATTATTGAACTATGTCACCTATAAACCCTGGTTGGTTTCACAGCAAATGACTGCCAAAGGTTTGTATGATACAACACAATTTTTTTCCATCATTGAGATTTGACTATACATGAATGGGGCGGGGCCTGACAGCCGAGCTAACCAGACGTGCATGCAAAGAGCTCCGGCAAAAAGCAGCATTATATTGCCAAATATATGCCCAAAACCTTGACTTAGCAGCCTATCTCGGTATCACAGCAGTGCTCAACCAAGTGGAGATCAGTGGACACACACCTGATGCAAATCTGGAGAAAATACCCCACACTCCATAAATGAGGCCTACCATGGAAAGCGGCCTAGTGGCAGGGCAAGGCGGCCGATCTCCCGCCATGGGGACCGCAAACAGCAGAAGCTCTCCTGGCGACCCGCATTCTCCCCCTTGGACTGGCCGGGCTTATCCCGGTCCCCGCTGACTAAACTAATAGTCCTACACCCTGTAACCGTTCGTCCGGAAAGCAGACCGCATGTCAGGCCCAAGATGGCCGCCAAGCACCATCCCCTGCAATCCCAGGAAAGCTTAGAGATAAGGGCATGGAGGGAACGCTTCGAAGCCCAGTTCGATTGCATATGCCGGGACTTCTGGAGACGCATAACACCACCAACCCTGTAATACACGCCGCACGAGGAAAGGGAGCTGAAGTGGCGGCTCCTCAGCCCAAAGCGCACACCAAAAAGTGACACTCCCGCCGATGGAAACCCCAAGCACCGAACTGCACTCTGTGGCGGAAGGGTCGGGGAAGCACACAAGCGGCTGGGGGTGCTCCCTCCTTCGGGAAGAAGGACTCGGGTTTCTCAAGTCTGGCGGGCTGCCATTAGTGGGCATCGGTTAAGCCACCTCAGGCTATGGCTGCATGCCCTTTAATATACAGATTATCCTTAATGACCTGTTTGCCCGCCACATGGCCCTGAGTTACCCTTTAAAACCGTCAATTAGCCTCCAAACCAGCTGACCTACACAAATGTATTGTATAACGTGATATTTAGCACTATTTGTCCCTAGTCTCATGAGGGCTATCCCCGGTCGCCATAAATTTAAGTACCCAGCGGCAACCAAGCATCAGACCTCACCAAGCTAGCTTATTTTGTTACTTACCTATTCTAATTAAATAATCTTCATGTCTGTCACTCTTACACTTGAACCTCCAGCCTTGTTGTTCATGCAGATGTGTATACTCCAGCATTCAATATACTGCAATAGTCTCATGCAAAGCAAACCTAACCCACACAAATACTACTGTACAGTTACTCTCTGCTAATGTTAAATTTTTACGGAGCTTGTTTATATTTAAAAAAAAATATGTGCACACACTCATGCCACTGCTAAGCCTATATGACTCTCTATATGTACACTGTTGTGGCGTTTGTCAATGACATGTACCTACCTGCACAACAAAAAAAAAAAAACTATACATGAATCACTCTCAAAAAGCAACAACACATTAAAAATTATACCCAAAACAAGAATTGCCAAGAAGCACAGTCCACAGTTCTCTCCCTACTCCCCACATGACAAAATTCCATAGGGATATCACGTCTGTATAAAATAGTAAGAGCGAACCTACCCTTTTCACACACTCTATGAATTGAGAGGCCCACATCTGATACATTAATTGTGATTAATTCAGTTTAATTTCTACATTATGAGCAAACACATTAGTAAATGTATAGATTTTAATTTAAAGGTCTTTTAAAGTACAGCCCCCACCCTAAGGGGGGAGGGGCACAACACAGGAGGCCTTCCCGACAGGTGATTTTTCTGGTCTCTGAAAGATGCCCTCCCCCAGTTTCTCATATCTATAGGAACCCAGTGATTACGGTCACTATTTTGAGGCTTATGTCCAGTCAGTGCTAGCATTTGTGTGTCTTCGGGGAGATTCCCTTCACTGGTGACGGCGCTAGCTCCACCCAGTGTCTGAAAATGTCAGGTGTAAGCAGGGGCATACCTAGAGCATTTGACACCTGGGGCGGATCCTTTACTATGTAGGGGGAAAAAAGTCAATTTTTTTTGCACAAATTTGTAAACTGTATGTTAGAGTCATGAAAAGGCCCCATTAGAGAAGAACACCCTGGCCCTATTCATAATTTAGTAAAATAACATAGCTCTCTGATAGCCAGCCCAAGTTGGCTCTTCTCACCTTAATTATTGTTGCTGGCTGTGGTTAGCAACTGTGGCTGGCTCTTTCATCCACCAGCAGGTGTCTGTTTCTCATTCAACCTCTTCCCTTATGTGTCTGTCTGTCCCCCTAGCCCATTTGTGTGTCTTTTTCCCCTTCCCCAGACTGTTTCTTTTTACCCCCAACCCCTCTGTTGGGTCTCTGTTTGTACCCCCTCTGAGTTCCTCTGCTCCCCACGCCCCTCTTGGAGGAACAAAAGGTCCCCTTAAGCCCCTCTGTGTCTCTTTGCCACATAAAATGTGACGACAGATAAGAACCATTTGGCCCATCTAGTCTGCCCAATTTTCTAAATACTTTTATTAGTCCCTAGCCGCATGCTTAAACTCCTTCACTGTGTTAATTTCTACCCCTTCAGCTGGAAGGCTATTCCATGCATCCACTACCCTCTCAGTAAAGTAATACTTCCTGATATTTTTAAACCTTTGCCCCATCTAATTTAAGACTATGGCTTATTTTGTTGTGGTAGTTTTTCTTCTTTTAAATATAGTCTCCTCCTTTACTGTGTTGATTCCCTTTATGTATTTAAATGATTCTATCATATCCTCCCTGTCTCGTCTTTCCTCTAATCTATACATGTTAAGTTCCTTTAACCTTTCCCTGCAGGATAAAACTTACAAGGAAAGGTTAAAGGAACTTAACATGTATAGCTTGGAGAAAAGATGAGACTGGGGGGATATGATAGAAACTAGGGATCGACCGATATTGATTTTTCAGAGCCGATACCGATACCGATATTCTGTGAACTTTCAGGCCGATAGCCGATATAATTTGCCGATATTCTGTACATTTACCATTTTGGAAAATAAAAACTATTTCTAAAGGTAAATGCACAAAATATACATGCCACGTGTAGTGGATGCAGTGTGACAGGGGAGCTGTGTGTGTTTGTGTAGTGTGTGTGTTGTGTAGTGTGTGTGGATGCAATGTGTGTTTGTGTAGTGGATGCAGTGTGTATTTGTCTAGTGTGTGTAGTGGATGCAGTGTGTATTTGTCTAGTGTGTGTAGTGGATGCAGTGTGTATTAGTGTAGTGTGTATATAATGAAAGCAGAGTGTTTGTGTAGTGTGTGGGTAGTGTGCGTAAAGTGAATGCTGTATATACTAAATGCAAAGTGTGTGTGTATATAATGAATGCAGAGTGTGTGTGTATTTGTGTAGTGTGTGTATAGTGAATGTAGTGTGTTTATATAATGCAGAGTGTGTGTGTTTGTATAGTGTGTGTATATAATGCAGTGTGTTTGTGTAGTGTGCATTATATAAACACACTACACAAACACACTGCATTATATACACACACTGCATTATATACACACACACTACACAAACACTGCATTATATAAACACACTACACAAACACACACACTGCATTATATACACACTGCACAAACACACTACATAAACACACACCGAATTATATAAACACTACACAAACACACTGCATTATATACCCACACTACACAAACACACACTGCATTATATACACACACACTATACAAACACACACTGCATTATATACCCACACTACACAAACACACACTGCATTATATACACAGTGTGTTTGTGTAGTGTGTGTATATAATGCAGTGTGTGTTTGTATAGTGTGTGTGTATATAATGCAGTGTGTGTTTGTGTAGTGTGGGTATATAATGCAGTGTGTTTGTGTGCATTGTATACAAACACACACTATACAAACACACACTGCATTATATACACAGTGTGTTTGTGTAGTGTATGTGTATATAATGCAGTGTGTGAGGGGGCATTTTTTATTAAATTATTAAAAAAAAAAAAAAATTATATTTACTTAATTATTATTTTTTGTTTGTTGTCCCCCCTCCCTGCTTGTTACCTGGCCAGGGAGGGGCGATATGACAGTTCCTGGTGGTCCAGTGGCATTGGCTGAGCTGGGGGGGGCGGAGAGCAAGCGCTTACTCACCTCCCAGCAGCTCCTCCAGCTCCCCAGTGTAACTCTCGCGGCCAGCGTTGCCATGGTGATCCATGGCAACGCTCTGACGGCCGCGGGTCTCGCGAGAGTTGCACTGGGGAGCTGGAGGAGCTGCTGGGAGGTGAGTAAGCGCTTGGTCTCCGCCCCCCCAGGACCGCCGGGCTTGTAATGAGCCTGGCAGTCCTAGGAGGTATTATCGGCAATATCGGTATCTGAATTGGCCGATACCGATATTGCCGAGAATACCGAATATCGGCCGATTATATCGGTAAAACCGATAATCGGTCGATCCCTAATAGAAACATTTGTGTCTCTTTGTGCCACCCAGCTCCTCCCCTGCCTCCTGTAAGTGCGTGCAGTGCGCTCTCCTCCTGCAAGTCACCCGGAGGTCGCACACCCCTAGAAAGTGCAAACCCCACAGTATACGACTGGGTGTAGGAAATATACATACACAAAGTAGTCCCTACTTTGTCTCAATAAGTCTCATAACTGGGTTGGAATTTCAGTTAAATTCCAACACAGTCAATGTGAGTATTTCATAGTTATTCTTTATGATACTTACGTTTCAGGGTCGGTGAGAGTGCCGCTTTAAGGACCCAGACTTTCTTGATGGCAAGTTAGCAATTACAGCCTATACACCAGGAATGTATGATCATACCTTGAAAACAGGATTTCTAATTTACAGTGTTTATATGTGTATATATAGTTCAGATATTTTGTTAGTTTGCATTAAATATCTTACACAAAAAGGCTAGAGTAATACCTAAAAGACTATGCTCGCAGGTCACAATAATCCAGATGATATCAAATCCACCCTGTATGGCAGAAATGTATGGTAAATTCTAGATTGCCATAAATGTTTCCGGCTCATTCAAAATTCCATGTGGAATTCAGAAAGCATTCTTGAGCTACTACTTTCTCTATAAATTATTTACACATGGCTGGCACTATCTTACCTATGCACAACATCATAATCTAAACCAACAAGCAAAACATGCATAAAGGCTACATTACAGCAAGATTTCTTAGAGGTTAATACTTGGCTTTACAAAACCAAACTCTTCATAAATACTGACAAAATTGTGCCAATTGTACTTTAACAATACCTAGTTTAAAAATCAACCTAATGTTAAATGCTTGTTTACCCGTGGGGGGGGAAAAAAAAAATCTGTCTCAACTTTATTTTAGAATTTATCACTGGACTTCGTCTGCCAGTGACATGATTAATCAAATCACTCGCAAAGAATATACCATGATTTCCATACATGTAATAAATATTAATGGTTAACATTTATATTAATATTGATTTATTATTGTGTTTTAGGTATATTGGAATGGCCATTTTGGACTAAGTTGGTGGTGGTTGCCATTGGCTTCACAGGAGGACTTTTGTTTATGTATGTGCAATGCAAAGTGTATGTCCAACTTTGGAAAAGACTAAAGGCATACAACAGAGTTATCTATGTACAGAATTGTCCAGAAACTTGTAAAAAGAAAATATTTGAAAAAACAGTAATGATCGAGCCAAATCTGGAGAACAAAGAAGCTCTTGGAATTCACCACTCAGACACAAACTCTTCATATTACACAGAACCGGAGGATTGTGGTGCAGCTATCCTCCAAGTTTAAATATTCCTTCATTGTTCTTTTCAGGAAACATTTGTTTACCGACTGCTGGCAGCAGTAGATGATGTCCTGAAACACTTTTTTCTGCTATTCAATTTACTGTACATGTTCCTCAATTTAAATAATATAGGCCAGAGTTTTATACCTCTACGAACAAATACCAGTTACTAGGGCCACATTCAAGTATACAGTCTGAAATCGGCATAGAAGATGAAAATCAATATATAAAATATTTGCTTTTGGATTATTCATGTAGTACAATACTTTACAGAAGTGTGGACAAGTATCACAATTTGAAAACTTTTTACTTTTCAATGAAGAAAAATTACATAATGTCTGAGTTGCTAGCATGGCCCACCACTCTTACTGCCAATTACATCTTTTATGAATTCAGATTTCAAGATTCTGCTTTATACGCCAGTCACAAGAGCATTAAGCACTTTTTACAAAATGTCTTTTGTTATACCTGTGTTGACTTGTAAAATTGTTTTGGCTACAGTCACATTCTGTGACATCTCTAGTATAATTGATGTGGAAACCTCTAGCCTTACAAGAATCAAGATATTTATATTATCTTATTTATAGTATAATTTAATATAAATGTCTTTCTTCACAACTGTCATTTTACACATGAGAAAAACAATTTATGCCTTGTTATTTCAGGAACAAATGCATCTGTAGGTAGTTGGGACATTTTTTTCTACCACACATTCATTTTTTTTTTTTTTTTTTTTTTACTGAAAATGCACAACTTCGTAGACTTTTGAATTTATGGTGTAATATTGAATAAAATCTAGAACTTTTACTAAGATAAGTATTGTAGACTATGAAGTATTTTATTTTGACAAAGAGTATCCTTTTAAAAACAAATTTTTTTACTTACCATAAATTTATTTTTCCAGAAGATTAGAGGCAGTGCTTTACAACTAGGATTTCATCACCTGGAGGGAAAAACAGGCAGGCAATCTCCCAAACTTTTCAAGAACCTCCCCCAATTAACCTTTGGCTTTATAAATTGCTTCCTACCCAAGACATCCCCAGAAATTACAAAAGCCGAATAACCGTACCACTCAGACTATAAACAATTTTTTTTTTTTTTCTTCAGATTAGAGGCAGTGCTTTACAACTGGGATATCCAAAAGCCATCTCTTAGGGCGGCACTCAATTCTCACTGCAAAAAACCTGCGACCAAAGTTGTATCTTCCAAGATCAACAGACCAAATTGAGTGAAGAGATCACCTCGTGGCTGTTAGGAATTCGAGAGAATGTATAGCAGAAGCCCTCAGGCAACCGATCTTAACATCTTCAAATGGAGATAGGAGTTAGATAAGAAAAAACCCAAACGAATGCAGACCTTTAAGGTAACAGACTAGAACTAAACGCCCAGGCAGTGGAATTAGAATTCCAAGACCCTAGAACGCTGTTGGGGAAAGTTAGAAAAATAATGTTGGATGGAAGATTGGGAAGAATTAAAGAATCCAACTTAACTCCACTTTCTCCTGCTGAAAATGGAAACTTGAAGTTCTTCCCAAAAATATTTTGGGCGACTACCCCCAAAGACCTAGAGGGAAGAGTAAAAAACCCCAAAAGAAGATCCCCTGCGGAAAAGATTCCCTGAGGATAGGAACTACGAGAGGGCCTAGCAGATACTGGTGATTTGGAGACAAATCTCTGAAAATCAACTGATAACCGAAATTTGACCTTGAGGATCTCTGGCTTTAACCCATCCGAAGAAAAAAAAAAAAGTTAAAACTTGGAAGCGGATGTCTGCTTTTCTATGAACCAACATCTTAAAAAAACAACACCTTCCATACTTGGAATAAATCTTGGAACAAGATCCATTTATAGTAAAATAAATTGTCAATAAATTCCTGAGACAAAACATTATCCTTCAGTATCTGGTATACATAAACCAGGTCGTCAGCTTGAATTACAACAAATTTGAGAAGCGGTACCCTTGAGAATTCCAGGATGCCTATTTCCAGGTAAGGTCCCCAAAGATTACTCCAGATAATTTCTGATGAACGGTGAAACAGCTGCTTGCCACCAAGGGAGGAAGACTATCATTCTCACCTTTTCCATCCTATAGGATCTTGGGGGATAGGGAACCCGGAGGAAACTATAGATTAGACTGGAATTCCCAAGAAAGAAAAGGAAACCAAAGCTTACTGGTCTGTCCAAACTTGTCCTATTAAACACTTCATGCTATCTGTTTGATCTAGAAGTCCCAGTTCCATAACTGGGTAATCAAATTCTTCCTATCGTTTAGGTGAAGATCAGGGAGTATGAACCAATCTGCTTTGTATTAAATGTTGACTACTCAATGCTACTGCTAAAGAGAGGAATATTAAGTTCAAAAATCTTGTTCCAGGATATGCTTGGGTTAGTTTTTCTTAGGTCTATTCACTTATGCTAGGCTATTCACTCCTGCTAGGCTCTTTCAGGTTTTTTACTCTGCTGATTTGAGTCTTCACTCTAGGTCTTTGGGAGTAGTCGCTCAAAATATTTTTGGGAAGAACTTCAAGTTTCCATTTTCAGCAGGAGAAAGTGGAGTTAAGTTGGATTCTTTAATTCTTCCCAATCTTCCATCCAACATTATTTTTCTAACTTTTCCCAACAGCGTTCTAGGGTCTTGGAATTCTAATTCCACTGCCTGGGCGTTTAGTTCTAGTCTGTTACCTTAAAGGTCTGCATTTGTTTGGGTTTTTTCTTATCTAACTCCTATCTCCATTTGAAGATGTTCAGATCGGTTGCCTCTCGAATTCCTAACAGCCACGAGGAGATCTCTTCACTCAATTTGGTCTGTTGATCTTGGAAGATACAACTTTGGTCGCAGGTTTTTTGCAGTGAGAATTGAGTCCCGCCCTAAGGGATGGCTTTTGGATATCCCAGTTGTAAAGCACTGCCTCTATTCTGAAGGGAAAAACAAAAATTTTTACTTACCGTAAATGTCTTTTTCCAGAAGATTAGAGGCCCCGCCCCCCCCCGTTCATAGTCTGAGTTGTACGGTTATTCAGCTTTTGTAATTTCTCGGGATGTCTTGGGTAGGAAGCAATTTATAAGGCCAAAGGTTAATTGGGGGAGGTTCTTGAAAAGTTTGAGAGATTGCCTTCCTGTTTTTTTTCCCTCCAGGTGATGAAATCCCAGTTGTAAAGCACTGCCTCTAATCTGAAGGGAAAATTATTGTATTTTATATTCATCTACATTCAAAAGGAAGCATTCAATGAGCGTTTAAAATACACCTTGCATTTAATTGTCATTTTTTTTTCCATTGTACCAGGAATGAACAGGACCAACTGTCAGACAGCCAGGGAATATAATATCCAGGTTAATTTATAGAAGTGCCAATTTCTACAGAAATCTGTGTTTTTTTGTAAAAAAATAAAATAATTAAAGGACTTAATCAGCCTAGAGTGTCCCTTTAAGAAAGAAATACAAACATTGCATTATGAACTACATTCATTAAAGGGACACTGTAGGCACTGTATCTGCTTCATCTCATTAAACTGGTTATAGTGTCTGGAGTACTCTGGTACCATCATTTATTTCAGCATTAAACAGTTTTTAAACTTTTAATGTTTTAATGCTAAACAAGAGTCCCCGGCAATCCATCCCCTCTGTGCTGCTTTGGCAAATAAGGAAGTATTAGCCTGAGCAGCAATAGGCAGCTGTGATTGGCTGAGAGTGTCAGCTGACTGCTTTTAGCCTGTCAGAGTTCCAACTGACCGTATGAATGGGTATGACAACAAGGAAGTGTGTAATCTCTGCCTTGGCTACACATACTGAAGGGGCCGGACTGTGGGTGGCCAGGGACTCTTATTTTGTGGCATACTGCATGAACATGGTGCAACACTGAATGGAGGGACAGTGCCAGGGCATTCCAGGCACTATAACCAATTCAAAGAGATGAAATGTTTATAGTGACTACAGTGTCCCTTTAAGCCCCCCTCCGTCCCCATTTTATGACATTCCAAAATTTTCAACCTGAAAACTATGCTTAACAATTAATTTATACCATGTTTATCAGCCTTTCTATAAATCTTCCTGACACAGCCTGGTTCTGCTTCCTTGGCACCCAAGGAGGCAAACATTTGTGGCACATTGTTTAAAACATAATTTCCCTCTTTGGGCTAAACCAATACGCCGAACATACTACATCAAGAGGCTGCATTACGGCACAATTGCTCTTATTTTGGTAACCAGGGCAGCTATAGAAGTGATTCAGGTGTCTTTTGAAAAGTCTTTCAGATGAGATGTTACTTGCTTATATTAGGAAAAAAATATATTATCTATAAACTTGATCTTTCTTTTAAGTTTTTTTTCAAACAATATATGTTGTATATTACTATTAAACTGTACCAAATGTGAAGATGAGATCCCACTGAAATCAAGAATTATGTTAAAGGTCGTTTAAGGTTGTGAGTTGCATATTGCATCACAAATTTAAGCTCTGTTGTAATCTTTGCGGAGTGAAGATTGCTCCACTGCACCTTGAAGTGAAACAATGTGAGAATTACCGTTACTATATGGGCAAGTGATGCATAAATTACTACATTTTCGAATATGTGCTATGACACATTAAAGTGGATCTGTCACTTTGGGGAGTTTTTGCATATTTCGCAGTTTCCTAAAACTGACAAATTACAGATATACACACAAAAAAAAAAAAAAAACACTTTTAGCCACCCTCCTGTTTCCTACCTTTAGAGTGCCTTTCCTGGGGTTCAGTGGGATTGGGCAGCAGGTGGCACCAGGTTGAGACTGGCTTTGGCTGGTGGAAGTTTGTTGCCGCTGCTTCAGATTCCCCCCTTCTCCTGTCTCTCCAACCCCGTGCAGCTCTCTGTGCACTGGGAGGAAGTGAAGGGAACAGTTACTACTTCCTCTTGGCGCTGGAGGCAGGCTCTGTGGAATGGGACAGGCAGGAAGCAGAGCACTCTTTGCCTGGTGTCCTGCCAGCTTGCAATTCCCCTGCATGGCCCCAGCCTTGGTAGGAAGAAAATACAGTTCCCTTAACTTCCTCCCAGTAGAACGGCGCACAAAGTGTTGCATGGGGATTGAGGCAGAAGGAGGAGGAAACTGGCCGACCAATCCCAGACTCCAGGACAAAATTCTTAGTCGCCATGGCTACTGGCATTTCCCAAGCCTTGTATTACACATTGTATCACGAATACAAGAGTACCCCCATGTACCATCCCCTCCCCGCCCCCAGGTTTTTTGGTATATTAGATGCCCCTTTTCAACTTGGAAATTTGACAATGTGATTTTCTGTGTCTGTCACCTTTGAGACAGTATGGCACCTAAAGAAAGTGGACCCCCCGATGGCATACATTTTTTTGTCAATCATTGTTTTATTGAGATGGTAGCATGAAACCTAACAAAAGCAGTATAGTACCAGATTTGACAGCTTAAAACAACTCAGGGTGAAAAAGACATCTCATTTTCAAAAATACTAAAAAGTAATACAGGCTAAACATGCATGTCTAGGCCTAGCTGAACGACCAGTGAAAAGAATTGCTAGACAGAAGGATTACTAAGATTATTTCCAGAGAAGGAACCACTGAATCCTGAGACACCGCATACAACATAGCACAAGTAAAATGCTTAAGAAAAACCAACAGAAGCACTCAGTAATGGGCAAAATTAAGAACGTAGCCATCCTTGAGGCATAATAGGTGGAAGTATTAGATGTTGAGACAGTCTGTGTAAGAGGGTCCGATCAGTCAACTTCTTGACTCAGATGATGTAATCAACAGAACAGAAGGGAGGCCATATATACAGACAGCCCTAGGCCTATACGGAGGCTGCACTATTGAGCCATGGACCTGGGTACACGCAAGGTCCAGGGAGAGGGAAACCGCCAAGGATCGGGTTCTGATACCGCTATTAGCGTGTAATCCTCTGCTGGATTGGACTTTGAGAAGGGGGAAACCCCTAGTGGCCTTCAGTCCAGGTATGTATGTGTAAATTAATCAGGTGTTTGAATGTTGACTATCTCCAGTGGGAGGCACACCTTCTCCCTGCTTCTCCATTCACCCTCAAGTTTTAGGTGAGAGGTTGCTGCTCGTGTCTCTAGTTGCACCCTCAAGGTTTGGAAAGTTTCTTCCAGTTTCAACAAAGATCGCTCCACAGGGTGACTACAAACCTGAGAGATCGATATCAGAGCGCATTCCTGATGCACAAGATCATAATCCATTTTGGAAGTATAGCCGTGAGCTGCCATGTAGTGAAAATGGTAAGCAGTGTCCAATGATGGATTTGAGCAATTCAGTGGGTTCCCTACGGCCCGGGGGTGGAGGGTGAGATGTGACATTGCAAGGAGGCAATATTGCGTAGGTCAGAATAGAGGTGGCCTGCCCCACCCGTCGTCGTCACCAGGCCTCACTGAGCCCAACAAGAAAGGCAAAGGCTGGCAAGGTGAGGTAAAGAACCAGAACGTTCCACTCTATCAGTAGCAGGTAAGTATGTCGCTTGAAACAGTAGTAGATGAGGAGCTCTCTAGACAAATGTCCAGGTGCTATGAATGTCAGGCACTGTCCCGCTTGGCATATTATTTTTAACAAGTATTCTAAATGTAGTATTTAGGTTGTTTGGTTTAGCTTCTTTATAATGGCTGGGCTTAACGTAAACAGGGACAAGCCAAGGTTAGGGGAATCCAGAAGTCACAATAGTCGGTATGACAAGCAAATCAGTTTCTACTGGCAGTTAACAGAGTAATCAGGACAGGTGGAGGTCTGCAATCCAGAATAATCAAACTAACAAAATCCTATACTGAGTGATTAAACAGGTCAGCTCTCTATGGTAGACTCTAAAACAGTGTTATGCAAAGGGCAGGAAGAGCAGTAATAACTGGAGTTCTTTTGGACTCCTTTCTTATAGCAAACAACAATTTCTCTGGGGTGACTTTTTACAGGCTGTGTGGTGAATCTAGGAAGGAAAATGCTTACCCTAAGTCTTTGGGCATCTTCTGATAAAAAAATTGCAATTTTTAACCAGGTCTACTAGCCCCATTCTACAACGCACTTTGGTTTTTCCAGCTGTTCAGTTCTTCCTCTGACACACACTGGAACTGTACTTTTACAT
The DNA here is from genome assembly GCA_933207985.1 of Pelobates cultripes. Lineage (NCBI taxonomy): Eukaryota > Metazoa > Chordata > Amphibia > Anura > Pelobatidae > Pelobates > Pelobates cultripes. Next base: position 49,355,478 of record OW240922.1, on the reverse strand, counting down.
TGTAAGGAGAACGGTGAGAGGAACGCAAGGAGAGTAGACTGGAAAGACAGCAATAGGACGCTAAGTATTATTTTTGCAAGATTGCCACGGTGCACCCCGAACCCTGCAGACAGCAAGGCGTGGTCGCCCCTTTAACCTCTTAAGGACACATGTATGACATGTCATGATTCCCTTTTATTCCAGTCAGGGTCTCTACCTTGCGTTCCACCAGGGGGCTTCAGCATCTACCTGTATTTGTCTGCTGCCCGAGTCCTTGCCTGGATGGAGCAGTGCTGATCCACCTGCAGCCCCTTACCAATTAGGATCAGCTGCTCCTAATCAGCAGGCTGAAAAAGCCTCTATCTGGTCAGTTTTTCCCGCCGGATCTTTGTTACTCTGCTGACTGATTTCCTGGACTCTCACCTCTGCCTGCCTTACCGACTACAATACTCCGCTGCCAGCCCTGATGCCTGCTTCTCGTGTGACCTGCCTTTGGATTACCCCTTTATCTGAACTGCGCTTTGGTTTTTGCCTCCTCCTTGTGCCATCTCCTGCACCTGGGCTCCAACTCCTGGTAAACTGTGACAAAGATTACGAATACTATTGAGTGGAGAGTCATTGGGGGCTTGGAGGAGAAGCAAGTTTATACTCAACCTGATCAAAATAAAAAATAGGTAATATGGGGGGCTTAGGGGCATTTGGGGGTGACTAGGGGGTCAGTTAGATGTAGTGGAGTCGGGAGGGGGGTTAAAAAAAAAAAAGAACGGGATTCGGCCATGACAGTGCCGCTTTAAAGACAAACAAAGCCGGATGGACTTTCAAATAGTTATTTTATTTTTTTTAAAGGTTTTTGAAAGAGATATAATTAACTATTTGTTGGAACTCTTTAGGGAAGTTGGAGAAGAAGGAAAAATGCCAGAAGAAATGTTATGGGCGATCACATCTCCGATCCAAAGATAAAACGTTAAAGGACCACTCTAGGCACCCAGACCACTTCAGCTTAATGAAGTGGTCTGGGTGCCTGGTCCAGCTAGGGTTAACCCATTTTTTCATAAACATAGCAGTTTCAGAGAAACTGCTATGTTTATGAATGGGTTAAGCCTTCCCCTATTTCCTCTAGTGGCTGTCTCATTGACAGCCACTAGAGGCGCTTGCGTGCTTCTCACTGTGATTTTTTAAACCCTAACCAAAGTTAGCAATCATATGTGTTTTTTTTGTTGTTGCATTTTTCATACAAAAACTGCATTTTCATTGACATCATCATTAAACATTTATGGTTTTAAAAAACAGAGCTGTATATACTATACAGAAATAGGGCGCCACTTATCACCAGATATACAAACTGAATATAGTTACCCTCCAACGAGCAGATGAGGATATTCACATAAAAGATATAAAAAGAGAAAACATCATAGTGCAAACTTTTAATCCAAAATGGTAAAAAACATATAAATAAACACTCACAAACGGTGTGGCACAATTGATGAAATCAATTGACGCCATTGAATTTATTCTCTATCACAACTTTTTTTGGTTTAACGATAAATATTATCTCCAAACTTGTGGTACAGCCATGGGCACCAGGTTACGCAAACATTTTTGTCGCGAATTGGGAAATGAAGAACATTTGGAAAAATAATCCCTTCGGCGCAAACCTGGTGCTATGGAGACGTTATATAGATGATGTTCTTATTATATGGAAGGGACCAAGAACTCTCTTAGAAGATTTTTTAAAATATATTAATTCTAACTCTTATAATCTGGTTTTTACAGCAGAAATTAACACATTGAATATTAATTTTTTTGATTTAACTTTTTTTATTAAGGACGGACGAGTACAAAGTAAAGCTTTTTTTAAACCCACTGATGGTAACAGTTTTATTGAGTTTTCTAGTTGCCATCACCCAAACTGGCTTAGAAATATACCCAAAGGACAACAAATGAGAATATATAGGAATTGTACTGAAAAAGGTGACTTTGAAAATCAAGTAGGGATTTTAAATAAGAAATTTAAAAACAGGAATTATCCGACAAACTTGGTTTACGAATCACAAAAACAAGTAGAAAAATATAATAGGAAGGATCTCTTAAAAGGAAAAAAGAAGAAAGAAGGAAACAAAGATTTTAATACAGCCTTCATAACGAAATATAATAACAAGGCACACCAAATTGAAAAAATAATCATGAAATACTGGCCTATTTTAAACCAAGATGAATTTTTAAAAAATGTTTTACCTAAAAAGCCTCGGATAATATATAAAAAACCTGAGAATTTAAAATCTATTTTAGCTCCTAGTGTTCTACCAGGGATTAAGAGCAATAGTGAATTAGATAATTCAAAAAGTAATTTTTTGAGAGAAAAACCAAAAGGATTTTATAAGTGCGGCAGATGCAGCACTTGTAAATACCAATCGTATAAAACACTTGATTTTAAGAGCACCATTACAGGGGAGTCTTTTATTATTAAACATTTTATAAATTGTCAAAGTAAACATGTTATCTATCTGCTACAGTGTAAATGTGGCATACAATATATAGGCCGCACAATAAGAACATTGCACATAAGATTGTTGGAACATTTTGGTGGAATTAGAAGAAAAAGTATAAAACATAGTGTACCAAGACACTGTAATAACTGTAAAGATTTTAAAATAGAAAATTTTTGCTGTATCGGTATTGACCGGGTCAGCCCCCATTGGAGAGGTGGAGACATAGAAAAACGTCTGGCTATGAAAGAAACAGAATGGATCTATAAATTAAAAACTTCTGTTCCAGACGGTCTTAATACAGATTTGGATATTTTAGTATTTATGGACTAATTCCACCAAGATGACATGTTTTTTACATTTATTCTGATTTTAATGGCACATTGGTTTATATTTGATTATATATATTTTATATTTTATACTGACTATATGATCGACTGGAAAATTATTAACTTGTTTTTTCTCTCTTGTTTATTCCTTTCTTTTTCTATTTATTGAATATTCGTCCCCTATTGAGTTATTTCTAATTTGAATTTTTTAGTATTTTTAATATCCTCAACAGAATTTTGTTGTTTTGGAGAGCCATATTAGTTTAAAACGACTTTAAAACTGTTTAATACTATGGTATTTTATGATGATGTTCTTATCATTATGTATTTTTAGAATTATGCCCTTGTAAAATTAGGCTCTGTTCAAAATTATGTCCTGTTTAAAATTATGCTCTGTCTAAAATACTGGCTTGTCTGAATTATGTCAGTTTAAAACATCTATATATCATTATGATTACTGTTATATATATATGAATTGAAATTATTCTGATTTAATGTAATATGTTGGATTCACATATTATTTCTACATGCATATAAGCACATATATACATATATATATATATATATATATATATATATATCTCTTTTTCGTTTTATTCATTGCTATATATATTCATTTTTATATTTAAGTTATATTCATTTTTATATTTAAGTTATATACATTCACATCATATGCTATCTTCTCTATATATGCATTCAACATATAATAGCATCGGAACACACTGGTTTCATTTTTGACAAGTCCCAGTGTTGTTAGTGTTGCTTAGATTAATAAAGTTTTTTGCATGCGTTCCACGGTGGAACGCACATGCACGTCGGACGCCGGCGAATGGTATGTCATCACGCCCGCGCGCATGCGCAATTGCACAGAAAGAACGCCGCCCGGCATATTTAAACGCCGGTTAGAGAAGATTATGGATCGCTCCTGAGGAAGTCTGATTGAGAACAGACGAAACGCGTTGAGCAAACCCGGGAATTGGATCAGCTGATGGTGAACTGTTTCATCTGTCTCTGCTACAGCCTTTACACAGACGCCTACAGACTGCTAAGACCGGGAGATTTAGCCTATTATAGGCATCAGCACTTTAGCACATATTGATTTCATCAATTGTGCCACACCGTTTGTGAGTGTTTTTATTTATATGTTTTTTACCATTTTGGATTAAAAGTTTGCACTATGATGTTTTCTCTTTTTATATCTTTTGTGTGAATATCCTCATCTGCTCGTTGGAGGGTAACTATATTCAGTTTGTATATCTGGTGATAAGTGGCGCCCTATTTCTGTATAGTATATACAGCTCTGTTTTTTTGCACATTTGGTTAAGGGATACAGGGAGTGCATCCCCATATATAGTGGCTTGCCTGCACTTCCTAAACGGTCAGTTCTTTTCACCATCCACTCTCTGCTTTATGGTTTTAAACACTCATATTTGTATTCAGTGACGTCTCCAGAGTATAACAGTACCCCCCATGTAAATGTTTTATGGTGTTTTGTAAAGTTACAGGGTTAAATATAGGGCTTGCCAAATAAAGTCTTTGGACTGTCCGCCTGGGTTGTCAGGCAAGTCCCTCAAATTATAATAAAAAAAAAATAATCAAATTATATATATATATATATAAAATAGAAAATAACGATGCACTCACAGGTCTTCAAAATAGGAATTTTTGTGTTTCAAATTATAAATGCTTTGTACAAACAATAAACATTTCGACCCAATTCAAGTCTTTTTCAATTACTTCCACTGTGATCTTGAAAAATACCCAGATTGGGTCGAAATGTTGATTCGCTTTTACACAGCATTTATGATTTGAAACACTAAAATTCCTATTTTTTAGACCTGTGAGTGCATCGTTATTTTCTATTGTTTTATAATGTAAACGTGGCGATTTGCACCCAGGCAAGTATCAATATTTTTGTATTTGGAGCTGGGGCAAGTTCAACCTGAAAGAGTAAATCCAGGTCAAATAAATTCTATGAATTTACACACTAAGATGATATCGACACAAAAGAGAGTGAACACAGAATACAGGCAAACTGTCGCCATAAAAGTATGCACAGTATCGATATATATAGAAAACCCTCATGGACATAAATAATAACAGAATAGAATAGCATATTAGGAAGGTACCAAAATGATGTGAAAAGGGTAAATAACCCCAATCTCTTAACATATGGGCAAGTATAAAATATATATATATATATATATATATATATATGTAAAAAAAAATACTAATATAAAAACCTGAAAACTACAAAAAAAAAAAAATATATATATATATATATATATATATGTACAAAAAGTAAATAAAGGAATAGAAGAATATCATGAATAGATAATACAATATAATAAAATACTCACACTAAGTGAATATGTGAACAAAATGAGAGCACACTATATATATATTTATATATTTATTATGTGACAGAAACCTGAACTAATCACATCACATTGCGAACCACCCAAGTCTATATATATAATAACAGAATATATTGTGACAAAACATACTCTGCCCATATATGAAGATATAAGAGGAAGAAGAGACTATAAAGGTATGTATTAATATGAAGACCCTATTGGGATGCTTCATTTAAATCCGACCTTGAAGATCTATTACCTACCTGAAGATCTATTATCTTACGCGTTTCGTGGGGAAATAGCCCCACTTCTTCAGAGACAGAAGACCATTGCTACAAATTTGCTTTAAATAAACATTATGCTAATTGGCAATTTAAAAGTACAAAGTATAATTACCGTATATACTCGAGTATAAGTCGAATTTTTCAGCACATTTTTTGTACTGAAAAACCCCCACTCGACTTATACTCGAGTTAATGTCTGTATTATGGCAACTTACATTGCCATAATACAGACCAGGACCGCCGGGCTCATTACAAGCCCGGCGGTCCTGCTCGGTGCTGGCAGCGAGCTGTAACTTACCTTTCCTGCAGCTCCTGTCAGCTACCTTCTCTCTCCTCCGGTCCAGTCAGCTCCCCTGTCAGCTCCACTGCAAGTCTCGCGAGAGCCACGGGGAACGCTCCGCACGGCCGTGAGACGTACAGTGGAGGAGAAGGGAGCTGACAGGAGCTGCAGGAAAGGTAAGTTACAGCTCGCTGCCAGCCCCCCTCCTACATAGTGCACACCACTGGACCACCAGGGAACGAGAGCCCCCCTCCCTGGCCAGCTAACAAGCAGGGAGAGGGGACGGAAAAAATATAAATAAAACATTTAATAATATTAAAATAAAACAAATATAAAAAATATAAAAAAAATGCCCACCCCCCCTCCAAGGCTCTGCATCACACACACTGCACTCATACACACACAGTAAATAAATATTCAATTAATATAATTTTTGGGGGATCTAATTTTATTTAGAAATTTACCAGTAGCTGCTGCATTTCCCACCCTAGTCATTTACTCGAGTCAATAAGTTTTCCCAATTTTTTGGGGGTAAAATTAGGGGTCTCGACTTATACTCTAGTATATACGGTATCTTTAAATTCCAAATTTGGCAACTTGAATACAAATCTCAATATATAAAAGTACATAGGTTCATAATTAATGTATTAGTAAATGCATATTGTTACATATGAGCATGTTACACAAAAATTATCGTACATAAAAATATGGTTGACAAAGGATTTATATGCATATATTTTTACTTAAAATATTATATAACGGGGGGCGGAGCCTGGAGCTGAACCTGAACGGACGCACTAACAGAGAGCTCCGACTAATCGACGACAACCCGCTTCAATCCGAGGTACCAGGGTACCATCCGACGACCCAAACACCCACCCGAGCACCCCTGGAGCCCGCGGCACAGACGAATGCCGTTCCAGTTCCCGCAAACGGGTAAAAAGACCCGGCGAAAATCTGGGGCCTACCTGACACTCCAAACCGCAAGGTACACGACGGAGGCCGCAGCATTCGACGCTCGACACGGCACCTACCTCTTAAAGGACCCCGCGGAACCGGACGGCTATACAATGGGTCGCAGGTCCCAAAAGACTCCACCAACCGCCGGCAGAGGCACACAAGATATCGGCGACATGCTGCAGAGGCCAATGGCGCCCAAGATGGCGACCCCGGCGGAGCGCACGCCAGCCTCTCCAGACGAGGGGGAACAGCATGGGGCTGGATTAGAAATATCCACCGCACCCCAAGCCACAGAGTCACTTGCCGGCCAAGACACACAAACCCCGGCTACCAAACAAGATATTGCCGACCTCCTGATGGAAATGAGGAGAATGCATGCAGCAGATATCAACCTAATAAAGTCTGAAATGCAAGCGATGACCGCACGCACGCGGGCCACAGAGGAGGACATCCTAGACCTCCAAAGAGAGGTGAGAGAGATAAAAGACACTTGTTACCATATGCAGGCCGCACAGTCCACCCTAATCACAAGACTGGACCAAACAGAAGACCGCAACAGACGTACTAACCTAAAATTAAGGGGGATCCCAGACACTATAGACTCATCAGAACTACCCCATTACCTCAGACGTCTCATAGCAACGCTTCTGCCATCCGCCCAGGCAAAAAAACTTGTATTGGACGGCTGTTTTAGAATCAGAAAAGCCAGACAAGCGCCAACGGACGCCCCTCAAGATGTCATTATCCGATGTCACTCCGTGACCGACAAAATTAAGCTTCTCACAGCGGTCAGAGGGAAGACCCGCTAACATTTGAAAACTCTCACATTACCTTTTACCACGACCTGACCCGCAACACATTACTTTGGCGCAGATCGCTGGCCCCAGTCACAACTCAACTGAGAGAGGCGAAGCTCGAGTATAAATGGACATTCCCAAGGTCCCTGACAGTGACCAAGGGGGGCGCCACGCACAGCCTCTCCTCGCTACAGGATGCAGAACCTTTCCTGAGGGCACTGGGGATGCCAGCTCTAACCCCAACAAGGGAGAACCCCACGACGCCACACACATGGAACCCAGAGTCAGTAATCTCTTTCACTCCTAGGAACACGGAGAGAAGTGGAGCCCTAACCTGAACTGCCCCACTTCGCCAGACCTTCGACCTCCTATGTGTCCTCCACAGGCGCTGAGGAAGAGCTGTTCTGAACAGCATTAATGGTTGCCAACGACTTTCATACATTAATCAGACACTGCCTCCGCTTTAGGGCTGTACATGCCGGCTCACCTACTGTTTTACCCTATGCTTGTTTTTTATGGTTTTTATGTTTTGGTGTTTTGTTATTGTTCTTCAGCACGATATTACTACACACACACTCGACAAGTATAGATTACGCTATACCATAACTGTGACTAACCGCCATCAGCCGTGACTTACCAGGACGAATAACACCACAAGCTCCGGGGAGAATATACCTTCTCCCACCCCCGCCCCCCCCCCGCGACTTCCTCGGTAAGAAGTCAAAACCCCAACCCATCGATAGATTTTGTATAAGCAATTGATTCCACTCAGAACCTAGATCTAGACCTAAGTTAAGCATGTGTTAGATCGTTAACTATTACTATGTAAATGCTCAACTAATAGGCACTATTTTACTAGTTGGCGTGGAATAATATAGCAACCCCAGCCTGTTTAAAGTCTATAGAGAAACTGAGGGCTTGCCTGTACGTACACCTATTAGACTGTATAAATGAATGTAGGCTCATGTCAATTCACAACCTAACCATACTATTACGCATTGTTGCTATTATGTCATAGAAGAGACTAAGCTACTACAATACATGTTGTTTACTACTCGACTTAACCACATATATATCTATATATAAAAACTTGTGCTAGAATTTTCCTGTACCCTCACGTTACAATGTTTGAAATGTGCTAGAGGATTGCCGTTGGGGTACCTCACAAGCAATTGTTATAAACTTACGCACAACAAAAATAAAGAATAATAAAAAAAAAAAATTTAATAACCTTATGGAGTATAAAAAGCTGGAATAATATGAGTGTAACGGACCGTTTTGCACAAAAGGGGTAAAAACCGCTTAGACGATAATCCCCTTTCAGAGACAGGCACAGCTACTGTAGAATCACCAAAACTCACGAATTGAATACAAGTGAATGCACCAAACACCCGAACTGCATACAAGGGAATGCTCAAAACACCCGAACTGCATACAAGGGAATGCTCTAAACACTTGAACTGCATACAAGGGAATGCTCCAAACACTCGAACTGGAACCTCACGAATAGCTGCTAGCAGACGAACAGGAAAAGCACCCAAGCGGCTTACACTCCTGGCAATCAGTCTCTATCAGCATACAGTAAATCCCCCCAAAGACGAGACAAGGCTCCGTGTTGAGGGTCAAGCAGTGGTCTGTTTAATGAGGGCTACCTGCCCAGTATTTATGCAGGTCTCCCACCTGGTGGACACTCCCCTAGGGGACCAGAAGGAAGACTGTAACAAAAGACAGACATGTACCAATTACAGACATACAGAAGTAAAACATCCCCACAATGCATCCTGGCTTCCTCCCCTCTGCCCTGGAGAAGTAATTCAATTATCTCCCAGGACAAAGGCAAAACTCCATTACACACGTGGGGACACAAAGACAGACTATCACTTTAAAATACATAATGGGACAAATGGTACAGTAAATATATACATGTAACATATCCCCAGATAGCTCAGGTCTGAGCGCACATTATTACAGTTTAATTGCCATGGAGCCAAAGTCTTTAATTCCATGAACAGGCTCCATGGCATAGCTATCTGGGTTAAAACATTCCCCCAACACAAAATACCGAATTTACATGCATTCGTTAAATCTGTACGAATTAGAACCAGGGGATGGAGGTTCAGCGGTGCCTGCACGTAAAAGTGTCCGGGTTGATGCAGGAAAGCCGGGCAGGAAAGCGCTGGCTGCCCGGGGAGCTCCAGAACACCGCCATCGTGTGGCGGCTAAGTGTAACCGCGACCACCCAGTAACAATCAATTAAGCTGCGGTTCACCGCAGCTACTGGGTGGTCAATTGCCGGCACACGCTCATTAAGCCGCGGTTAACCGCGGCTTCAGGGAGGTAAATGGAGGGCGCACTCCAGCTTCTGGGTGGCCAATTAAGGTCGCAGGCCGGCTTCCCACGGGTCTGGGGAGGCTGAAAAGAAACTGTTTGTTCGGTAGATAGAATCTACCGAACGGCTGTGCAGAAACGGAGAAATAAATCCTTCTGCACAGTAAAATTAACCCTTTAGCAGCCGGTCCATAATCCAAAGGCAGCAGGTGGGCAACCAGGCTCCTCCAATGCAATGTGGCGAGATTGGTCTCGTCACAATGAGTAAACAATAAAAATGGATATAAAAATAAAATAAATAGATGAATGAATGAAAAATAAAAAAATGAAAAATATTAAAATATATATATATACATATACATATACATATATATATATATATATATATATATACATATACATATACATATATATATATATATATATATACATATACATATACATATATATATACATATACATATACATATATATATACATATATATATACATATACATATACATATACATATATATATACATATATATATACATATACATATACATATATATATATATATATATATATATATATATATACACACATATATATATATATATATATATATATATATATACACACACTCCAAAGTGGCAACGGCTGCTCTCCGGTTTTACAAAAGTTTTATTGAATCATAATAAAAGCAATGACCGACGTTTCAGTCCCAGCTCGGGACTTTCCTCAGGGTCCAACAAAACAGAATAACAAATACCATAATTCAGATCCTAAATATATACCTATATAATTAAAAACTCACCCAGGTGTGCTGCTGCTATCATCACCGGGGTCACCGAACTTCCGGGTATGCGCGCGCACCTCCGCACGCTCACTCCTTCCACACCACGTACTGACGTAATACGTCCAATCACCATGGAGACATGTATACAAGATTCTCAACACCGTGGCAACTAAATGTTGTTTAGAAAGATCGTGATAATAAAGTAGTGTTTAAGTGAACAATATTATGGATAATGGGACATTATTAAGAAGGGGTGTATAAACACCCAAATTGCCATTATATAATTATGGCATTAACAATATATAAACTTGAAAGTGCATAATTAGTATTAAATGACCTATTAAAGTGACATCAGTGTAAAGTGCATTATAATATACTATCATATAATAAAGTGCCATATGCCCTCAAGTGCATGATATGCCCAATACATCAATGTTATTCAAAACAGACTAATAGCATACAACACATACTAAAAAAAGGGAAACATATAAAATGAATACATGCCATATTCTAATACTAAACACCAACTATATATTATACTCATAATATTAAAAACAATTGGTAACAAGCTGTCAAATAAAGGCATTGTACGGAATATTTTCATTAAGTCCCATGGGAGATACTGTGTTTAATTGATGTATCCAGAAAGCTTCTCTTTGAAGGAGCATTTTACTCCTATTGCCACCTCTACGAGGAAGAGGGATGTGGTCTATACCCACAAATTTAAGGCATGTCAATGGATGGTTTTTGTCCAAAAAATGTTGAGCCACCGGTTTGTCCGAATGTCCGTCCCTGTACGCCAATCTAATACTCGAACGGTGGCCTCTAATGCGCTCACAGAGTTGTGTCTCAGTCTTGCCCACATAATACAATCCGCACGGACACATCAATTTATATACCACAAACATTGTTTTGCAAGTGATAGTGTGTCTAATATCGTAAACTTTGTTAGTGTGTGGGTGGCTGAATTTCTTTGCCGGTATCATATGTCCACAAGTTACACACCCCAGACACCGAATACACCCTCGTATGTTTTGTTTCATATCCTTCGAATAGCTTGCAACTGGATCTGTATGCACCAGCAAGTCTTTCAGGCTCTTATTTCTTTTATAGCATATCAACGGCGGTTCTTTAAAAACTTTTGGCAACGTGTCATCCGTTGCAAGCATCTTCCAATTGTCTTTAATCACTGTTGATACCAAATTCGAGCAATTATGGAAAGTCATAGGAAACATTATCCTCTGAGTAAGGTCTTTCCTAGGTTGTACTGAAGCTGCCTTAGCCTTTATCAGTGCATCTTCCAATATTCTAGTTCCATATCCCCGTTCAGCAAACTTGTGTGTCATAGTTGTCAACTGTGTCTCTGCTTTATCTTGGTTTGAATTATTACGGATAACTCTTTGGAACTGTGCCTTTGGAATAGAATTTTTCAACATAGTGGGATGAGCACTATGTGCGTGCAATAAAGTGTTGCGGTCTGTAGGTTTCGTGTATAATGTATATTGTATTTTGTTAAATCCGTAAGACAACTCCAGGTCTAAAAATTGGACCTTCTCATCACTGATGTTAGCCATAAATTTAATGGGCGTTGATAGCCTGTTTAATTCATTCACCATCTCGTATGCTTCAATTGACGTTCCGCGCCAGAGTATTAACAGATCATCTATGTAGCGATAGTAGCTAATGATGTTGTCCCGATAAGGTATAAGAATATGTTGGGTCTCATACATATACATGAACGCATTGGCATACATGGGGGCCATAGAAGACCCCATCGATGTGCCTGCCACCTGTAAATACCACTGGTTTTTACCTCTATCCGGTGACCCTACGGTTGACATACAAAGGAAAATAGCTGATGTTCTTGGAATGGGCCTTAGGTCAGGTTACATTGATTTAGATCTTCATCGTTTTTTAGAGAAACAACACCCTCGTACTCCTATAATTTACAGTATTCCTAAGATTCATAAAAACACACAGAGACCTCCTGGTCGTCCTATTGTTTCAGCCATTGATGGTATATTGGAACCCATAGCCCAATGGCTAGATTTTCTTTTTTTTTTCAAGGAGCCAGTGGAGGCGTTGAACACATGTATTAAAGATACACAGACCCTTTTGTATAGGCTCAACAATTTGGATCTACACGGTACTGTTCCTATATTCATCACAATGGACGTTGGCAGCCTATATACAGTAATCCCTCACATAGATGGCATTGATGCTATGCGACAGGTATTAAGTGAATCCCCGTTGTATCGGGGCCCACCTGTTGAATTTGTTTTGGAATTATTGGCATTGATCCTCTACAATAACCACTTTAGGTTTGAAAACCAGTGGTATTTACAGGTGGCAGGCACATCGATGGGGTCTATTATGGCCCCCATGTATGCCAATGCGTTCATGTATATGTATGAGACCCAACATATTCTTATACCTTATCGGGACAACATCATTAGCTACTATCGCTACATAGATGATCTGTTAATACTCTGGCGCGGAACGTCAATTGAAGCATACGAGATGGTGAATGAATTAAACAGGCTATCAACGCCCATTAAATTTATGGCTAACATCAGTGATGAGAAGGTCCAATTTTTAGACCTGGAGTTGTCTTACGGATTTAACAAAATACAATATACATTATACACGAAACCTACAGACCGCAACACTTTATTGCACGCACATAGTGCTCATCCCACTATGTTGAAAAATTCTATTCCAAAGGCACAGTTCCAAAGAGTTATCCGTAATAATTCAAACCAAGATAAAGCAGAGACACAGTTGACAACTATGACACACAAGTTTGCTGAACGGGGATATGGAACTAGAATATTGGAAGATGCACTGATAAAGGCTAAGGCAGCTTCAGTACAACCTAGGAAAGACCTTACTCAGAGGATAATGTTTCCTATGACTTTCCATAATTGCTCGAATTTGGTATCAACAGTGATTAAAGACAATTGGAAGATGCTTGCAACGGATGACACGTTGCCAAAAGTTTTTAAAGAACCGCCGTTGATATGCTATAAAAGAAATAAGAGCCTGAAAGACTTGCTGGTGCATACAGATCCAGTTGCAAGCTATTCGAAGGATATGAAACAAAACATACGAGGGTGTATTCGGTGTCTGGGGTGTGTAACTTGTGGATATATGATACCGGCAAAGAAATTCAGCCACCCACACACTAACAAAGTTTACGATATTAGACACACTATCACTTGCAAAACAATGTTTGTGGTATATAAATTGATGTGTCCGTGCGGATTGTATTATGTGGGCAAGACTGAGACACAACTCTTTGAGCGCATTAGAGGCCACCGTTCGAGTATTAGATTGGCGTACAGGGACGGACATTCGGACAAACCGGTGGCTCAACATTTTTTGGACAAAATCCATCCATTGACATGCCTTAAATTTGTGGGTATAGACCACATCCCTCTTCCTCGTAGAGGTGGCAATAGGAGTAAAATGCTCCTTCAAAGAGAAGCTTTCTGGATACATCAATTAAACACAGTATCTCCCATGGGACTTAATGAAAATATTCCGTACAATGCCTTTATTTGACAGCTTGTTACCAATTGTTTTTAATATTATGAGTATAATATATAGTTGGTGTTTAGTATTAGAATATGGCATGTATTCATTTTATATGTTTCCCTTTTTTTAGTATGTGTTGTATGCTATTAGTCTGTTTTGAATAACATTGATGTATTGGGCATATCATGCACTTGAGGGCATATGGCACTTTATTATATGATAGTATATTATAATGCACTTTACACTGATGTCACTTTAATAGGTCATTTAATACTAATTATGCACTTTCAAGTTTATATATTGTTAATGCCATAATTATATAATGGCAATTTGGGTGTTTATACACCCCTTCTTAATAATGTCCCATTATCCATAATATTGTTCACTTAAACACTACTTTATTATCACGATCTTTCTAAACAACATTTAGTTGCCACGGTGTTGAGAATCTTGTATACATGTCTCCATGGTGATTGGACGTATTACGTCAGTACGTGGTGTGGGAGGAGTGAGCGTGCGGAGGTGCGCGCGCATACCCGGAAGTTCGGTGACCCCGGTGATGATAGCAGCAGCACACCTGGGTGAGTTTTTAATTATATAGGTATATATTTAGGATCTGAATTATGGTATTTGTTATTCTGTTTTGTTGGACCCTGAGGAAAGTCCCGAGCTGGGACTGAAACGTCGGTCATTGCTTTTATTATGATTCAATAAAACTTTTGTAAAACCGGAGAGCAGCCGTTGCCACTTTGGAGTCTGTGTTACGTGGAGCCCTGGTGTTTGCGCCCAGTAGTAGGATTTTGGACGTGAGTGCAGGGGATTTTTGTATTTTTTATATATATATATATATATATATATATATATATATATATATATTGTTCAGAATGCATGTACTATAAAAGTAACTTCTATATGGTGTCCATGAACATACTCTAGATGCTGACAATCTCCAAAAAATGATATAATATAACTGCCCCGTAAATCAGATGTGTTGTGCAGAAGGGGAGCAGAAATAAACTCCTTATGTATCGAACGTGTGGTGTAAATAGTGACGGTATACATTTATATGTAGAAATATATATAAAGGAGACTTCCATCTGGATGTATTAACTTCAGTTCTAATAACCGGTACTGTGTGTGTGAAAATATGATATGTGTCTAACGATTCGATAATAATAGGACTATCTTTATAAAGGAAAATTGTTCTGAACGACCAATAGAGACCAGAAGGGGTGTGTGTCAGTGCTACTAGTGCCTAAAAATACAAAGTGAGAAAGTGGAAATAAGATAATAATTAGATGTAAAGCAAGAAGTATCAGAACGGGAAAAAAGGGGATAAATCTGTTAAAATCTGTGTATATAATATATGCGTACGGAAAGCTTTCGCATGATAAGTATACTACAGTTATATGAAAGGTCTATCAAGATAAAACATCAAATACATGAATAACAGATAGATGAAATAGATAATATTTTGTGATGAGTCCCATCTAAAGATAAAATAGAATACAAATGTTAGTATCATTAAGTCTGAAGCGTGACAAAAAGTATCTAGAGGAATGCATGAAGCTCAAAATCAACGTTGAGTACTTTAGGGGTTAGGTTGTTTCGTTGAAAAATCCACCTGGCTTCTGTTTGGTCTAGTGCTTTATCAATGCTGCCCCCCACCAATGGACATTTACTTTCTCTATAGCCGTAAAGATTAGTCATGTGGGGTCTCCCCCATGTAGTTCTTTAAAATGCTTGGAGAGGTTATGGTTCAGCAATCCTTTTTTAACATTCCTGATATGCTACGCAATACGTACTCTTAGGGGTCTTTTTGTACGTCCAATATATTGTTTTGGGCACGGACATGTTCTAAGATAAATAACCCCTGAGGTATTACAGTTCATGTTACTTTTAATCTTGAAATCCTCCTGGTTAGTTTGTGATGAAAATATGGTCAGTGTGTTCCATGGTTGGGCTGTTCTTGCATGGTAGACATTTCCTACACCATGTTTAGCCATGGGTGGTATCTTGATCCATAGTTGTGTATGAGGATTTGATGGTAGGTGCCAGCATAAGTTGGAGATTAGGTGCCTTGGTAAAGATAATGCGTGGTTGGTGGTCGAGGAATTTGGAGAGGACTGGGTCTTGTTCAAGGATCCCCCAATGTTTTTTCAAGATCTTCTTTATCGTAAGAGATTGGTGGTTATATTTAGTGATGAAGACAGGTGCAGAAGTGTATGGTTCGATGATTTGCTTTTTACATAGCGTTTCTTCTCTTGGTGTTGCTAATGTTCTGTTCATAGCTTCCCCCAATAAAGTCTGGGGATATCCTTTTTCTATGAATCTTTCTTTCATTTGTTGTATACAGACGTCAGTTTGGGAACAGTTATGTCTAACCCTCCTAAATTGGTTTTGGGGCATGTTTCTTAGCCAGGTTTTTTTGTGGTGACTGTTAAAAGGAATAAAACTGTTACAATCAACGTTTTTCTTAAAAAAAAAATTCAAAAAATTCAATCTGTTCTTTTGAGTGATTAAAAGTGAATTTCAGATGATAAGGGTGGTTGTTGAGGTAGGTTTTGAATTGTTCTAGAGACGCCAAATCTCCTTTCCATATGAAGAAACAGTCGTCGATGTATCTGCACCACAGGGACAGAGTTGCGCCAAATGGGCAGTGGGTCCATATGAATTCTTCTTCCCACTTACCCATGAACAGGTTTGCGTAACTTGGCGCAAATCGTGTCCCCATGGCTGTCCCCTCTATCTGGAGATAAAACCGATCATCACACCAAAAATAGTTATGGGTTAAAATGAAAACAATACACTGAATTAAAAAAACTATTTGATCATTCTTAAAGTCTGAATATGTGGCCAGAGAAAA
The DNA here is from genome assembly GCA_933207985.1 of Pelobates cultripes. Lineage (NCBI taxonomy): Eukaryota > Metazoa > Chordata > Amphibia > Anura > Pelobatidae > Pelobates > Pelobates cultripes. The sequence continues at coordinate 49,338,496 of OW240922.1, read as the reverse complement.
TTGGATGGCCTCACACCCCTGGAGATGTTCAATCACTGTGTATAGAGAAGTGACTAAAATCATGTAATGGTCCCAATTAAAATCTGATAAAAGGTTTAAAATTTGGGTGGAATTCCTTAAGTAGGACTTGAGGCAGAGAACTAGATGTTGTAAGTAGTGGTCAACATATTGGGAGAGGTTAGCGGTAAGAGATCCAATGCCTGATACGATAGGCCTTCCTGGGGGGGTTCTCCAATCTTTTATGTAGTTTGGGTAAATGATAAAAAACTGGTAATCTTGGAAATTGGGTAAAAAGGTATTTTAATTCTCTTTCATTTAAAATGCCCCTTTCTCTCCCATAGGTTAGTATTACTTTACGTTCCTCTTGGTATTGGGGTCATGGTCCAGTCTGAGATATGTATCGGTGTCTCTTATTAACCTTTGGTTTTCTTCCATATTATCCTCGGTGTTCAAGATGACTAAACCACATCCTTTATCCGCTGGTTTAATTGTAACCTCTTCAAGTTTCATAAGTTGTTTCAGTGCATACCTCTCTTTTATGGTTAAGTTGTCCTTGGTGATCTTGTTGGCAATTTTATTTCTAAAATCTTTTTCGACCATCTTTTCAAAGACTTTTATTGCATCGTTCTTAACGTGCTGAGGATAAAAAGTTGAGTTGGAATGTAGTTCGGTATGTACATATTGCTGGTCAGCTTCTTGTTGTATCACATTTTTGTCTAGAAAGAACTTTTTAATAGAGATTTTCCTTATAAGTCAATGCAGATGTTAAAACTGGAAATTTTGGACGTGGGTGCACATTTCAGACCTTTTTTCAGGAGGGATGATTCTTCCAGTGTTAGGGTTCTGGTGGATAGATTGAAGATACTTATTTCTTCCTTTTGAGATGCGTTTGTTCTTCGTATAAGTCTGCTCCTTCTTATCGGTCTCCTATGGTTCTCTTCCTTCTCACCTCCGGAGATCTGAAGTCTTCTATCGAGAAACGTTTCAGGGGGACTCTCCCCGTATCCCTAAAAAAATCATTTTCGACATTGGTGTTAGAAGTAGATGAACGTGAGTCATTTCTCTGTGTAGAAGGAGTTCTGTAGATGGGGCTCCAGTGGTGGTGGTTTGATGATTGGGATGTTCTGGTGACTTCTTGCTTCTATTAGTTTGTGGATATTTTGTCTGTCTTTGATCTTGATGGCGTCTACCTTGGTGTCTATACTCAATTCCTGTAGTGGTTATGGTGGTAGTTTGGTTTCCTATAATGATTGTGTCTTGTATATGGGACTTCTTGTCTTGCATTGTGTATATGTCTGGTATATGTCACATCCTTGCAGGGATCCCTTGGGGAGGTTCTATGTGAGACCAGAGCATCCCTGTAGGATAGATGTCGTTGAGATTTCTGCTCTGTTTTATGTGTTACAGGGGAATGTTGTCTATGTCTTCGATCTTTCTTCCAATTCCTCTGTGTGAGTCTGGTAATCGGTATGATCTCCTATGATTTGCTTTCTTTTTATTTCTCTAATGTTCGTTTCAATGTCTTTTACTCTTTTCTCCATCTTTTCTAATAATTCGACTTATTCCCCACTCTCCACAAGGGGTCGAATAGATATTTTTAGTTCCTCGCCCTGTCTCGGTTGGAGTTCCCCAAGGTTCTGTCCTTGGTCCCCTTCTATTTTCTCTTTATACTGCCTCTCTTGGCAAGCTTATTGCCTCTTTCGGATTCAACTACCACCTGTATGCTGATGACACTCAGATATACCTCTCTTCCCCGGACCTTTCCCCTGCAGTCCTGCAATGTGTCACTGCTTGCCTTTCTTCCATCTCTGACCTCACGCTTTCTGAAACTCAACCTCTCTAAAACTGAACTCCTTGTCTTTCCTCCTCCTTATACTGATCCTCCTCTCTCGCTCTCCCTTCAAGTCAGTGATATCTACATAAGTCCATCCTTGCAAGCACGCTGTCTTGGAGTCATACTTGACTCTGGCCTGGCCTTTGAGCCTCACATCCAGTTTGTTGCCAAATCCTGTAGGTTCCAACTCAAAAACATAGCCCGCATCCGCCCCTTTCTTACGCAAGATACGACCAAAGAGCTTGTCCATGCTCTAGTAATTTCCCGCATGGATTACTGTAACCCTCTCCTGATTGGTCTCCCCAAAAGCCGTATTGCCCCGCTACAGTCTGTAATGAATGCTGCAGCTAGACTGATTTTCCTCTCTAGTCAATCCTCTCACACATCACCCCTGTGCCAGTCCTTACATTGGCTCCCTGTATCCTATAGGAGTCAATTCAAAGTGCTAACCCATACATTTAAAGCACTAAACAATTCTAGCCCCTCATATCTCCTCAGTGATCCATAGGTATGCCCCTCCTCGTTCCCTCCGCTCTGCCCGTGACCACCTCCTGACCGCTGCTCGCACCCGTACGGCCAACTCGCGCTTGCAGGACCGCTCGCGGGTGGCTCCTTTCCTATGGAATAGCATGCCTACCGCCATCAGACTCTCCCCTAGTCTTCAATCATTTAAGAAGAGCCTTAAAACCCATCTCTTCAGGAAAGCTTTTGGCCTCTCAGAGTAACCTCTACCTTACATACCTGTCTCTTGCTCTCTCTCCCCTCTCCTCCAGCTCTGCTTCACTCCCACCCTATTTGATTGATATTTCCTGTCCTAACGTGTCTTATACCCCACCTCCTATAGACTGTAAGCTCGATTGAGCAAGGTCCTCCTCAACCCATCCTTCCTGTAAGATTTCCTGTAATTGTTCTATTTATAGTTACATTTACCCCCCCACCCACCATAATATTGTAAAGCGCAACGGAATCTGTTGCCGCTATATAAATGGCAATAATAATAATAATAATAAGAGGCTAAAATAGTTCACTGGCTCACACACATCTACTGTTGTTGTGTAATTAGGTAATGTTCCCCAATTATTGAAAAAACTAAGATTTGTACTACATGCAACAAGGAACAACAATAGCTCACTTAACCCCTTAAGGACGGCGGGCGTTCTATGCCATCCTTGGGGACCCGGCTCTAAACGCTGGCGGGCGGCATAGAACGCCCAAGCTGCCCTATTACCCGGTCGCCGGCGATCCCACATTGGCGATCCGAGTGTGGAGACTCACCTGTGAGCCCAGGGAGTCCCCCTTCTTCCTCTTCGGCCCCCATGGGCCATGTGATCGCGAGGACCTCACGATCACATGGATGGCATAGCCGTCCATTTCAACCAGCAGGGGGAGTGCCTGGAATGACAGGTACTCCTCCCTGCTGCCTGAAAAAAGTAAAATAGATGTTAAAGTTACAGTTTAAAATAAAATATATACTTATATTATATATATGATCTATTATATATATGATCTAAGTCAGGGCTTGACAAATTTGTTTGGAATATAGGAGCCAGCTAAAAAAGGTTAGGAGCCAGTAATTTTCAACAATAACGTGCAATTCTTAAAGGGACACTATAGTCACCAGGACCACTACAGCTTGATGTAGTTGTTCTGGTGTCTATAGCCTGTCCCTACAGGCGTTTCAGTGTAAACACTGCCTTTTTCGCGAAAAGGCAGTTTGCGTTGCTGCTTAGTAAACCTCTAGTGAGTTACTCAGATGGCCACAAGAGTGTTCTGGGTCACTGCTGCACCACGTGCAGCACCCAGGTTCAGTGTCTCCAAGCTCTGCATGGAGGCGCTGAATATTCCTCATAGAGATTGATTAATGTAATGCATCTCTATGAGGAGATGCAGATTGGTACATTTGCTGTGCATGCACAAAATCCTCCCAATGTTTTCCTAAGGAAATCATTGCCTTAGCTGAGATCATAAAGATTGATCATCTCAGCCATGGCGAAACTGGCATGGTGTGGGAAATGGGGAAGAAAGGTGAGTAAAAACACCTTCCTCATGCGATCGGAGGGAGAAGGTACCTAAACGCGCACACACTGACAGGCTCACACACACACACACAAACTCTTGACAGGCACTCACACACTCTTATGCTGACAACAGGCTTGCACGCACACACACACACACACACACACACACACACTTTCTTGACAGGCTGACACACACTCTTACGCTGACAATAGGCTTGCACGCACACACAAACTCAGACAGGCGCTCGAACACACTCTCTTGATGGGCTCTCGCTCTCACACACACACTGACAGGCATACACACACACACACTCTGACAGGCATACACACACACACACACACACACACACTCTGACAGGCATTTTTGTTTGAATTGAAACCCACTCAGCCTACCAACCTTTGGGAGAGCTGAGAGGGTCTTTCCTGGGGTCCAGTGGGGCTGCACTCTTCCTGTGTGCGAGGGAGCAGTGCTCTCTGCTCCCTCACGCTGTAATGATGCCTGGGCCGGAATGACGTCATATTCCGGCTCCCGACATTATTAGACAGCGCAAGGAAGCAGAGAGGAGCTACAGGCAGAGTACTGCTCCCGCGGGCGGCCGGCCGGCCGCCTCCTCCATGCTCTTCAAGTCTAGGGGAGGTAATTATATGTTTGTACTGGTAGTGTTTAACTATTTCTCTGTTTATGATTAGCTATATGATTTATGTTCATGTGGGAGGTCACCTTGCATGGGGACTTGCATAAAAGCCAGCGTGGCATCATTAAACTTCAGTTCTGTTATACCCTTCATCTAGACTTCGTCTGATGTTTGGGTACCTGTCTGCTTTACTAAGGAAATCTACTTGGGAAGCTGTTGTTCGTATGAGAATGACTTATTTTATTTTGTCTAACGTTGAGTTATTATTCACTACTACTCTGGTCGTTCGGGAGGAAACTACCGAATTGGTGTTGAATATACCAGGTTTCCTTACAGGGGTAATTCTCATTCCTGGGCTACCATACGGTCTCAAAGGCAACGTAACCAATCTGGCGAATTTCAATGTGAAAAAACTGAAAAATGTAACATGCTATATTTGACCCTGTAACTTCCCAAAACACCATAAAACCTGTACATAGGGCGTACTGTTTTACACGTGCGACATCGCTGAATACAAATATGTGTTATGTATTATGACAATCACAGTTAACATGTCACGTAGAACAAAAAAATTTTTCTCCTATTTTTTGATATTTTATTCATATTAAATTATGTTTCATACCTAAATATTTGATGTTAAATGAAAGGCCTGTTTCCCCTGAATAAAATGATATATAATAAGTGTGGGTGCATATAATATGAAAGAGGCAAATTACGCCAGAACAGACATACAGCGCAAATTCAAGTTTTTGTTTATGTTTTGTTTTGATCACAACGTGTACATTTATATATATTTGGGTATATAGTTGAATCGGTCAGGGAAATAATGCTGATACATTTCCAGTGTGAAAGACTATAGATTGCAATATACCGAAAACAAAAAAACCAAAAAAAAAAAACAGTGCAATTTGTCTAATTATAGAAATATTCCGCTTTATGTTGCCCAAATGTACACAGAAAGGAGCCATGGAGAGGATCTCTAGTCATTATATGAAGGATGTCATTCTCATGGGATCACACAAGAATACTAGACCTTCATTATATGCAGCAAGAAAATTACTTAATTAAATAGTATCTTCCCTTTATTTCTAGTAAAACCATATTAAAGACACTTACTATGAAGATTATTGAGTGCAGGCCATATGGGTGAACTTCTAACAAAGCACAAAAGTCAGAGGTAACAGTGAAGGGGTGCAGCATTCATAAACAGAACACAAACACTGTCATGACAAATTCTTTTCTTGATCACTGCAGGCCCTTCTAGCGTCTGAAAAAACAAGGAAGGAGGTTCGCACTAATAATAACAAGGTGGATAGGAAGCGGTCTAGCAGAGGGTAACCCTCTGACCCTCTATGGTAAGAATGAGAAACAACAACAATAGTAATGCAAGGCTGCACCAAAATGTATCAATGAGGACTAAAAGTAGCTAAAAGACAAATGGTAAAAGGACATATAGTAAAAGGACATTTAAATAAAACTTATAAGAGTTATAAAATAGTCCAAAAAGATTACAGAAGTTGCACTGTGGCAATAAATGTCTTTTAAGGTGCTTTAGGTGATGGGGTCTCTTCTCTGTTTATAGTAGTCCTGTTGGTCTCGTGATATAGAAGACACAAGAAAAAAAGACCAATCGTATAGAGTGTAAGGGTCAATATATGTGAGATAAGGATATAAATATTCCACTCACATTTAGATATTTAGATGAGCTATAGTCAGCTCAGGTATAACAGGTGTACGGCGGAACAATCCCCGCTTATGGGATATATAGATGATTGTCCTCCGGAGGGAATGATGTCCAACTCTCAGGAAAAGGGATATATAAAAACAACTAATAGTGCTCTCTGTTTAACATGGTATAAAAGTTTTTTAAATAAATAAAAATTTACTTACAAGTGTAGTGCAGGCCAACTGCACTCTGGTGACAGCGTTGATGGTAAAATCCCCACCTCGGATGAGCTTGTAAGCACGCAGTAAAATCAAATAAAGGCCAGGAAAAATAAATTAAAAAATAAAATAGTGTGTAAAAAGATAGTTGGCACAGATATTAGCCAAAAAATATTTTATTATATAAAATACACAATTTATAAAACCATTTAAGCGTTTCGCCACTAGGGCTTTTTCAAAATGGGATAACATTAAAAACCTGGCAGAAAAGAGTATATATAAGTACATAATCAGTTAAAAATTGGCGCCAAAAAACGTCATTAGTCAATGGCCAATAGAATCAGAGTTATATATCACATATGTTATAAGTGAAAATAAAAAGGTTTACATTAAAAGTAACATTATACAAGGTCTTTTGTCATTAAAATCGTTAAAAAACGAGGTCTGTAGACTTAGAAATATTTTATTTAAGCACGTCACATGACTCGCGTGAGACATGCATAGCATGTTGGGAATTGTAGTGCACGAGTCACGTGACCGGCGCTTTCATAAGTGGCAGTGTGAAGCGAGCGTCTGCCTGACTCACTTGACCACAAGGCTTGTACAGCATCTGTATACAATATATCAGACATCTCAAATAATAGGTTTAATCAGACACTACAACCACAATAGCTAATTGAAGCCGTAATGATGCTAAAATGTATGGATACCACCTCCTATTTCTTTTGCATGTTGGAGCAGTTTAAATGGACAGTATAGTCACCAGAACAACTAACAGCTTATTGAATTTGTTCTGGTGAGTAGAATCATTACCTTCAGGCTTTGTGCTGTAAACTCTCTTTTCAGAGAAAATGCAGTGTTTACATTACAGTTAAAGAGTTTACTGCAAAAAGCTTGAAGGGAATGATTATACTCCCCAGAACAAATACAATAAGCTGTAGTTGTTTTTGTGACTTTTTGTGTATCTTTTAAAGATTTGCTGCTAATGTGTAAAGTTTTTTTTTAAGCAATGGGGGAGTTACTGATTATCTTAGAGCATCAGCTACTACTTTAAGCCAATCAGCGGTGCACTTTGTGCCTCCTGAAACGGAGATTCAGAATCCAGATGCTGCCTGGGGGACCTGCAGATCGGCGCGGAGGCGATTAAAATAAACAAACAAATAAAAATAAAAGAAACAAATCATGTCTCAGCTAAATTAGAAAGCCCCCAGACCAGAGCAGTGGCCAAAAATGGAAATATCAAATCATGTCTAATTCGAACATCCATTCAGCTTCTTTTTGAATTACGAGGACTTTCTGAATTAGGAGGACATGTGTCCTTAAGGGGTTAATGCTGGGATACTCTGCACTCAAGGTATTCATATCCAAGTCCACATCAGGAGACACACAAAGTCTTGTTTTGTTTTCATTTTTTAAAAGGAGTGCACATTTCTTCTTTAATGATACCACTGCAATGGTAAGTACCAATAACATACAATAGGGGACATAATAGACAGCCCTATCTAGACCCATTTGTTAAGGTAAAGGAATCAGAAACAAAACCCAGCTTAGAGTACATGGGCCAAAGGTATAGAGTATAAAGATTGTATTACAGTTATGATTACTAAAAGAAAATTAAAATTAAAAAGGGTAGCAAATTACTTAAAATGTAGCTGTGACAAAGTCCAGTACTCTCAGTTTCTAGTCTCTTCAAGCTGAAGAAAGTCGCTCTTAAGTGATTTAAGCCCTCTTCAAACGCTAGATGACACGTAGTGTAGGGTAGGGTACAACAACAGCTTGTCACCAAACAGCAATCCATATAGGGACAATAGCAACAGGGTGGTCATCAACTGGAACTATAGGTTACAGCCACACACCTCTGTGTCTGGGGTATAATTAAATACCAAAGACTTTATCAATCCCCACTGTAATAATAAAATATAAAACTTATAAAGATAGACAGACTTAGCGAGAGGAAATCTGATGCCAAGTTTGTATTGGTTGTAGGTTAATTAGGGCATAACCCAAAATAAAGATGCAGAGAAAGATTATTAGACTAGGCTTGCAAAAAATAAGACCAATACTAATCCTATTACCCTTGTTTGAAGTAACTAAACAGGTATTAGGCTAGGTGCAATGATTAAAAACAAAAACTCTATTGAATCTCTATACAGGTAAAGAAATCACACACAAAAAGATAATAAATGTAGTGAAAGTGTCAAAATAAATGTGCTTGAAAAACTACTTCAATAGTGGGGAAAGTAATAGAAACCATGTTAAGGGGGGGGCGTGGCTTGCTGGTAAATGGAGTAAGCCGCACATCACCGGAGCTCCGCAACCCCGACCCACAATGCCCCAAATAATAGCCATACTGCTGATTTAAAATGGGCCAGGGCACCCGGGACCGTCGGGCAACAGCGCACCGAGGAAATACGCCGGGCCGATGGATGATTTCCTCTCTACTCCTGACGGCCTCCGAGCCATGCGACCCGCTGACAAGATGGCCGCCGCCTCCCCAGGTGCCGAAAGTAGGGCGGACTCGGAGCATGGCTCGACAAGAGGGGAGGCTCTCACGCAAATTACCGCTGAGCTAGCGGCCATCTCGGCCAATATGCTCACTAAACAAGACAAAACTGCCATGGTCACGGAACTGAGGGCGGCGATCCGGGAAGAGATACTAGCGGTGCGCAGGGATCTCACAGCCCTTGAAGAACGAGTCACAGAGTTGGAGAGGGAAAACCTGCAGACCATTCAGCACTCCCAGGCTGCCGATCATGCCACGGCCAGGCAAGGTTCAGTGCTCCTAGAGCTCCGCAGGCAAGTGGAGGATTTAGATAATAGAGGGAGGCGCAATAACATTAGAGTCAGAGGCCTCCCTGAAGCTGAAAACGAAGACCTTGGGGAAGTCCTCCCGCAGCTTTTAAACCACATCTTGGGGGAAGAGGCCCCTGACGCATACCACATAGAGAGCGCCCACAGGGCCCTGCGTCCCCCGAGGAGAGATGGCCTCCCACGCGACGTGATATGTTGCCTCCTCTCCTTCCAGCGTAACGAAGCCATCATGAGAGTGGCGCGCCCGCAACCCATCATCTTCCACGAAGCCCCAATATCGCTGTACCAGGATTTGTCCACCCTCACCCTGGATGCCCGGAGGGCGCTTAGGCAACCTACGCACATCCTCCAGGACAAACGCATTCCCTACAAGTGGAGTGGGGCTTCCCCTTTTGCCTCCTGGCCAAAAAAGAATACACATGGCGCTCCCTGAGATGGCCCAATGACTTACCTAGCTTCCTGAGAGCCCTAGATCTGCTGCCAGTCCCCATCCGCAACTGGCTCCTCGACCAACCCCCACTGCGCCCAAATCAACCTGAGGTCCCCCAGTCGCTGCGTAACCAAGCGCGGAGGGAAGCGCAACCCGTGCGCTGGGGGGCCCCAATGGACCGGAGGAGTAGCTGCATGCATCTCTGCCCGAGCCCGGAAACCGACGACCCTTCCGGACCGGCATAGACCTCCAGGGGGTTCCCTGGGTGGTGACATTGACAGCTAAGTGACTAAACTTATACCCACATAGAAACTTTTACCTTATTAGTCGGGCGGGACCCGCGGCGTAAAGCCCGACCTGCCCTCACGAAGCACCCGGGACTGTACGGGTAGAAAACATGGGGAGAGTTAACTTTCGGGTCTTTGACACTTTTGGGAGGGGAACGGGGGCGATAACTACCTAAGACTGCCTGGGAAAGCAGGGTCTCTTGGGCCCAAGGTGCCTATGCGAGGCTAATCCGATCCCCCTATTACGCCCACTTGGCTGGTATCCGAGACCTACTCACATGCCAGTCAGTCCCTGCCCACGATACCTAACTGCCCCCATGGCCATCGGAGGTGCCCCTTGACCAACAGGCTGCGACTGTACCAACGGGAGCATGTACGGGACTGGGAATTTCAAGGGACATGTGGGTTGGGCCCGTTCTTTTCCGCTATATTTTATCCCATTTTAATTATTGTTACTAGGGCCACAATGCCTTGCAAACCGCTTCACCGCACGGCTTATTGCCAACTGATGCATAGGATATGGCCCACTTTGAAGGGGGTTCCTGGGCTCGGCTTGTTCCCACCCTTGGTTGAGACCCCGGGGCCGCCCCACTCCATCTGGCGGGGAGGCTGGCTGGCCGGGCGACACCTCGTGCTGAGCGGGGGTCCTATGTTCGGCACACGACCGGCAGGGGCCGCCCACCATATATTACCGAATATTGTATATACTGGGAGCGGACTAGTCTATGTGACCAGCCTGGATACTATGATCCCACGGGCCGATAAATATACTCCCACTTCGCTTACTCTCAGCCACAGCTGAGGCCTTGAGCTTGCTTAACTCCTTAGCTGTTCACTTCTTTCACCAGAAGAGATGCTGGCCGAGCCCTGTCACTAGCCAAATTTGGTGGCTGGGTCCAGCTTCAAACCAGACGCACATGCGGCAGTAATACCGCCTAACTTGCTCAGAGTAATGTATTCTATTGACTATGCTATCTGACGAACTGAAAAGTGGGAATGGCCTGATTTGTACCCATCCAGGTCTCGGAACCTGATAGAGGTGGTGGGGTTTTTTTGTTTTGTTTTTTTCTCACTCAGTCCTGGTCGCGACTTCAGGGCCGCTCCATCACATTTTATAAAGTCATAGGCTGCCAAGATATTCCACACACCGTGCAGGGTTCCTATGTTCGGTGTACGAGCAGCCATGGACGTGGTCCTGGAGCCGTCGAACCATTCTCTCCACATTCTTTATATATTGCAAACTGTTTCAGCTAGGTTACACGCTACAATGTTATGCCTGCTCTGGCTGACAAGGCTCCCCTGTGTAGACCTCTCCCAAACGCGGACGTGACATGAGGACCCTTTAGTTCCCTAGCCTCTGTCAGCTACAACTGTATGACAGGCTGCCTAAGTTTTGACACTAGCCAGACCCTGGTATTATGTCCAGCCTCATTTAAGACACGATCCTGGAAGTACTATTGCCTAACTTGTTCCTGTACAGTGACATGCTGACTATACCAGGTGACGAAATGGAAAGAGTTCTCAACTACTGGGACTGGGTTTTTTTCCCTTTTTTTTTTTCCCTTCCTTCTCTTGTCACTCAGCCATGGTCGCGCCTCCGGGGCCGCTCCATCCCATTTATAAAGTCATAGGCTGCCAAGGTGTGCCACAAACCGCGCAGGGTCCCTATGCTCAGTTTATGAGCAGTCATGGACGCGGTCCTGGAGTCATCGACCTGTTCTCTCCACATTCTGTTTATATTGAAAGCTGTTTCGGCTAGGTTACACGCTACATTATGTTTGCACTGGCTGATAATGTTCCCCTGGAAATACTATGGCTTAACCTGACCCTGTACAGTGACATGTTGTCTACACCAGGTGACAAAACTTCTGGGACTGGTCCCCCTTTTTTTGTTTTCCATCTTTCCTCTCTCCCGGCCCCTTTGACTGAGTTAAGTTTCAAACGCTTCTGAAGCGCACTGACCACGGGGGAAGGTTGGCTGAGCCCCCCCAGACCACAGGGGTAGCCCACGCCCCACAACCCTCCTCCCACCCCACCCGTGCTGGACCCATGATCCCGATTACGCAGCCACCGACCGCTCACAACCGGATGGACTGGCCTTCGCCCTGAAGCGTGAGGCCCGGGGGGACTACCCCACACAGACGTGAACACAGGCCAGAAGCGTGAACCCCCACGAAGCCCCTCACCCCGCGCCACCCGTACAATGCGCAGGACGCCACTGGACCGGTCTTATGACCCCTCTACAAGTCCCGGCCTGACCAACAAAGTGCCCGCTATGACCCCACCTTATGAGGACATAGACTGTAGCAGATTTACTAGATGCCCCTCTCCGTGGGTCGAGGGAGAGCGGATACCGGACCTCCTTGACAGACTCCACCAACCGGACTTCCTTGTCCCCTAGCAACTGACCCTCTTGTATATTAGGTCTCCCCCACAAGACCTAGGGCCACAGTTGCCCACTACTTCATTGCCTTCAGTGGGCTGATAACCTTAGACAGACCGTTCCCAACCCGTTTCCACCCCTTCCGGCCTCACCCCCCCTTCTTCTTACTCCTCCCCCTCACTTTTTTTTCCTTCTCTCTCTCCCCTTCCCCGCTCTGAGCCCTGGATACCGGCCCCACCCTGCTGGGTGGCCGAGCAGCCATGGCGACCACTTTCAACCCTGTGCCTCTACTCCTGCGCTCACACAATGTCAGAGGCCTTAACTCCCCCGAAAAAAAGATGACATTTGCTCTGGACCTTGTGGTCTCAGAAGACCTCGATAGCATTTCTCCAGGAAACACACCTTAAAGGGAAGGACGCCCCCCAGCTCAGGGATAGAGAGTTTCCCCAGGGTTTCTTTGCCAACAACCCGGAAGCTAAGCGTACGGGTGTTGCCATTATCTTTGCCCACACTGTCCCCTTTATAAGCACGGCTACATAGGCGGACCGTCTAGGCAGGTTCCTATTTGTGAAAGGTACGATAGCGGACCACAAGTACACGTTCGCCACCATTTATTGCCCCCCAATAAGGGACAAGACCGGTTCCTAGCGACTGCCCTTACCCGCAAGAGAGATACCGAGAGGGAACCCTGGTGATTGCCGGAGAACTCAACCTCCCACTAGATTCCCGGATAGACTCGTCCACGGGTACCAGCACCATCCCCCCACACTGTATACGGAGTGCTAAACAGGCATTGGTTAGGTCAGGCTTGGTCGACTGCTGGAGGGTGGCGCATCTCGAAGCCAAAGACTACACGTGCTACTCTGCGGCACATAACAGATATAGCAGGATAGACTACATTTTTCTCGCCCAATAGTTCCTCCCCTTCCTGATCACGTCCACCATAGGGATACAACACGACTCTGACCATGCCCCAATACAAGACACACTTAAATCGCCGCTTTTCAAGCCGCGGGAGCGACAATGGAAACTCAACGAAAGTGTACTGCTAGATGCAGATTTTACCACACAGATCGCGCAAACACTGACCCAATACTTCGCCGAAATGGCGGCCCAGACATCGCTCCTCTGACGGTGTGGGAAGCGCACAAATGTGTGATTCGGGGTCAGTTCATTAAGCTATGCACTCAACGGAAAAAAGAACATGCCGCAAAGATCCAAGACTTGACACACGCGATAGCCGAACTAGAGACGCGGCACAAACGAGACCAAACGGACGACACTTATCGCCTTCTCACCGACAAGCGCAGGCAACTTAAAGATCTACTTTCTCAAAAACTGCTGCAAACTATTCGAAAATCCAATCGACATTTTTATCAATTTTCCAACAAATGCGGAAGAACACTAGCCCGCACCCTGCAACAGAGGCAGCGACAACACCACATCCACCAGATTACAGGGAGGGACGGGGTGACAAAAAACACTCCAGCAGACATCCTTCAGACATTCTGGCTCTTCTACTCAGAGCTTTATAATATCGACGCCACCACACAACGCACAGGGAAACATCGCAACGCCTGCAACGGGTGAACGACTTCCTCTCGGAATACATCGGAAGTAAGGTCCCGGAAGAAATGGCAGAGAAATTGGAACAGCCTATTACAGAGGAAGAACTTGTCGCTGCCCTCAAACGGTCTGAATCCAACAAGGCCCCGGGCCCTGACGGCCTACCGGTCTCATACCTGCGCAAGTTTAGGGACACACTGTTCCCACACTTGCTACAGGGCTTTAATTCCCTACTGGGGGGTGGTAAGTTCCCAGCAGATTCCTTGCACGCAACGGTGACGGTCATACTGATGGAGGGAAAGGACCCCACCAACTGCGAGAGTTAAAGACCGATCTCGCTCCTCAATTTGGATCTCAAACTATTCGCCAAGACCTTAGCCATGAGACTCTCCCACGTTGGTCCACCCAGATCAGGTGGGGTTCATCCCGGGAAGGGAGACGCTGGACAATACTATACGAGCCCTTAACCTGATCCACTCAGCCCGGTCGACAAACAAGGACCTAGTACTGGTCTCGATGGACGCAGAAAAGGCCTTCGACCGGGTGGACTAGCGGTATCTCGAAGCCACCCTCTGACATATGCAATTCGGGCCCCATATTCGCTCCTGGATACTAGCTCTCTACACTATCCCGACTGCACGTATACGGATCAACGGCGCACTCTCAGCCCCGTTCTCCATCCGCAATGGCACGAGGCAGGGCTGTCCCACCTCCTGTTTGCCCTTACCCTGGAACCCTTCCTGGAGGCGGTCAGACGGGATGGGGGCATTACGGGGGAAAAGACTGCAAAACACGGAACTGTGGACGACATGCTATTTTTCCTCAAAAACCCCACGATCTCCCTTCCCAACCTCCTCCGAGCCTTTAAGGACTTTGGCGACATTTCAAACCTTAAGTTAAACATGAGCAAATTGGAGGTCCTACCGATCTCGCTCACTGCGGGGAAGGTAGCGCATCTCAGATCGCAATTCCATTTCTCATGGTGCGACAACAAGCTAAAATACCTCGGGATCTGGCTACCTAACGAGCTAAACCTCCTATACAGGTTTAACTTCCTCGCCATTTTGGCAGTCTTGCAGTCTGACCTACGTCGCTGGAGGAACCTCTACGTCTCCTGGTTCGGCCGGATTAATGTCGTTAAAATGAATGTTTTACCGCGCCTTCTATTTCTGTTCCAAGCGATCCCCATCTACATACCCAGAGCCTTCTTCCAATCGCTCTCCACGGCGATACGGCAGTTCGTGTGGAACGGGAAGGCGAGCAGGGTACGCAAGGCGCTACTAGAACGCCCCAAAGCCCGTGGAGGCGCCGGTCTCCCTTCCTTCCAGGGATATTACCGTGCCACCCACTTACTCAAGACAGTGGACTGGCACGTACGCCCCACGGCTAAATTATGGGTTCCCATGGAACTCGCTCAGACGGGCGTAACTCTCCCCTTCCGCCTGTGGCTTGGATCCCTCGCGCTAGGTTCCCTACGCACAGGCAACCCAATGATTGATGCAACGCTACGAATCTGGTGCACGTTGCGATACTCGCACCAACTCACCACTTTGGACAGCCCTCTCACGCCCATCACACACAACCCAGAGGTTGGAGGGGGACTAACACCTGCAGACCTGCACACATACACTGACTCTGACTGGCTCAGCTTCCACCACATAATGCAGGGGGACCGGCTCAAGCCTCTGACTACTATCCTCGGGGACAAAGTACCCACAGGCCTAGACCACTTCCATTACCTTCAAATTCGGGCATACTATGTGGCCTTCCCCAACAAACAGTGCCTCCACAGAACCCCCACACAGTTTGAAACACTCTGCACCACAAGGGCTCACCCTGAGAGGGGCGTCTCTACACTATACGCACTTCTCCTCGTTGGAGAAAATCTTATGCACCCAAGATACATAACTAGATGGGAGAGAGAGACAGGAACCACGCTCACAGAACAGGAATGGGACAAGATTTTTATATTAACACAAATGTTCCATCAGTTCCAAACTCCAGGAGACGAGTTTTAAGATCCTTACACACTGGTACAGAACCCCAGATATTCTGCACCATATAAACCCAGAGATACCCGGGGATTGTTGGAGATGTGGTGATAACAATGGTTCCGCTCTCCACATCTGGTGGAACTGCCCCAGCATCGCCCCCTTCTGGGCAATGATCCAAGAGACCATTCAACAAATCACAGACACTACAACCCCTCACCATGCTCCTACCTCACACTGACATGACCCTCTCAGTATACAAGAAATCTTTAATAAAACATCTACTGACAGCAGCCACTGCACTGGTACCTACAAGGTGGCAACACAAGGATGCGCCCAAGCTCCAGCAGTGGATCGACAAGGTGGGAGAACTATACAACATGGAATCCCTTACAGCAGCACTACACGATAGACAAGAGAAATGTACTCGCACTTGGACGCCCTGGCTGTGGTACCTCTCGGCGGGCGGGGGGCCGAGGGCTCCCCGTCTCACCCCTTCCTCTACCACCAGCTCTGACTGATAGACGGATGGCTGACCGAGAACCGACCCATCTGACGACCCCTTCAGAAAAATTTGTGACTTTAGTCATGAGCTGGTTTCTGACAAATCGGACATCGGACCCCTCTTAATCCCTTGACAGTTGACTGTGACTACGTTAGCATATTGGTACGTTCTCAGGAGCCAGGGAGCTACAATCTGACTACACTAGGCTCCTAGAGAGACAATGATGAACGCACCAGGCCATAGTGTTCAACAGAACCGGCCTTACATTTCGCTGCCACAATATTGGCTTCACCTATTGTAGCATGTCGACTGTACTATGGTTCTACATTGTTTGATGTGTTTAAATACTGCTGAATATCATATATCATACAAGTTGATACTCTGTACTTTACTTTGTTCAATAACTGACATAATGTACCCTTGATAAAAGTCAAAATAAAGATTGACAAAAAAAAAAAAAGAAACCATGTTAAATGATAGGATTGTTGAACATCTAAAAATCACATGGATTTCAAGATCAGAAACAACATGGGTTTACTTCAGGGGGATCATGCCAAACTAATCTTATTGATTTTTTTGATTGGGTAACTAAAATAATGCGGGTGGTGCAGTAGACATTGCTTACCTAGATTTCAGTAACGCTTTTGACACTGTTGCACATAGAATGCTTATCAATAAACTGCAATCTTTAAGTTTGGATTCCAATATTGTTGAATGGGTAAAGCAGTGGCTGAGTGACAGGCAACAGAGGGTTGTAGTCAATGGAGTATATTCGAAGAACGGGCTTGTCACCAGTGGTGTAACTCAGGGATCTGTACTTGGACCCATTCTCTTTAATATTTTCATTAGGGATATTGCAGAAGGTCTTGATGGTAAGGTATGTCTTTTTGCTGATGATACAAAAATATGTAACAGGAGGGATAAGTCAAATGGCAAATGATTTAGGTAAACTAGAAAAATGGTCAGAGCTGTGGCAACTGACATTTAATGTGGATAAGTGCAAGATAATGCACCTTGGATGTAAAAACCCAAAGGCAGAGTATAGGATATTTGATATCCTACTAACCTCAACATTTGAGGAAAAAGATTTAGGAGTAATTATTTCAGATTACTTAAAGGTAGGAAGACAATGTAATAGAGCAGCTGGAAATGCTGGCAGAATGCTTGGTCATATAGGGAGAGGTATTAGCAGTAGAAAGATGGAAGTGCTTATGCCATTGTACAGAACACTGGTGAGACCTCACTTGGGAGTATTGTATGCAGTACTGGAGACAATATCTTCAGAAGGATATTGATACTTGAAAGAGTTCAGAGAAGGGCTACTAAATTGGTTCATGGATTGCAGGATAAAACTTACCAGGAAAGGTTAAAGGATCTTAACATGTATAGCTTGGAGGAAAGACGAGACAGGGGGTATATGATAGAAACATTTAAATACATAAAGGGAATCAACAAAGTAAAGGAGGAGACTATATTTAAAAGAAGAAAAACTTCCACAACAAGAGGACAGTCTTAAATTAGAAGGGCAAAGGTTTAAAAATAATATCAGGAAGTATTACTTTATTGAGAGGTTAGTGAATGCATGGAATAGCCTTCCAGTTGACGTGGTAGAGGTTAACACAGTGAGGGAGTTTAAGCATGCGTGGGATAGGCATAAGGCTATCCTAGACTTGAGATAAGGCCAGGGACTAATTAAAGGTATTTCAAAACATTGGGCAGACCAGATAAGCCGAATTGTTCTTATCTGCCGTCACATTCTAGGTTTCTATGTCAGCCAAGCAGGCAGATCGGGGCAGAACCAGCAGCAGCGGACTGGAATAAAAGTAAGATTTTGCTATATTTAGCGGGGGCCAGATGGTGGTATTAACACTATAGTGTTACTTTAATGGATAGAATCTATTGATTTTTTAAAATTTGTATTATTTTTAATAATTCTAACACTATATATTATATGTGAATGATATAATTACTAACATACTGACACCTATATTTTAAAACAATATAGTCAATGTAACCAAAATCTAGAAACAGACCATTCAGAACCTTGACAGGTCTCCATGATTAAATAGCCATAAAGCTATTCGTTTTTTGTGTTATTTCCGTCATGATTTTTAATTAACTCTTAAAGAGACGGTAGTGTAATACTCTGGATTTCAATTTCATGGAACACAAATGCAAAAAAAAAAAATTATGAAAAAACAAACAAAACTTACTTTGTTAGTCATGCAGAAGACCTTTCTGATTACTTTGGATTAGTGATAACAACACTGAATAAAGTTCCTTATATTTGAATTCCTTTTCCAAAAGCAGCTCAGTTGAAAGTAAAAATAAAGCAGGCAGATTAATGCAAAAAAGGTTGGTTAATTTGTAGAGGACAAACTAGCAGGCAGGTTGTTAGAAAGCAGCAATAGCTAATTAATCAGAGGAGAGCTTCAGGCTGCAAGCAAGTTTAAAAGTTCATGCAGAAAACTTGTAATATAGATAAATTGGAATAACTTGTCTTTGAAGGGGAGACAATAGAGTAGTAATCAGTCCGTTCTGTCAGGGGTCAGGGAAGTTTGCGAAGTCGGTTTTCCAATAGAAAAGGTTTGGTACACGTGTAGAAGTTAAAGAGAGCTCAGATGGAAGGTTTGTATCGCTTGGTTACAAATTAACTGAGTGATTTCAAAGTTGTAGCGGCTTCCCTAAGTTGCGGACGCGTCTAAGGTCAGACGCATGGGCGGAGCATGACTGGCGAAACCCGAAAGAGTCTACGTGGGAATCGCCGATCGGTAAGTATGACAGGTAGTTATTGGAATTGATGAAAACAATCATGAAACAATCATGCCATCTATTGGCTAAGCTGGAATAATTGATTGTTAGGATTGGTCATTTCAAAGGTTTGGGTGTGAAAATGAGAGATAAGAATGTGTTTAAAAATAACAAAGGGGATTCTGAGGACACTTGGCTGGACGCACACTCTTGAGATTTTCTCTTGGGACAGATTCTATGATACACTTGATTCTCCATTAACCAGCGATGTAAGACATTCTTAATTGTCACCAGCTACTGAAAGAGATTGCATTTAGTTGTGATAACCAGTTATTTGATTTCTCATAACCATTAAGTACTGTACTAAAAGAGTGTAACACTGCTTAAGATTCTCTAGGTCACTGGATGGTAAAGATATTAAGTTGAACTAATTGTGTGAAATTGTTCAAAGGTATTGAAACTCTGCTTTTCAATGTTAAGTGCTTGCTCAGTGAGAACTACAGCCAGCAGTAAGTTAAATAGCCTGTGTATCTTATCTGACCAATACCATTTGTTTTTATTGCTATGTGCTGCATATTCTGTCTGCCAGTTGCTTGTCTGATTTGATACATCTGTGATATCAAAGATTCCCTTAGCATTTTTTTTTTTTTTTTAATATTTGTGTTTATCTTTGTTGGTCAAAATTATGGCAATTTCTGTTGAGTTCTAGAGGAGACATACATATACTTAACATGTATAAATTTCTTTAACCCATTAAGGACGGCGGGGGTGCTATGCGTCCTTGGGGACCCGGCTCTAAACGCCGGCGGGCGGCATAGCAAGTCCACGCTGTTCAGGGGACTTATCTGACATCCTAGGGAGTCCCCCTGCATCTGTTCCATCCCTCCTGGGCCATGTGATCGCGAGTGACAGAATAGCCGTCCATAGCAGTGTCAGCAGTGGGGAGTGCCAGGAATGACAGGTAGTCCCCCTGCTGCCTGAAATGAAGTTAAAACAGTGTAAAATAAACACTTATAATTAGATCATATATACTTGGATCAAAAAACATATATACTTAGATTATATATTAAAATATATATATTATATATTAAAATACACGTAGAATGATATTAAATCTATTGTGACGGACCGCCCGGCACCCCGACCGAGAACCTCCGTCAAATGCTGCTTCCTAGTCCTTCGTGCACCATAACCACTGTAAACCCCACGAACCGCCGCAGCTTGGATGGGGTTTCGATGTCCTCCATCAACCCTGGACCCAAGACCAGGATCCAGCTGGTAGACCTCTCCTAGCCCAGAGAGCGTAGCAGGAACAACTCTTATAAGATGATATCATCGTTGTAATTCATTTTACTATTTTTAAACACCAATATTTGTGTTCAGCGAAGTCTCCGGAGTAAAACAGTAACCCCCATGTACAGGTTTTAAGGTGTCCTGAAAAGTTACAGGGTTAAATATAGTGCTAGCAAATTAAATTCTCTGGACTTTCTGCCAGGCTTATCAGGCAGGTCCCGCAAATTGTAATTAACAAAATGACTTAATTATGTAAAAAAATTACATAAATATGCACGTAGAATTTAAATATAAATACATGTTTATATATTTGAAGTCTACGTGTACATTTATGAAATTATATATGTAATTATGTATACAAGGCTGCGACGTCAGCAAGGCGGTGGTGGAGTCATGTTTTGGGCTGGAATCATGGGAAGAGAGCTGGTCGGCCCCTTTAGGGTCCCCGAAGGTTTAAAGATGACCTCTGCAAAGTATGTTGAGTTTCTGACTGACCACTTTCTTCCCTGGTACAGAAGGAAGAACTATGTTTTCCGTAATAAAATCATCTTCATGCAGGACAATGCACCATCTCATGCTGCAAAGAATACCTCTGCATCAATGGCTGCTGTGGGGATAAAAGGAGAGAAAGTCATGGTGTGGCTTCCATCCTCCCCTGACCTCAATCCTATTGAGAACCTTTGGAGCATCCTCAAGCAAAAGATCTATGAGGGTGGGAGGCAGTTTACATCCAAACAGCAGCTCCGGGAGGCTATTCTGACATCTTGTAAACAAATTCAAGCAGAAACTGTCCAAAAACTCACAAGTTCAATGAATGCAAGACTTGTGAAGCTGCTATCAAGTAAGGGGTCCTATGTTAAAATGAAACGTGACCTGTTAAAATGTCGTTATAAGTTTGATTGAAATAGCTTTTGATTTCAGTAAATATGCTGCAAACACAACAAATTACAATTTTCAGTTCTTTACAACCTATAAAGTGTTTTGAAACACTGTGCGTAATAATTTGGAACAGTGCATTGTAAGTTTTTTATGATTAAAAAAAAATACTGTTATCATTAGGAGGTATGTTCAATAAAATTTGAATTGTACTCTTAATAGTTGATAACATGAGCATTATGCTGACTGTTATTTACAACAATTATTTAGGTAAATGAGAAAAATATAATTTGCATAATAATTTGGAACAGAGTGTATAAACATGTGTGCAATTTTACTTTAAGTGTATTTTTACATTAATATATTGAAAAAAAATTATATATATATATATATATATATATATATATATATATATATATATATATATACACACAAACACATATACATACATACATACACACACACCTATATAGATAGAATATATATTTTTTAAATTTATGAACTATTTTTTTATTTTAAAGCTATTTTTTTTTTCACCAGTTCAGACTGCCCCCCTGCAGGCAACACTATGGACGCCTATTGCGGCCATGTGACCGTTTTCTCAGAGTGGTCACATGGCTTGTGGGGTCCTAATTTGCCGAGGGGGCACTGTCTGGGCTGTCAGACGGTTCCCCCAGATGGAGAGGAAGACCGATCGCCAGTGGGGGAGCGGGGTCGATCGCGTAAGTAAGTAGGAATACCTCGGACGTACTAGGTCCGTCCGATGTCCTGGGCGGGGTTATTAATTATATTTTATTTATTTTACTGATTGCCTCAACCCCTTGAGGCACTCTACAGACAGGCAGAGCATCGGAAGCCTGCCTGATGGCTTTCGATGCTCTGCTACACTGTCGGGCGCGACGTGGGGCAACCTTGAAGTGATCGCTCCAGGGGAGCGATCACCCGGCGGCCCGGCAATCAGGGGAGGTATTGCAGGATGCTTCGACATCGAGGAATCACTCCAATACCGTTAGTGTGGCTGGAAGCGAACAGTGCTCAAGTTTGCCGCGGACGTATCTGGTACGTCCAAGGTCGTTAATGACGATTTTTTGTTGGGCGTACCGGATACGTCCGCGGTCACTAAAGGGGTTAAAGGGGATACAGTGCCGAAATATAAATTTTTGACATTAATAAAATGTATTTATTTTCGATCATTTTATACTTATACCCCAAATTATACTTTTACCCCAAAAGTATTCTCACAATGTGACCTTGAGGCAATGGTCACAGAACTGGATCCCAGCTGAACTGTCTGCTGTATTGCCTGAAACCTGGACATTGACTCTTTTCAAACCTATCTGGCATAGTTTTAACTCAGCTGTTACACCTCAGTAGCATGTTTAGTTATTATTTTGTTCATTGAGCGCATGCATATTAATCAACTAACCTTAGGATACATTGCCTCTAAATTTACTACTCATTTAATATTTGCTGACAGCTACCACACCATTGAAAGAGTAAGCTTAATTTATATCTAATCATCTTTTTTTAGATTGTTTAATAATACACAGACCATGCATGATGTTATACCTTATTTTGAGTAACCACAATGTCCGTTTGCATAGCCCGATCTCATTACTACTCATGATTACCCATCTACTGACGTATTTTGCCCCATCTACTGACGTATTTTATTCTACTGAAAAATTGTGCAGTCCTATCACGTGCCATGATATTGCATCTTTTGAAATGCCTGCATTTGCTATCGTGGCATTAAACTTTTGCACTGTAAAAATTTGAATTCACACTTCCTATGAAAACATACCCATGGTTGAAAAAGTACTTAGCATAGTTTGTACTGCTTTATATTCACATACGCATAGGCCACAGCACATATACAGCTATTGTATGCTATATTGTCCAAGGTAGAATAACCTTTCAAAACATTCTAAACATAAAATTATGAAAAATAATACTTTTACAACAGTAGAAAGAGGTGAAACTAAACCACACATTTGCAGTAAATAATGCAAGATGATATCTGCAATTTAAACTCTTTTTCAAACAAATCTGTTGTTCGTGAATATGATAATATCCGGAATTTCATTACTTTAATTTCTCTTGGTTTCTTCCAATTCCCCCAGTAATATACAAAAGGTCTCGGTGTATAATTTTTAGATCATGACATTTACTTTTCTGTGACACAGTTTGTACTAATAATATACACCTGTGTGCTTTTCAAATACATTCACCTTGTGCCCAAACAATGAAGGGCTAAGATTTTCTAGCAATTGTGAACTGTACAACAGCTGGCAATGGAGCTGACCATATGAAATCAATAGAACAGAAATGAAAAGGAAATAACTTATTTCTACATTGTACTCTATACATGGAAGAAAGAAAAGTCAAAGGGAACAAGGTTCAAACTTACTGCAGCTGTAAAGCTGCTGGTAATGTAAAAGATGTAATGGGCTTAACAAATCTTAGGCGCCATGTCGCCTGGGATGTCATCTCTTTAAGCCAGCCACCCGAGGAAGCATTAAAGCCGACCATGGTGGGGAACACTGGAGCTGGCCGGCTATGGGGATACATTGGCCATATTCTTTAAATGGCTGAGGCAGCGTGGGGCCACCTACCCACTGGAGCAATGTAGGTGGCGTGCAAGGGAGCATGGCTGCCTCCCTACCTTTGGGAGAGCTGAGTGGATTTTTCCCTGTGGTCCAGTGGGGCCGCTCTTTTCCTGCTTGCTAGGGAGCAGTAATCTTCCATCAGCTCCTCTCTGCACCCTCGCGCTCTCTGTAGTGATGCTGGGGCCGGAGTGACGTCATATTCCGTCTCCCAGCAACATTAAACAGCGAGGGAGCAGAGAGGAGCTGCAGGAAGATTACTGCTCCCTCGCAAGCAGGAAGAGAGCTCCACTGGACCCCAGGCAGGCTGGATGGATTTCAGTTAAAATAAAAATGTCAGTTTGTGAGTGTGTGATAAAGTGTGCATGTGGGTCTGTCAGTGTCTCTGTCAGAGTGTGCCTGTGTGTGTGTGTCTGTCAGAGATAATGTGTGTGTGCACGCCCCTCTCAGATAATGTATGCTTGTGTGTGTGTGTGTGTGTGTGTGTGCGTGCGTGCGTGCGCGCTCGCGCGTCCCCCTGTCAAAGAGCGTGTGCTCCTCTGTCAGAGTGTGTGTGTGTATAGGAAAGCATTGGGAGGATATTGCGCATGCGCAGCGAAACTGTGCCAATCAGCATCTCCTCATAGAGATTTTTTGAATCAATGATCTCCATGGGGAACATTCAACGCCTCCATGCCGAGCATGGAGACGTTGAACGTAGGTACTGCACACAGTGTTTACATTTAAAGGTCTGCAGTTACAGGCTATAGACACCAGAATAACTACATTAATCTGTAGTGGTTCTGGTGTCTATAGTGTCCCTTAAGAATTGCATTTTTCTCGTTGAAAATTAAACTTAAAATGTACTTTTTAAAAATGGCTCCTAACTTTTGTAACTGGCTCCTAGATTCCAAACAAATTTGTCAAGCCCTACTTTACAGTATGTGGGTCAGTGTGTTTAAGTTTGTCTGTGTGTGAGTTTGGAGTGTGTATTGGTCAGTAACTGTGTGTTTTTTGGTATGCAGGTCAGAATGACAGTTTGTGAATCAGTGATTGTGTGTCAAAGAAACGCGTGTAGGTTAGGGGGATCAAAGTTTATAAAAAAAAAAATTAACGATTCATACTTTTGTTTTTTTAGAGTATTATGCATATATACATACACATGTATAGTAATATAAAGTATAGAGTAGGAAAGGGACACTATAGTCACCAGAACTAAAGCTTAATGTAGTTGTTCTGGTGTGTATAATCAGTCCCTGAAGGCATTTTCAAATAAACACTGCCTTTTCAGAGAAGGGAGAAAAGGCAACGTTTACATCCTTCTTTCCTTTAGATTTCCCATTTCTTTGACGTACTGTGAGGGAACGTCTTTATTTTAGGTTGCTGCCTATATTCATACTCTACACTATTGCGTTGAGACACTAAGCGCTGAACCCACTACCATTTACAACGTTTACATTGCTGCCTAGGGACACCTCCAGTTGCAGTCACTCAGACGGCCACTGAAGGTGCTTCCTGGGTCATGAACGCTGAACTTTCCCCATAGAGATGCACTGATTCAATACATCAATTTGAGGAGATGCTGATTGGCCATTGGGGCATTTGGCTTTGTCCCGGCTGAGACCATCAATTCTAAAGATGTCAGCCAAGGAGGCGAGGCAGGGCCAGCAACGGTGGACATAAAGGTAATACAGGAATAAAGATAATACAGTTTTACTGTATTTAAGGGGGACCAAGGGGCTAAATAGTGGTTTTAACACTATAGCTTCAGCAATACACATTTGCTCCTAACCCTATAATGTCCCTTTAGTATTTAAATGTCCATATATTATAAGCATCACTTATATATGCATATAACATTCAAATAGTAGAGAATAAAAAAAAAAATATGAATTATATTACTTAAAAATACAGCCAACACCGCATGCTGGCACATGTGCGGATGGAAGAGTCCCTACATACACATGTGGTGGACATGCCCCATAGTAGCGAACTTCTGTCACAAAGTCACAGATCTAATTTCTCAGATTCTGCAAAGGAGAATAGATCTGGACCCATGGGCCTGCCATCTATACCCACAGACGGCCTGACCAAACACGAACAAAAATTTCTAAATATGATTTACTTAGCGGCCTGTAGGGCATTAGCACAGAAATAGTCTGAGACACCTCAGATCGCCTTACTACTTGTAAAAATCAGGGACAATTCCAAGATTTTACTATTAACATGACGTAAAGTCATGATTTAATTAATGACACGGAGGCAACTATTATGCTTTCTTTCTCTTTAATATATTCCTCAGCAGCAAAGAGAAAAGTAACTTGAAAGAGAATATGAATACAAATATCAAACATAACCAACTCTGCCTAGTAAGAGGGCAGCCAATCAGGATACAGGAACAGTCTATAAAGTGTCTTGAACTAGCCTCCAGCTTCCTCTTCTTTGCCTTCAAGACTGAATAACTCCAGATAACTTGAAACCGTCAACATCTGGAAACAGTCCCCATAAAGTAAAAAACGTCCTGAAAAAAATAGAAATATATATGGAGAAATCCAAACTTCGGATCTATAGTAAATTCAATAGGAATACCATTGTCTATGCATATTTGAAAAAAAACATTGTTTTATATAGATAAACACATGGTGATATCCCATAAGATAAAGCAAACAACCACCACTTGCTGTGTGGAGAGACTCCAACCCTAAACAATTAGAGAAGTTCTCAAAGCCACCGGGCGGGTGGGCGGGAATCATATTCGCCTCCGTGTCATTAATAAAATCATGACTTTACATCATGTTAATAGTAAAATCTTGGAATTGTATTAATGACACGGAGGCTCTTACTAGTTCAAAGCGGAGCCACAACCTGAGAAGAAAAATGGTCAATCGGACGGAAATAAAAATCACGGAAGGTCGATTCGTGAGACCAGTCCGCCGCTTTCAATATATCGTCCAAACGACAGCCAATCCTAGAAGCTTTGGACGCCATGGCCCCTCTCACAGAATGAGCCGAGAATATCGAGGTATCAACCCCTGCCAAGGATAGAAGATCCTTGACCCAACGAGCCAACGTGGGCATAGAGACTGGAAGGAATTTGTGTAAAATGGGCAGGAGGGGAGGCATTTTTTTATTTTTAATATTTATATGTTTTATTTTTTGTCCCCCCTCCCCGCTTGTTACCTGGCCAGGGAGGGGTGCTGTGGCATTCCCTGGAGGTCCAATGGCATGTACTGAGCAGTGGAGGGGCCGGCAGTTACCTCCCAGCAGCTCCCTTCAGCTCCCTGTGTAAATCTCATGGTCTGCGTGCTGCACAGAGCGGTGCCATGGTAACCAGTGGCAACGCTCTGCGGCCGCGGGACTCGCGAGATTTACACAGGGAGCTGCTGGAAAGGTAAGTAACAGCTTGCTGCTGGCCCCTCCAGGACCGCCGGGCTTGTAATGTATTATCGGCAATATCGGTATCTCTATTGGCCGATAATTGGCAGATCCCTAATCTGGGGTAAAAGATATCGCGTTCCAGTCCAAAGCCCTAAAGTCAGTTATCCTCTTACAGGAGAGCAAACAAATTAGTATGATCAGTTTCCAAGACAGGTGCTTCAGGCACAACTCCTCATTCGGTAGCCATGAATCCAAGAATTGCAACACCACACTGACATCCCAGAACGATGCGTATTTGGCTCTCAGGGTTCGAAAGAAACGGATACCTTTTAATAACCTACAAACGAAAGGATGTTGTCCGATCGGGGAACCATCTAGACCGTGGTGTCACGCTGAGATAGCTGACCGGTAGACATTAACAGTACAGTAGGCCATTCCAGATTCGAAAAGTGACATCACAAAAAGTGACAAATTACAGTATCACATACAGAGAGGCAGAAACTGGATCCAACGACCTTCCCACGCACCAGTTAGCCCACATGCGCCATGCATGTGGCTCTAGTCCCAGGCGCTGTCCAAGAGTTTTGCAGTTGCTTGTGGAACATCTGCGATTGACCATGGACTCAGGAAATCAACCATGCTGTGAGTTGGAGTAAGCCCTGGTCTATCAATCCGTGCGAGTTCCCATCCGGATCCAGGAGTAGGTCCGGCCTCATTGTTACTAGTCGTGGGAAATCTAACATCTCCAGAAATCAAAGGAGCCAAGGTTGAGCATGCCACATTGAAATCACTATCACCAGTGAGCAATCTTGCCTGCACTGGTACGTTCACGTTTGAGAAATCAGGTTGAATGGAGGAAAGGCATAGTAACGAGCAGGTGGCCACGTCTGTAGGAAGACATCCACTCCCAGTGCTGCTGGGTCTGGTTGCCAACTGAAGTATTGGGGCAGTTTGGAGGTAAGTCTGGACGTGAAAAGATCCAGATCCAGTGGTCCCCACAATTGATCAATCCACTGGAAGGTCGACCTCAGAATCCCGCAGGTATCTGGAATTTGCCAATCCACCCACGTGTTGTCCAGTCCTGGGATGTGCTCGGCCGTCACGACACCTCGTTGCGGAAGCAGAATTCCCAGAAACCTTTCGCCAGGTTCACAAACTTTTTGGACTTCGTGCCTCCCAGGTGACTGATATACCGGACCGCGGACACATTGTCCACGAATAGTATACAATAATTTTCCATAGTCGTGATATGGCGAAGGATCCCGCCAGCAGTTCAAGGCAAGTGATGTGAAGCCCAGACTCGTCCTCGGACCATCTGCCACCCGTGGAGACGTTCCCGCAACGTGCACCCCAGCCATGCAAGCTGGCATCTGATTTGATTATTATATCCGGAGCAGTGCTGAATCTCGCTCGACTGTTCCACGCTTCCATGTGTTCCAGCCACCATTCCAGTTCCTCTCGTGATTCCACATCCAGGCTCAGCTGGGATTCGTACGAACAACCCGAACGAAGGTGAGAGCCCTTCAGTCGTTGCAGAGCACGGTAGTGCAAGGGTCCTGGGAAGATAGCCTGGATTGATGAGGCTAGCAGTCAAATCACAATTGTCGAATGGAGAGGGAAGAAACCCAGAGCGTGTGTCTGATCTCCAGAAATTATATCTTCTGCATGGGGTTCACCATGGATTTCTCCCAATTTATGAGGAACCCCAAATCCTCAAGCAGACGTACCGTCTACTGTAAATGACACGTGAGTTGATTGGACGAAGAGGACATGATCAGGATGTCGTCCAGGACAGTCCGAAGGGTAGAAATGTAAACCTCCAATTGTCGTCGCCACGTGAATTGTAACAAGTACCAGTGTTCCTCTGCTATGGGCACAGTCAGGTAAGCGTCCTTGGGGTCCAATTAGACCATCCAATGTTCTGGACGTAGAAGGTCCCTGAGGCAATGAATCCCTTCCATTTTGAAATGCTGATAGCGGAGGAAGGCGTTGAGGAGTCAGAGGTTTATAACCGGCCTAACCCCTCTGCCTTTTTTGGCCACTAGGAACAAATTGCTTGTGAATCCCGGGGGTGTCGTACGGGACTTCCTGGATCGCCTGAGCAAAGTTTTGAAATCTCAGCAGAAATAAGGCTGGCTTGGTTTTCCAGCAGGGTCAGTTCTCGGGTGCTTTGGGCCTGGAAAGGGGGAGATACCAGATCGAGGCGAAGATCCCTGACAGTACGTAACACCCATGCATCTGTGGTGATCATGCCCCATGTAGTTACAAACAGTTAGTCTGCCCCCCACGCTTAATAGGGAAAAACGGGGATAGTGCTCACCATAAGGACGTCTGTGGGAGGGTTGTCCTCGACCTCCACAACTCTGCCACGCTCACCCTCGGGACGGTAGACATTAACAGTACAGTAGGCCATTCCAGATTCGAAAAGTGACAAATCCGGGAAGGATTGAGGTGTATTGAAGGAACCTATGTGAGTTTGCGAGGGACCTCTAGCTCCACGGCCGGGCGGACTGCTCCTATATCTCCCGGCCCCAGAGAAAACATTAGGTCCGAAGACCTGTTTCAGGTTCAACTGGGCCTTGTCTAAGCCAGTGAAGGTCCTGACAAATGACCCAAGATCCTTCACGAATGATTCCCCAAAGAGCATCCACTTAGCAGCAGGGCCGGGTTCTTTGACCACGAGATTTCCCAACTTGGGTTCTATTTTCAGCAGGATAGCCATACGGCGTTCTACAGACATAGCCGTGTTTGAATTGCCCATGAGGCATATCATACGTTGTACCCATAGCCTATAGCTTCATCAAAGTCAATGGGGGCCTCCCCCGCTTTTGCAGCTCATAATTTTGCAGCAGGACCCAGTGTGTCTAGGACTTTATCCTGGCAATTATGCAAGGAAAACCTCAAGTCCCTTCCTGGGTTTCAACCCTGTCTTGGCCAGGAATTGTGAGATCTGGGGATCCACCTCTGGCATCTTACACGCCCCGTTGGGCACGGATGGTTGGGGGCATTCAGACCACAACTTGCTGCGCTGGAGAGCGGGGTGCGCATGCATGGGGCCAAATGTTGAGCAATATGCTCAGGCAGGTCCCACTCTGCCGAGCGAAGGGTTGCGGTGGACGTCCAGGTCAAACAGGGGGTATCCCTGGGGGTCCCGGATACCCTGCCCCCTGGTAGTAATACAGTGGGTTCAGATGCCACCTCAGGACCGGAGTCTCCCTCTTCATAGGAGGCATAATCGGGGTCGTCTGCCCCATCTCCCCACTCTGGTCAGAATTTGACACATCATTATTTCGGGCACACGCCCGTTTCCATTTTCTTGTCGATTCTGCCTGGCCAGGGGCTCTTTTGCGCGGTAACGCACCTTTTGGGCTGCCATAGGGGTAATTTAGGGCAGGTACAACCTGCATCAGTGGAAGAGGGGACGTTTGTTTAGACTTTACACGTGCCTTACGGGCCCCAGAGGCCGTTAGATCAGCTTGGGCAGGTATCAAAGGCCTTGGGGCTGCATAAATGCTTGCGCTAATGATTGGGAGAGGGAAGAGGACACAGTCCACATCGCTGAGGCCAGAGCCCTATGAATGGACCCGGCCATAGTGGAGTCCAGGAGGGCCTGGAACTCCTGAGGCCTGCATCCCCGGTAGCAGGTGGTAAGAGGGAGTCAAGGTTGGGGTAACTAGGGCTGTCATCCCCCTCACCACGTGCCTGAATAATACTGGTAAGAGAAAACACAGGGAAGAGCATGCAATGAAATAACCAGCCCTCAAGTAAGTAGGCCTAAGCCTAAGATACACAGTCTAAAGGGGGGTGGGTTGTGCACAACTCAAATACCAGATAAAATAGGGGAAAATGTGACAGGGAGAGCAACAACCTAACAGTACCTCACTACAGGGGTTGAGTAACCCCAGCAACACTACCCGAAATGAAAAAAAACTAAACAGATGGACACAGAAGGGGATAGGAGCTGTGCCGACGGAGATCCTGTAGCCACGAGGTATGCAGTAGGGTTCAAGGAAAAACACCTTCGCGCGCTTCCGGCAAAGCACCCCGAAGGAGAGCAGGTTCCTCCCCCCGTAATGGCCAGCGAGCGCATGGGGCCGAACCCTAGTACCACCGGATCCAGACAACCAAGAACACCGTGCGGTTACGAGGGGTAGGCACCTGCGGCTGTAAAATTAGACATGCCACAGTGCCAGTACGGTGGGCACTACCACGGCCGCCACACACGCAGAGGGAAAGGGAGAAGGAGAAAAACAAACTTATTACCAGCCTGTGCTACAAAATCCATACAGGTTGGGAACACTGCCAACACAGAACAGGGCAGAAGCCGAGATTTGTGCACACGACACAATCAGATATAGCAAATACTGAAATCCATAAACATGAATATATATGGGGAATAGAAAAAATATATACTTAGCTGGTCTGAGGAGCAGCAAAAAAGAAGAAGCTGGAGGTTTGTTCAAGGCAATTTATAGACTGTTCCTGTATCCTGATTGGCTGCCCTGTTCTAGGCAGAGTTGGCTATGTTTGGTATTTTTATTCATATTCTCTTTCAAGTTACTTTTCTCTTTGCTGCTGAGGAATATATTAAAGAAAGAGAAAGTATAAAGAGAGCCTTCGAGTCATTAATAAAATTAGCTAACGGAAAAGATGACGGCGCATGTTAGAAACCCAATAAGTACCTTCACCAAGGTTTGGGATCTGTGGGAACAATATGATATGTAAAATACCGTAACACCCACAAACACGTGAGGGGGCTAGGGGGAATGGGAGTGATAGGCAGAGGCTACATATTGATGACGCGGAGAAGCTTCTACACTATACACCTTTTTTTATCTCTATGTCCTGGGAACAATCTCAACTCACACCGCTGCTCTAGATCCCAGGTGCGAGGTTGCGGCACCTCTTTCATGGGGGATTCTGGTGAATACAGTGGTACAGACTCCCACAGACTTTTCCAGACGATCTACTAGTTTCTCCCTTTAGAATACCCTTTATTTACTTACCTTATCCCTGCGCTGATGTCCCTCGGCGCTGGGTCGAAGCTCCACCCCCTCCAACATCCTTTTAATGAACGGCTTTCCTATGGGAAAAATCTGACACTACAGGTCCTCACGCAGAGAGTGAGGACGTCCAACTTCAGATTACGGACCAAAAGTCAGTTTGGATTCTGGAAGTGCCCCCATTGTTTTACACTGCAGCACTAGGTTCAAAAGGGACACAGCACCCAGACCACTTCAATGAGCTGAACTGGTCTGTGTGATTACAGTGTCCCTTTTTAAATGGGTCACCGAATGCCACTGTATCATAGAAATACCATGTACTATCATATTGTGTATTTATTGGTTGATGTACAAAATACCACATTATGAACATTGTGTCTGCCATGAACCTGCTTGACTTTAATTTCTTACACCGGCACTCTCATGACTGAACTTACTTTTCTCTTATTGATTCTTCTTCTCTTCCTTTCTCAGATTTAGGGATGTGAATTCTGGGCCAAAACTGAAACTTCAGGATGCCTTTCACCAAAAGCCAAAACTGAAAATGACTTTTTTACCCCAAATGATTTTAAAAAGTTTTTTTTCCTATAATTTTATTACTATTAGACTTTTTAAATGAATTCAATTAATCTAATATGAAAATTTTTCCCTTCTCTTTTAATGTTCTCCAACCCCTCCCTCCCCAGTGCCATACTGTTTCATAAGCCCCCATGCCATGAGTGTTCTCCAACCCCGTCCCAGTGTTCTCCCTCCCCGTCCAGTGTTCTCCCTCCCCGTCCCAATGTTCTCCCTCCCCGTCCATCGTGTTTCTCCCTCCGTCCATGGTGTTCTCCCTCCCCGTCCCATCGTGTTCTCCCCTCCCCGTCCATCGTGTTTCTCCCTCCCCCACCGTCCCATCGTGTTTCTCCCTCCCCAGATCCCATGGGTGTTCTCCCTCCCCGTCCATCGTGTTCTCCCTCCCCGTCCCATCGTGTTCTCCCTCCCAGATCCCATGTCGGTGTTCTCCCTCCCGATCCATCGTGTTCTCCCTCCCGTCCATCGTGTTCTCCTCCCGTCCATCGGTGTTCTCCCTCCCAGATCCCATGGGTGATTTCTCCCTCCCAGATCCCATCGTGTTCTCCCTCCCGTCCCATAAGTGTTCTCCTCCCAGATCCCATGCGGTGTTCTCCTCCCCTGTCCATAGTGTTCTCCTCCACCCCTCCTGTCCCATGGTGTTCTCCTCCACCCCTCCCTGTCCCATGAGTGTTCTCCAGCTCCCCTCCTGTCCATGGTGTTCTCCAACCCCCCTCCCCTGTGTCCCTGGGTGTTCTCCAACCCCCCCTCCCCTTGTCCATGGTGTTCTCCAGCCCCTCCTGTCCATAGTGTTCTCCAGCCCCCTCCCGCTTGTCCCATGGTGTTCTCAACCCCCTCCTGTCCATGGTGTTCTCCCAACCCCCTCCCTGTCCCATGGTGTTCTCCAGCCCCCCCCTCCTGTCCATGGTGTTCTCAACCCTCCTCCATAGTGTTCTCAACCCTCCTCCCTCGTCCCATGGTGTTCTCCATCCCCCTCCTAAGTCCCATGGTGTTCTCCATCCCTCCCTCGCCCCATAGTGTTTCTCCAACCCCCTCCTCGTCCCATAGTGTTATCAACCCCCCCTCCCGTCCCCCAAGTGCAGTATTCTTGACTTTTCATGTTATCATTACTATCTTTCATTGTGATATATAATCATTTGAATTGTTAATGCAAGCATGTCTGTTAAACTATGCACTACAAAAATAAAAAAATATATATATTTAATTTTCCTGGCAAATTTGACCTGTTTTCGGCAGACGATATTTCGATGCATCACTACTCAGAATATGTTCCTCTTTTCTTCCTATCTGATCTAGTTTTCTTTAAAACATAAGACAAAGTGGGGACTACTTTGTCTTCTGTATTTTTCCTACGCTTGATCAGCTTTCATCCAAAGAGCTGGTCTCCATTCCCACTCCATTCCTTGTGGTCAAATACAATTTTCCCACAATACTCGCCCTTCTTCTGTGATCTCTAGTTGCTTCATTCGCCATCGAACACCGGCAAATTTACCAAATTTCGTCCTAACAGAATGAGTAGTATGTCCATTTGTGTTGGGACGAAATTTGTGCATTTTGTTCGGTTCACAATTTCATTCGAATTAATGAAATTCCGATCCATGCCACGGCTGCATCTTGCAGCCACTAAGTGGATAGCTCCCTAATCCCCACAGTATTAGGGAGCTATCTACTAAAAGAGTTTTAGGAGACTAATGCGCATGCACAGCAAAACGTTGATTGTGTGGCGAAAAACGCAAAGACAAAGTTGACGAGATGCAACAACAAAGACACCTAGCTACACAAAGTCAAGGTCTACCTGGAAAGTATGGGTAAGATACCGAAGAAGAATTAGGCTTCTTTCTTCATGAAATCGTTAACAGCACCCTGTCTGGTGAAAAAGAGTCGAAAGCAGTAAGTCATTATCTGCCCATCTTTCCATAACTGATTGATGATAGGCCTGACACATTCCCTGATTCCTAGAAAAAGTCCAGCCCACTAGGGACAGACGATTACTTAAAACCAGCAGATGAGGATTATCGTCCAAATGCAAGAGCTATGGTAAGGAAGGACAGGAGGATCGCCGCAGACAAACAGAAGCAGAACCACAGATGAGCTCTCCACCGGGGCATTATGACCAGTATTGTAACACCCAGAGGCTTCAGAAGATTAAGAGTCCGCAGAATCATTGAGAATGAAGGAAATGCCTTAGGGCGGACATGTTTGGAGAAACGTGTCAACACTAGGCAGAGATGATCCGGAAGCCAACAAAAAAAAAATAAAAAAAATAAATAAAAAATTCAGTTGCCCTGGAAGCAAACATTTCTAGATGAAGAGGGCCTAGCCAGAAATCCTGGAGAAGAAAGAGCGCTGGATGAAGTCTCCAATCACTGGCGTCCCTCCAATGGCGTAAGAACCAAAAAAATGAGTTGACATACTACACAAATACTGCAATGCCAATCTTTTGCCAAATTTGGCATGATGGTCACAGAATCCAAAAAGTATATATTTGCAGAAAGTACTATGAGAATGAACAGATTCTATTTAACCATTTAATCACCAATCAAAACAGATGGTTATACTTAATCATTTAGTTTTTTTCACAGACTTAAATTTTTAGACCACATATGTCCCACTACTGTAAAGTATTTCGCTACCTAGGCTGGGTATAGCAATAACGTAGTTATTTGTCAGATTTTTGACATGTTATAAGGTCAAATTATAGAAATGCCAAATTCAGTTTTCAATTTTCACTTGTCTACTGGGTCCATGTCATTTTTCAGACAAAATAGCAGCCTCCAATTGTGTTTTGCTCCAATCACGGCATGTCGATAGCCACACCTTTTCCAGTTTAAAGAACTGGTTTCAATCTGAATAATACGTTCACAGTACTGAATTGTTGGCTTGACAAATGCCAGTATAGTGTTTGTATTGGGATCTTCCAAACGTAGGTGGACTAGCCCTCAGTCACACAATTTACAAGTAAAGGATGGCCAAGCTTGACAAAGACTTCTGGAGCAGTAGAAACATTGCTTTTAATCCTCCAATAAATCTGATTGCTATTTGAACCTTGAGTGCCTGGACCATCCTTTACTTGTACCTAAAGGCACCTGCACTGCAAATCATTGCTCTCTGCATATCAAATGCTGCTCTATGAGTAGCATTTGATTAAGAACAGAGTTTGATTCAGTTCTCAATGCAAAAGCAATTTTATGGCAAGACAGGAGGCTTCATATTTGCTTATCTTTCTTTACTGAACCTCCCAGCAGCAAAGAAATAGTTAACAATAGTGTAAAAACAATTCAACCAGAGTGTATAACAGTATTATATGATGTCATCAAACTCCTCCCAAGTCCTCTTTCTTTGCTGCTTGCCTCCCAGGTGAGTCTGCTCCAATTATATTGCCTTAGGGTTTTTGCCTTTAATGCAATATTTCAACTCATTTTCTCATTAATTTGTTAAATTTTATAGCACCCATATCTCTATTATCATTTTTAAATAATTTTCTGTGGTAATGTTTTGTTTATCAAACATTAATTTTCACTAGTTTCTCACACAATTTATTATCAGTACACAATACCCTTACTACATATAATTATACCTAACATGTTGGTTTATTTACGTCTCTGAACAGTTTTTAAACTTTATCTCCATTGTGCCCCTTTAAAAATCGTCGGGGTTTGCCTCCGCGATTTTATCACATTTGTGGCCGCGGTTTCCTCTCGATTCTGATTCCCAAGAGTTCGTGGCTCAATTTTGCGCCCTTTCTCAGATCCCGCCTTCTCGCGCCTGCAATTACCTGAAGCGCTTCCTCCCGCCCTTTTGCTGGCGGCGGCCATCTTAAACCACGGTTTACCTTGTTATTTATGTGTGATCGCTTCACCTCACGTTGGATCCGGTAAGTATCTTATTTACTTGTTGCTCATAGCACCCTTAAAGGGCTACCACCTTTTTCCAAATTATTCTTTGTACCTATTTGTTTTTCTTGACAGGAAAATACCTGCTGTATCTTATCATTATTAAATAAAGGACAGCCTTGTGGGTGACCCCCACCTTTTTCTTTGTCACTTGATTCATTGAATGTTGTTGTGGGTGACCCCCACCTTTTATTCACTTTCTAATCAATTTATGACAGGTGTCTCAACACCATTACTACAAGTGAGTGACCCTCACCTTTGCAAATAATATAATATATTATTTAAAGTGACCCCAGACTTTATTAAATATTTTACAGACATACTCTTAAAAGTCTGACTACTGAGTGGTGAACCCCGGTTCTTATTGTTACAGTGGTACAATCCACTTATATAATTTAGTGGTCTACCCCACTATATATTGTGTGCCGCCCTTATATATCAAACTACGCTTATTTGGGTGACCCCCTACTTAGAAATTTTACTAAGCACAATTGGGTGAACCCCATTTAAAATTCTTGTCTTACGACTATTTGTCAGAATCATTAATACAGTGCTAACTAAAATGTCTGACAATACTGAGCCCGCAATCTCTCAGGAACTTAAAGCTTGGCTGGTTTCAACCATTTCTGAATCCATCCCCAAGGCGTTAGCAGCCTTCCATGAAAAGACTCCTGGCGAAGTCAATCCCACCGCACATTTACTCTCTGACTCAGAGGACTCTCAGCCCTTGGATCAGGAGGTCACACGTCCTTGGAAAGGGAATAGTGTGTCTGCGGGCAAGGGCAAGGCTCCTGCCAAGTCCCAAAAATTAACTGTCACTCGCCCCGCCCAAACTATATTCGACCCCTTGGAGGGTTCCACTTCTCAAATGGGCGATGGGGTTGAGGATTACTACCTTGGCTATTCTAATGAGGACCCCTCGGCGAATGCGCTAGGGGATACCCCCATTGGAATTTGTCAAGGAGACATTCATTACCAAAAGGACACAGATGCAAACATCTCTATGCCCAAGGGACCCGACTCAGACACCCTTCTGGATGCCTCGGGTGTCCCTTTTTTTGACCCTAGGGTCATTAGACATCCACGATCGGCCGAATGGGCCCCACCTGACCACATCTCTAATTTTTGCAAGATGTGGCTGCATAAGCCCCTTGAAAAAGAAATAAGGGCTAAACTCAGAGCCGAATGCCCTCGGCCAACTATGTCAAGTAAAGTGGCTCTCACGCCAGAGTTTGACCCGCTATTTGTGACCTTCCTCACTAAAACAGGGAAAGACCCTCGCAAGGGTATTGAGCAAGGTCTTTAGACAGCCCAGGACAAGCTCCTGTATATCGCTGGTCCCATCATCCAAATTTTCATACTAGCTGACGAAGCTATAACTAGTGGGGAGTTTGACCCTCACACAGTCTGAGAATGGGCCCAAAGAGCCCCATGTTTCCTGGGCAATGCAAATGTGGCTATATCCACTGAGAGAAATAGGGCGGCACTATATAAACTCAATTCTAAATTAGCAGACTTAAGCTCCCGAGAACTGGGACCAGAAGCCAATGGCTTGTTATTTGGGGACTCTTTCATGAGAGATCTGTCCAAACGTGCAGCGGTATTTACTACCTTAAACAAGGCCCAATCCTCCCTATGCAGGGTATTTCGATCCCAGTCAGGTCGTTTTTCTGGGAGAGCTGGACATTATAGAGGCCGAATGAACAGCAGAGCTGTCTTCACAGGCTACAGGCCTCGTCCCTCAGAAAACTACTGGAACTCGGGACCCCGTCGACCCTACCACAGGCAGTTATTCACCAATAGAGGATCCATTCGGGACGTGGATCTGCCTCCTTACGCGGACGCACTGCTCCAGGTAATAAACCTTCCTTTTTTCAATGTACCTATAGCAGGTCGACTAACCCATTTTTTCCAACAGTGTGAACTGCTTTCACAGGATCTATGGATCCTACACACAGTCAAGAGATTCAAAATAGATTTCCTTTCCACTCCCTTCCAGGACACATCACCTACACCATTTCGGATGTCTGCAACAGACAACCTGGCATTAAACACAGAATTGAACAAACTGGTGGAAAAAGGGGCGATAGAAAGATCACCCTTCCCACATACCTTTCTAAGCAATATTTTTCTGGTCCACAATAAATCTGGAGACGTGCGTCCAATAATCAATTTGAAAGACCTTAATCACTATGTCAGATATCATTTCAAAATGGAGGGCATCCATCTCTTCAGGGACCTCCTTTGCGTGGGAGACTGGTTATCCAGATCCGATCTCAAGGACGCATATCTCACTGTCCCTGTCGCCCGCAACCATTCCTCTGGCAAGAGGAAATTTGGCAGTTCACATGCCTCCCGTTCAGTCTTTGTTCCGCACCATGGTGTTTCACAAAGCTGATGAAACCAGTGATGGCGCTACTCCGATCACAGGGGATTCCATTGTATATTTAAACGACATCCTGATAATGGCTCAAGATCCAGACCTTTTACGTCAACACACGGACATGACGACGGCCTTATTACAAAACCTACGTTTTGTAATCAACTTTCAAAAATCGGACCTGGAACCTTCTCAGAAAGTTCAGTTTCTCGGATTCCTAAAAGACTCCATACAGGCGATTTTACAACTACCTTCTACAAAGGTCAATGCTATAAAGAAAGACATTTGCAAATTGCTATCAGCCCACCAGATTCGCCTATGCGATCTGGCTCATACCATAGGCCTGTCTGCCTCTATCTGAGCCATTTATCCAGGACCCCTAGATTACAGAGCCATGCAACGGCTCAAGACTTACTATCTAAACCGGTCCACCTTCTACGACCAACTGATCTACCTAACAGACGAAGTCTGTATAGAACTTCATTGGTGGCTTCACAACATGGAAACCTGGAATGGCAAAGCCATTTTCGGATCACAACCAGACTTCGATGCCAATCTCTTGGGGTGGGGCGCTACGTGCGCCGAAAGGTCCACCGGGGGACTATGGTCCCCCTCCGAACAAGCACTGCACATCAATTGCCTTGAATTGATTGCAGGATCTTCAATTGTTCACTAGTACTGCGCATGGACAACGTCTCTGCAGTGCGTTATGTGAATCGGTTAGGCGGTTCCCGATCCAAATTACTGTCCGACCTTACCAAGGAACTCTACCAATTCTGCCAAGAGTGGAATTTATCCATCAGAGCAGAATATCTTCCGGGCATGGACAACCTAGTCGCAGATTGGTTCTCTCGTCATTGGAGGGACGTAAGCGACTGGCAATTGGATCCCCGCTTGTTCTATCAAATTCATTGTCTTCGCGGGCCCCTCACACTGGACCTGATCGTGTCTCGGCTGAATCACCAGACGAAGGTCTTTTTCAGCTGGCTCCCAGATCCCCAGTCCTGAGCAGTCGATGCCTCCCTACACCCTTGGCCGGAGACAGGAGCTTATGCGTTACCGCCTTTCTCCATGATCCAGCGCACCCTTTACCGGGTCAAAGCCCTAGTAGTGATGATAGTTATTGTCACTCAGCTATGGAGAGCCCAGACTTGGTTTCCAACCCTGCTAGAACTGTCTGTGAATTGTCCAATTCTACTACCTCAATCCCCCGACATCCTCAAGAATCCAGCAGGGCGCTGTCACCCACTCGCCCTTCAAGGGCAGCTCCAGCTTGTAGCTTGGACCGTTTCAGGGGATCCTGGAATGTCTCGGGACTTTCGGAGACAGCTCAGGCCCTCCTATGGGACTCCTGGGCCCCAGGCAAAAGAAGAGCTTACCTCGCTGCCTGGTGGACATGGGTCAGCTGGTGTTTGGTAAGGGATACCGATCCCTTTTCAGCACCTCTGACGATCATCCTACATTTTCTATCTACTCTCTTTGATCAAGGCAAGTCCTATAGATCAATTATTGTTTTTAGATCTGCTATTTCTGCGGCCCACAACCCTATTGACAATGCATCAATAGGAAAACACCCTTCAGTTTGTAGACTTTTACGAGAGATCAGGCTAACCAGACCCCCTCTTCCAAGATATTCCAATTTCTGGGACGTCACTCAGGTTTTTTCCCTTTTAGACTCCTGGCCCTCTAATGAGAATTTGACGTTACGTCAACTCTCTGCCAAACTGGCCTTACTCCTATGTCTGGCATCCTTCCGTAGGGTCTCCGACATTTGAGCATTTGATTTCCACACTGTAGTTTTTTCGCCTGAGGGCTTTAAATTTCACATCACCAGGCGAACGAAAACTAATTCCTCCTCTGTATTCTACCCTTACTTTCCGAATAGACAGTCGCTTTGCGTGGCGCTCTGTGTAATGCACTATATAGATGCCACAACCACTCTGCGTTCCCCTACAGGACCCCTTCTCGTTTCCTATGTCAGACCACACAAACCGGTGTCCGCTCCCACCGTCGCGCGGATCAGATGGATACTAGCCCAAGCAGGTATTGACTCCTCTTTTGGAACGCATTCAGTCAGAGGAGCAGCCGCATCCTCAGCCTTTCATGCGGGTAGCTCCCTCTCAGACATTGTCGTCTGCAGATTGGACCAGTGAATCCACCTTTCGTACATTCTATATCAAACCTATGCCACATGCTGCATCTTCTATCATATAAGAGCGTTAAAACAGCAAATATGAAGCCTCCTGTCTTGCCATAAAATTAGGGATTATTCTAGCCCTAGTGACTGAATAATCTAAATTTTATTAACGACAGGAGGCGAATATTTTCCCTCCCTTCTTTGTTTTTCATTATCATTTGTACCCGCCCTAAGGTAAGTTACTAAAAAAAAATAAAAAATTCTAGTCGATCTGTTTCAAACACATTCACACATCATCTGTCATAGGTTTACACCACAACACCAAGAGTTTGACATACTCAACATCATTTGACATGAAATCTATTGAAATTGCTGTCCCTAGTTTGCATGCCATAAACTTGCATTCAACTAGTATGAGAATCTATACTCTTATGTTTTTTTTCTCTACTTCCCTTTAGTGTGAAGAATCCCAACGCTTGTGATATATGGATTCATCAATCCCGTTGAAAGTTTACATGGTTGACTACATCAGGACCTTGGATTGGTCACGGTTCATAGTTATAGTTTACATGGTTGATACTCTGATATCGTCGGCTACAGCAAGAAAGAGGACTTGGGAGGAGTTTGATGACATCATATAATACTGTTATACACTGATTGGTTGAATTGTTTTTACACTATTGTTAACTATTTCTTTGCTGCTGGGAGGTTCAGTAAAGAAAGATAAGCAAATATTCGCCTCCTGTCGTTAATAAAATTTAGATTATTCACTCACTAGGGCTAGAATAATCCCTAATTCTAGTGGCCATCAGTAAGACAGCCACTACAGGGAGTGCAGAATTATTAGGCAAATGAGTATTTTGACCTCATCATCCTCTTTATGCATGTTGTCTTACTCCAAGCTGTATAGGCTCGAAAGCCTACTACCAATTAAGCATATTAGGTGATGTGCATCTCTGTAATGAGAAGGGGTGTGGTCTAATGACATCAACACCCTATATCAGGTGTGCATAATTATTAGGCAACTTCCTTTCCTTTGGCAAAATGGGTCAAAAGAAGGACTTGACAGGCTCAGAAAAGTCAAAAATAGTGAGATATCTTGCAGAGGGATGCAGCACTCTTAAAATTGCAAAGCTTCTGAAGCGTGATCATCGAACAATCAAGCGTTTCATTCAAAATAGTCAACAGGGTCGCAAGAAGCGTGTGGAAAAACCAAGGCGCAAAATAACTGCCCATGAACTGAGAAAAGTCAAGCGTGCAGCTGCCACGATGCCACTTGCCACCAGTTTGGCCATATTTCAGAGCTGCAACATCACTGGAGTGCCCAAAAGCACAAGGTGTGCAATACTCAGAGACATGGCCAAGGTAAGAAAGGCTGAAAGACGACCACCACTGAACAAGACACACAAGCTGAAACGTCAAGACTGGGCCAAGAAATATCTCAAGACTGATTTTTCTAAGGTTTTATGGACTGATGAAATGAGAGTGAGTCTTGATGGGCCAGATGGATGGGCCCGTGGCTGGATTGGTAAAGGGCAGAGAGCTCCAGTCCGACTCAGACGCCAGCAAGGTAGAGGTGGAGTACTGGTTTGGGCTGGTATCATCAAAGATGAGCTTGTGGGGCCTTTTCGGGTTGAGGATGGAGTCAAGCTCAACTCCCAGTCCTACTGCCAGTTCCTGGAAGACACCTTCTTCAAGCAGTGGTACAGGAAGAAGTCTGCATCCTTCAAGAAAAACATGATTTTCATGCAGGACAATGCTCCATCACACGCGTCCAAGTACTCCACAGCGTGGCTGGCAAGAAAGGGTATAAAAGAAGAAAATCTAATGACATGGCCTCCTTGTTCACCTGATCTGAACCCCATTGAGAACCTGTGGTCCATCATCAAATGTGAGATTTACAAGGAGGGAAAACAGTACACCTCTCTGAACAGTGTCTGGGAGGCTGTGGTTGCTGCTGCACGCAATGTTGATGGTGAACAGATCAAAACACTGACAGAATCCATGGATGGCAGGCTTTTGAGTGTCCTTGCAAAGAAAGGTGGCTATATTGGTCACTGATTTGTTTTTGTTTTGTTTTTGAATGTCAGAAATGTATATTTGTGAATGTTGAGATGTTATATTGGTTTCACTGGTAATAATAAATAATTGAAATGGGTATATATTTGTTTTTTGTTAAGTTGCCTAATAATTATGCACAGTAATAGTCACCTGCACACACAGATATCCCCCTAACATAGCTATAACTAAAAACAAACTAAAACTACTTCCAAAAATATTCAGCTTTGATATTAATGAGTTTTTTGGGTTCATTGAGAACATGGTTGTTGTTCAATAATAAAATTAATCCTCAAAAATACAACTTGCCTAATAATTCTGCACTCCCTGTATAGATGTGTTAACACTGCAATAGAAATATTGCAGTTTCTACAAAAGTGCAAATTTTATATTTCAGGCTTAAAACTACAGTGAGATAAAGTGGTCTGGGTGCCTT
Organism: Pelobates cultripes; assembly: GCA_933207985.1. Taxonomy (NCBI): domain Eukaryota; kingdom Metazoa; phylum Chordata; class Amphibia; order Anura; family Pelobatidae; genus Pelobates; species Pelobates cultripes. The sequence goes on along the minus strand of OW240922.1, from coordinate 49,294,789 downwards.
TAGTGGTCCTTTAAAGGAACACTAGTGTTACGAATAGAGATGTGTATTGCTGACAATTTAGTGTTACAAACCCCATTTTAGGGTCACAGCCCCTTGCCCTTGTTAAAAAGGTAAAAACCTACCTTTATTCCAGTAGCGCAGGGGTCTCCTCACGACTGTCTCCACCTACAGTCTTTTGTCTGAGATCATCAAAATGGACAATCTCAGCCAAACCAATGGTTTCCCACAGGAAAGCATTGGAAGATTATTGCACATGGCGTCAATCAGCATCTCCTCATAGAGATGCATTGAATCATCTTTATGAGGAACGTTCAGCGCCTCCATGCAGAGCCACCTCCATGACTGCCACTAGAGGTGTTACTAGGCAGTAATGTAAACACTGCCTTTTCTCTGAAAAAAAAAATGCTGTTATTTAAATGTACACAGGAATTTGGGATGGTGCGCAATTAATTTTTTGGGTCATTCATCAAAGGGCTAATTCATGATAATGTGCAGATAACGTAAACAATGTGAATTCAGCCTTACTATGTTTCAGTCTAATCTTAATATTTTCATTTTATTCTTAAAATACATTTAATTACATAACATTTACAGACGGTCATGAATTTTCGCTAAAGGTAAAATAAGCACATTTTTTAAATTTTCCTTATGGAAAATCACCACCTTTCCATATTGTATGATTTTTTTGGTACACCTTGCAGAGTGTACATTTTTCAGGTATTACGGACACTTCTCCGTTACATGCAACTCATGTGACATCATCATCTGTCCATCAGCAGTTTTCAAAAGTAAACACTTGCCATGCTGTATCAGTTAGCACTCTTTAAATATGACTACACCACATTGAACACGTTACTGCAGATTGATTTAAACATGGTGGAGGAGCTGACACCTGATATCAGATTGTCATTAGGAGTGAGTACTAAGAGAAATTACACAACTGATACACCAAACTAGACAATATATTTGCTTGCTGAACATGTTATACAAAGATGCGTAGTGATAGTTTTATAACAAACTCTTTGAACCCATGGGTCAGTGCAACAGTCTAATATTCAAAATGAGCGCAAGTAATTATTTTGTTAATCAGTTATTATACACACACAGGGTTATTGTCAAAAGTGTGAACTGTCAGGAATTCAAAGTAAATTTAACCCAGAACATAGCCGACAATTGAATTTTTCCAATTCAGTTATTTTTGACTAAAATGGGATATTCGCCTTTAATTACCAACAATTCAAACTTTAAGTGAATATTCCGGACACACACCACAAGGATTACAGATATATTTTGCCCATTCTGTGATTATTCATCAAATATGGGGTTAATCCCTAACCTGAGAATGATAGAAAGCAGGATTAACAAATTTCAAGCAAATTCGTATTACTGTAAAAACTGTCCGGCTCTATTTTTTAAATTCAGCCTTTCCATATCTTTGGCGATCAGGCATTGCCCTTTAGTTTTCTTCATCTCTAAAATCTAATTCCAGTTTTTATAAACAAAATAAAACCATAAAAACACCATTGCTATCTGAACATAAATCACTTTCACCTTTATACTAACCTTATCAATGTAATCTCAAAGCCTAGATTTTGTATGAAGTGTATTTCTAAATTATTCAGATACTGCCAAAGCTCAGAAAAAAAAATATTTAAATTACTATACTACTTAATCATTCAAAAATACATGTACTTCACCTTCTTAAGTATATGTACATATGTACATTTTAAATACTTGATGATCAGATTAAAGTACTGTTGGAGGAAGCAATCTTTAAAACGATTCCCACACAGGTTTATTCACCACAGAGTGAATTGTGAGGAATTTACCATTTTAGGCCAAAATAGACTATTTAAAGGCATAGCGGTTTTAATTTTTTTTTTCCATTTTTTGAAGTTCACTTTTAACACCCAGCAATTCACACTTTAGTAAATAATCCAGAGAAAATATGAATTGCTGGAAATTCTAAGTGAAGTTTACATGTTAAGCCAAAAATTACCAAAATCAAAACACAACTGATTTAACAGATTTTTTTTTCACAAATAAGCTATTTTGGACTATAATTTGAAATTTACATTTGGGCTTATTTATTAAACTGGTAACTCATAGATGTCAAACTCGCAGGCAACAACTAATATGTTTGCGACTCGTGGCGAGGGAAAGCTGAGTGTAAGCTCTCCCTGCTCAGCTTCCCGCAGTGATGCCGGGAGCCAGAATATGACGTCACTCCGGCTCCCGGTATCACTCTGCGGCGCGTGAGGGAGCTGAGCAGGGAAAGCTCACAATCAATGCTCCCTCGCTGCCTGAATGTACACCTGCCATGCAGCCCCACTAGACACCAGGTAAGAAATCCACCCAGCTCTCCCAAAAGGTAGGAAGCCTGGGTGGATTTAAATTAAAAGAATTCAATTTTTTTTTTTTAAAGTGTTGGGGCGAAATGTGTGTGTGGCTGTCTGTATGTGTCTCTGTGAGTGCATGCGTGTGTGTATATGTCTGTCAGTGAGTGTGTCTCAGTAAGTGTGTGAGAACAGGGGCAGGGGTTTAGTAGATGGGGCACTGAGATTTAGTAGACGAGGGGGGACTAAGATTTAGTAGACGAGGGGGGACTAAGATTTAGTAGACGAGGGGGGACTAAGATTTAGTAGGCGAGGGGACTAAGATTTAGTAGGCGGGGACTAAGATTTAGTAGGCTGGGGACTAAGATTTAGTAGGGGGGACTAAGATTTAGTAGGCGATTAAGATTTAGTAGGCGGGGATTAAGATTTAGTAGTATGGGGACTAAGTAGACTAAGATTTAGTAGGGGGGACTAAGATTTAGTAGGTGGGGGCTAAGATTTAGTAGATGAGGGGTTGCTGTTTTTTTGTTAATACTGTACTTTTCAAAATTAACCTACATTTTTATAAAAATTTACATTTTTTTTTTGCGGCCCACATAAACTTGTGTATTTGGCCTTTGCTAGTCTTTGAGTTTGACATGCTTGTTGTAACTGCAGCCAATTGAAATCCAAACTGCAAAATTCAGACTAAATTTGTCAGACTGTGACTACAGCCTAGATGGAAATGTGTTTGTGTCTACATTTTGCAATGTGTAAAATTCAATTCACTATAATTTGAAGTTCAGAAAATAACCCTATACACTTTGGTGAATAACCCTGCCTTGACTAAATCTCCCAAGGGCCCCTTCCATTAAATGCTAGCACTACAAAGATGCCAGAGTCCTTATTAACACACATTATCAGCCAATGGAAACAACTGGAACAAGCCTTTACCAAAATGGCTACAAACACTTCTGAACTACAGCTCCCATGATGCCCTCCCGTCCTCGAGCAGCTGAAAGCATCTCGGGAGTTGTAGTTCAACTACATCTAGCTGGAAAGGGCTTACCTTCTGAGCACTAGATATCTAGGTGCTGCTGCTTTGTGGAAACCTGCCATTATCGAGAATGTGGGTGGGTTTCGGGGTGGGGGGGGGATGGGATTAACAGCTCGTGAAGCGTGGCGGGTCGCCGGCTGGTGACAGGCATCAGCCTCGATGGCCTGGGTGCCGCGCGCCCGCTCCGCGGTGTCACGCGATCCCTGCAGCCGGAAGTGGCGCGCGCAGCGTTCAAGCTGACCCACGCGGGTCTTGCAGTGACGTCAGCGCGCACGGCGTGATGGCTAGTCTCAGAGTCCCTGGGGTGAAGTCGACGGTGGGAGATAAGGTGCCACGTGAGTGTCCGCTCTGATAGTGGATCATTGGTGTGATGGCGGCAGGGACTGAGCCGAAGGGAAGGAACTGGAGCTGGTGGCAGGCTGGCAGGCAGACTGGCAGGCAACCACACTGTAATATTATAAAACCAGCATGCTTGCTGTTCACTTAGATCTCCTTATAAAGGAGAGTACAAGAAGCCCAGGTTAAACTGAGTGTCCCTTACCTAGTCTGATTTAATGGAGAATTTAGGGTGGAACATTACTCCATATTTTTATTGCTGCAGAAAACACAGAATAATAATAAAGTAGTATATAATTGTAAAACTGCACAGTTTAGAGAATTTAACTTGTTTCTTTTTATTTAATCATTTTATCAGGAGGCCTTTAATATTGTACTATGGTATCTGGTCTTATCAAATAAACCGGCACTGCATAGGATTATGGTTAAGTAATTAAAGGACCACTGTAGGCACCCAGACCACTTCAGCACAATGAAGCGGTCTGGGTGCCAGGTCCCTCAGGTTTTAACCCTTCAAATGTAAACATAGCAGTTTCAGAGAAACTGCTATGTTTACATAGAACAGTTAATCCAACCTCTAGTGGCTGTCAGCCGCTATAGTTGCACCCCTGAAGCTGGATGCAAATTTTGCATCCAGCGTGCAGAATGTCCATAGGAAAGCATTGAGAAATGCTTTCCTATGGACTGTTTGAATGCCTGCGCTGCACTTGCTGCGCATGCACATTCCGCTCTACTCGGGAGTTGGCATCGGCGGGGGAGAAGAGGTCACCAGCGCCGAGGGAGCCCGGCACTGCATTAAGGTACCTTCAGCACTGAGGGTGGGTGCACCCTTAGGGCACTATAGTGTCAGGACACTATAGTGATCCTTTAATTAAAGTAATGTCTCCAATATGGTGGGACAGTTCTAATGTCAGGTTCCTGTTCAGATGTCCTAAATTTATTCCATAATGTACCACTTTTGGGGACACCAGGGAATACAAAAACGTTAGATTATGAACACATAACTAGCAGTGCGCTAAGTGCAGACACACATGTACACCAGGCTTATACCCCCTTTGTTACCTTTGCCCCCCCTCCCTCCATAATTCTTTATTTTTCTTTGCAAGAGGTTTACAAGCATGTTGGAGGTGCCACAACAGCACATGGAGGCTTCTCGACAAATACAATATTATGCCACATGGAAACTGCCATTTTTAGTATAATAAACATTAGAACTTGTCAGGAGATAGGGACACCTAAGTGGTAGATATATTGCATAGTGTATTATGCTAGGCTGACTGACAGTATTGTGAGTAGTTATAGGAAACATTGAGGTAAACAAGCTGATATGAAAAGCAAAAAAGGAATTCTGTCAATAGAGAGGTACATGTCATACTGCTGAATACTCAAACTGTCATTTTGCGTTTCTTATGATGCCGCTGGTTGCAAGAGAAAACTAAGAATAGTCCTGTAGGATCACAGAACACAGGGGCTGAGACTTAAAGGGATTCTCCAGTGCCAGGAAAACAAACCGTTTTTCTGGCACTGCAGGTCTTCCTCCAAACCCCTATCCCAGGTTGCTGAAGGGGTTAAAACCCCATTCAGTGACTTACCTGTATCCAGCGCCGATGTCCCTCGGCGCTGGGTCAGGGTATGAAAACTGCAATAATTACGCTTGGTAGTGGGAGTTGGCACCCAGACCGCTCCAATGGGTAGAAGTGGTCTGGATGCCTGGAGTGTCCCTTTAAAAACAAAACAAAGGAATAAACAGAACAGATAACCAAGATTAAGCTTTAAATACCCTGTAAGGATATTACATCATGATGCAGTAGTATAGGGCTAGATAAACAGTAATGTATTAACATTAGAAAGCATCTGTGGGCCAAGGAGTTTAAGGCTAAATTTGGAAAGTTAGGTAGATGTGTAACTCATCTGTTAGGCTGCAAAATGTACAGGGTCTGTAACCCTTACGTTGCCATGGGCTTATGCTGGTAACACATCCCGCTTCCCTTAATCTTTTTTATGTTCAGTGCAGAGAACATACATGTACAATAATGCAGAGCAGCCATTATGAAGTTCCAGAAAAATAGTGCTTTTTTTTAAATCCGGGTATGGCGTATATATGAAATAAACAGTTTTCATAGGGGTGTATCCAACAGAAGACAAAATCAACCAATCCTAGACGTTCAGTGCAAAAAATATAATTTCTCATATAACATTACGTATTACAGTTATTCTCCTGCGCATGTCTGGCACGTCTTCTTGAAACTATGCAGGGTTATCTTGTGAGAGAAAAAAGGGAGTATGTGTGCTTGCAAAATAGCAGACGGGATAGAATTCTTGCTTTTAACCCAAGCACACGTGGAAAGACTTAACTAAGACAAAAAAAAGCTTTTAAACCCTTTATTTACCTGTATCTATGACACCTGCAGTATGGTACTGCAGGTGAGAGTTAGGCAAGGTATCTCCAGATGTACTAATTACACCTGTGGGCCTTTTATTAATTCTTCACTTCAATTTCCTTGCCATTTCTCACCAAAAGAGCCATTAGGGAAGCTTGCCCAGATATCTGTTGCTACACAGAGGGCCAAGGCCCGCAACGTACGAGTTAGGGGAGTGCCTGAAATAATTTCCACTGAAGCATTACCCCACTTTGTCTGGCGACTACTGTTCACATTGATCTCCTCTAAATTGGCCAAGCAAGCCAGCAGTTTGCTGTTTCTGCCTGCCTAAGGCCGCACAGGCTCCCTCAGAGGCCTCCAGTGACGTGCTCCTACAATTTCAGAGAGACTGATAAAACCACATTGCTGGAGGCCACAAGAGCGACTCCCTCACTAAACTTAAAGGGCTCACAGCTCTTTTTCTATAGGGATCTATGTGGAGGCAGTCGCTCTGCACCACTACAAACCTATTTAAGGATGCCAAGATCCCTTACAGATGGGGTCCATGATCCCTCTTGGTAGGATTTTCCCTCTTACTCAACCTCACCAACCAACTTTTCCTCAAGCACTTGGAAGGCACCAGCCACTTCCCTCTCAGGGGCGCAGGTCTTGGGCAGTTGGCTCAATCTCACCATTTGTCCCTGGACATGCTTTGGCTGAGCCGGTGGACCATCCAGCTTGAACCAGTCTGAACTTATTTATGTTTTACAACATATTGTTTGTGGTTCGTTTTATTTCCATGTTTCTCCAACTAACTACCTATTCTGGCTCTGTAGCTATAATATAGAGCACCTGTCTTCTAGTCCAATCCCCATTACCTACCTAGTTGTGCCTTTTTTCTAGTAGATTTAATTATCCTTTTTGGGATAGCCCATGGAACACTAAGCACACAGCATGGGCTCACAAACTTGTTTGGAGAGCTAGGAGTTTTCTAAATGTTGAGAACATTAATGTTGCTGTTTCTATTATACTTTGAGTCTTTTATACTTAAAAATATACCCTCAGTTCGCATGTTCATCTTTGATAAGAAGGTGAATATGCCTATAGTTTTTTTTATTGCTATATGTCAATTATTGCACATTGCATCTGTAAAAGTCTTGTATTGCCTTCATCTTGCTTACTAAGCGACCTAAGCAAAAATAAAGAATAGAAAAAATAAAATAATCTTTCTCCATTCTTTACAAGCAGCAACCCCTCCATGGGCACTTAAAATAATTTAATTATGGCAGTAGGGAGATGGAAATTAAAAAAAAAAAAAAAAGCGACCAAAATGTTGGAAATTGCAATTTAGCTCTCTCTTTATTTGCATGCACACTCCATACATGAGCAGATGTATCAAAATATAAAAAGGCTTGCCACTTCCACCCACTTTCAAAACATACCATTGTTCAATTACCACAGAAGAAATCTGTACCATATAAGGCAGTTAAAGGACCACTATAGGCACCCAGACCACTTCAGCTCAATGAAGTGGTCTGGGTGCCAGGTCCCTCTAGGATTAACCCTTTCTGCTGTAAACATAGCAGTTTCAGAGAAACTGCTATGTTTACAAATGGGTTAATCCAGCCTCTAGTGGCTGTCTCATTGACAGCCGCTAGAGGTGCTTCCGCGCTTCTCACTGATTTTCACAGTGAGAAGACCCCAGCGTCCATAGGAAAGCATTGAGAATGCTTTCCTATGAGACTGGCTGAATGCGCGCGCGGCTCTTGCCGCGCATGCACATTCAGTCGATGACGACAGAAGAAGGAGGAGATTCCCCGGCGCTGGAAAAAGGTAAGATTTTAACCCCTTCCTCACCCTAGAGCCCGGCGGGAGGGGGCCCTGAGAGTGGGGGCACCCTCAGGGCACTATAGTGCCAGTAAAACAAGTATGTTTTCGTGGCACTATAGTGATCCTTTATTTACTGATCCATCTAAAGAAAGTATATTCTTTGTTGGAAGAAGAGACAGAGGAAAGGGATTTAGGGGTAATTATTTCAGATGACTTAAAGGGACACTATAGTCACCAAAACAACTTTAGCTTAATAAAGCAATTTTAGTGTAATCATGCTCAATTCTCTGCCATTTAGGAGTTAAATCACTTTTGTTTCTGTTTATGCAGCCCTAGCCACACCTCCCCAGCTGTGTCTGACACAGGCTGCATGGAAATTTTTTTTCATTTTTAATCAGCTGTAGCTTACGTTAAAAGTTTTCATCTCATTATTATTGCCATTTATATAGCGCCAGCAGTTTCCGTAGGGCTTTACAATATAATGAGAGGGGGGATTTAACTTTAAATAGGACAATTACAAGAAAACTTACAGGAACGATAGGTTGAAGAGGACCCTGCTCAAACGAGATTACAGTATATAGGAGGTGGGGTATAAAACACATTAGGACAGGAAATAGCAATCAAATAAGGTAGGAATGAAGCAGAGCTGGAGGAGAGAGTAGGGTGCTGCCCTTTAGGAGAGAGCAAGAGACAGGTGTGTGAGGTACTCTGGGAGGTCTTAAGCTTTCCTGAAGAGATGGGTTTTAAGGCACTTTTTAAACGATTGAAGACTAGGGGAGAGTCTGATGGCGGTAGACAGGCTATCAGACTCTTGCGAGAAGTCCTGCAAGCATACTGGTGCAAGCAGCGGACAGGAGAAGGTCACGGGCAGAGCGTAGAGACCGAGAAGGGGCATACCTATGGATCCGTGAAGAGATATAAGAAGGGCTAGAATTGTTCAGTGCTTTATAGGTATGGGTGAGCACTTTGAATTGACTCCTATAGGATACAGAAAGCCAATGTAAGGACTGACAAAGGGGTGAGGTGTGAGAGGACCGACTAGAGAGGAAAATCAGTCTGGCGGCAGCATTCATTACAGACTGTAGTGGGGCAATACGGCTTTTGGGAAGACCAATCAGGAGAGGGTTACACAAATCCATGCGGGAAATTACTAGAGCATGGACAAGCTCCTTGGTAGCATCTTGCATAATAAAGGGCGGATGCAGGCTATAGGATTTGTCAACATACTGGATGTGAGGCTCAAAGGTGAGGCCAGAATCAAGAAGAACGCCAAGACACTGCGCTTGCAAGGATGGACTGATGCGGATACCACTAACTTGAAGGGACAGCGAAAGAGGAGGATCAGTATTAGGAAGAGGAAAGACAAGGAACTCAGTTTTAGAGAGATTGAGTTTCAGAAAGTGGGAGGACACCCAGTCAGAGATGGAAGAAAGGCAAGCAGTGACACGTTGCATGACGGCAAGGGAGAGGTCCGGGGAGGAGATATATATCTGGCTGTCATCAGCGTACAAGTGGTAGTGGAATCCAAATGAGGTAATAAGCTTGTCAAGAGAGGCAGTATAAAGAGAAAATAGAAGGGGACCAAGGACAGATTGTTGGGGGACTCCAACTGAGACAGGATGAAGGGAGGAGGTATCATTAGAAAAGTAGACACTGAATGAGCTTTGGGAGAGATAAGAGGAAAACCACGAAAGGTCAGAGTCACATAGACCAAGTGAAGAGTTTGAAGAAGGAGAACATGATCAACGGTGTCAAAGGCAGCAGAGAGGTTAAGAAGAATTAGTAGTGGCCTGTGGATTTAGCTGTGATTAGCTCGTTAGTAACTTTGATAAGAGCAGTCTCAATAGAGTGGAGAGGGCAGAAGCCAGATTGAAGCGGGTCAAGGAGAGAGTTGAAATTGAGGAAGTGAGACATACGGGTAAAGACAAGTCTTTCAAGAAGCTTTGAGGAAAAAGTGAGCAGGGATATGGGATGATAGTTAGAGGGAGAGGACAGGCCAAGAGATGTTTTTTTTTTCAGCAAAGGAAGAGAGAGAACAGTGGAAGATGTGTGTTAAGGAAGGCACAAGACAGGGGGAGAGAGATCTGATATGGTGAGATGGGACAGTATCGAGCGGGCAAGTGGTGGGGCAAAAGGAAAGGAGAAGCGCAGCCACCTCTTGTTCAGTAGCCAGGGAGAAATTCTGAAAGGAAGGAAAAGCATGATCAACGTGTGGTTGAGAAAGAGAATGGCAAGTATGGAGAGAATTCTTTCCTTTGCTGTTCAATCTTATCGGTAAAGTAGTATGCAAAGCTATCGGCTGTAAGGTTAGTTTGAGGGGTGCTCTGTAAATTAAACTTTAATCACACATACAGGACGATCCTGGACGGAATTGCAAGCTTTTAACAGATCGGCGGATAAGAAACTCTAAATTAAATAGAATTTGTAAACATTAGATGACTCTTTACAGGAAATGCTTAGGAAGGCTGTGTAAGTCACCTGCAGGGATGTGTGATAGTGATGCATAAACAAAGCGATTTAATTCCTTAATCGCAGAGATTTGAGCAGTGAGACTGCAGGGACATGATCCAAACACCAAAACTGCTTCATTTAGCTAAAGTTATTTTGGGGGCTATAGTTTTCCTTTAAAGGTAGGCAAACAATGTAATAGAGCACCATGAAATGCTAGCAGAATGCTTGGTTGCATAGGGAGAGGTATTAGCAGTAGAAAGAGGGAAGTGCTTATGCCATTGTACATAACACTGTTAAGACCTCACTTGGAGTATTGTACGTAGTATTGGAGACCGTATCTCCAGAAGGATATAGATACTTTGGAGAGAGTTCAGAGAAGGGCTGGATTGCAAGGTAAGACTTACCAGGGTTAAATGATCTTAACATATATAGTTTGGAGGAAAGACAAGATGGGGCATATGATATAAATATTTAAATGCATAAAGGGAAACAATGCAGTAAAGGAAGAGAATATATTTAAAAGAAGGAAAACTACCACAACAAGAGGACATAGTCTTTAATTAGAGGGGCAAAGGTTTAAAAATAATAGCATGAAGCATTACTTTACTGAAAGGGTAATGGATGCATGGAATAGCCTTGTATTTCATTGGTGAGGTGGTAGAGGTTAACACAGTGAGGGAGTTTAAGCATGCGTGGGATCCTAGCTATAAGATAAGGCCAGGGACTATTGAAAGTACTTCGAAAATTGGGCAGACTAGATGGGCCGAATGGTTCTCATCTGCTGTCACATTCTATGTTTCTTTCCTATAAACATTATTATTTCAGGTTAGATGAAAATTCTGTTGTACAGTAAATTATTTGGCAAATTATGTTGTTCTAACTAATATTATTTCTGAACAATGTTTCAGGGGAATCCAGAGAGAGCTTGTGTATCTCACACCAATTCTGGGTCAGCTAGATTTTATTCTGCAGTTTCAAGATTTAATAACATAGTATACAATGGTAAGTACATTTATGACTAAAGCTACTGCACTGTCATTGCGTATATGTTGTTAAAGGGACACTTCAAAACACCATAACCACTATAGCTTAATATTATAACGCTAGGATCCAATGTGAGGTGTTTCAGTCTTTTTCTTGAAAAGTTTGGTCCTCTTAATGCTAAATACCTATTTGTAGTTCTGTAAACTTCCCTGCCTGTCTGATCCTTCTCAACATCAAGCGAGCACCCAAAGCCTTAGGCCCACGACTGAACTGGAGTGCTCAATTGGCCCTTAGTCATGAATTTTATTTATTTATTGTAAGTTTCAGATGCCACTTCTGTAACTTTGCTGTGGCCTTGTTCATGGCTTTTGATTCTCAGCACTTGAGAGCCATCATGTTAAAGTGAACAACATCAAAGGAACACTATAGTGACAGGAATACAACTATGTATTCCTCTCACTATAGCTGTAGTAACACTACACCAATGTAAAATGTGAATTTATTCACCTTTAGTCCAGCACCGCGCGGTTCCTTTGCGGCTGACTCCTCAACATTTTATGATCTAAGCCAATCCAATGCTTTCCCGTAGCAAGCATTTGGAGGCCATTGCTAACACGTGGCAAAACGCAGCGTTGATCCAATCAACATCTTCTCATAGACATGCATTAAGTCAGCGCATCTCTATGGGAAATGTTCAGCATCACCATGCAGAATATGGAGTCACTTAATGTCAGTGCTGCACATTGTTTAGCTCTGACCCAGGAAGCACCTCTAGTGGCCGTCTGAGTGACAGCCACTAGAGATGTTACTAGGCAGCAATGTAAACACTGCCTGTTCTCTGAAAAGGCATTGTTTACATTTGTTTTCAGTAAAAAAAACCCTCAAGGAGTGCAGGTGACTGGTGCCCGGTGGCCCCCCCCAGGAAATCTGTAGGACCGTTGGCAAAAGATTTAACTACTTACATTGGAGGTAGGAATTTCTGATACCATTACTGCTACAGAGCTCTGTTAGTGACGGTAAACAGTTGTTTTTATACTGTTGACTGGTTTGCACACGTAGATTACAAGATCAAAGAGGATCTGTCTCTTCCAGAGAAGTGACAATTTCTTCTTCTTTCAAATACGTAAACACTATTGCAGCTTTTACTGTGGTGAATAATGCAGCTGAGGTTCTTGTTGCAGCAATTTTGCCATCCCATGGTTTCTCAGGCACGCACACGTTACAAAGAAATTCTGGAAGCATGTACAATTGGGATTTTCTCCAGCAGTGCTGTATGCACACATTCACTGCACACTTGGCACTGCTATAGTTAACTCCCAGCAAAGAATGTAAAGGAAAATAAAAGCATTTCTACAAAGATTTTCTAGATTATTTAGAACGACCAATAACTTACTTTTAGTTAGCGATTTAGGTTGTGCCAAAATTGAGTAGGTATTTGTCATCTAATTGTGTCGCCCGTTATTATAATGGCATAAATCTATTATTTTAGCATTCTACAACATTACTTGGGGTGTTATTAATAATTTTTAGATAACATTTATATAAATTTGAAAAATGAAAATGCATGCAAGAAATAGAGCACACACATTTAGCTTTATTTAATGCAGATACATTTGCCAAACATTCCTTCTTATAATTTCATCTCACATGGTCTGTAGCCTCAGGTGTAAGGAATTTGGGAATGGATCAATGTAATGTCTAGGGAGTCTCTTAAACGGATGAAACTACAGTTAGCATTTTGTTAAACAATTTTATTCTGACATTATACTCTGCACTGTATAATTTTATTTAGATGAGGTAAAATGTCTGCAGGACATTTTACAATGAAGATCATCTCCATGTGCTACCCAGAATATTTATATAATGTGCTCTGCAAATTCTCCATTTCCGATGTTGGTTTGGTAGCTATGTTAAAAAGGGTTGACTGTCTTGGGATGCAGGAAAGGCAGCTCAAATTGACTGCAATAGGGCAGTATCTTTCTTTAATCGTCATTAGCATTAATGTACTTGCTGCAGTAGTCCCTTGCTGCTAGCCTTGGTGGCATCCTGTTCTGTAAATTCCACATGCAGCAGTAGCTTACCTTAGGGATGCATTTTGCAGCTTCATAACAAATACCTCGACAACCAGGGAAGCTGATGTGCACATTCCTTAAAGAATGACACGTCAGGCAAATTGCCATCTTGGGAGAATCTTGTGGATGAGCCTAACTCCAATGACTATGACTAGTGCATATTCCCACAGGCTTGTTTTGAAGGGTTATAACTTGGGACTGGGAAATGCTACTAATTAGAATCTTAGAAAAAAAGTTGTGAAGATATGTAGTAAGAAATATATTGCTCTTTATAAATGAATATGGAACATTGGAATAGTATTTAAATAATGATTTTTATTCACAGATCAAGTGAGACATGACCAATGGGGAGGGGAAGCAGTAAAAATATAATATATGTAATTCATTGGTTACTCACTGATCTGTTAACCAAATAACAGGAAAATGTGTCTATAAGTGTACTGCAAAATATATACATAATATTTATTTTATGTACATATTTTCCAGTACTCAGGTTGGCCCATATTGTTTAACTTGTGTAATCTAAATGTTGGCATCCTCTTTAAACGTCCACTTTAAGCACCATGACCACTACAACTTGCTGACACGCTTAACCAATAAAATCCCTCCAAACACAGAATGTCAGTGTCAAGCCATATAACTATTAACAGTGGATTGGTGCTAGGGGCCCCTCAGGAATCATAACTGCTACATCGGGCTATAGTGGTAATGGATCCTAGTGCACATGTTTAAAGGGATACTAAAAGAACCCTAATCAACGCAGTTTATTTTAGTGATTACAATACTATTTGTTTATGGATACAGAAGCACCAATTTTCTAGCGATTTTGGAAAAAAACAGGGATTTCATGGCACACTAAGCTCTGAGACACTTACCTTACAGTGAAAAATATTACTTCTTTGTCGTAAATCCAATGCCAGCCTGCACTGTGCAATGGTAAGTTGTGGTAGCTTTGCTGGTTAGCATTCCCATTTCATGATTACTTATTCAATACTCATGCTAGGTTTCTGTTATTGTCGGTCTTCTTAACACTGATTTTCACCCCTTATTTAGGGACAACTAATGAGACTGTGGATAGCCAAAACCAACCAGTCTTAATTCGGCACATATATGTTCCATGTCGACAGGTAAATACATCTCTGTTTTGTGTTCTGAGATGTTTATATTCTGTTACATATCTCTCTACTGTTACCTTTTTGGTGGATAAATCCCTGTTTAGGGCACACTTTATTTGCGCCTCTTTAGAACACTTGTATTCGTCTTACATGGAATTATTCACTAAAGAGATTTGCTAGAAATTTTACCAAAACATTTTGTGGAAGAGCTAGTGTCTCAGTTTTTTTTTTCTCAGTTGTTATAAATGTTATACTTACCAAATTCTGGTTTTCAGCTCTCCCACCTCACTTCTCACTCGCTTACCTTCCTGCCATCCTTCTGACATACCGTTGGGGCTGCGGCTGGGATTGACATAAATTAGCAGTATCCTATTTATTTGCTAATGTCTTGTTTATAAAAGCATATTTATTGTTTTAAAACTTTTATAAGAGAATGAGACTGTCCGTGTTGATGCCTTATCCAGAGACACTCTAGACAACCTCTGCATTTTGTACATTTGTTCATCTATGGTACAACTTGATTTTTGCGTATGCCACATTCCCAATAAAAATGTGTTTTAAAAAAAAAAATGCAGGTTAATCTACACCTCTGTCTGAGATTTACATGATTGCAGAAAGTTTGCCACAGTCATGTGTACCCGTAATATTTTTTTTAGCCAATTGTCTAAACATCATGATAGAGATGCAAACATTTATAGTGATATTGCAAAGCACAAGAGGGGTATTTGATACTAAACATGTTTTCTTTCTATTCCATTAGCCTGCTTATGAAACTTCAAATTTGTGGAATGCAGTGATACGTATAAATGCATCTCCACAAGCATTTAGGTAAGTGGTAAAAGTCAGTAAACCTTCTAATGATATAATTTGAAGTGCTGTAAAATCATAACCCGTTATACATATTGTCAGGGAACATAACAAATGGGCTTAGTGATTTAAGAATCACATGCAATTATTTTATATTCTGCTACAGTGAATGATTAACAAAATCTATAAATAAATATCCTAAATATTCAAAAGGAATTTTACTATACAGATTTTTTTTTCTAAACTTTCAATATCTCTATAGAACATTGTTGCAATTGCATGGGTGGCACATTTTTGGTAAAAGTCTATAGAGACAGTAAAATTGTCAATCTTTATTTTTCTGTGTTTAGAATTACAAACATGCTTGAGATGCCCCAACAGCAGAAACAAGCGAGCATAAACATACAAAATAAACAATATGCAAACATGCAAAATAAACAATATCAGGGCATATGAAATAACATCACAATTTTTAGGTGTGGATAAAGAGAAGTTGGGAACATAACAGGCTTAGCATCCATATCTAGTCTGTGGGCTAAAGGAAAGGAGGATATAGGCTGTATAGAAAGTAGTAAAAACAAAAAAGAGTAGAATTCACAAAAGAGAGGACCTCAGGGGACAGAGGCTGCTGTGCGACACTATACTATCTATACTTAGATAAAAATAAACAAAAATCAGGTGCATGATAAAGCAAATATTTTAACTGTAGACCAGCATCATCTGGTGCAGGCGGGGTCAGCCTATTTCCAGGGATGGCCCTGTCACTGCAAGTCCCTATACACCAGGGTGGAGAGACCCTCCGGCCCATACGAGAGACAGTATCAAGGTGCCACTGACTTGGGTGCTGCTCGAGCATGTCTCCTTCTGGGGGTGAGGGGGAAGGGGATGGAGGATTTTCGTGGCAAATGCCGCATTGTGCTAGTAATCCTCCGCCTGCATGGAAAATGGGAGGCACGCCTGGATTGCCCTCTGCCTGGTATGTGAGCCAAAGGTTGCTGCTGCTTTTTTGCCTTGATTGTGCTCTGAGGGTATCTCCAGGTCTTTGCTGTGATTTCCAGGTCTTGGCTGAGGTTCGTTGAATAAGTTGTGTTGGTTAATCTTTAGCCAAAAGCGCTGGAAAATTTTATTGAGTTGCTCCAGGGAGCATGCTGTGTAGTCGCTGTAAGCTTGCTGGGGTTGACTCGTGCTGCTTGTGCCTGTGAAAAAGTCGTCCGCCATTTTGGATGTTAAATAGCGGTGCTTGTCACCTCCGGTAAGTGGTATGGATAACTTGATTTGTTGTCGCCCAGAGGGGACCGGGATATCCCACACCGGTCCAGGGGGGGAGGAGGCTAGGAATGCAGTATGTTCCGACCTTAGACAGAAGCGTTTGCAGATCGGCCGCTTCTCCCCAGCGACGTCTGCAGTAGGCCTCCGCAAGGTTCTTTGACATATAGTAAGGTAGACTCTCAGGAAAGGCATCTATCAGCCTTCCTCAGAACCTCTGACCCTAAATGTGCACAGATGCGATCGTGGTGCCCAAATATTCGGGTTCAGAACCCTAAATGTCAGCCTAGTTACAGTAGCTCAAGCACTGCATGTCTGGGCAGCTTGAAGGTTAGGCTCCGCCACTATAGGGACCGTAAAATTAATTAAAGGAACCCTCCAAGCACTATTACATCTGCAGCTCATTGTAGTTGTTATGGTGCCAAGAGTTCCCTTGTACCTTTCCAATGTCAGTAATCAAACTGTTTGCTGTTTGTCATATTAGCTGGTGTCTGCCGGCCACCAGTTCTTGCTCCCCTGACATCTGGACATTCTCTACCTGATCGAAACCTAGTTTTGCAGGATCAGGTCATTGGCTGAGAACGTCAACTAATCTAAACTTGCAGGACTCAATACAGGAAGTGAAGAGGCAGGGACCAGCGCTCAGGGGACACAAGGTAAGGAGGCAAACTGTTAGCAAATGGCTTGACTACGTATATTGTGAGGGGCACCAGGGCACTCATTGCTCTATAACCGCTACAGCACACTTGGAGTGTTCCTTTAAAATGCAAAGTATGTTCTGAAGTATGAACTTAGTTATTCCCAGAAGTGAGAATTCAAAGCAAATTTCAAATTTAAGGGAACACTCCAGGCACCATAACAACTCCAATTAAGTTATTATATTGCCTGGAGGTCCCTAATGCTGGCTCATATTCTCGAACGGTTTAATCCATAAGCACAATTCTCAATGTAAGCTATGCTTTATGCCTTAAATTTGAAATTCACTTTGATTTCTCACCTTAGTAAATAACCCTGACTGTGCACTAAACTATTCCTGTCATAAGCTGAACATAGCTCCAACAAATTTTTTTCAAGCCCCACAATGTTCCTCTTTCAAAAGAATTTCCTAAGCACATTTGAGCTTGAATGTAAGATCATTTGAGCAGCGTCCTTAGCACCACCTGTTTCTATTTGTTAGACCAACCACAGCGCTGTAGAATTTCTTGGCGCTTTATAAATAATAATAATAATATCATAAGTACCCCTTGAACTCCACTGTCTAGCATTAACCTCCAAAAACATTGCCCAGCGTTGTTCTGGACATACATAATTCATTCATAAGGCACAAAACTTCAGGGAAAATCTTGCATTTCAAACAAGAATGATAACAATGCATGTAATTTGTTATATTGGCATTATCAGGCAGAAGAAATTCCAATGGGAATTAAATGAGGATTATATTACCAAACAGCACTTCGTAAGACAGGCATTTGAGGTAAGCTTATCTACAGTTATTATTGTTTTACAGTACATTTGAATGTGTGTGTGTGTTTGATTAATTTTTTTTTTTCATTTCTACTTTTGGTATAGCCATTGAACTAGTGAAAAAGATAGGACTACATTTCAGCTATATTTTGTTAGTGGTTGTAGTTCAACATCTAGAGGTTAGTAGGCTTAGGCTAACCTACTCACTCTACAGAATAGCTGTGTTCCTAAACATTTTAGTTGTAGGCATAGAAACCTCATTTCTACATCCTAATGATAAATGAGTGTGATGGATAGTGATTCTTGTTTCCATCAGCATTACCTTTTAAATAAGACAATCACTTCCCAAGATTTTTAAACAACATTTACTGATCACCCATATATAACAAATGTGTGATTTTGTGTTCTGAAAAGAAAATTACATGTCAAAACTCACACTATTCTGTCCTGAAACTATATTCCTCCATCTTGACTGCGTGTCAATCATAGTTCTAAACTCTACCCATTGCACCTGCCAGATCATAATGTACTGGAGGAGGGAAGAAAACATTGTTTCTTTTTCTTCGCTCAATATGTTCTTTTTATGTGCCTTGTCTGTGCCTGGAATGAACTGGGTTTAGATGTTAGTTGATCTTTAAAGGGACACTTAAGCAGTTATAGTGTAAAGATCATGCCCCTGCAGTCTCATTACCTTTGTTTCTGTTTTGCTCCCTTAGACACAATGTACCTTAGTCCCACTCAGTCTGCATAACAAAAATGGTACATCACAGTGCCTTTTATTTTAGAAGTTTTTATCTCCTGCTCTTTTTATCACAAACATGGCTGTTGCAGGCTATTAACAGAGTATGTGGTATAATATTCAAATTTAAACACACTGTGTAGCAAGGGAATCTAAAAAATTCACTATTTTTTAAGACGTATGTGGAGAAGCTGTTTTGGCTAGTTGAGGAGTGACTAGTACTTCATAAACATAATTATAACTCCTAAATGTCACATAATTGAATATTGATAGTGGAACTGCACTCAAACCCTCTCAGGAATCCTTGGAGTGCTGACCGGACTGCAATTGGATAAGGTATGATGGGAAATGAATGATGATCACTGAGTGATTATATGGTTAAGTAATTGAGTTAATAAATCTTATGTCTTAATCTTGTTATGTCACATGTTTTGGCACCTGTTAATTAAGTATACACCTATATATTGTATTGCTGTGTATGTGTTTAGTAGCTTGACAAAGACCTGAGGGTCGAAACGTTGTACTTTGGTGCTTGGGTCCAGTAAAATTGCCTATTTTTGGAAGACTTTTGGAGTGCCTGGATTACTTTCTACATTTAAATAATTGAATAGTGAGACTGCAAGGGGGTGATCTACATACCAAAACCAAATTAAGCTAAAGTTGTTCTGGTATTTAGAGTGTCTGACGTTTGTCAGATGTAATGCCTTTAAATTACAATGGAGTCTTTCAATTCTGTCTAGAGAAACAAAATACAGAGACTTTTAAACTATGCTCCCAAATATCAAACACTCCATTAAAACATATTATAGAAGAATTATGTTTGAGGTATGAATAACCTGTGAAATAGTTATAACATCAGTAATCAAAAAGTATTATCTATAGATTGTACTCGTATCCATTACATCCTGTTTTGTTTTGTTTTTTATTCCAATGTGTATTTTATTGAGTTAGAATACACTATATAACTTTTCTAATATATATGAGTATTACAGTAAACATTTTGCATGGGTGTAGTTCAGTGAATGAACATGGTGCATCATAGCTTAAAAATAGCCGTCTATGGCATGGCCTAGCGAGCAACGTGGATGGTCGCTCTGATCTGAGCTCCGCACAACGCTGGCCCGAAAAAGCCAAGAAAAAAGCATAAACCAGCTCCCACAAGGCTCACTCGATAATTGGCAGCATGGCTAACACAAAGCAGAAAAAAACAGACCGAAAAAAACGGACCGATACGGCTGTTTTACGACCAGAGCATCGACGCCTAAGGCCGCAGGCCTCACAGACCAAGACCAAGATGGCGACGGCGGGACCACTGCAGTCTTCCCCTGGGCCACAAAACCTACCGGTCACGCAGGATTTCCTACAAAACTGCCTGGAGGATATGTCCAGCAAAATCCTGGTATCCATACCGAGCACTCTGAGGGAACTCCGCAGAGACGTGCAGGAGCTGGGAGACAGGACGGCACATGTGGAACAAAAGATGGAAGATCAAGCCGCTGCACATAATGACATGACTGAACAAGTGCGACATATGCAGCAACAATTGGAATACACACAGCGCAAGGTCATGGACCTGGAGGACCACTCTAGACGTCAAAACTTGCGGCTCCGGGGCATCTCAGAAGATGTGAAGCAGCAAGACCTCCATGCATTCCTGGTAGGTTACTTTAAAGAATTGGCGCCAGACCTACCCGCAGAGGTACTGCTGCTAGACAGGTACCACCGAGTGCAAAAGCCAACGTTTCTACCACAAGACACCCCCAGAGATGTGCTCACACACTTGCACTACTTTCACGTGAAAGAGGCACTACTCCAAGCCACGAGAGGGGCACGCGACCTGCCGCAGAAATACAGACACATCAAAATCTTCACAGACCTGTCGGCAGCCACGCTGCAAAAAAGAAAAGAATTTAAAGACATCACAGAAGCAATGCGCCAGAATAATGCACAGTATAGATGGGGCTACCCGATCCGTCTACTGATAAGGAGAAATGGTACGGTGACAACAGCCAACACACCTGAAGAGGGGCGGTAACTCCTCCGCACCTGGAACATCCCAATAAACCCAGAGGGGAAGAACACGGCCGCACAAACCAGACTGTCACCAGAATGGAAAAGAACCAAAAAATGAACTGACAAGACACTATAAAGACTGTGATGCAGAACCAAACGCAGTCCCAGCCGCAGATGGGCAGTAAATGAGTCGCAAGTATAACACACATGACAACACAACGAGGGGTTATAAGCACAAGCATGATACAACACATACATGATAAACACACAGAAGACAGGGGACATATAATCCCTGCATAATTATAACAAAAAAAAAAAATTGCCCACCGAGGGGGCAGTGACACACCACTGACACAACATCCAGGGCAGGAAAGAGGAAAAAAAAAAAAAAAGTCATCCACAAAAGGGGAGGTACAATGCTGTTACAAAACACAATTCGGACCTCACCAACTCCTAACTTTGGGCGGCCAAAACACAGCTGCCTTGAGAAACACGACAGCAAATATCGGGCTCAGCAAGCTCACCCACTAACCTTTAAATCTCAGAAACACACACAACAACCACGTCCACACTCGGCACTATCCAGTTGGTGCCTCACCCTACATTGGGAAATGTACACAACTGTTACTGTATATATGTTGACTGATGTAATGTTTTATTCGTATGTTATGAATACCTATTGCATTGGTGTTGACCCCCCCCCCCACCCACCCCATACCCACCAGACGGGTACTAGAACCCAGGAAAATGCACAAAGACAGGGAATGCAAAAACCAGAGAGGGAACACACCCACGCATGGGAAACCACAGGAAGCTCAGTCGGCCGATTGGAGCACAGGCAACAGAGATATAGCGCAAAAGTGTAGAAACAGAGGAAACAGAGGTGTAAGAAGGGCTAACAGAAAGTCCTCGCCAACTAAAGAACCACATTACCGACCAGCAGTAAACTCAACAGAACATGAAAATATACTGCCATAACGTAAAAGGGTTAAACATCACAGTCAAAAGACATTGCTTAGTCAGGGATCTGCGCAGAGTACACCCAGATGTTGTATGCTTACAAGAAACCCACCTTAAACAGACAACAATCATAGCGCAGGCACACTTCCCCACGCAGTATCACAGCACCTACACTTCCAATACAAGGGGAGTGTCGATCTTAATCAGTAGAGATGTGTCCTTCAAGCTGATATATGAATCCGTAGATACGCAAGGGAGATACATAATATTAGTGTGCGAAAACAACAACGTGGAACACAAAATAATTAACATATACGCACAAAACAGAAAAACTTCCTACACAAACTACTCGTACAACTCACACCGCTACAGAGAGGAATCACCATCATATGTGGGGATATGAACCACATTCTGGACCCAAGATGGGACACATCGGTCCCACACCCCCAGATCAGCAACACTAACACGGGAATGCAAGCCACTAAGTGAGCACGACTTATATGACGCATGGAGGGTGCTGCACCCAGAGGAGAGAGACTTCACTTTCTTCTCCCAAGTGCACAACACCTACTCACGCATAGACGGGTTCTACATAAAAGGCACGTTCCTAAATCAACTAAAGGACTGCTCCATAGGCACCATCACATGGTCAGATCATGCCCCTATAACCCTAGAACTACAAGATGCCTATGATTATAAGCATCGCAGCCCCTGGCGGCTCAATGAATCAATACTACACAATGAGCTTTTCGGCGAACACCTAGCCGAAGACATTAAGCAATACTTCACGACAAACGCACACCCAGACATCTCCCCTGAAACCCTATGGCAAGCACACAAGCCAGTAATCAGAGGACTGATCATAGGGAAAACCAGTGCATTGAAACAGAAATCACAAGCGAAACTGAAGGGATGTTTGAAAGTCCTATACCGCCTTAACAAACAAAACCAATTGACCCCAACACCACTTTTAAAAACACAAATAAAAGAGAAGTTAGACGAACTCAGGGAACATGACCTAGCAAAAATGGGATTTAGCCTTAGGAAACTCAAAGCAATGCAATACACGCAGGGGAACAGGGCGAGCAAACTCCTAGCCAGAAGACTAACACAACAAAGCGTAAAAGCCAAGATCCCATACCTGCTAAACCCAAACAGGGAAAAAAAGGTGACACCAAAAGAAATCAGCGACATCTTTGCTGACTATTACACGACACTGTATAACATAGGGCAGGACCCAAACACGACACACCCAACCCCTGGGAACATAGAACGCTACCTGGACAACATAACCCTACCCTCCCTATCAGAGGAACAAATAGAATCCCTGCATGCGCCCATTACCACAACAGAGGTTCTACAAGCCATCACACGCCTACCTTCTGGGAAGGCACCTGGCCCAGACGGTCTCACGAACACCTACTATAAGAAATATGCGGGAATACTGGCCCCACATCTAGCGAATCTGTTTAATGCAGCAACACAAAAAGGAGAGGCTCCTGCAGACATGCTAGGAACCCACATTGTCACACTACCTAAACTGGGAAAAAAAACCCTGTGCAGCCAAAACTTTAGACCAATCTCACTGCTCAACACTGACACTAAATTATACGCAAAAATCCAAGCCACTAGGCTGACCCACATCATCCCCACGCTGATACACGACGACCAAGTGGTCACCACTGGTCGACAAGCGTCTGATAATACAAGGAAGGTAGTGGACCTAATGCAAAGCTTACTTCGGAGCCAGGAGGGTGGGGGGTCCTCCTCTCCCTGGATGCCGAAAAAGCATTTGATCGTCTAAACTGGCCATTCCTGGAAGCTGTGCTCCAAAAATACAAATTTCCCCAGAGGTTCTTGAATGCAGTGAAAACATTATATTCCCACCCCACAGCAAGAGTGCTCAACGCAGGTTTTATATCTAAACAGATTAAAATAACCAATGGATTGCGACAGGGCTGCCCCCTATCCCCGCTACTGTACATTCTGGCGCTGGAGCCGCTGGCAGCAACAATAAGAGCAAATCGCTCCATAAAGGGAATAACCCTGGGAGACAGAGAATACAAACTCAACCTCTTTGCGGACGATATCCTAGTGACAACCACGCAACCCCTAACATCACTGCCAAACCTAATGGCACAAATACGTGAATATGGGGAGGTCTCGTACTATAAGTTAAATATCACCAAGACACAAGCCTTGGGGATGGGACTGAGCACGGATTTGATGGGCAGATTGCAGACGGCATTCCCACTGGACTGGAGAAATGACTACTTGACTTTTCTGGAACTTAAGCTCCCCAAAAACCCAGCACATCTCTTTAAACTAAACTACGAGCGCATACAAACAGAAATTATAGACACCATGCAAAAGTGGAAAGGAAAATTTCTATCATGGACAGGCCGTATAGCAGCAGTAAAGATGACACTCCTACCCAAAATCCAATATCTCTTTCGCACACTGCAAATACCCATCCCGAAACGGTTCTTAAAAAGCATGCAACACATCCTAAACACATTCATATGGGAAGGAAAAAAGGCACGAGTAGCAGCGGGAACGCTACACCAAACGGTGAGCAAAGGCGGAAAGGGTTTGCCAAATCTAACGGCATACTGTAGTGCAGCGTACCTCCACAACATAGCCCAAATTAATCTCCCAGCCCAAGCCCCACAATGGGTAGCAATAGAATTCTACTGGGCCCCACAACACGACCTCCGAGCGGTATTATGGCTACAGAAATGCCCAAAACTCATACGAGAAACTCTGTTACCTAGCACACAGAACCTGTTGAGGGTGTGGAACACAACGAGGAACAAATTAGTGTCTAATCCCAAGTTACCCATGGCCATGCCAATACAAACAATAGGCATGGAAATACCCACATTTCACGGGGACATCTGGAAGAGAGGGGGAATCCACCACATATACCAAGTCATTGACAGAGGCAAACTGAAAACACTACCAGACATCCAAGCAGACTATACACTCCCCACCACAACCACATTCTCCTACCTGCAGCTCAAATCATATGTAGCAGGCAATTTAAAAAACCAACCGGGAATAGAAGACGAAAAAGCCATGACGATCTTCGAACGACAATGTGTAGGAACAGCACCACTAAAGAAAGCAATGTCCTGGGGATACCATAAGCTAGTCTCAACACAAACACACGCACTAGAACAGATCAAAAAGGACTGGCACAGGGAAATAGGTCAGACATTCTCAAATGAAGAATGGGACAGGGCATATTCGGTCCACCGAGGGCTCACAGCGTGCGCCACACACCTAGAACTGCAACGTAAAATTATGTACCGATCGTACTTGGTACCAGCAAAGCTACACAAAATATAGCCCCAAACAAGCAACTTGTGCGGGAGGGAGGTGGGCGCGATGCTCCACATCTGGTGGTCCTGTGACAAAATAAGCCCATTTTGGGAAGCGGTGACCAAACTGCTTCAAAAAATATTGCACAACATAAGGGTGGATAATCCTCAGGAGTGTCTACTATTCATGTTACCAGTTAGCACCCCAAAACACATTAGAATCATTACGTACCACACCTTAGTATCAGCAAACTTGCTGATATCCAGGCTATGGAAAAAAACCACAACACCATCAATAGCCGAGTTGATAGGGCAAATAGATCAAAACTGGACATACGAATTAATGGCAACGACACAATTCGGCACCCGCCCGAGCGTACGAGAAGCCCACAGGACGTGGGAAAAAATCATGAAACCCACTAATATGCAACAAGACGCAATCCCCATCTCGTCCCCCTTTTTCCCCCCGCCCGAAGAGCGAGCGATTGCACCACACAACAAATGATACATAGAGGAGTATCGAGCACCAACCTATAACCACCGGAGAGACAAAAATATGGGTAAAACCGTAACCAAATAGAGAGGTACACTCACCACCGGGAGACAAGGCAAATAAGTATTTGACCATGTAAGCAACAGAGCACTGTTCCCCAAACACACTCTGGTACACACAAGTATGATAAACCAAGACAAGGTGTAAAACTGACTACCAGAACAAGAATGTTGCAACCAGAACCAGTACAAATATGTAATAAAGTTACAAAATCAACCAATGTAACCTGTACCCTGAACCCCACCCTTTCTCTTCTGTACCCACCCCCACTGTTTTGTGATATGTGAATGAACAAAAACACAAATAAACTGCCTTCTAACTCTGTGTCATATGCGCCAAGTGTACAATACATCAACTAACTGTGAAGTGGCCAAGTATTGCCTGTTTTAAGGAAAGACAACTGGATAACCTCAAGGTAATAACTTTATAATAACTGAGTTGTGCAAGCCTTGTGCAGCAAGCCATCATAGAGGGCTGGTATCTGGGACAGTTGACCGTGAATTAGTGCTGGGCGGCAGCTCACCCAGGCAGTGTAGGCAGCCTTTGTATGGTACATGTGAAAAAAGTAACCTTGCCACTGATTCTTGGAGGGGCCTGCTTGCCAGCCTCTTGCCTCAGGACTATGACCGCTGTGTTAAACTTTGGTTCAGGACTATGGAAAGACTTTGTTTGTGCCTTTTCCCCTCTATGGTTCGGTTTATAGGGCTTACCGAACAGATTAGACTAATGCTGTTCGTATAACGAATGAACTGTCGAACGGATTGACCACCCAGAACGTTGTGTGCTGCTTATTGCCCTTATTGAGCTTGCTAACTACAACGTTCTGATTTGTTAACTGGGTAGCCTTCGTTCGTATGTGCGAACACGTGGCTGCGGCCATCTTAAGCTGCGAACACATACAGCTGTGTTCGGTCTTCGAGTGCATGGAACTATAACCGGACACTCAACGGCACGAATACCGCTGCGACTTCCATCTCTACATATGTTCGGATGGATTCGCATGGGAAGAGCGGCGTTAGGTGGGAGCAAGCTGAACCGACCCATGAACCGGTACGTTCTGTGTTTTGACTGTATTTCGTATTCCCGAAAGAGACCGACCACACAGCCTTAATTCATGGAACTCTTTTGGACAGTAGCCTCGTGTGCGGTCGGTCAAAACATGAAATCCTGAACCCTTGAACTGATCTGGGTGATTTTTAGATATGTTGGTCCCCCAGATCAGGGCTATCAGGAGAGATGACTATATAGGGATTTCTATGTGTTTTGGGGGTATTTTTATGTTATAAAAATGTTTTTTTTTTGTGTCTGGAGATAATTGAGTTAATACAGTGCTTGACTCAATTATCTCCCAGGTACAGAGGAGGGATTAACCTATTCTGTATGGGAGTGCCCTTGTCTGAGGTCTCTTCTCTTCTAGTTATCGTTGAAACTCCCCACCCCCTACTTCTTCAAGGGCCATGGAGCAGCCTGATTACCTCTGCAATCTTCTTTCCTTATGGTTTTCCATAGGTCTTTTTCCAGCTGGCACTTTCCTTTGTCTTAGCCTTCTATGTACTGAAACAATTAACTTCCTCCTCATGTAAACACATTACATACAGCTAACACACACTACACATTGCTAGCACACACCACTCAGTCAGCATTCACCGCACATAAATAAAACATAGCGAGTACATACCCAACACTCTTTTAGGCAGAGGAAGAGGCTATGTGGAGGGTGGAGGAGGGGCAGAGGGTGAGAAGGTCAGGGTAATTCACTCAATTTTTACATTCAGGTTTGTGTGTTGGTGTGTGAAAATTCTGAGTTTATCAAATATCAATGTCTTCTTGACAAGGACCCCAATTTTTGTACTTAAATTATTTTGTGTCAGGACCAGTAGGTTGTCAAGTTATTTATGTATTTATTTATTTAAATTCAAAACCCCTGCACCATCAGGGTGCTCAATCTGGTACTTTTGGCTAGGTGGAAGGCTGGCTCACTCTTTCTCCTCTCTACCTATGCTGACCTAGGTCCTACGCGCCTCAAGCACTCCTGCCTCCAAATGGTAGAACCTTACTCAGACCAAGATCAACGAACAGATGCGTAATCTTAATAGTATAAACAAGAACGCTGCTCGCAAAACAAACCCATTCTTAAAAGGGCAATGGAAGCCCTTAGTCAATTCCGCCTCGTATTGGTCCACGTCATTCTGACGCACCCATGCCCACACATTTTGGTGCTGCAGGCATGATATGGACCAATCAAAAGTTACAAGAAGGTATTTCAAATTCCCTAGCCCTGCCTACTGTGCCCTATTGAGGTTTCTGTTCCCAGTACCCTTTAGTGCCTTTTTGATTCCTTGAGTATATTCTGCTATTGACCTTGGCCTTGTTACTGACCCTTCCTGTGTTGTTTGCCTGATTTCCGTGTTCGTGACTCTACACTAGTTTTTGTTTTTGCACTCTCTCCATTACCCTGACCTCGGCTAGTATCTTAACAATGCTTTTAAATCTGTCTAACGTTAAATCTCGCTATTGCTGAACCTTGCTGAATCCTTGCTGAACCTCTGCATGTTGGGGTTTTTACCTTGTGACGCATGTGGACTGGCCATTCATAATAGTAACGCTGTGCAACATGGGGTTCGGTACCGTAATGCTTACTTGGGCAAGTGCTCTGAGTTAATAACCCATGGCAAAGGGGGCGGAGCCTGACTATCATGGCAGCCAGAAGTGTTCTGCTTGAGCTCTGAACATTAGCACTGAGGAAGGGCTTGTTGCCCAAAACGTTTGTTTATATTGTGTCCTCTAATAAACTGCAGTATTACCTGGGTGTGCACTACCTACTTGATGCGCAGAACTCCATTTTTTGTCTATCTGAGCTCTGAACCCATTCTCTGCTCTCATCAACATTTCTTGCCTATCAGTTTGCTGAAAAGACAAATCAAATCTCACCTGTTCCTACAGTGAGTAGCAGAACCCCCGGTCTGCTTTCAGTCTGCAATATTAATGGAGGTTTTGGCGAGGCCTGGTGAACCGCTAGAGGGGCAAGGCAGCTGATCCCCCCCACTTTGGGGGGGTTATCTCGGTCCCCGCTGGTTGCCGATTGGCACTGTAGCCTAACATAATTCAGGCAATTGTGGCCTACTACTGTTCAAAATGGCTGATGTGCCGCAGCCTACCACTCTCTAGCCATCTAACTACGATGACCCAATCTTGCAGGCCTTTGACTGGGTGTGTGCCTGACATCAGCCTACCATCCCTGGGCATAGGCTAAACTGCCCTAACAATGGACTGCAAGTCCCACTCACACTGCATTTCAGCTACAGTTTTACAGACTTACAGCTTATACATGCTCTCTCATATTACATAGGGCACTGTATTCCTTTTCTGTTGGGCTACGTTTTACAGGGAGTGCAGAATTATTAGGCAAATGAGTATTTTGACCACATCATCCTCTTTATGCATGTTGTCTTACTCCAAGCTGTATAGGCTCGAAAGCCTACTACCAATTAAGCATATTAGGTGATGTGCATCTCTGTAATGAGAAGGGGTGTGGTCTAATGACATCAACACCCTATATCAGGTGTGCATAATTATTAGGCAACTTCCTTTCCTTTGGCAAAATGGGTCAAAAGAAGGACTTGACAGGCTCAGAAAAGTCAAAATAGTGAGATATCTTGCAGAGGGATGCAGCACTCTTAAAATTGCAAAGCTTCTGAAGCGTGATCATCGAACAATCAAGCGTTTCATTCAAAATAGTCAACAGGGTCGCAAGAAGCGTGTGGAAAAACCAAGGCGCAAAATAACTGCCCATGAACTGAGAAAAGTCAAGCGTGCAGCTGCCACGATGCCACTTGCCACCAGTTTGGCCATATTTCAGAGCTGCAACATCACTGGAGTGCCCAAAAGCACAAGGTGTGCAATACTCAGAGACATGGCCAAGGTAAGAAAGGCTGAAAGACGACCACCACTGAACAAGACACACAAGCTGAAACGTCAAGACTGGGCCAAGAAATATCTCAAGACTGATTTTTCTAAGGTTTTATGGACTGATGAAATGAGAGTGAGTCTTGATGGGCCAGATGGATGGGCCCGTGGCTGGATTGGTAAAGGGCAGAGAGCTCCAGTCCGACTCAGACGCCAGCAAGGTGGAGGTGGAGTACTGGTTTGGGCTGGTATCATCAAAGATGAGCTTGTGGGGCCTTTTCGGGTTGAGGATGGAGTCAAGCTCAACTCCCAGTCCTACTGCCAGTTCCTGGAAGACACCTTCTTCAAGCAGTGATACAGGAAGAAGTCTGCATCCTTCAAGAAAAACATGATTTTCATGCAGGACAATGCTCCATCACACGCGTCCAAGTACTCCACAGCGTGGCTGGCAAGAAAGGGTATAAAAGAAGAAAATCTAATGACATGGCCTCCTTGTTCACCTGATCTGAACCCCATTGAGAACCTGTGGTCCATCATCAAATGTGAGATTTACAAGGAGGGAAAACAGTACACCTCTCTGAACAGTGTCTGGGAGGCTGTGGTTGCTGCTGCACGCAATGTTGATGGTGAACAGATCAAAACACTGACAGAATCCATGGATGGCAGGCTTTTGAGTGTCCTTGCAAAGAAAGGTGGCTATATTGGTCACTGATTTGTTTTTGTTTTGTTTTTGAATGTCAGAAATGTATATTTGTGAATGTTGAGATGTTATATTGGTTTCACTGATAATAATAAATAATTGAAATGGGTATATATTTGTTTTTTGTTAAGTTGCCTAATAATTATGCACAGTAATAGTCACCTGCACACACAGATATCCCCCTAACATAGCTATAACTAAAAACAAACTAAAAACTACTTCCAAAAATATTCAGCTTTGATATTAATGAGTTTTTTGGGTTCATTGAGAACATGGTTGTTGTTAAATAATAAAATTAATCCTCAAAAATACAACTTGCCTAATAATTCTGCACTCCCTGTAGTTTGACCTTATGTTTGCTATCATAGGCTAACAGTGGGCACCATGCTGCAGTACGTCATACTCATGAAGGTCTTGAGCTTTTGTTATCTCATTAATTAGCATGCCTTACTACCACACCAGTTTGATGATTGACCCAACTCTTCCAGTGGTATTACTCTTGTACTTTTTCACAGCTTTCAGCTATATCGTTGTTATCTCTTAGTATTTACCCCTTAAGGATGGCAGGCATATTATGCTGTCCTTGGGCACCCGGTTCTAAACGCCGGCCGGTGGCATAGTACGTCCACGCCGTCCTTCCCACTTACCTGACTGCTTGGGGGGACTTGTCTGGCATCCCAGGGAGTCCCCCTGCGGCTGATCCGGCCCTCCCGGACATGTGATTGCGATGAGGTCGCGATCACATGGACGGAATAGCTGTTCAAAGCTGTGCCTGCAGGGGGCCTGCCTCGAATGCCAGGCAGTCCCCCCAGTGCCTGTAATAAAGTTTTCAAAAGTTTAAAAACTGTTTTAAAGTGTATTATGTATACTTAGATTATATATATATATATATATATATATATATATGTGTGTGTGTGTGTGTGTGTATTATATATACATAATACATATATATTATGTATTATATATACACAAACATACATGCACATACACGATGTCACGATTAATATTGAAATACACTTAGAATGATATTCATTTTGCAAATATAGTTATAATTTTATATACATATGTAATATAAAATAAATACATTAAAAATGAAAAATAAATAAAAATTATATATACATGTGTAATTACATGTATAATATAAATACATGTGTAATACATACATGTGCAACACAAGTATGTCCCGTCTAGGCCCTTACGATCTGCTGAAGACTTAAGTCTATCTTCTGTCTGTACTCCCACCTCTGATGCTCACCTTCAAGATTTCTCGAGGGCTGCACCATTCCTGTGGAACTCGCTTCCCTCCTCCGTTAGATGTTCACCCAGTCTCCACTCCTTCAAAAAATCATTAAAAACCCACTTCTTCATAAAAGCGTATCAATTAAACTGTTAATAGCTCCTGACTGATTCCTCTTCTGCAACTGTCACTAGTCTAATACTATCCTTACCTTTTTGTGTCATTTTACCCCACTCCCTCTAGCATATAAGCTCATTGAGCAGGGCCCTCAACCCCTCTGTTCCTGTGTGTCCAACTTGTCTGGTTACAACTACATGTCTGTTCGTCCACCCATTGTAAAGAGCTGCAGAATTTGATGGCGCTCTATAAATATCATAATAATAATAATAATTTTGTTCTAACTGTATTTTTATATTAATATATATGTATATATATATATATATATATATATATATATTAAAATACACTTAGAACAGAACAAATATAACACAAGATGGACTGAAACGTTGATCTATTTTAAAGAAACTGGAATAAAAGTAATTTTTTATTGGAAATCCGTGAGTGCAGCCATATTACCTTACCATGTGGATTCTTAAGCCCTGGTATTGCACCCGGTTTGGCAAGTTTGGAGCCTGAGTGCAAGGTACATTCTATTTTATTTATATATATATATATATATATATATATATCGGTTTTCCTTTTTTATTTGATAAGAAAGCAGGTGCTTTAAATAATAATAAACAAACAAAAATTTTCAAAAAAATTCCTTGCTCTTACTTGAGCTCTTACTAGACAGAAATCACTATCTGTAATTGGGTGGCTTTCCCACTTACCAATTTTCCAAAAAAAAAAGAAATGGATTTGCAATAAACACAATTGTTGTTCTCTCTCCTTCAGCTCTCCTAGCTGGCCTTTTCTCCCTCACTGTGCAGCAGGCTTATCTCTTCTTTTAAAGGCCTGTCTGCTAATTGACTAGCTACAGGTGAGTGCCAATTAGTAAACTCTTAAGTCAGATCCAAATTCTGGTCTGTTACACGGCAACTAGTGCTGTTGGAGCATTGGCCCACCCTGCTCTCCAAATACTCCGCCCCAGGGACCCATGCCATGTTTTGCAGAGCATCAGCTATGCATATTGCAAACTTTAACATCTCTCCCTGGGGCATTTAACTGAAAATTCTCTGGTTGCTGTTTAGCAAATCAGGCCTAATGTATCTTCCACCAACCACTATTCCACTTTTTCGCTCACAATATATATATATATATATATATATATATATATATACACACATATTTAAATTCTATGTATATGTTTATGTAATATTTTTACATAATTAATTTTATTAATTATGGTTTGAAGGACCTGCCTAACAACCCAGGCAGAAAGTCCCCAGAATTTGGTTTGCAGGTCCTATATTTAACCCTATAACTTTCCAAGACACCATAAAACCTGTACATGGGGGTACCATTTTACTCGGGAAACTTCACTGAACACAAATATTAGTGTTTCAAAACAATAAAATGTATCACAACAAAGATATCATCAGTAAAATTGCAATTATTGCATGTTTTGCATACAGACGGCACTTTCACTGGCGATATTGTTGTGATACGTTTTATTGTTTTGAAACACTAATCTTTCTGTTAAGCGAAGTCTCCCGAGTATAAAAGGACCTGCCATGTACAGGTTTTATGGTGTTTTCAAAAGTTACATGGTCAAATATAAGGCTTGCATTTCAGTTTTTTCACATTGAAATTTGCCAGATTGGTTATGTTGTCTTTGAGGTCGTATGGTAGCCCAGAAATAAGAATTACCCCCATAATGGCATACCATTTACAAAAGTAGGCAACCCAAGTTATTGCAAATGGGGCATGTCCAGTCTTTTTTAAGTAGTCACTTAGTCACAAACACTGGCCAAAATTAGCATTAAAATTCATTTTTGGCATTTTTCACACACAAACAAACATGAACGTTAACTTTGGCCAGTGTTTGTGATTAAGTGGCTACTAAAAAAGACTGGACAGTCCCCATTTGTAATACCTTGTCTACTTCTGCAAATGGTATGCTATCATGGGGGAAATTCTTATTTCTGGGCTGCTATTTGGTCTCAAATGGCAAATGTCAATGTGTCTAAACTGAAAAATGTAATATGCTATATTTGACACTGTTACTTTACAAAATACAAAAAAAACCTATACATGAGGGGTGCTGACATCGCTGAATACAAATGTGTGTTTTATTGCAGTAACAGTATAATGACATTCACAGTTAAAATGCCATGCATAACTAAAACAATACCAAAATATATTAATTTCTTACATTGTTTTATATTTTATTCATATTAAATTATGTTTCATATATAAATATTTGATATGAAATGAAAGTCCTGTTTCTCCTGAACAAAATTATATATAATACGTGTGGGTGAATTTAATATGAAAGAGTTGAATTCTGGTTAACAGACCTATAGCGCAAATTCATCGTTTTGTTTTGATCACATCTTGTACAACTGCCTCAGTCCTTAAGGGGTTAATTATAGAACTGTGTTCCTGATTTATTTCTTTTACATTTAAAAAAAAAAAAAGCGCAATAATCTTGACATTCCCTGCTCTTCTTGTATCCTGTTCATGTCGTGTATATTAGACAATGTCAATGTTAGCATGTCTGTCATTCAATGCACTACTAAAAATAAAGCATATAAATAAATAACCCACGGCGCAGACTAGAGTAAATGGCTCCATGTCATTGCTGGTGTCCATCAGGTAGGTTTCTGCCCTCACCGTTGCTTTTTAATTCTGACCCTGGAGCCTTTGTTGGAGGCAATTTGATTCCAGGGCAGCATTAAGAGTTGTTTGATGGGAGGATGGAACACAAAGTTGCTGCCTATGAGGGTGACATGTTTTTTTTGTGAGCCAGCCTCCGATAA
Source organism: Pelobates cultripes (assembly GCA_933207985.1). Lineage (NCBI taxonomy): Eukaryota > Metazoa > Chordata > Amphibia > Anura > Pelobatidae > Pelobates > Pelobates cultripes. The sequence continues at coordinate 49,260,377 of OW240922.1, read as the reverse complement.
CACTCCCTAATCTCATGGAACTATTTTCAAATTACAGGGCTCTAGCTTTATGTAGGAAGTGTGGTTCTCTGTTCCCCTTTTCACTGGTTAGCTTTCCTGATGAGTTCTCCTGGATCCCTGGTGGTCCAGTGGGGCATCATATTCATTGGCTGTCTTAGTAGGGTCCTGGATCCCTGGTGGTCTACTGGGGAAACATGAGATCTGCAGCTTTGAACCAGAAAAATATTATAAAATGGTAAATCACTGACACTCAGAGTTGTTATTTGGAGACAACCTCTGGTACTTTAGCTGCTGTGCACTAAATATCCCATCATGCTCTGACAGTTTTTGTTTTGCTTTATACTTTACATAACATAGATGCCAAGAATAAGAAGAACAGTTCTAATAGTAATGTCTTCTTGCCTTAGTGATTGTAGCTATTGTATATTAGCATGTGCTAGTAACACACACTACCTTTTGTATATATATTTCAAGCCTCCCTTTTGCAATGATGGAAAGTGTAATACCAGTCCTAGCATTCAACGAGTCACAGTGCATGCTGGTAATCCCGTTGGATTAGCTCTGACTCACTAGAAAGTGCCAGACTGCACAGTCCCAGCCACAGACTTCTCTCTTTATAGCAGCCCTGCTTTTTGCTCAGAGCAGGGCTAAAGGCCAATCTAAACTGCCTTCCCTGGATTCAGGCGAAACAAATGAAACATCCCTGTATTTTAACAAGTACAGTAAAATTATAAGGCAAATTTGGAAATAGGGGGAAAAAAATAATTCTGAATGAGTCCCCTCAGAATTTTAAACTGCTATTTACTGCTAATCTAACTAAGGCACATCAGAATCCTCTAGCAATAAACAGTTTATGGAGATTAATCTAAAATTAATATAATTTCTTACCATAGGTGATGTTTATGAAGGATGCTACTAAAGTCTTCATAATAAATGCTGGAAAATCTATACTGTGCAAATTTTTGACTCCCTGCCAGAAGGTACGAACTTTTACTCATAAAACCGACTGCATTTTTGTTGAATGCAATTTATTATCAGAGAGAGACGTTGTGTGCGTGTGTTTATTTTTTTAGATATAGATACTGATGAATAGATTTAACAACATATTAACTAGGGGGAAAGGCAACCTTCTTGGTTACCCACCCTATTGGACAATGGAATAGTGCAGATTTAATGTGAGAGTTGTGTACCTGAGATGCAGGTAACGTCCTTTATCCCAGTAGACCCTTTCCTCGCTGCTGCATGCATATGTTTGTAATTCTGTGTGCCAGCATGCTATGTATTTCTTTAAACCTTATCACTCTGGTTGCTCACTAAGTACTTTGAGGTGAATGATGGCTATCGTACATGCCAAATATGTATTTGTAGTATACATGCCTCTCTAGTCTAGTATTGTTGATACGGTTATTTGATTAACTACTGATCGGCCTAACTTGTCGTGTAAGCAGATCAGCTCACACTGACCTCTCATTAGCTGAGTGGAGTACATATTTTCATTATAATTATTGGTATTTATATAGCATCAAGATATTCCGTAGTTCACGTACCTTACAACAGCCAAACTACAAAGATCAGAGTTACCCTTCCTATACTGGTTTACCGCTCGTGAAAAAAAAAAGTAATATAAGCTAAAACTTACCTCGATTCCAGCCCAGGGCCAAGTTATTCCTACAGCTTGATCTCTGCCGACATTGCTCCTTCCTCAGCTTGAGGAGAATAGATGTCAGAGAGGCTGAGCTTAGAGGATGACATGGGGGGTACTGCCATTGACAGTGCTGGCATCAGACACCAAATATGCACAGAATAGATATTAGCTAGCCTGGAACTCTTGTTCCAGTCTGGCTAATGACGCCCAAATTACACCTTTGGCAACAGAGGGTTAAAGTCTGCATGTGCAGCTCTGTACCTGAGCTTAATGACAGCCAGACGCATCTCAAGAGTGCTCCTCAGCTAACCACTGCATTTTGCAAATTAATCAACCTCTGGCAGTCTCAATTAGCACCAGGTGACTTACCTGCCTTCTGAAATTAACGAGAGCCCTGGGCTGAATTTACAAAGTGCCTGCTGCTGTTTACTTTACATGAAACTCCAGGTGAGGCCTAGTGCAATCATTGGAATGGAGAGGCGACTGCTCCCCTAATCCATGCAGCACTGCCTTGGCACAGAATTATCTGGCTGTCCCCCTCTCCGCCTCCTTTCCCCCCCGGACCACGGAGGGGTCATCCCAGTCCCCACTGTACCAGCATACACCCCTCTGTCACTGTTCACAACCTGCTCCCATTTCCCTTTTCTGGATAGCTGAACTTGCCAAGTTTGCGGAAGCTCAACTTCCTCGCAGGCAAGGCCTGTAACCAACCCAGCATTGCTCTGTCGAAAGCTCCTTGTCGAAGCTAGAAGCATTAGAGGCACTGTCAACAGTATCCCTACCTCGTGAAGATGCCTGAGGTAAGGAGAGGCAGGGAGGGAGGAGACCTCCTCTGGGCTCAGCAATCCCACGAGCACCTGCCACTACCCATGATCGCTGTCCTAGACTCCAGTCCACAAGGGGTCAAACCCTGAAGCATCGTCCATACAGGTGGAACACTGCTCGCCATGAGCAATGACAGAACAAAGGAGCCTTCTGCCATCTTCCAATTTGGAATGACTTTGCCTTGCGGATTTCCAAAATTCGTGGCCTGCTTACTGGCCTGGGGCTGGTGGGAATGTCTCATCTAGCTCCTGTTCCTCTGTCTCCCCCGACAATCCCTACAGGTCTTTCACGCTTCCCGATGTCAGGTGTCGGCTGATCGTGGACTCCCTCTCCTATACAGCCATCCTGCCTGAGTCTCACATCCACTTGATATGAGTGGACTCCAACTTACCCACACATTTTGTTGTATGATTCTTTTTCTGAAATGTTCTGTTCCCTTTTACTTTTTGTTTTCCGTATTCTTTTAAATGCAGTGTTTGCATAGTAATGTTGGTACCAGTGGTCTTTTTTAGAAAGCATGTTACAAAGCAACACTACTCAAATTATTTATCACCAGGTTAAGGCATCATTATTACCTTGTACAGTGCATCGACAAATATGCCTAGCCTGCATTGTTATCACTTACAACAAAGAGTCAATCTTCATGTCAGTTAGGATAACCTTGTTACTCTTAAGCACACCTAAAATAAAGTGTAAAAAAAAGTCTGCCTGTACAGTGTTTCACAGCAAAATTCTGCAAATAAGATCAGTGAAGTGAGTAACCCTTTATGTGGAGGTGGTCTCCAAGACAAAAGAAAATTGATTGTGGAGAAAAATGCAGCATTAATATATGGATGTGAGGCCAAAAGCTATTAAATGGAATTATAGTGTTGGTTCTTGGAGTTTCTTTTTCAGTTTGTCAGAAAAAAATATTCTTGTGGTTCAATAGCAATAGAAAATTATGTATAGCATCTTAACATACTGGCATATAAAGGAAAAACTATATAAGTGCCAATATCTTAACATGAGCATTGAAAGCTATGTCTCATAATTTATTATTATTTATTTATTTATTACTTTTTGTTTTTATCAAAGCAACAATGCAATTTTGAAGAAGCCTATGACAATCTAATATCTTTCATTGAACAGCCGTCAAATTATGAACATATTGCAGACAAACTGTTTTCTCTCGGAGTAAGTAGAATTTACAGATTATAATCTGCTTGTGATTGTGCATACCTGTATTTTCAAAACAGATAAGTTAATTAATCTTCCAGTATCTAAATATCAAAGCCATATTTTTGATTTCCGCTTATGACAACTTTACATATAGCCCTTATAAAAACAAAACGAGAAAAAAAACATATATGATATTTCTCTACAGATGCTGATTTTGTTGCCACACTGCTTTGTGATTTATTTTATTTATTTTGAGTATTGAGCGATATATACGGTATATATATATTTAGAAAATGGAAGACTCTTAAGTGGGTATTAAAGCTCATTGTAGTCGTTAGGGTGCTATGAGTCTATGATTGAAACCACACTGTTTTTTTGCATGCCTTTACCATGTATGTTCATGTACCTTTTCCAATCCTGTAAAGTCTTTGATGAAAAATGGAACCAATGCCTAATATTTTTCTTCAGATTTCAAGTGGAGATAAAATGATATGTTTGTGATGTGTGTCAGAACAGCCTTTTTATGTATGATAACACATAATGAGGCCCTTGTAACCACTGTCATTGCATACTGTTTCTAAGTATGTTGTCTACCACTAATCCCAAATCCTTCTACATTTGCAATAACTTCCTGTGTCTACATTGTATTTAATCTACAATTTACCAACCCTGTTCCCTAATTGAGCAGTATCCTGCTGCAGAAAATCCACATCTTGTTTTTGGTGCTATTGCTGTAACCAATTTTGTCATAAGCAAATACTAATCTTCTACTACTTAATGCATATTTATTTAAAACAAAACATTGCAGCAAAAACTTTGATCTTGAAGACTGAAAGTACTATTAATTCATGGACCTATCTTTGCCAGGTTTAAGAATGCCTTTAATGAAATGGTAGCAATTTTAGCTAAATATGGGCCTTTATCAGTTATGGATCCATGACTACGTTTAAGTTTAACAGAAACTTCATGTGCAACCTTTAGAAGGGAGATTAATCTTAAAAACTACTACTAAATTTAAGACTTAGCGTAATCACATTAAAATTGTTACTTCTAGCTCAGCCATCTTATTTTTCTCCGCTACTAACAGTACAATTTACCCCAATATCTCCTACAACGAAGCCCATTGAGCCAAATGTTTTGGCACACCTACATCTTGAAGGCAAGCAGATCAATACCATTCTCCTAGGCACCAAAGCAGCCTTTGTAGAGGCGCAAAACCACAGTCTACAACATGCTGCCACTCCTGGGCCTGGGGACACTGCATGATTGCAAGGAGGGGTCAGGGGACATTCCTCCTTCAGTTACAACTATTCCAGCTACCTGTATGCTGACAAAGGAACATGCCTCCAACACTGTGGCCGCTGGTAGACAGGGAGATGCTGCAATGGCCTGTGCACCTTGGGCCTGCTCCCACGGAGGACCCTCCTGAACCTCCCTTAGCTCCGTTGCCGGAGAGGCAGGTTCACATTACCACGGCCAAACATCTGGATATTCAGCCCTTACCTCAGGAGTCTCCTGATGACTTGGCCCTTACTACCAAACCTGATCTCAAGGTACTACTGGCTGATATGCAAAATTTGCTGGCTGAAGATGTGAACCTTGTTAAGACGGATATCCAACATGTCATTGACCGAGTGAGAACCGCAGAGGAAGACATTATGGACGTACAATCCAACTTCTCAAGGACTCGGTCCAAAAGTTCCAAACTGATCAGAGTGCACTATCAGCTTGCCTGACTGCCCCAGAAGATCGGCAGCGTCGCACTCATATAAAAATGACCTGCTGTGGTATTGGCCGAATAACTGCTGCATTATGTTTAACGTTTGCTTTCTACAGTTTTATCACATGCAGTTGCTAAAAAAAAAAATTGCCATATATGGAATTTATTGAATCACAGACCCCACTAGGACTCCCCTTGCTACGGTCAGAGATGTGATTCTGAGAAGTGTATCTGTCCAAGACAAAACCCAAATCATGCTAAAAGGGCAAAACCCCCCCCAAAGCCCTTGAAGGCCCCCCATCTTTCCTTCTTCCAGGACCTTACAAGATCCACTCTGCTATGGCATAAGTACCTTGGACCTGTCACATTCCAAATGAGAAATGCTGGCATGGCCAACAGATGGATAACAACTGGCTCCCTCCTGCAAGTGAACCACAACGGGGCTACGCATACTCTTACATCGCGCAAAGTGGCACCTACCCTTATGACAGCAATGGGCCTGACTGGCTTGCCTACAACCCAGTCCTTTGTTTTTAAATTCTCGTATTTTTAAGTTTTCACTTCAATGGCTACATTTATGTTTTTTCTTTTATTTTAATGTATGGTACCTAGGACTCAAGTTACCTTAGTGTGACTTTTAGGCCCTCTAACCAAATTCCAGCTCCAGATGATTGGTGTCATCTCTTCCCTCCCCCCTGCAGACACCCCCTAGGTTAGGGGTACTTTACCATGATGAATATGGCTTAGATCTCAATGCCAAAACAACCTACCTTTGATATGCATCCCAATAACTGATCCTATTTTAGCATGTTAACTCCTATGTAAATATACTATCACACTCCCTTCCAAGCCCCTTTGGTGACCTCATTTACTGATATGCTCCTGGAGATCCCTGGGCAAGTTCAGATTTTTTCTCATTACCAACAGCCCGAGTCACTACCCTGTTGTTCTTGGCCGCTGACCTGCCTTAAATTCATATATAAAACGTGTATACTATACTGCTCTAAAATGCAATAATATTGCCATGTATTGTATATACTATGCAATCAGATACAAATTGTCTTTGCTTCTCTTGTCACATTGTTTTGCATGCTATCATTGTTAACCCTGCATGTTTGCAATTTTTTCCAAACAAAAAAAAGTGCAACACCCAGGTCAGATTAGCAACTCTATTTGCAACTATTTATGTTTCACGTAACCTTGCTGGAATGTTATTCTGTGCTTGTATGTCAAATATTGCACACACACACAAAAAAAAGTTATATGTATATAAAAAAAATGTTCCTTATGATCATGTTACAGGGAATTTTCAAACTGGAGATGTAGGTGTGTTACTTCCTCACATTTAGCTCATGTAGCTATAGATCTCACCTCCTTCAGCAATGTTACTGTAGCCAGCAGGATAAGATGTGATTAATGCTATAGTATATTGGTGTAATTTAGAGAAAATAGGACTTCAGACAAAAACCCTAGTTTAAAAAAGGAAAGGGTGTAAGACAGCAGGTGTATCAGCGCTTCGTCAGCAAATATCACTAGTTAGGTGTATAAATTTGGTGTATCCCCAAAACCTCAAAGTGCATAATAACAAACAAACAGACAAATAGTTATACCCAATATAACCAGTTGCATATCAAACCAAAAAATAAAGTGCACTGTGCATTTAAGAATTGTTCCAATAATTTATCATGCAATAACCACAATATTGCAGATGAAAACTGTGCCAAAAAATATTGTGCAATACAGTAACCTCAATATTGCAAAAATCAGTGCTAAAATACTGTGCAGATATTTTAAAAAAAAGTGCTTCAATATAAATTGCAATAACTCATCATATATGTGCCAATACACTGAGAGTTCAACATGAAAGCGAAAACAAAAGATATATAGTGTAATATTGTTAAACACCAGGTATATATAAAGAACCAGATATGTACATAGCACTCACAAACGTGGAGCAGGTAAACTACTGCTCAGGCTATTTGCGCTTTGAATATATATCCCAGCTTTTTGCAGGAAAATGATGGACAACCGAACTCCAATGTGAACAAACTTTATTCTTAAAATTAATAACACTCGTCACAGGATACTCCGTCTCACCCTCTCCGCAATTGTACTTGCTCAAAGTCCTCAATACTACCACTAGCAGGCACTTCTGGCTTCCCGGGTTTTATCTTCGTACCTTTGGGCGGAGTTTGATGACGTCCTTAGTGTAGCATAATTACATACTCCCACAATTATGCATGGCGTGATGACGCGTTTCGACACTATTGACTTACTCAGATCACGTCCTCTGGTCTGTGTCCATCGTTATTTAAAGAAGCCTCTTGGGCGTGCCTAAATTCATAAGTCCAAAATAAAGAGCTTATGGTTGGTCATGTTATTAAACCACTCAGTGCATATATTATACCTGTGAGCTTAGCCCAAACCATGAGTAATTAAAAGAACAGCACTTAAAAATGAAAGATTCAACGTTTGCAAATAAAATTTTATATATATATATATATATATATATATATATATATAATTTTATATATAAAATGTGGAAATTAAAATTCAAAATACCTTTGAGAAAAAATAAAATAAATATAAAAGAAGGGAAAACATTTATTAAAAACCTTAGAAAAAGGTAAACAAGAGAAAAAAATGCCCTAAGAATAACTGAAAAACAATAAATAAAAAAAAATAGAGAGTTTATTTAATAAATATTACCAGGGATATGTAAGACAATATACAATTTAACCTACTAAAAAATCATTATAAAAAATTACTACAAAAAAATTAAAAAGATTGAATTCTCTATTTAGTCCATAAGTTACTAGAGTGTTTAACCTATAGACCCATTTCATCTCCTCTTTCCCAATCTCCTGAATGTGATTACCCCCCTCCCTCCAAAAGGATTTCTTAACATTTTGAATACCCAGGTATGTTAACATTAGGATCCATGTTATGACATTTCTTAAAGGAACACTATAGGGTCAGGAACACAAACGTATTCCTGACCCTATAGTGTTTAACCCACCATTAAGGTGGCTTGCCACCCCTATAAAAAGTTTAAAACTCACCTTATTTTCAGCGCCGCGAAGGTGAATCAATGCATCTCTATGTGGAAAATTCAGCATCTCCATGCAGCGCGTGGGGACGCTGAACGTCAGGGTTGCTTTTTTGGCAGCACTGACCCAGGAAGCACCTCCAGTGGCCATCTAGGGAGTGGCCACTTGGAGGTGTCCATAGAGGCAATGTAAACACTGCCTTTTCTCTGAAAAGGCAGTGTTTGCATGAAAAGCGCCTGAAGGGAGCTGTTATACTCACCAGAACAACTACATTAAGCTGTAGTTGTTCTGGTGACTATAGTGCCCCTTTAAAGTGTGCCGAAACACTATGTTGTTCATAACCCTTCTTAATATTATAGACGTGTTCGGCTATCCTTTTGTGTAATTGTCTTATAGTGCGTCCAATATATTGTAACCCACACGGGCATATTAATAAATAGATTACATTCCTTGTAAAACGTGATAAAATCATTTATTAAAAAAATTCTTGATTATTATATTTGATTTTAAATTTATGTTCCTTAAGGTTTTGTTTTTGCTGCATTTACAGTCCATACACTGATTACAGGAGTAAACCCTTTTTCTTACTGTTAGGAAATTCTTACTACTATTACTTACAAATTTATCCAAGGGTTGGATATGGGTTAATATACTTTTAAAATGTGGAACCCCCCCCCCCAAAAAAAAAAGTTATAAAAGGTTTATCTGGTAGCTGTGCCTGTAATTCCTTATCTTTCTTTAAAAGGTGCCAGTGTTTATTGACAATGAATTTCATTTCTCTAAAATTTTTATTAAAGGGTCTATATAGGGTCAGGAACACAAACATGTATTCCTGACCCTATAGTGTTAAAACCCCACCATCTAGCCCCCCTGGGCCCCTCATGCCTCCATAAATATAGCAAAATAATATTGTATTCAAGCCAGAAGCTGTATATCTGCAAGCTGCTGCCTCAAAAAAACAAGCAGTCTCCTGACATCATCAGAATTGGTAGCCTGATCCAATCACAATGCTTCCCCATAGGATTGGCTGAGACTGACAAAGAGGCAGATCAGGAGCAGAGCCAGCATGATTCAAACACAGCCCTGGCCAATCAGCATCTCCTCATAGAGATGAATTGAATCAATGAATCTCTATGAGGAAAGTTCAGTGTCTGCATGCAGAGGGAGGACACACTAAATGTTTGGATGCATTTTAGGCAGCCATGACCCAGGAAGGATCTCTAGCAGCCATCTGAGGAGTGGCTAGTGAAGATATCACTAGGCTGTAATGTAAACACAGCATTTTCTCTGAAAAGACAGTGTTTACAGCAAAAAGCCTGAAGGTAATGATTCTACTCACCAGAACAAATTCAATAAGCTGTAGTTGTTCTGGTGACTATAGTGTCCCTTTAAAATAAAAACTAATGGTTTAACTTCATTATTATTTATAGGCATCTTTGTCCTATTTATTAGTTCATCCTGACTGAAGTTTTTACATTCTTCTCTAGCTTTAGAGACCAGGTCTTTCGGGTAATTCTTTTGTGCACATTTTTCAGCTATTAATTCTGATTGTTCTTCATATACTTCTATATGTGTGCAATTTCTCCTGATCCTCTGGAACTGGCCTTTTGGTATATTACTAAGCCATGGTGTATAATGCCTGCTGTTATACAACACATAATTGTTGTCATCCACCTTTTAAAAAAATATTCTTAGTCCTAATTTCATTATTCTCTACATATATCTAAGTCTAGATAGATTGCACTAATGTTACTGTATTGGCTAGTTAAAGTAATGTCCCAATCATTTTCATTTAACTTATTTAAAAATGATCCTAATGAATCTTTAAACCCATCCCAGATAAAAATTAGGTCTTCTATATACCTACGGTAGGAGACCAGGTTTGCTCCCCATTCAGGGCTTATACATAAATACTTTCTTCCAAGTGACATAAATAAATTTGCATAGCTGGGGGCAAACCTGGCCCCCATAGTCCGCACCTTGGTCTTGCAAATATATTATAATAATTTGTTAAAATCCAATAAATCCCATCCATATAAAATCTATCTGTTCTATGGAATATTTTTTAGATTCCTTTAAGCATTTCCTAACTATATTGCACCCCAAATTGTGTCTGATGGATGTATAAAAAGATGACACATCACTTGTTACTATAAAATGTGTCTTTCCTTTTAATGTCCCATAAAACTTTAGCAATATCTGCAGTATATTTTACATAGGATGGCATTGTTTTTACCCAATCCTGTAAATGTATATCTATATACTTTGACAGATTCACAGAAATTGAACCAATACCCGACACTGTCGGTCTACCAGGTGGGAGGTCTTTATCCTTATGGACCTTAGGTAAGATATAAACTGTCAGAATTATAGGATACTTATTCTTTAAAAATTCATATTCTTTGTCATTCAAAATACCTTGCCTTTTTCCCTTTGTCTAAAAGCTCCACCAGGGATTTCTGTATTTCCATTGTTGGATCTTTCTGTAATTTTTTTATAGACCACCTGTTTATTTAGCTTCCTATGACATTCTTTCAAATAATCCTCTGTATTTTGTATCACAGTGCTACTTCCTTTGTCAGCAGGTTTAATTATGATCTTTTTGTCTCTCAGTCCATTAAGTCCTTCTGTCACTAAAACTTAGAGTATCATTATGCTTAGTTTTCTTTCTATTTGTACGTTCTTTATCTTTGAAATCATCGATTACCGATTTTTCGAACATCTCAATTGCTCCTGTTTTATATGAACTAGGACAGAACTTCGATTTATTTCTTAAGAAGTGTGACCATTGTCCACCACAGCACTATTAATTTTATTCAGGCTAAAAAAATATTTTTATAGTTAAAACCCTGGAATACTTTAAAATGTCAAAATATGGTGAAAAATAATTAAAATGTCTCTTTGGGGCAAATTTCAAACCCTTATTTAAAACCTTAATCTCTTCTCTATTCAATGTGTGGTTGGATAGTTTTATTATTCCATCCAATCTGATGTCCTTTCCCTTTTTCCGGAGTTGAAGCTTAACTCCTCCTCTACATCCTCTATGTCTCTGAATCTTGTTTTTTTTGGGAGGGGTGTGGGGGGGGGGGAATAGTGCAAAATTCCTCCTTTGCCTCCTTAAAAATCCTCATTATTGTACCTAGGATCATTGTGACGAAAGCAACTTCGCTACTGGTTTTTGGAGGGGCCTGTTTGCCAGCCTCCTACCCTGGGACTATGGGCCCTGTGAGAACCCATGTTCAAAAGTGCTGTTTCTGCCCCTTGGACTTTTAACTGGAACAGATTCAAACATGTGGCAGCGGCCATCTTAAATTGTCCAGCAGTGTTTTGTCGTTGAGTGTATGGAACTGTTTTGGGCATGGGACCATGTGCACGGTGGGGCAAAAATAAGACTTCCGGTAAAATTCCTGAACCCCTGAACCGATCTGGGTGGTTTTGAATATGTTGTTCACCCAGATCGGGGCTATCAGGGGATGTGATGGGGATATGTTGTATTTTGGGGTACTTTTTGGGGTTTGTAAAAATTTATGTTTTTTCTGTTTAGAGTTAATTGAGTTTGCCCATTGTCTTTGTTAATTGTATCACAGTCAGTGGAGGGATTTTGTACACTGTAGGGGAGTGTCTGCATGCAAACTCTGTTTTTATTGGTTTGTTAATTCTGTGTCCTGTGCCCCACAAGGTTCACCTGGGCATCAACCTCAACAGTAAAAACTGTATAAAAACTCAAGCTGTTCAATAAACCTTCAGACCTTCTTACCCTCAACTCGCAGCCTCGTCTCGTGTTGTAGGGTACTGCTATATCACACTGGGGATTGCTATACTCTGTATACTCCCCTGGATGCTAATCACTAGCTGTTCCTGCTTCGCTCTCTGAAGGAAGGGAGGTTCACCCACTGGAGCCTGGTACCTTGTCAGGGTGGGTAGAAGACGGCGAGACCCCAAGCAAGCTGCGGTGGATCGTGGGGTCTGCAGTTCTTAGGGTGTCTGGTGCGGTTCTGAGGGTCCTTGGTAAGCACTAGAAGCATCGATTGACGGAGGGTCCGTTACAATGATCATCTGAGAAGACATCAAATCTATTGGTCAGCTGAATTTTATTCCCCCCTAAGAATTCAGGGAGGCCTTATGTTTTGGCCTAACTTCGGTGCATTTATTTTCATACCTATTTCAAGGTGTGGATAATTTGTCTATGCTGTTGATCCTTTCCCTCCGTATTTGCCTCCCTGGTTCTTTATGTTTTACATTGGGAGTGGAGCCAAGCTACTGAAGAGACCAGACGTGTGCTGCGAGAGCTCCCTTGTCTAGCACTTTAAAATCGACTAAATTACAGAGCCACAACATACCTGGACGCAAAACAGCACTAAGCGTGTTCCTGTAACGCTGGTGGTTCTGGGGATACCTTTCGTGGGCTTCTCAGCCACCGGGAAATCTGATTCAAAGCTTTGCGGCCTATTGGCGACAGGGCTGAGGAGAGACAGCCGCTCTCCTACTGATCAGACTGGCTGTGCGAAAACTGAATAGAGCTGTCCCCCCTATGGACCGGCGGGAGTTATCCCGGTCCCCCTTGGTTTGCCCCAAAGCCTTACACCGCAACCAAGCAACTGACACAGACCACATGTTGCACCCAGCAGATACACCTAAGATGGCCTACGAGCTCTCTATACAGAGGCACTGGCTGCACAGGCCAGAGACGGTCCTACCGGGCTCTGTGGACTGCATGATTCAACGCCTCGACGCAGTGATCCAGAGGTTCTGGCAACGGCTGGAGGCTCGAATGTCGACCCAGCATCAGGAGAGAGAGACCAACGGCGAGAGACGCAGAGTACCTGGGCCTCCTCTGGGCAAAGCAAACTCACAAGCCTCTGTGAAGCCTCATCCTAACCTACCAAGGCTGGGGACCACCTCGGCTAAAGCCGTAAAACCTCAACCACGTCAGACCCGGTACCCAAATGCGGAGGCAGACCACCTGCAGCCCACACATTCTCCCGGTAGGGAAGCACTTGGTTCGCCAGGATGTTAGGGTCAATAGACCCCAGAGTCCCCTCTCAGGCATGGGATGGTAAGGGAGCGAGATCCTGGCACACTCTCTTCAAGCGCCCATGCCCGGAGGATCTCCGACTAAACCTAGTCAGGGCATCGACTGACATGGACATGCCACCCCAAGACCATAGCCCCCACTGTTCAGGGACACATTTCTGTAAGCCACAGCTGCCACCACGGAAACCCGATGTACCCGTTGTCTACCACGCAGATGTTGCCACCGATCATAAGCTATCCTTGTTTTCTCTGAATCCATGCTTTTGTGTTACCACATTCTAAGCAGTGTTGGGGCTACCCAGGGGCTAAACAAACGAGTAACTTACACAGGCACAACTATTGCAGGACACACCTTACATACCCACACCATGTTTCAACTCCTGCAGAGCATTATAATTAATATGATCCATAATTGCCTAAGCCAAACGACAGCCAAATATATCACTCACTCTCATCTTGTACCTAGCCTGAACTAAACAACATAACTTTCTTGCACTACATCCCTCCTTCACATACATACTAAATTTCACTCTAGAAATGCATCAGTTCAGCTAAGCTTGTTTATGTATACTTTTTAAAAAAAAGTGAGATTATTCTTGCCACTGTCGAGCCCTTCTATATATTAATGTATGCTGTTGTTCTTTTATATTAGTATTTCTGCTCCAGTTATGAACTGCTATTTCTGTAATCATTCTTGTCCCTTTTATACTTTCTTGGTTTAACCATTTTGACCTGTTCCTCCAATTTATCCAGATTAGTCATAGTTCTCTCACTTAATTCATTGAAATCTGTAGACCCTATCGCTGGTTCCAATTTCTTTTGTATTTATTTAATATCTTTATTCCAATTGTGTTAGAGACTCTGCTCTACAGGCCACCACAATGCTCATCATATCAGTGGCAAATCTCTCTAATGCCGCATTTCAAATATTTACGTATTTCTGATTATCCTATCCTTCAATTTTTTTTATTTTTTTTTAAATCTTAGTCCCCTAGGGGTGATTTTGTCAGCTAGGTATTTCTCTAAATTGGCTGCCTCCCACTTGTATTTAATTTCTTTAGCTAAAAGTTTTTCCAGACTTTTCAAAACTATTTCGATATCATCACTTCTAGAGATTCTACCCGTTCCATTTTCAAATGGTAAAGTTTCTACATTATCGAATTTAAATTGTAATTTATTTTTATATTCAAACAGTGTCATTGTTGCAAAAAGCAACCTTACTTGTATCAAGCTAAAAAATAGATACAGACACACCAAAATTACAAGTACAAAATTAGTCTGTATGTTTTATCCTATATGTAATTAAGTTTAGGGTATTTTGTCCATTTTAAATATGGACTAAAAATTAACTCCGTTAGGCAAGAGGACTTAGTATGACAGACCGGAAATTACCTCACAGGAGAGCCAAAAGTGACGTTAAACAAATGCGACCCAGAAATAAAATACCACCTCTTGGACATGATCCAGAAGAGGAACGTAGGGACACTCAGGAGGAAACACTCATTTAATTTGATGGGGTATATATAAGGGATGTGTGCCTCTCAGATCTTAGACACTGAAGAAGACTGATGATTGGTCGAAATTCAGCCCCTTCATATGTCCCATTAACCCCCAGGCCCTACATGTGTCCCAGTAATCCCCCAGCCCCACATGTGTCTCATTAACCCCCCAAGCCTCTATATGTGTCATTAACCCCCAGCCTTTCCATGTGTCTCATTAACCCCCCTAGCCCCTCCATGTGTTTCATTAACCCCTCTCACCAACCCCTCCTGTACCTCCTGTGTAGCAGGGCTGAGCCACGGACAGTGGTAGAGAGGCCTCTGTTCCCCTACCTGGTGTAACAGGAACCACATCTGTGCTCTCTGTGAGCACTTCCTGTCAGACTGGGTCGGAAAACAGAGGCTCCTCTACCGCGGTCCGCGGGTCGGCCATGCTACATTCAGTGACTGGCAAGAAGGGAGCGCACCGGCCACTGGCAGCACCCATAAATAGTGGTACCTGGGGTGGAATGCTCCTCCCTTTGTACACCACTGCTGTTGCCTATACTAAGTTCCTGTCTTTATGTTACTCAACATTATGTGTTTTGAGGTGGGACAGACCAATATTATCAGTGTTTTTTTTAAAGAATTTGTATTTTAAAGTTTCACAAACACATCAAATACACATGGTAGCAGTGGCGTCGCTAGGGGGGGGCCAGAGGGGGCCATGGTCCCCCCTACATCATGCTGTGCCCCCCCTTGGGCCCCCCCAAATGCCAGCAACTTGCTGGCCATGGGCTTCCCTCGGACTGTAACAGCCTGTGACAGCCCGAGGGAATGCAGGAGAGAGGTGCTGGGGGCTGTCTGTGGCTGGAGGGAGCACTGATTGGCTCCCCGGCAAAGGCCCCGCCCCCAAACGAAGCCCCGCCTCCAGCATATAAGCCCCGCCCCTGCCGTAATGCAGCAGCCCATCCTGCTTCAGAAGATGGCTGCCTCCAGCAACAGCCTCCAGTGACAGTTAGGCTTGGGGGGGTGTTCACACACTCTACACACACACACATTGCCCCCATACACACACATTGCCCCCCCATACACACACACTGCCCCCCATACTGCCCCATACACACACACATTGCCCCCC